>CM048854.1:37112729-38342729 GCA_026545225.1 Cornus controversa
AATAATTAAGATATATATATATATATATTAAAGGAAATAAATTCAAGGACACTTGGGCTTATGTCCATGGGTCTTGAGGCTAGCATAGCATGGGCAAGCATTCTTGTTTCCATAGGTGCCCGGTGGGACGCAGTGGCATCTCATGCAACAAGTTTTGCATGCTCGGTTACACACTTTCTTTCTTGAAGCCTTCCTGCACCTCCTTGAGCATGCATAGCTGCAGTCTGCATGTATTACTATTAATCAATCACCAGTACTTAAACAAATTATTAATGGTTACAATTAATTAATTTACTAGATCAATAGAAATCAAAGAAACTTGATATTATGCATACATATTTTAGTGATTAATATATACATTTTAAAATATATAGGTATTTAAATTAAGTTAAAGAAAAAATTAACCACCGTGTTTTCTTAGCCATGATATGACTCTGTCGGCTTCGTCTTTGACTAGAATGGGTTAATGACCTATGAACTTAATTTCTTATTTATACAATTGATTAAATTTTCAAATAAAAAATAAATAAATAAATGTTTGGGTTCCTGGAGAGAGAGTGAGACGTCATTGAGAATTTGGGACACCAGATTACAATAAACGCCAATTAGTTGATTTGCACGCACACACTTTTTGTTCAAAAGCACCTAAATATTTTCATGAATGCAACGGAAAGCTACCCTTTAATTTTCTGTCATGTACTTGTTTTGCAAATAGATTTGAGCTTATATATATATATATATATGTATGTATGTACGGTGCACCAAAACAATTGCTTACTGATTTTCTTGGGATGATATTTTTTGTGAAGAGCTACTCTTTCACCTCCTTCAGCTGCCTGCATGTTCCAAAGGTTACATTAATTCCAGAAGTTAGTTCCAGTTTGAAAGTGCTTAATTTCCTCTATTTCTTTTCTTTTCTTTTTCAGTGCTAATGGTCTCCATTGGTTTTTGATATAAAAAAAAAAAAAAAAAGAAATTACAAAGAACGTAATCATTTTAATAATTAATTGAATTCTGCAATGATGGAAATATATATGAAATTGGGCAAACGAAGCCTGCACATTGAAGTGAGACCTGAACTTAAATGATCGATGCACGTAGTTTTACACAGAATTCAGAATTTACAAACCATCTGAAAGTTCAAAGTAGAGATGTACCATTTTTCAAGCAAAGATAGGAAGAGATTGGAAAACTCACTGTGGTAAGAGAATCTGCTGCATTACTAGATGTTAAAGCTTCTGCAAAACCCTAAAAGGAAAGCCAATTGTTAAAATGAAAATTTGTCGAAATAAAACTAAAATTAAAGGGAAGTATTTTGTTGAAGGAGTTTTAGTTGCAATGTACCTGTAGGAGAAGGATGGTGACTAAGAGAAGCACAAAGAGCTTCATGTTGCGAATGGATATGAAAGGCTAAGTTTTGTAATTGAGAGGGTTTCTGATATATATATATATATGTGCAAGTTGATTTTCATTTTTAGGGTTTTCACATGCCGTGAGTTGAGTCCATGCACTGATCCAAAAGTTTCAGCTGGCTTCTTTCACCTTTTAACTTTTTTTTTTTTACTCTTGCTATGGTGTGATGAGCACAGCTGTTGATTCTTTGGCACTTTGGCTGGTGGGTAAATATGGACACGAATTTGTCACTTTGGCTGGTGGGTAAATATGGACACGAATTTGTCACTTTGGCTGGTGGGTAAATATGGACACGAAAGAGAGAGAGATGGTCCCCTACCAGTTGGGTAAGGATTCTCATGACCATATATATATATATATATATATAGAAAAGTATAAAATGCATTATTGCATGAACATGCTATGTTGTTTTATTGCTAGGTTGGCGTTCATTCATTATGTGTTTTGTACTCTCTCCCTCTCTCTCTCTCTCTCTCTCTCTCACAGTCTCACACACACAATTCATCTTAAGACACAAACTTTAGAGGAGGCACAATACTTTACAGTTCATGGATCATTTTTACTGCATTGTGAACGCATGACAATGTACTTCTAAAACTCACGTGCACCCATATATGAATGCATACAAGATAACATTTAATTAGCTTCGGGAAAAGCAAACTTTTAGAGTCCATCAACAGCCTATCATCACCAGTCACCACCACCGGTGGTGAATCCGATTCCACTCACACGTGAAATTGGGTGACTAAGCTAAAGCTTTAAAAGTTAAAACTCACTCGATTTAACTTAAGCTATGTTTGGAGCACCAAATTGCTACATTTGAACTAAAAAAAATTTCAATTTCAACTAAATTTCTTCCCATTTCAAATTCAATATGTCAATTCCGTACTCCCAAAAATGACTTTTGTTTAACAAAATGTGAAAACAAGCTTATCCTCTCACGAAGGTGAGGAAGTCAGCATCCTCCAATTCCATATACACACTGCAGAATATATAGTGTGTGGTGAGGTGGTGGCATGACAGAGAGGAGAGTGTGTGGTGAGAGCGGGGATGGTGGTGAGAGGAGGCAGGAAAGAGAGAGAGAGATAGAGTTAGGGAGTGCAGTGATGGTGCCAGAGAGAGCGGCAGTGGAGTAAGATTGCTAGGATTTGATCAGGGTACATTGGTCAGGAAGTCTCACACAGTCGCTCATGACCCGAAATACAAATTATTTTGGTAGTACAACCGAAGTTTTTTTTTTTTTTTTAGGTTAACAGTACAACCGAAGTTAAACCTTTAATAACCATTCTCAACTTCAATAGGAGTGTCAGAATTATTTTTTAAAAATTTTTATCAGGTGAGAGTTGATAAAAGTTTACCTAGACAAATTATTCTGACGTCTCACAAGAGGTCAAAATAATTTATAGTGGTATCTCTTCTGCCTTCCAAAATGAAAGGTGAGAGTTGAAGTCCAACATTTTTGCGTGAGCTTCTTGCCGAAATAAATAAATTAATTAAAAACAATCACTTAATATGAAATGCTAGACAAAAATGGCTCTACACAAAAATTAACTAAAGCAATTTATCCCAACCATATGTGAATAAATTTTCTTAAATAAATCCATCAAAAAACTAAGCTATAGTTTTCCAGTAACTGTTGAATAAATAACCATATTTGGCAGTTCTTGAGAGGCATATAGCATCACTTTACTGATGTTCACATGATTCTCGACATGCACATCCGAAATGCAAATGTATCAGCCAGCTTCCAAATTGTAAAATTTTGCATGTAGATCTGCAGTGATGAATGCACGTGCCCAAAACTTCCTTTAAAGATCATAAACAGTTCATCCCCAAGTTGAATGGCTCATTTCAGTGACAAAATCACAGAAAAGATTGAAGCTTCAATAGATGTGGAGCTCTTAGTATGAAGATCTCAACCTCATGGACAATACCCCAATACTCTGAAATATATAATTATTAATTTAGTAAAGCAGATAAAATAATAAATCCAATGGTTAAAAATGGAAACTCACTTCATCGCTTTCGTTCTGACCGCCAATTGTATACTGGCTTGGAAGTTGGACAGACAATCTCATCTTCACGTAGCTTGCGTTTCCGACCCTTTTTCTTGCTCCAGCAAATTCATTTATTTAAAAATTTTAAGATAACCAAAACCAACAGAAGGGAAGAAAAATAAGGCAAATCTATATTGTTAGCACCTGTAATTCTTTTTGCAAGGCCATATCCATGTATAGTCTCTCCAACTCATTTACTCTGCTTTTTCTTGCCTCTAATTCTCGGTAGGAAGCAGCTGTCTTCCTGCACATCAAGCATACATAATTACAATATTATGACATAAGCCATAAATAAAAGGCTGCACAACAACTTCAGATTGTGGAGAAGTAGGGATAAAATGGCTTCATAAACCCAAAAAAAGAATAAAGGACCGATATTCCGATGTTGAAAAAGAAATAAAAATATATTATGAATAAATTGAATGACAGTGTATCATGCTTGACAAGATTTTCTTTCTTTTTCTTTTTTCAAACAAGTAGCAAGAAGAGCTGAATTCAACTTCTTGTACCAAAAAGGGTAATTTAAACGAAAAATAATAAGACAAAAACAATAAGAGAGAGAAAGAGAGTAGGCCCCCTACGATCAATAGACATGAAACCAGTAGTCTTTAATTTATCACTCTATCGATCAAAATGCACTGTGCACCATACTTTGAAATTTTTTCAGATTTGCGAGTTCCCAAAAGCACTTTTATACAATTCAATTAGATTTTTCCAAAATCAAAACATGTAATCATGAAACCCTAATGTAAGATTGCTTAAACCCTAATTTGGTGAGTGCATATGGTAGTGTGAATTTACCTTTGTACCCTTGGCTTTGAAGATTACGATTCTGCCCTTAGTTGAAGCTTCAATTTCAACTTTGACCTTGACCAAGAGGTAATTAACTTGACACTAACTAATTTTTAAAACAATAACTAAGGTAGTAAATTTGACCTAACAATTTCCTGTTTCAGCCCAATTTTTCAAACCCGAGATTACCCGAGTTAAAAAAGGTTACCATGTGCTGGGGAGCTTGTAAAAAAGGCTTGGTTGGAATGGCTTGGGTTGAATGTTTTATACCTTAGGTTGACCCTCAATCTGCCCGAGTTACACCCTTAATCAGAGGGTGTAACTTAACTTTCATGTCATTGACACGACCCTCAAACTTCACTCAATAAATTGGCCAACATCAATAATATCATCATTATAACGTGGCCAAACTTCTTATTTCCTGAATGAGCCAAACACATGCCTGTAGCATAATAATTATGTAAGTGGTGAGATTTTAACCAAAACCTTACCTACTTTGACACCATGTTAACTACCAATTCCTATAAAAACTTATAATTTGGTTGCTAACATAAATAGTGGCATGTGACACTAGAATGGAAAAAAAGGTCGTGGTCTGAACCCAAACTTAAGATAGGCAGTTCACTAAACTGAATGCAGAAAAAGAACAAACCCCGCAACATAGGCCATACTCCATAGACACAAGTAACCACTAGTTATAGAAGGCTAATTATCCACTAGATAGGCCAAAATGCATGTTAACAATGTCTTTTTTTTATTTTACCCTGTGACCATCAAGCCAAAAAAGTTCAAGCACATAATTTGTCAAAGCTCTATTGTTGAATGCCATCTGAAATTATGTGAGTGATTGAATTTAAAGAAAAGGAAGGCACATCAGAATAGAGGTTTTCTTAATTTTCACTGTGTTAGAATTTCTTCGCTATGATGTAATTGTTAAATCATAAAGGTTATAAAAGCCATAATAGTCCAGCCATGAAGACAGGCAAAGCCCCCTCTCCGCTCAGCCCAAATGCTCTATTAACTACTGTCACAGACATGGCAGAAAACAATAACATTACCTAATCTAACTATCTAAGGCAACATCAATGTGACAACAGAGTTACCAAGAGCCACTAATACACTAGTGAATTGTGTTTCCAACACACATTCCAAAGCATGGTACATTTCATTTAAAGACACTAAATTTTGCAATCCAAAACCATTTTGGTTCTATTTCTTCCAATAGTTTTCTTCTTTGTAAGAAGATAAATAATAAATAAATATCTGTAATCTAGTAAGACAGAACTGAAAAGGGCCATAGAGCACACATCAATTAAGATGCACTAAATTTATACTTCTACACAAGGATTTCCAATATGAAATTTTTCAGGAGAGACCTAGTGCATTCTAATTATATTATGTTTTATAGTCATCTATTCTTTGAAAGAAATCTTCTTGTGCATGTAGAACCACCTCAAGGTAGTCCAAGTACTTTCCTAAACAACCCTACCTTTGTGTGCCACAAAACATGTCGTCATGGTAACAAACAATCATTATTCATAAATCTATCAATTTTTATAACATATTATATTCACAAAAGAACCTGAAGTCACATGGACATGGAAACTGGGATCAAATTCAACACTTCATTATACTTTAAAAAATGGTTGAAATATTTAAACCCTTACATTTTGTCTTACAATTATACTCTAGTTCCATATAATAGACATACTGTTCTACAATTATACTCTAGTTCCATGTACTAGATATGCTCCATTTCACTGTTTAAGAAATCCTCCCCAAGTATCAGCAAAGTATGTTCCAAAATATAAATTTTGTTTAGATAATAAATACATCTGTATTCTACGTGAATTAAAAAGTGCCGAGTACTCGTGCCCGATATGGATACGGAGTCCCTGTAAAAACATGTGCTTCATAACTGATAGCAAAGCATATCAACACTCCCATGATCATGAATTACCCGGGGAAAAGAGAAAAAAGACACTCCCATAGTCCCATGATCATGAATCACCCGGGGAAAAGAGAAAAAAAAGACACTCCCATGATAATGATCTGGTCCTACCATGTTATGGATAATTCCCTTCTCAATACATAAAAACACTGCAGCTGGTACAAAAAATATAAGATTGATTGATTACTCACACAAGGAGAAGAGATCAGAAAGGATGTTACTCATAAAATTAAAGTAGCCAGGACAGATTAAGTATTCGTGTAAATATAAAACTCTAAGTCAAAAAACTATAAAGCAACTATTAAACAGCCATGCTTTATAAAACAGGGGTTGGTGGCTAAGAAACAACATCCTAATAAAATGAGTATCAAAAATGTGAATGTTGAGACATGCATGACAAGACAACAAATTGACAAAATCATAAATGAACACTTTTGTAAAACAGTGGAAGTAAAGATTGGTATAAATTGTGGAAAAAAAATACTAATAGACAACAAAAACCAATAATTGCATTAGTGAGTAAGTTGACATAGTTCATGTTAAGGGTAGTGCTAAATAAATGGGAAGACCAAAACCAAAATTAATATGAATTGAGATGTCAAGGAAAGATTGGATATTCATGGTTTCACCAAGGCGTGCTATTCATAGTTTACCTAGACAAAGTCAAGTGACAAACAAAATTCATGTATTTGAGTTTATCAAGGAATCCTATACTTGCTAATGGGATTTATAATAAATTATTGCATTCATGATAGCTCGAAATCAACAATACCAATAATATTCTCTCATTCAAGTTTATCAAATTGAAAACCCTTCATGTATAAATACCAAAAAAAAAATTCTAATATCAGTTGACTATTTTTTCTTTTTCAATATCAGTTGACTTTCAACATGCACAAAATTTCAAAATGGATTGTGAAGATCATCCCACAATCCGGCCCCCATTCATAGAGGGTGCAGAGAGGGTAGAGTAGACACATACCTAACCATTGGCATTAATGGCACAAAGTGACTGTTCTTAAGATTCAAACCCATTTTTTCACAATTGACAACCCAAGCTTTCACCATTTTACCAAACAATCACCCTCATGCACATAATTTAGAACATATCCTAGAATGAATTGAACAAATTATTTTTTTACCTTTTAATATGACTGGGTATGTCCTCAAATGAAGGCACTATTCCACCTGAATTTCGTAGTTGTACCTCCTTGGCATCCTCCCTGGATGATAAAATAAAATAACAATAAGAGACAGAAGCCAGAACACATCATAATATTAAAGGAGATCTACTAACCCAATAGCATATTAAATTCATAACATCTATACATAAAACATATAGAGGCATGATAAACCAAAACTTCCTTTTAATGTCTACCATAACTCAATTGTTGATTCTCTTTTTCCTTCTCTTTTAAGAGAGACAGATTTGCCACATAATACATGGGATAGATTCCATAAACAATTCATAACAACTTGGTCCATTGAGGGTAAAATTTTACACAAAAAAACCCTGCCCTCAGAAAGTTTTCTTTGCCATTTCTATTTTAAACCACATAATGGAAAAGGAATTTATTTAGAAAAAAAGGTTGGAAACACTCATTGCCAGAGTTGTTTCTGCTGCAGATCAAGCCAGCTGATTGGGCATCCAAACAAGTGTACTATGATAGCAGAAAAGCCAATTCAGCAGTAAAAGTTCTCATCGAGGTCCAAACATTAGGTCAAAAGTATTTTACATACCCAGTCCACAAGTTCCTTGATACATTGCACCTCTTTTACAATGATCAATTTATAACTTTTTCCTTCTTCGGGCAGGATTTGCTGACAATCACCTACCTTTTAAAGAAAAAAGAAAAGAAAGAGACGATAAGTGACCCCTTTGCACAAAGCTGTGTTACCTGGACTCGCCATCACCGGCGAGAGTGTCCGTGTCGACACGACACGACACGACACGGACATCGACACGGGATATGTGTCGGACTCTTCGTTTTGGCCCCGGACACGGCTGATGAGTGATGAGGAAGACACGGCTGATGCTAGTGTGGGCTGCCATGGACGAGCTTAGGAAAGTGCTGGTTCAAAAATGTGTCTTTCAAACGTTGAAGATGAATTTCATGACACGCGCTGGCTTTGCCAAAATTTTCTGTGCATTGCCGAAAGTGTGTTTCACGCTTCTTGTGTTTTTAATGCTTCAGGCCCAGTTTTTAATGGTTCAATATAATATTAAAGAATGGACCCTGTTTGCTTTATATGTTAAAAAACTTTTAAGACATGGTTACAAATATTGTATAGAGCTTGTCAGCTTTTCAAAAAGGTATCGGAAAACTAACTTTATTTTATTCTTTTCGGAAGGTATCACAATTGTATTAATATGTGTGCAGACCAAGGCCCAAGATAAAAGAGGCTACTATTGCCCAAATTACAGGTGTAAAAATCTGTGTTTTTGGTAAGAATAAGCCCAAAACTCTGGCATAACAAGCCCAATGATAAAACCCATTAATTAATATTCGCCAATTGGGTTACACTGCTTCACAAATAATTATAATGGGCCTTCTGTGGTTATTGGCATTTGTTGTCACAAATTCACAATAACTTATCGTTTTGATACATATTATGTCATGTAATCTATCAAACGAAAAGAAAATGTGTCTAATATTATATTGGTAAATATTTTGTATGTCGTGTCCAAGTACCCGTGTCTGATTTTTGGACACTTTTAATTCGTGTCCCCGTGTCCTATAATTTGATAAATAGACGAATCCGACCTCTGGACACGCACCCGTGTCCGACAACCATACCCGAGTCCTGGTAACATAGGCACAAAGTAGCTGCTATGAAACACAAACATGCATCTTCAACATTGTAGATGTGAGCTTTTATCATTCACCAAGTAATGACCCCTTTACAAAACATAACTAACATTCTCTCAAAATTCTCGACCTATCCCTGGTTGTAGGGGCGGAGCCAGGATTCCAGTTCAGGGGGGGGCGTAGTGTATTTTGGTGGGAAAAAAAATACTAATATGGCAAATATAAATTTTTCACGTCAAAAGGCAAACATAAAATGAAAAACACAACAAAATTACTATGGTGCTTAGTCAATCTTAATGAACTAAAAGATGCAAACTCTCAATTCACCTAAAAAAGTGAATTTAGTCAATCTTGTTTCTTTGTTAGAGATAATGATTATTAATGAGAAAACAGAAAACCAAAATCATGAAATAGGGGCAACATAATCTGACCATCAGTACATCACAAACCTCATTGCCAAAAATAAATTAAAGAATCATAGATAATAAGCTGATGTAATTGAAAGAAAATTAGAAATAGAATCCTTAGAGAGCTAAAGTATTTGTTGAAGAATTTATATATTTAAGTTACACCCTTTTTAATAACTTAAGCTTTTAAGTAGATGATTGTCAACGCCCTTGAAACTTGGTTAAATTCTTTTTTTTTCAAATAAAAGATATTCATTTTTCTCAAGATTTAAACAGCCGGGCTCCGTGCACTTAGAATTTGTTCCGGAAACTATTTTCATTGATGAGACAACTTCGAGATACTCAATTTAGACTCAAGTTTTCCAATGAGTTATCAATTTTCAAGTTTAAAAAGTGATAAAAAAAAAATTTAAGAAAATATATATACAAATAAATGTATGTTTGCATTACACACAAGACGACCCATTTTTCACTCTTTCTCGACCTATATAATACACAAAGTAAAGCACAAGGCAATTAAATGTATATATATTTTTCTTCCTTCATCTCACTTAAAGTCTCATAACTTCCACTACAAATAAAATCTTTCGATGAAACTAAATTCATTGAATAGAGAATTCTGAGAGCCTCCATTTGAGTACCACTTTCACTATGTTTTGACTTAGAATGGAGATGTTACGAAATTTTGAAATTTAAAGAAAATTCAAGTATTCATGTATACATGTGCATGTTAATATTACATGCAAAGAAATTTGGTTGCTTTATCTTTTAACACATTACAAGACTAAATGACTAATATGTCCTCTTGGATCTTCACCTTCAATAACCTACTGGGGGTAAAAGAAAAATCTGAGGGGGCATTTTTGAAATTTACAAAAAAAAAAAAAATGCATATACTAGTAAAAAAAATATTTTTTCAGGAGGGTCATGTGCCCTCTCTGGGCACACGGTGACTCCGCCACTGCCTGGTTGGCAAAGGATGTAGTCTCAATACTGGAATGAGGGATAGGTAAGGAAATGGATTGTGTATTTTAGATGTAGAGGGTAATTGTTGTATTAATTACCTAAGTTCTTTCGCAGGGCCAACATAGCCATGATGAATCCTAAACTTAGGCACATAACCACACCCGACATATGTACTTGAATCCATGTAACATCGGAGCAAAGACATGCACATCAATTGAAAAAAATATATACATCGGAGTATAAATATCACCAAAAGTTCAAAACTAAGCATCCATCATTTTTTCCCTTTGTTTAATGTTATGTGTCCACCTCATAATCAAAATTTCAGTCAATAGAAGGAAAAGTGTCCATCACATAATCAAATTTTATCAAGTTGATACTAGATATCACAAAGACGGAAAACAACCCCTGAAATTAATCACATTTAATGGTAAAATAAAAAGGAAAAAAGGAAGAACTAATAACTCCAGTTCAACCAATTCAACAATTTCTATTTCCAGTTTAATTCAAATAAGCAGAGATCGACATAGCCAATAAATAAAGATCAGGAAGCTCGCACCTGTCTTCAGCATAGTACACATGTCTGTTTGATGGCTGATTATCAAGAGAGTGAAGCATGGCAGTTAGCTTTTCAATTTTCTGCATCAAAGAAATGGATTTTAGCAATAAGGAACCTATAAAGGACTCCTAAACACTTAACACAACTGAAATCCATTTTGAAACACAAAATTACCTTTTTTTCACTTTGAACTTTCTGCAGGATATATCCTATATCTTGAGTCTTCATTAACATGAGTTCTTCTTGAGTATATTTGTTTGCCTGACTCCTGTAAGAAAACGTAACAAGTCAGGCTTCATTGGCTTTGGAAGAGAGGAAAAAGAAAAGGAAAGACAGCAATGAAATTTGTATGTTACTCCAGTTTATGGATTCCATCAACAGTTTTTGTTTTAATCATCTTGAAGTAAAATTCATCTGGGTTCCTGAATGATGCTTTTTCCTTGAGTTTCTGTAAAGGACACAAATGGCAGAAACACAGACATGTATTAAAACTGAACATATTTCTAAGATCAAAGACCAAGCATAAAGACACAACATGAAATACCCATAAAATCATAATGAACAGCAGCGTAAAGTAAAAACTGTCACATTACCCGTAAAGCCTCCTCTTTTTTGTGGTAAGCCTGTGCACGTTCAACATAGTCCTTGTGCTTTTCAAGAATCCCGAATTTTCTCCTTGAATGTCTGATATCAAAAAGAAAAGGCCATCACATGATATGGATTGTTAACAAAATTAAACAGAATGTATTTCCAAATAAAAAGAATTAAATGGAAGGCTCTCGTGAAGTAAAACACAGTCACTCACGGTTGAGCTCGTTCTTTGTGAGCTGGTCTGCTAATAGCATTCCTGAGGGAGGACATTTTGAAAATTGAAAGGCAACCACCGGTATGTCACGGCAAAGGAAGTAATTGAGATATTGCTGTGATATTCAAAAGAATACAAGCTTTAACCTTCTTGAATGCTGTAATCACAGAAACATCAAAAGTTTTTATTAAGCCTTAGTACAATAGCATTTAAGTTCAGTCATAGTATAAATATAAATGCAGGTCATGGTCTATTGGAAGGCTTCAAATAAAATGCAACTTAGCATTAGCAATTCAACATGATACAGGATACCAAGAAATCAGCCAATGTTCAAGAAATTATAATAAAAAATAGAACTAGAATTTTAAAAATTCCAAATAAAAAAATAAAACAGAATTTGGAATAAACAACTAGGTGAAAGGTACAATTTGCTACAGAGTCAATTGGAAAAAAAAAAAAGGAGTAAAATAACACTCAAAATCACATTAGTCTCATCAGACAACATTTATTGGGTGAAAAACACTTTTACACTCCCATATAAATGTAATCAGGTCTGTATTTTCCTTTTCTTTTAATAAACATTTATTTGGTTTTTTAGGAAATAGAAGTGGATTTTCTTTGATCTACTTGTGGAAATATGGTTTCTAATTATTTCGCCTTCTAATGTCCATTTGTATTGTGAATCATGGTTACAATAGTTTAGACTTTTGACAAATCTGTTGTTGGTATTTGGGGTAATATTGGACATTCAGATTAAAGTTATACATTTATTTGTATAGTTTTTTATATGTATATATCATATAGTTATTTTATATAATATTTATATTATACACACACTCACCAACTCATCATTTTTAGCTAGCCATCAACTACAACCCACTCCCACTATGTATATGTATAATATATTTATACAATATTTATATATATTTATGTGTGTGTGTTGTGTCAACCATGGAAATGGATAAGAGAAGAAGGAACAAAAAAAGAAGAGAAGGAAAGGCGTGGGGAACAAAAGAGAAAAAGTGAAGAAGAGAAAGAAATGAAAAAGAAATAAGGAGAAAGAATATATGCAGAGAATGAATAAGGTCAGAAGGAATTGAATATATCAGAGGCTTTTTCTTTTGCATTTTAAATGCACCACCAGCTGCCCATGCGAGCGGGCCATTTGCCATCAATTAGCAAATGGATCAGCTTTTTCTTCAACAGACATGGCAGATGATGAATCATCTTCCTCAACTTCATATTCATCATCTTTGCAATCCAGTACTGGATCTTTGTATGATTTATCAGAGCTCATGGCCCAACTACCCATCAAGTAAGAAAATTGAATTGGTCTTTTAGGAAGTATTAATAGTGTCATTCATGGCAAACTTAAAAGAATATATGGCAAATTTGAGTATGTGTACATATATGTGCTAAACTAACTAATATATATATTAATTAGTGATATTCATCTAGCTAGAAAATATTACCATCATCTATGGAGAACTTTTTTTTTTTTTAGTTTTTTTTATTGGGAACCCTCACACCTTTAAGAGATGAGAGGTTATACCTGATAGATTTTATGGTTTCAAATTTTTGATTCTCCTTAAATTCTTCTAGAACCAATCAGCCCACCATGAACTTAGGTGGTTATTTAGGGATCCATAACAAGACTCTGTACTTAATTGCTTTGAAGAGAATTGGACAATAATTAGAATTACAGAAGAGCTTTTAATTGCTTTTATTTTCTTTTAATTTATTATTATTATCATTTGGCGAATAGGTAATATTAATAACACATGTATTCTACTCTTATAACAACACATGTATACATCTATAGATGTATATAATTTATCAGTTTGAGAGACTAGGATAAATAAGCAAGAGTACGTGTAGATTGAAAATAGAATTAAAATGTAAAAGAGTAGAATTATTCCGTCCAATACATGAATTGGTACGAGTACTCACACTGTGAACTTGGAGTGCAAGGAGTGTTTGCTACCCTAAAATCCAAGCTTTATCCTCTATAGTATATAAACTATACAGAAAAGAGAACAAACAGAATAGAGAACAAACAAAAATCTGCACTCAGCATGGCAACAGCATCAACATATACATACATACATATATATGTACACACATATTATGATGAAACAAGCATGCCCACAAACAATTATAATCAGCGGCTAATGATGAGGGAGAAGATACAGTGCCAAAAGAAAACCTTAGATCTATATATACAAGTATGAATTAGGGTTTATGCGAGATGGACGAAATCATTAAAAAATAATACCTTAAGAGAGATTTGCAAGAAGGAAGCTTAGATGAACCCTAATTGTTCGCAAAAATGACCAGAATCCAGAGATTGGATCGAATCGCCAGACCACAGTTGGGTAGAGGAAAGAGAAAAGAGGCGGAAGAAATGAGGTAGGGTTTTGTTATTTTGCTTTTATATGGGTTTCATTTATGTTTTAAGTTTGTTTTAGATGTTGGGCCGCTACAGTGCCAAAACACCCAAAAACACCAATTTGGTGTTTCAAGTTTAACCCAAAAAATACAACTGTTTTGCCACAAGATAAAGCAACACAGATGGTGCCAAACGTGTTTGGGCTCCAAATCTGCTACAAAATTGGCCAAAAAACAGAAACACTCAAACAGAAGCCGATCCCGAACAGGGCCATAAATATTTGCAACCGGTTGAACGTTAATTTTGTGCACTATATTTACCATCAGTTGGGTCATTTGTTCATACAATATGCAACCGGTTGAATATTTTATTTCGAGCTCCAAACAATTTCGAGACTTCAAATTCAACTGTTTGGTAAAAGTTATTAAATATTACAAGTCATTGAGAATGATATCTCATCAGCATGCAAAAGAAATCTAACAAAATCCAAATAAGTTTTGGCAGCTTTAAAAATGAGTTCTGTTTTTTTGCATCTATGCTAGTACCTATGGTACCGTTACACCCGTGACATTGAACCTCTGCCAGGTACCATAGTGAAGAAGTTTCATAATTTGCTTTATATGAAAATAGAAATAAGTATGAGCCGGGAAGGAAGTTTTTGGGCATGCCATAGGAATTCTCTAACTAGTTTATCTTTAGGAATTATTTGCAAAAGTTCAACCAGAAGTTTGATTCAAATGTTATCTTCCATTTTTCTTTGAAACATCAGAAAAAAAAAATCTATTTAAGAAAAAGAATATTATGATTATTAAAATTTTATTAATTTTTAACATACTTAAATCCGGATTTAATTAGAAAGTATGTTAGAAATTGAACTTAGATGTGAAAAGGCATTCATCCATCCTCCACCATAGTGACATCAATTGTAAATTTTACCAAACTCAAAGGATTTTTTCTGATACGCAAATTCATATGCATTTAATGAGGAGAGAGAGATTTGAGGAAGAATCCGTTTGATTGGATGGTAAATATTATTTTTTTAATTTAGATAGCATAAAAATGAGAAAGAGAATAATTGTACTTACCAAAACTACCCTTATGATTTTAAATATTAAAATTAATAAATGAATTTTGTGTCAGATGAATCATGTTATACCTGTGAGTAGTGCGGTGCAGAAGTGGTTGTGAAAGCTTGTTTAAAATTTAGAGGGGTGAAGGCTTGTTTAAAACTTAGGTAGGCATACGGCGTACAAAAAGTTCACGTCCTTCTTTATCTCTAAAGATAGGGTGTCCTAACCATCCAACTGTTATGCCATCCCCGTTATCCATTGAGCCTGCCCAGAATAATCCCCCTTTTGCTGGATTTTTTTTTTTTTTCCCCGTTATCCATTGAGCCTGCCCAGAATAATCCCCCTTTTGCTGGATTTTTTTTTTTTTTATAAGTAAAGATTGTATTAGAAAGCACCCAATAAAAGGGAGGGGCAACCCTTGAACAAGAACCAGTTACAAGGTAAAGGAACCTAAGAAGTCAGCCATTCCTCCCATGGAGTTACAAGATCTACCTTGTACCCAATAAAAGAGAGTACAAAGAATTGAGAATTTAAGCACCCCATTAGGAGTCTCTTCATCATCAAACGTTCTTCGGTTCCGCTCCCACCACAAGCACCACCACACGCATAGGGGGGTTGCCTTCCAGAAATGAGTGTCCACTAGACCACCACTCCAGGCTTCCATCAAACCTCTAGTGGAGCTAGGCATGACCCACTGAACCCTGAACAATCCCAAGAGTAAGCTCCAACAGTCATGGGCCACTGGACAATGAAGTAAGAGATAGTCAACTAACTCCTCATTTCGCTTACACATACAACACCAGTTCACAATGATCCGTTGCCCTTTCCTCAAGTTGTCAAGCATCAAAATCCTTCCATGAACAGTGGTCCATCCGAAGAAGGCCACCCTGTGGCGCGGGCGCGGGGGGGGGGGAGGGCCCTTGTACACAGTCTTCTATGGGAAAGTCGTCCCTTCGAACCCAAAAATACTCATATAGAAGGATCTCACCTCGAAGCCCTTTGGAGAGGGTATCCATATCATTGAATCGTCCCTCCCACTATTCACAGCTTGGAGATAAAGCGACTCCAAAAAAACGAATGGCATCCTCGATCTCCCAGTCCTGAAGATTTCTCATGAACCCAACATCCCATATTGTTCTTCCACTATCAAGATGGTGCCAGTACGAGACAAAAGAATGGCGGTTGCGCGAGATTCGATAAAGACTAGGAAAACTTTGAGCCAAAGGCCTATCACCACACCACCAGTCCTCCCCAAAACAAATATTTCTGCCATTCCCAACCTTTAATTTGATGTATTTGGAAAACTCTGGCCACCTTTTTCGGATTGACTTCCAAACGCCAACCCCCGCAGGAGTCCTTACCTCCCTAGAGCATCACCCTCCACTCTCTTCCCCATATCTTCTGAGGATGAGTCTCCTCCAGAGCCTCTGCCTCTCTTCCCCAAATCTCCTCAACCATTTCCTGAGGAGCCCCTTATTAAAGGCTCCCAAACTCCTTATGCCTATCCCTCCTAACTTGACTAGCTTGCAAACTTGATTCCAACTGACCAGATGGTATTTAAATTCTTCGCCGAGACCCCCCCACAAAAAATTGCGTTGAAGTCTCTCAAGCCTCTCTATTACTGAGATAGGAATCTGGAAAAGGGAAAGGAAATATGTAGGGAGAGAAGATAGAGAACTTTTAATCAAAGTAACCCTACCTCCTTTGGACAGGTACTGATTCTTCCATCCCGCAAGCCTTCTCTCAAACCTCTCCACTATCAGGTCCCATCCTCCCACCCTTCTGGCGGAGTCTCCCAACAGCAGACCCAAGTACGTGCTTGGGAGAGAACCGACACCGCAATCCAGAATATCAACCAAGACCACAATATATGGCACAACTCCCACCGGAACCAACACACTCTTCCCAACATTAATTCGAAGCCCTGAAACTGCCTAAAAGCAAATCAACACACCTCAAACTTATGATAAACTTTGATTTTCGGCTAGCCCAACACCAACTCTTCGATATATCTCTTGCTCGAAGTACCCCTGATCTAGAGGGGTGATTAGATTTACTCACTCGTTTGCTTAATTTTCAGATTAATTCAATTTTAAAAAATAACACCCGATACACGTGAAAAAACCCAAGACGAAAAAAAATCACAGGTGAGGCTATAACTCCGAAAAACCAAATCCACTATCATCGAAGCAAAATACAAAAGACTCTGTCCCAAACTCACACCCACTGGGCCACTCCACTCTGCCAAAAATTGGATGTTGAACGCCTCATGCTTACACTTGCGACTCCACGTCCAATTGCTGCAGACTTCAGGTTAACATCACAACCCTTGCAGAAGGATAACTGAAAGAACACAACACTCTAGGAATATTTTGTCCCTTTGTAGTGAGATCTTCTCCTTCTCACCAACAAACAGTTGAGAAGGAATCAAAATCGAAACCAGTGACTTGATCTATAAGAAATCTTTGAAGTAGTTTTCAAACGATTGATTAGGCAGAGAGAGCCATCCTAAATCACTCAGTAAATATGTGTGCGCTCTCAAAACATAAACAGAAATTAAGAATTCTATGTTTGAAAAATATTTCAATTGTTTTCTCTCTCTAAAACTAAATTTTTTGTAAAGCACAATGAAAGCATATCTAGAGAGAAAGCACATGAGAGTTTATATAGATGATGAAGTCCTCAATTTACTTGAAAAACAAGTCAAAAACTGATTAAGAACCTTTCTCAATGTTTTAGGAATGTTTAGAAACTAATTCGAGTCAAAAGAGGACATTTCTTATTTAGAAAGTAAAGTAAAGTTGGACTGGTTGTGCAAACATTTGGACTGGTTCACTTTACTTTCTCCAAGTTGAACCGATTGTGAGAATATCAGAACCGGTCCATTGTGGGTAAACACCAAGGTATGAGATACCGTAGGTGCTTAGACCGGTTGTGGGAACAACTGAACCGGTTCAAAATTTGAAAAACATGACTTTTTGCATTAAAACTCTATTTTCCAAACTCGGACTTCACCCTATGAAATACTAAGTGAGCTCACCATCTTACCTGGTTTATGTAACTCTCATACTTGATCAATGATGTCCATGCACATTAGTATCCACTTGAATGCTTCAAATGATCAAGTTCTTTGTCCAAGTCATTGATGTGATGGTCTGATCACATGTATACATTGGTGAAAACACTTATTCAACTTCATGATCGATTACAAAGAATTGAAACGAAAAGTTCAGCTCGATCAATTTAGTTTTGACACCAAAATATATGTCACAATACCCAATTGTTTATATCCACTTTTAGCAACAAAAAATAATAGTAAAATGATGGATTATTAAAAATAATAATAAATATAATTGTTTATATCTATTTTTAAATTGTTTATATTTAAAATAAGGCTTTATAACTCAATGATACAGTCGTTGTTTGGGTACCACAAAGATAGAGAATGAAAAAAGAAAAAAAAGACTATATATACCCTATAATTAAATGAAAAATAAAGTAGAAATAAGAAAGAAAGTTCAATTGTGACGATACAATTACAATTGATTGTGCCACGTGTTTATATGATATAAAAATTTGTAAATTACGCTAACTTTTCCTTGATATAATTGAAAATTTTAACTATTTTTTCTATTTTTTTTTATATTGAGAGTCATTTCCTATGAGGTGATGTTTCAAGTTACATTACATTGATATTATTTTTTTAGTGAGAGATATCATGCATGAAAAAGAGATATAATGACTCACCTCTTGCGTGAAGTATGTCGATAAGAGTAAAAAGAAATAACTAAAAGGGTATAATAGGAAATTAAGGTGATGTTTGATAAAACTAAATATTTTAAGAGCTGAATTTCACGTTCACACCATATGAGTTTTGGGGGGCAAAACATAGCCAACCAACTATTTGTTTGGTTAGAAAACGTGCAAGTTCGTCCTCCACGTAAACCTCCAGAATTCAAGGGCAACAAATGTTTTGAATATTTGGAATTAAAAACTGATATATCGCCAACTGAGTGGCTGATACGTTTTCAACCCCAGTGACTTTGCTTTAAATTCCACTTGAAGTTCTGTGGTACAAGGTTATTGGCTGAGTGTTTTTGAACATTATCAGCCGTATATGGAAGAAAATGCAAAGTTAGAAGTGGCCGATTTACTTCTCTGATCCCAAAAAAAAACAAATTGACCCGTTTGATTTTGGAAGATTAATCAGCCAATTGGGTCTAGGGCCGCAATCGACCCCAGCCGAGCCGAGTAATAGCATGTTTGAGCTCGGCTCGGCAGTGCAGCAGGGTGCTCGAACTCGAATCGAGCTCCCACCTCATGTGTTCGAGCTCGGCTTGGTCGTGTTCACGAGCTTTTCAAGCTCTGCTCGAAACTCGTATAGTGATGCACGTATTACACACAAAATACACACAACACAGATCTAAACATACACACATTTTCTACATAAAACACACACACATGCACGGATCTGTCCAAAACTAAATATCCATCAAAAGAAATCTCATACAAAATTATGAGAAGTAGAAATACCTGGAAAGTCACCGATCTCGCCAAAGCCATCGTTCGGATCACGCCAAAGCTAGCACTCTAATCTCACCAAAGCCACCGTCACTATCCTTGATCCTCCCATGCAACGGGAGTGAGAGTGAGAGTGAGAGAGAGAGTAGATCGGCAGACGTTAATTGGGATGTAAAGAGAGGAGTGCGGCTAGGGTTTGAGAGTAAAAGAGTGGTTAAAGATTATATGGGCTCTGGGCTGTTTTAATTCTCTCAGACTTTGGCCTATTTTATTTTTAAAAATGGTTAGTCATTTTATGGGGTGGGTTGGGTTGGACTAAACTTACTTCTCCCTCCGTCCCATAATATATGGGTACTTTGGGAACTGTAATGAGTATTTCGGAAGTACTCATATATTATAGGATAGAGGGAGTAATTTAAAAGAAAATGCATGGCCTAATCTTACGAAGATACTACATTAGGTGGGTTGGACGAATTAAAGATACAATTTAAACTCAACCCTATATATGAAATGTTCAACTCTAACCCAACTCTAACTTTACTTCCAACTCTAACTACTCAACCATTGCCCAATCCATCTTTAAATTTTTAAACTCGAGTTTGCAACTCGAGTTGAGATTTTGGATTAAAGTCGGGTTAATTCAGGTTATCTATATCACCAATCTCCATGTTAAAAATTTTAAATGATATTTAATAAGTTTCAAATTAAAAACTTAATGCAAATTTTTAAAAAATTACAAACAAAGTTTTAGGAAATTAATTATCCAAAGTGTTAACATACAATAAATTAAGATTTAAATAAAGGAAGTCGAAAATAAAAAGGTCATCATAATTTGAATATTATATATAATATATTTAAAATAAAAAATATGTATAAAAATAATATTATTTGAATATTATATATAATATATTTTTAAAAAAAATATGTATAAAAATAATATTACAATTCGGACTCGGATTCGGTTCGGGTTGTTGGCACCTCAACCCAAGTCCAACCCTAATTAAGTCCGAGTTGAAGTTTGTAAAAAAAATTATCCAAATATATTACACACACACACGCATATATATATTTACGAATTATAATCAAGCCTATTTAACGAGCTTGTTCACAAACACGTTTACAAACTAACAAGCCAAGTAAAGGGTTGCTTGAGATTAGTTTATTTATTTATCAAACATATATATTTTGTTTGAGTTCGGCTCTTTTATTAAATAAACAAACACGAGCCGAGTCCAACTCAAGTCGAGTTCGAGCTACTTGTCAACAGCTTGGCTTGTTTGTAGCCCTAATTGGGTCATCAAAAGGAAATCAACCATATTTCAAGTAATTGACCAATTTCAATCTCACATTTGTAATCGACCACATTTCAAGTGATCGGCTACATTTTAATCTCTCACTAATAGTGGGCCACATTTCAACATTTCATGGGTTGGCTGATAATTTTATAATAATCAAGTAATCGGCCACATTTCAACTGATCAGCTACATTTTAGTCTCTTAGCGTAATCGGCCAGTTTGATGGGTCAATAGTTTCATGAAAATCAGCCACATTTCATGAGTGATGGACCATAAATTTAAAATTTTATATGCTTTATTATTCTTCGAATAATATAAGGCACGTAAAATTTTGGAGACAATGTTTACATCCCACCCCACCAGTTGAAATGCACCAATGGAGAGGATCACATGTGGGAAGAGAGTTCTTAAATCAGTTGTTACCATTATATCATGAGAGCAATTTTAGGAGGCTGTTTAGTAGTATATGAGGCTAGTTGGATCGTACTGGAACACGAATATCATTTGGAGAGAATTTAGGAACAAGATATGAGCACTTTAAACGAAGTGGACTATGTTTGACCAATCAAGTTAGTGGAAGTTATATAAGGTGAGGTGGTTGCTAAAAAGAAGGAAGGGATGTGTAACAGCAGTCGAAGGAAATTAGTCGTTTGGGAGAGTTTTCTAGAGATTAAAACGGGTTTTCAAGTTCAAGAAATTATTTCAAAAAAATGTTAGTATTTTGTGAAATAAGTAAAATAGACTTCTAGAAAGTCGAAGTCCTAAAAAGGTCCATTCAAAGGAAACCAAAAAAATTTGCTTTTGAAATAAAGATAGAATTATTTAAAGTAACAAATTTTATAAACAATTTTGCCTTCTTTTATTTCGTGAAACTTGTCTATTGAAAGTAATTATTAAAGATAAATTTATCAACTTAAAATTGTGTTAATTGTGGAAGGAATTTCAAAAAATGTATCCACCGAACAACTTTTTTATTCTAAATTCCTTTTATTGAAGCCATTCTTCAAAGGCCTTTTAAATGAAAGGAATTTTAAATCAAAAAACTCCTCCAAACAGGGCCAAACATATCAGGTGATGTGAGATACATGTAATTAGTTGAGGCATTGGAAGTTACTAACTAGTGGGCATATTGTTAAAAATAGAATAAGTTGAAGACATAAAGGCTCTCCCTGGACATCACACAAAAATACATCTCTTTTCATTATTCCTGCAATTTCATTCTTAGTGTAACTCTTAGTTACCATGTATTTTCAATTTATGTATTTTCTTTTCATAGTGTAGTCCTTTTAATTCCAGCAATTCTTAGTGTAACTCTTAGTTACCATGTATTTTCAATTTCTGTGTTTCTTTTTCATAGTGTAATCTTTTTATTTTAAGCAATTAACTTAGGAATTTCACTTCAATTTGTAGCATATCCTAGTTCTGCAATTACTCTCATTTGAATGCAATTTAGTTTTGCAATTCCTCTTGATCAATCACCTTTATTCTTCTATCATTATTGCAATTCTAAAGTCTTTTTTTAAGGAAAAAAATAACCTATAAAAAGTGGTTATTCTAGACCATTTTACGATATCTGGAATATTGTTCAGCTCAATTTTAAATTGGCAAGATTCTTAGCATGTGCAATCAACAAAATATTTTTTTAGCCAAACAATGGCCTTAGACACTTTCAAGCCTATCAAACTAGCTAGCTTAGGGCTTGTTTGGATAACCCGAAGAGAAAAGAAAAAAAAGGATACGATAAATTATAAGAGAAAAGAAAAGAAATGATAGCATGTATTCATGTTTGGATAAATTATAAAAGAAAAGAAAAGAAAAGAAAAGAAAGGATATCATGTATTCATGTTTGGATAAATTATAAAAGAAAAGAAAGGATAAGATTCTTGTTTGGACGAGTTAAATAAGAGAAAAGAAAAAAAATCATTTTAAACAATTTACTATTATACCCTTTTGTATTTATGTCTTTTAAGAAGTCTCTTTTAAAATGTTGAGGTCATTTTAGGTATTATGAAAATATCACTTAACTTGTTATCCTTCTCTCCCAATCTTCTCATTTTTGGAAGGATAACAAGTGAGAGATTTGGAGGGATTTGGAAGGAAAAGCTATCCCTCCAAATCTCTCCAAATCCTTTCTTTTCTCTTCTAATTAATTATCCAAACATAAAATGTCTTATCCTTCCCTTTCTTTTCTTTTCTTTTCTTTCCAAATCATTCAATCCAAATAAAGCCTTAGTAAAAAGAAGTTAGACAGCTGAATATGATAGAGTTTTCAAGTATATCCAACTAGTTAGCATAGTAAAAAGAAGTTACGCAACTGAGTAAGATAGAGTTTTCAAGTATATCCAACTAGCTAGCATAGTAAAAAATAAGTCAAGTTAGTGAGCAAGAGAGAGTTTAAGAGAATGAAATGTCTAGTATTGCTTTCAAACAACTCTTATTATGCTGGTACAATTTAGTATATTATAGCATTCTTTGATGTATACATGTTTGCCTCTTGGATATATTATAACTTGATACATACATGTTTGTGTCTACAAGGATGTTGTAAACATCAAACATTATTACTCCTAGGATGATAGCTTAGGATGAAATAAAGTTTTCAGAATATTGGACTTTACCAAAAGCAGTACCACCTCAACCTATTATGAATAGGGATCTTCAACAAATAGTTCAATCTCCAAATGGAGAGGTTATTCTAAACTTCAAGAAACCTTTAGGAATGACTAGATCATCTTCAATGAGGTCATCTCATCCTCCGTATAGTGTTTCATTCCCTCCGTCTTCCAGACACTCAGTTTAAGAAAATCCATTAGCGGGTCTAGCAAACAGGCATAATATTTCAAAAAATCCAGAGAATATATCTCTCGAATGAGGCACGATATAGGAAGGAGTCCATAATGCTCATGTGAAGGTGACATATATTTTGCTTTCATATTTATATACATATGTAAATCATAACATTTTAATTCATTTTAATCATTGTATTTGTAGGAACATCCCGAAATAATACCATGTCGAAAAAAGATTAAATTGAAAACTTGGGATGATATACACACTCTTTTTGCACAAGATCATGCTATTGGAGAGGGAGCTCAGACAACTTTTGAATCTCTAAGCTAAATGGAAATGAATGAAGAGTCTAATAACTTATAAGAGATGCCAGGGACGATTGATTCACATGATGGGATAAATGATGATGCCACTAATGACCAATGTCCCATCCTCGTTAGGTTCACACTCTCGAAAATGTATGCATTCAACTTTGGGGCTTGTGGTTAAGTTGCTCGAGGAATTTTCATATTTTGAACCCCAAAGGTGACTACCAAGATGGTGTTAGATGAATGTCCGAGGCTTGGACCAAACACAACTCTTCAAGTAATTAATGATCCATAATCCAAAAAGGTTTGAAACATTCTCCAACTTTTCAGATTATATGGAGAAACCTTATATTTTGATACATTTGAACCAATGAGTAGTTTCCATGTTTTTTCTTCCTAGGTTCTAATGAGTTTTTTTTACTTGAACAACTTGTACTCAGTTTCATTTAAAAATGTAACAACCCGCTCCACCTGCACATCCCTTTCTCTACACTTAGACGATGTGAGATTGAGTACCTTATAATCTGCTAATGTGATAGCTTGCCTATTGTCTCTCGCACCCATCTACATCACACTCTCTCATAAAGTTCATCACAATCCACCCCCTAGGAGCCCCGACGTCCCTGTCAGCAGACTTTCGGCTCTGATATCTTGGATTTGATACCATTTGTAATGCTCCACCCTTACTCGACACAAATATTGTCCGCTTTTGGCTCCCCTAAACAAGAGACTTCCCAAGGGGTCACCCATCCTGGTACTACTCCCAGTGGAACACGTTTAACTGTAGAATTCTGATGGGTTCACAGCCATCACGACTTTAAAATGTGTTGTGGTCACCCATCTTGGTACTACTCCGAGTTGAGCGCGCTTAATTGCCAAGTTCTGATGGGTTCACAACCATCATAACTTTAAAACGTGTTATGTCATAGAAGAGTGATTTACACATATCACCCATCCTGGTACTACTCCCAGTTAAGCATGCTTAACTGCATAGTTCTAATACCATTTGTAACGTCTCACCCTTACCTGACACAATATTGTCCACTTTTGGCTCCCCCAAAGTAGAGACTTTTTAGGGCGTCATCTTACCCAGACGATGTGGGATCATGACACCCATAGCCTGCCCATGTGGTAGCTCATAACCTGCCAATGTGGTAGCTTGCCCAATGCCTCGCATCCGCCCACGGAGGTCATCACAATCCACCCCTTGAGGGCCCAACGTCCTCGTTGGCACTCTTCTGACTGGGCTCAGACTCTAATACTATTTATAACAGTCCTGTCCACCTGATGATATGATATTGTCCACTTTGGTCCTAAGCCCACACATTTTTGTTCTTTAATTTTATCCAAAATACTTCATACCATTTAGAGAGAACACACTAAATATAAGTAAATTCTCTTATTCACACCCGAACAATGTGATATTGAGTACCATGTAACCTGTCAGTGTGGTATCTCACCCAGTATCTCTCACACCCATTCACAAAAGTCACTACAGGAATGTGATGTTCTAGTACTTTGCAAAGTTGTTGGTATAAAATTATTACAAGTTAGGAGAAAAAAAGTCTTTCATATTAATGCAATTGCAGTGCTAAGATTTCAAATGCTCCGTAGAATGAAATCCACTTATCTTTTAATAAATAAATAAAAAGATCTTTGTGGTTAATTATGTACACAAACCAAACATGAGATATCGTGTGGACTTTGGGTGACAAATAGAAAAAAAATTGTGAAGGTATATAAGGTGGGATGCCTAAGCTGATTTTCTCCATTCCATGTAGTTTTATAAATATGAACTGAACAGTTCTTTTATGCCGATAGACCAGTTTTTCTTCTGGAATTGAATCGATTTGCTTTATTTTCTTGCCAGGAAAAAAAAAAGTTTTAAAATAAATATTCATATAGTTCATACGTAGCAATTCTTCATTATATATTTTCATATACCATATTTATATATATACATAAAATTTAATTACTTTCTAATTTCAATTAAATGATTTATCCAAACAAAATAAATTGTTATTCAATTTCATATGAATTCCAAAGTTGATCCAAATAAGAAATTTGGAATTGAATTTGCAGAATTTCAATTCAATTCCAATTCTGTGCAACGGAAGACACCCTTAAGAATTCAATCATTTCATGTTTTCCAAATTTGTTAACAAAGACATGATGCAATGCATTTTACTTTTGGTTAACTTTTTAGCTTCGAGACTTCAGTGATTTCACTAATAAAAGTGTGAGAAAAAAATTAGGTTTAACATTTATTGGTGGAAAAATTAGAAAAAAATAGACTTCGATGATTTGACTATATATATCCGAGGCCTAAAAATGCACCGATCAAACGGATATTTGTAATAGAAGAAAAGATACAGAGGGATAGACAAAAAATTAAGCCTAAATTAGGCTCGAAGCTGGGCACAAATAAGCCTTAAAATTAAGGCCCAGTAGCTCAATTTACCCTCGACCCACAGTCTTGGCCTTAAATTAGAAAACCAATCTATTGTCCTATCAAGTCAACTGGTCAAAGCCTACTCTCGAGACTGGGCCTAAAAATCTCGGGCCGGCTCATTTGGGGGTGCTTACATATTGTGAAGGAATCAATTATGCAATTAAGGCACCCACAAAATTGTCATCACAGATTCGGTTGAACGTATAGGTAATTTTAGTTTTATAATTATGACAAGTTCATTAATGCTTTGTTTTTAGGGAAATGCTAAACGTCATGAAATTTGATCATGAATTGCCTTTATGAATGATGTGGCAAGTGATAATACCATTGACATTCCGTGTATGGGGAATCCCACCAATACTAACTCACCATTTAATTACCACATCATTCAAGATAAAAATTCATGAAATATTTTCATGACGTGTAGTATTGCTCTTGTTTTTATTGTACTACTAGTGTATTGAAACGTTTTTCCCTATTTTACTAGACCTTATCCTACACGATAAATATGTATTCTATTAGTTTGTTTATTTTATATGAAAGTGTTAGCAATGTCATTTTAGCACACGGCTCCCTCCGGTACCGTACTCCCTGGTAGATTATAATTTTTTCGTTTTAACAGTTGATGGTTCACCTATTTAAAATGAAATACCAAGGGTTTAAGTCTTTTTAAGGATAAAGTATGTGTGTGATTTATTTGTAGGAAAAAAAACCTTTAGTCCAGCCTTGGACTGTTGGATGTATCTCGGAGTACCGTACTCCAGATAGATTATACATTCTCCATTTTAACATATTATCTATTTTTTAAAATGAAAGACTGATAGTTCAAGTATTTAAAGTAGAATACTAATGATTCATATCTTTTTAAGGACAAAGTACGGGTGTGATTTATTTGTCTGAAAGAAAAAACCTTCATTCTAGTCATGAACCGATAAATGTACCTCGAGGTATCATTCTAGTCATGGACTCTTGAAGTACCGAACCTTTGAGTAGACTATAGATTCTCCATTTTAACGGATCATTTACTTTTTAAAGTGAAAGACTGATTGGTTCAAGTATTTAAAGTGAAACACGGAAGGTTCAAGTCTTTTTAAGGACAAAGTAGGTGTGATTTATTTATTCCCAAAAAAAAAAAAAAACCTTCAAAAGTTATTAGTCAAGCAGTGTAAATTTCACATAAGCTGTAATTTATAAAAGTAGTGTTAGACATCACGAAAATATATATATATATATCACGAAAAAAAATTCGTGATGTTTATGATTTTCCATTTCTTAAACGACAACCAAACAACTAAACAAGCATATGCAGGTTCATCAAACGTCACCTTTTTCGTAATCAAATTTTTTTCCCCCTAAAGGGCTGGACTTTAGTTGATTACACCAGTCTGTATTAAATTGGGTTCAAAGTCGAGAAGAGGAATGGATCTGGGCCCACTTGGGTTGTCTTACAAAAGAACCAGACAGGTCCAGATGAAAAATGAGGGAGGAGGACATATTTGTGAATATAATCAATTGCAATGGCGTATCGGTCATTTGATCTGAAAACGGATAGGATTAAATCCAGAGTGAGAGCGAGGAGGGGTAGAGCTCGCAAACATGGCGTCCATGAGTCTTTCCTTCTGTTCTCTCACTACGATACCATCCCACAAGCAAACGACAGTACTTTCTCTCTCTAAAACCAACCTCAGCTTTCTCTCTCCTACTCCCTCTTTCTGTTCCCTCAGACTCAACCCCTGCTTTCCCAAAACACCCACATTGTCGATTGTGCCCAAATTTTCAGAAACTGCACCAGCTGTCGTCGAATCCGAAGCAGAACCTACGAATTCTGAACCTTCCCAACTCGTAGAAACCACAAATGAAGAACCTAAAACTGAAGAAGTCCCTAAACGCGAAGAGGTATTCGCAGTTGTTATGGTGAGTGATACATAACTCTTAATTTTATCCAGTTCTATACGATCTTATAGTTTTTTTTGGTTAGCCAAATGTTTGTAGAGTAATTTTGTTATTCTACATATGTATTATTTTTCTGTTATATATGTTTCTAGAGTGATTGTGTGGTCACCCAGATGACATATTTCATTGTTATTTACGTTGTTACTGTAAGTTCTTGGTTGCCCGATTATCTTTCTGAATTCTATATGTGCATTTTAGGGGAATTTTGTCATATACCCAGATGTTAAATTTTGTATTATTTGTGCTTTTATCCATATGATATTTATCATTTTCGTTTAAATTATTCAGAGTATTGATTGCTTTTGTCATTAGAGTTATTTTCTGGGTACTCAGATTGTGAGTATTGTATGTTATTCAGAGTAAATGTGTGGTTGTTGTCAAGATGACTAACTTAGAATCTAATTTTTTGTGTTTTGGACTTTGTTTAGATCGGGTCTCGGCAGTATATCGTTTTTCCTGGACGCTTCATTTACACTCAGAGACTCAAAGGTGCAAATGTCGATGATAAGGTACATATTTGGCATGGTTTTCTTTCTCTTCTAGTTCATATTTTGTCTAGTATTAATTTGAATGTCCTTTTCTTTTAAGAATGAGAAATGTGTTCTAATCCTGGTATCCTATTTGGCCTTTTGTTACGCTGTTTAAATCGTTGTCTGCATTCCATGTTGGTGACACAAGCAAGCTGTGGTTATACTCTATTCAAATTTATTTGCAATATGTAGGGTGTTGGTTGTTTGATTTTCTATTTTTATTGGCAAATGTTAGGGATTTTAATGGAACTTAGGGAAGTCAGACTGAATTACTAAGATTTTTGAAGAAATTAGTCTGCCAAAATTCAGTTTTCATTTCAGTTGTTTAGACAACTTTTTGGGTTCTTAAATCTCCTGCGGAATTTTTAATTTGATATATGACAGTAGAAGGTCTTTGTTGGGATCTTGGAGGACTCTTTTTAACTGCATCATTGCCATGTGAAACACTGATGAGGATTCTGAAACAGGGTCTCTTAAAAGTTTGGATTGATATATGTTATATTGTTGTGGGACATATCCTGAAAACAAATAAAAATTATCAAACAAAAGAGTCAAACAACATACATGCATAATCAAAGGAAGGTCTGGTTTCAAGTTGTGTGTATGTACTGTAATTTTGGTAAAAGAGTAAAGGAAGGTGCTGACTGTGTGAGGAAGGAGTGTTGAGAGTCGGCAACAGAATGGACATTGGCTGAGTCGACCGATACTGGCCTGTCAAGGTGAGTCAATGACAACTCATGTCCAACTTGTATTGAGATGTGTTCTTGTCTTGGAGATCACTGAGACCAATCCGACTCGGGCCACTCGGCCAAGTCTCTGAACCATATTTTGGAGTTTATGGTATGAATGAAGCACATATATTGCAGAACATGTACATCATGCAATCACCAAGTCAGTAGTTATCAGCGGGTCCATTACTCTGTAATGGGAAATTTTACCAAGATGGTCAGCAGAGCAATGTAGTGGGCAAGTTCTGTTGCGTAATTCAACCTAATGACAAGCGTTGATTATTCATTCATTTTCCTTTACAGTAATATGCTGTTGTTTGATGTCTTTTTATCAATGTTCTGGAATGGTGTTGTGTGGCTCCCTGAGGATACCCTGTTAACTTCCTCAAGAATAAGCAATACTTTATTTTAGAAGACCTTGGCCTTGGTTGGTCTTCTCATATCTCATTGCTTGCAATCTATTAAGATATTCACATTCTGATTTTTCTGCAGATTATTCTGAACAAGGTTTTACTGGTTGGAACAAAAACAAGTACCTACATTGGAAAGCCAGTGGTGCCCAATGCAGCTGTACATGCTGTAGTTGAAGAACAGGTAGTTACAGCTTCTAGGAGTATTTTCTTCGTTGACTGTGTGTAGTTTTATCTAATTGCTCAACTCATCACCTGTACCTTTTCCTTGTAGGGATTAGATGACAAAGTAATTGTCTTTAAGTACAAAAAGAAGAAGAAGTATCGAAGAAACATTGGTCACCGACAGGTACAACTAACTTCTTCACATGTATCATATTGACATTTAGTCAGCCATTACAATAGGTTTGAATGCAATAAAGCAAAATCTGTTGAGCTCATTAGACACTATGTTTGCAAATATGAGCAATATATGCAACTAATATCTCTCTTATATAATTTCTGTAAAGAAGACACTGCTTTAGCTTAGTGTATTTTTAATATTTGTTTTTCTTTTTTATTTTAAACATTAATGATGGTTTTCATTTCAGTAATGTTAATTTTGAGTGTGTGTAATATTACGATGGTGGGGTTTGACTTTCTGTCTATGCCTTGCCTTGACTCGTTGATGGGTTTGGTTGCATGTTTAAAGAATCCTGACTTTAGCTGTGCCATCTTTTCTTTGTCCTTGTTTTCTCTAGCTCTCCCTTTCCTTTCTCGCTACTTCCATCCCTTGTTCTTGTTTCCCTCCTTCTATCACACCTTGCTCAGCAAATGGCTGGTGGGGAGCCCAGAATCTGTCTCTGCACTGCTTGTGCATTCCTAGCCACGCAGAAGCCTGGGTGGGTTACATCCACGGTGTGACTAATCCTTCCATTTAATGTTCCCTTAGTGAATCCTCGACTCTCATCGATGACATCAAGCTTATGCTTCCTTCTCCTTCTACCCTCCTTTGGGTCCCTAGAAATTGCAATGTCATAGCCCACTCTATTCGTCAATGGGCTCTTCAAATTAAGTCCAACTTGACCAATCTTGATTCTAGGCCCGCTTGGCTCATTGATCTGTGGATTAGTGATTTTGCTGTTTAGTTTTTGTCCTTCAGTCTTTGAAAAAAAAATCGATCATCTAACTATTCCCTAGCACTCTTTCATCTGTTGTCCTTGGCTTTCATCATGCTTTGGGTGTTTATATAATTTCCACACTAGGTCACCTGAAACAGGTTTTATCTAGCAAACTCTCTTAGCAGTTATATATTATTAATTTTACCTGAAAAAAAAATTGTCTTATTATTGGAATTTTGCCTTTGAGAATAAATAAATCATATTCTACTTATGTTGCAATTAATTATTCTCTAATTTTCTAAATGTCTTTTTTATTTAACCATATTCTTAGTTGAGGCTATATGCGAATTATGTTCTACATATTTCCTTAAAGCAAATGGAATAAGCCTGTTCTGTATTAAATACATAGACGGAAACATGTTTTTCCATTCGTATCGGATGATTATAATGATGTGATGTTGTGACTTCAACTATACAGCCAAATACGCGGATAAGGATAATGGGCATCACAGGGTATCAAGACTCGCCAGCAGTCACACTCCCACTCCCGTAGGAAGTAGGAATTCTACTCTCAGATTTGAGTTAATGCTGGACAGTGGCATCAGAGTTCTCAGGATCCTTTTCTTTCTATTCGTATGTTGTAATTTTGTATATACTTTGGATGCCTTGTCTATTGGCATAACCCTTTTGAGGCTAGATTGAAGTTCCTACATTTAGGTTGAAATTTGTGTTTGTCTCTTGATATTCGAAGTCAATCGTCTATAATCTTTAATTTTTAGTGGGAACTCTTTAATTTTATATCACTTCCAGAATGTTATAGCCATTTGAGTTCTGTTGTGTGTCTTATATCTTGAATAAAAAAATGTTTTGGAGAGGGTGCAACCGCCCCCAATCATGACTTGGCTCGTAAAAAACACAACGAATCCGAACTAAACATCGAATGAATGGAAGAGGTGAGGAATCGCTTAAGAATCTCAATGATCACTTCACAATGCCTTTAAATAGAGCGGAAGACAAATATAGGATTCAGACCCATTAAGGCCACAATGGGACCAGTAGTCTTCACTGAAATTTTATTTATATACAAAATTATTTATAATGTTTGTTAAATTTTAAAAAATGTACTAAATTTTTAATAATACTTCACTATATATTCTTGTTGTTCAAAGTTGTCTCCGCCCCGGGCTCTCTCTAAATAGATAACAAGAGTATATCAATTGATGAGAGAGTGGCTCAATTTGAACTAGGGCAAGGCAATGGGAGGATATTAACTCACCTTAACATCGGCCATATAATTTTGGGTTTCGATTCATGTAGCCAATATGGTAGTTCTATGACCACCTTTTGTGGAACGTTTGCATTGACCTTGTTACAAGGGATGGTGTGAGAGGATGAGAACATAAGAGTATTCTAAGGGATAGTGCGAGAGGAGGAGATCATAAGAGTATTCTAAGAGTATACCGTTATACCAACCAATAGGAAAAAAGAAAGGCAAGGCACTTGCAAATGATGTAAATTTTTAATCAAGAAAAGCATATGATTCAAATATACTTTTCCACCATGATTTTTCTCACACTTGATTTCAGGTCTATGCTAGAGACCTGCATCTCATAGTAGAAACATGTAATTGAAAAGGGATCCGCCATTAACGATGCAACATCAGTTTTCTTAGATCATCCATGTAGATATTCTATTTTAAGTACTCGCGAGTCATAACATATGTCTAGAGTGCATACGGTATGATTCCTTACGGTTCTTGGTGAAATCAGAACCGAAATCGTTTCAAGCGGTTCCTTAATTTTGGAACCGGAACTATTGAGTTCAGTTCGGTTTCGATTCTTTGTGGTTCTAGTTCCTCAACGGTTCTTTGTTAATTTTTTATTTATTTTAAACATAGGCAAAATACACATTCATACTAGTGCACCCTAGTTATAATAATAGATTAGAAGCTATTATTATTTATTTATATTATCTTATATTATATAAATATATAGAACATTAGAACTTAAAAACTAAATGTATTTATCTATATATAATATATTTTATACTTTCTATTTTTATATAGAACACTAGAACTTACAAGCTATTATATATATATATATATAATTATATTTTTTTTTCTAACGGTTCCAATTCTGGTTCCTTAACTTAGAACCGAAACCGTAGTAAACGGTTCTTAAAATTTGAAACTGAAACCGAAATCGTAGTGAACAGTTTAAGTATAGTTCTGGTGCCACCCTACCTATGAGGTGTACTTTTAGCCTTTTATGGGGGTTTAAATGCCATTTGTTAACTAGGATGTATATAATATGCCTAGAGGTTAGAAAGCTCCGGATAAGTCATGGATGAACTATTGAGATATAGTAATGATTCAGACGCCGAATTCAGTAATTTTCTAATGATTTTTTGCTAGTATAGAATAAAATCATCAATATAATGACATCATTATGATACCAAGCTCCACTCACATAAACTCATTCAGAAACAACCGAATTAAAAAGAAATAACATTTTCCATTGGGATAACATGGCAACCGAGTTACCTTTGACCAATCAACATGACAAAATCAACAGAATGTTGAAGTATAGATGGTACCAAATGCGACCAAGGAAACAACATAAAAGGAGTTTACAACATATATGTCCTTTTCTCCATTAGTGGCTAAAATGACTAAGATGAAAATTGAATCAGAAATTACTTTGTATATATAGCTGCTACAGTCAACATACATGCAACCGTACAATCCAGAATTTCTGGCTCCCAGTTGTCCATATAATCCCTGCTGAGAGAGTATTTCATTGACATACAGAAACAAGCAATGAAAAGAATACTTAGTTTTTTTGTGCTTCTATAGGGTGATTAATCCACCTGTGTATCACTAAGTCAAGATTAAATACCGTCTTGTCTCCTGATGCGTTTTAGCAAACAAGGGCCTTGCCCCAAATTTCCTCCACACTAAAAGTCAAGAAAGTCATCATTTTAAATTGATTTGAGGATGAAGAGGGCTCACCAACAGCTTTTATTCATATATTCGCTTCCTCTTCAAGAGGGTAGGAATTATGGAGATAGAGCCAATGAGGAATAGAACAGATAGAGTCTTAAAATCATATAGGTCTTTAACTGACTTCAGATCCCCAAGAGCAAGGCCAGCCTGATGAGAAGAAAAGTAACAACAACAGTTAGGTGAGATTACCACAGGGAGAACATGGAAAATTGGCTACTTCAACATTATATATTACTACTTCGGCAACCCAAAAACTATAAATGCTTCATTTATGAAATTATGGTACTGTATTTCTGAAAAAAAATTATGGCACTGTATAATGCTAAAATTTTCAGCAAGCTTACATCGTTGTATAGTTTGTTTTTCCATATATTTTATTTTATTATTTCCGTTAGAAGTTTAATGTAATTTATACATACATCACAAAAACTCAGCCTGTCTTTTTTTTACACAGCCAGTCCCAAGCCCAGATAAAGGAAGAGGGTTGCGTCAGATAGCTTGACAACCGGCGTAAAACTATGTCATGACCAATATGAACATAAATCCTATGAATACACGAAAAAATACTAGGGCGTTCCCCTTAAGCAACGCGTTGCATCAGCTTCTGGATGCTTCAAAAAATGGGCAAGGGGCACCGCATCGCACTCGGGTGTGGTAAAAAATTGGCAAGGGTTCTCGCGTTTCCTGAACGAGCACGGGTAAAGAAGTTAGCCCAGGATATTAGGCTTAGGATAGGGACTTGGAATATAGGAACTTTAACGGGTAAGGGAATGGAGTTAGTAGACACTATGATTAGAAGAATGATTAATACCCTATGTCTACAAGAAACTAAGTGGGTAGGACAAAAAACTATAGAAATTGAAGGATATAAATTATACTTTACCGGAAAGACTAGACATAGGAATGGAGTAGCGATAATCATAAAGAAAAATTTAAAAGATGATGTAATAACCGTTACTAGAAAAGAAGATTGGATCATATTAGTAAAACTTGTATTAGGAGAACATATAGTTAATATAATTAGCGCATATGCACCCCAAGTAGAATTAGATGACAATATTAAAACACTTTTTTGTGAACATATGGACGAGTTGATGCAAGGGATACTCGAAGGAGAAAAAGTGTATATAGAAGGAGACTTTAATGGCTATGTAGGAAAAGAGAGCGGAGGCAATGAAATGGTACATGGTGGGCATGGATATGGAGATATAAATCATGCCGGGGAGACTATCTTAGATTTTGTGGTAGCATATAACCTTATAATTAAGAACACATTTTCTATAAAGAGAGATGAACACTTAATAACCTTTAAAAGTGGTTCAAATATAAGCCAAATTGATTTCTTTTTAACTAAAAAGGTGGATAGACTAGCAAGCAAAGATTGTAAGGTTATTCCCAGAGAGAGTGTAACCTCACAACATAAGCTTCTTGTCCTAGATTTATGCATAAAAGGGCAACCAAAAAGGAGAAAAATAACCATAAACCCAAGGACTAGGTGGTGGAATTTAAGAGGGGAGAAAATGAATTTATTTAAAAATAATATGTTAAAAGAAGCATCGTGGAATGTAGAAGATGAAACAAACTTAATGTGGAATAAGATGACTATATATATAAAAAGAGTGGCAAAAGAAGTTCTACGAGAATCAAAAGGAACGGGACCATCATTTAAAGAAACTTGGTGGTGGAATGACGAGGTTCAAAAAATCGTAAAAACAAAACGGGAATGCTATAAAATTTGGCAAAAAACTAGGAATAGTGAAACTTCTAACAAATATAAAAAAACAAATAAAGAAGTTAAGAAAGTTATAAGTGAGGCAAAACATAGAGCATATGACGATTTCTATTCTAAACTAGGTACAAAAGATGGAGAGAAGAATATATATAAACTTGCCAAGCAAAGGGAGAGGAAAACTAGAGATTTTAGTCATATTAAATGTATTAAGAGTGAAGATCTACGGGTTTTAGTAAATGACGATGAAATTAAAGAAAGATGAAAAATCTATTTTAAGATTTTGCTAAATGAAAACCATATAAGTTTAGGCATGGAAGAAAATGTTAGAGATATTATATTTTTCCGCAGGATCAAGGAATGCCTTAGGGAATGCCTAAGGAAGATGAAATCGAGGAGGGCTTTAGGACCCGATGTCATTCCTATCGAGCTGTTGAAGTGTCTAGGAGAAGTTGATTTGTCTTAGTTAACAAAATTGTTTAATAAAATTATAACTAAGAGGATGCCAGATAAGTGGCGCCAAAGTTTTCTTGTACCTATATATAAAAATAAAGGGGAAGTACAAAGTTGTAATAATTATCGTCGTATTAAATTAATGAGTCACACTATGAAACTCTGAGAGAGAGTGATTGAATAATGACTAAGACGAGAGACGGAAGTGTCGGAGAATCAATTTGGATTCATGCCGGGTAGGTCAACGATGAAGGCTATTCACTTGTTGAGGAGACTAATGGAAAGATATAGAGAGAAGAAGAGAGATCTCAGTATTATTTTTATTGATTTGGAGAAAGCCAATGATAGGGTACCTAGAGACCTAATATGGAGGGTTTAGAAAAGAAAGGAGTCACAAAGGGATACATCGACAATTAAGGACATGTATGATGAGTGTGTAACTATAGTGAGAACGACTGTAGGAGAAACAAGCGAATTGCCAATCACTGTAAGCTTACATCAAGGGTCAGCATTAAGTCCATACCTCTTTGCTTTAGTGATGGATGAGCTGACAAGACACATCCAAGATGATATTTCGTGGTGTATCTTGTTTGCCAATGATATTGTTTTAGTTGATGAGACTAGAGAAGGAGTTAATGCCAAATTAAAGGTTTGGAGAGAAGCTTTAGAACTAAAAGGACATAAGATAAGTCGAAATAAAACTGAATACATGGAGTGTAACTTTAGTAAATCTAGAAGGACAAATGAGAATGTAGTGAGGATTGAGAATCAAGAGGTACAAAAAAGTGAACATTTTCGCTATTTAGGCTCAATTATTCAAAATGAGGGAGATATTGGAGATGACGTTAATCATAGAATCAAGGCAGGATGGGTTAAATGGAGGGGTGCATCTAGTATATTGTGTGATAGGCGTATCCCCTTACGATTGAAAGGGGAGTTTTATTGAACAGCTATTAGACCAGCCATACTTTATGGGCCGCTAGGCAACAACATTTGCATAAAGGATAAAATTAGAAATGAACACATTCGGGAAATGATTGGTGTAGCACCAATTGGAGATAAAGTGAGAAAAAATCGGTTAAGATGGTTTGGATATGTGCAAAGAAGACCTTTAACTGCGCCGGTCAAGAAAAGTGACATAGTTCAAATTGAGGGCAATGCTAGGGGAAGAGGAAGACTAAAGCTAACATGGGTAGAAGTAGTAAGAAAGATAGGATAGCATGTGGATTAACTGAGGAGATGGCCTTAAATAGAGTGGAATGGAAACATCGGATTCATGTAGCCGACCTCAAGTAATTAGGAAAATACTTAGTTGTTGTTGTTGTATACATACATCACAAAACTGCTAAAAGCATCAACAGTCCTTCGCCAAAACCTCACAAAATGAAACTTCTACAGCTACAACAAATTCAGGTCCGCTTACACAGTGTTGAATCAAACATCTGTATCAAGTTAAGAAACCCTGGATCTCGCGGTAAGGTAGCAAAAATATGACACACATTCCATCATTGTTGCCAATATCATCATGATTGCTGTTTAAAAATGACAAAATTGATGGTTGCAAGGGGACGTGATGCAGGTGCTAGGCTAGGGTGATGATACTAAGACAAAAAAATTGGTAGCCCTAGAGGAGATCATGGTTTTATATGCATAAATCAAGAATATATTCAAAATGAAGAATTAGTAATGTAAACTTATCTAATGACAATTTAATTTCATCTAATTGATTAAATGCTTGTCTTCATCACAGGATATGTGGGTCTAAGTCCTGCCGCAGTATATATTCAAACAAGTATAATTGCAGTTATTCACTTAAAAGCATTTCATGAAGTTCTTTAGCAGAAATACAAAAATAAATAAATAAATAAAAGAAAAGGAAAAAAAAGAATGGAAAATGAGTATTTCGCATGTCCAATCTGGCATCTCCTAAAATGAGTATTTGACAAGTCAAATAAAAATTTTCAGATAACTAACATATACAGCAGTTATTGTCACTTCCACAAAAATGGCATAAAGTGTTTCTAAAGTGTCACCTGAGCCTACTAGAATGCATATTATGAAGCCAATGAGGAGGGAGAAACAAAATAAAAAGAAACAAAATCTAGCACATGAAAGTCAACTTAGATGGAAGGCATGGAATTATGTGTAAAAGAAAAAAGAAAAAAGACTTACCCTGACAGTAATATAAGAGGCTGGAATAAGACCAATCAGTGTCGCCAGAAAGAAGACGTGAAAAGGTATATCCACAATCGGAGATGCCAAATTGATGAAAAGATTGGGCAAGGTTGGAGTTATCCTTAAGAAGAGCATGTAATTCAGCAACTTCTCTCTACGCTTAGCTATCTGAGTCCATAATGTTTCAGGTTAGCATTGTACCAAAAATGAAAGGTATCATGATAGAATAATTTTTTTTTTTTTTAAAATAAAGAAGAGAAGAAGAAGAAAATATGATAAATAATACCTCTGCTTGGAAAAATCTCAATTTATCAGGCCATAACCAGCTAACTATAGGCCTGCCAATTAACTTGGAGAGAAAATAGCATGAAGATGCTCCAGCTGTGGCGTTGAAGACAACCAAGAAAAGGCCTCTGATAACACCAAAAAGCGCTCCAGCTAGCAATGACATGAAAATGGTGCCAGGGATCATAAATGTCTGCATGAATATGTAAGTTGAGCAGTAACCCAGAATGAATTGTGCTGGGTACACTTGAGCATATGTTGCTAGATGCTCTCTGAAACAAAATTTAAAACAATATAATTCAGGGAAAGCATGATGCAGCTCAACACAAACGCAAAAACCAGAAGAACTGAACATTTTAAATAGATAAAGAAGGTACTAAAGAACCCCTGGTTGGATTATATAGCAGATGGAAAGAAAAAGAAAAAAAGCCGATTCATTGTTATTTGAGGATACACTTAGTTAAACTATAAACTAAATGAGATATGGTGGGAAAAAAGGGGATTCCATCTATCCTTCCATGTGAATACAAAGCTCCTATCTTATATCAAATTTTAGCCTTCTCTTCTTCTTCCATCATTATATCTAGAGAATTATCATGTCCAATTTCTACTCATGTGTTGGACACATATTTAATATCCATCCATACCCTTGTGGATTCATGGTGATATGGCTACCTTGGGGAACAAAAGGTCCATGTGAATACAAAGCTCCTATCTTATATCAAATTTTAGCCTTTTCTTCTTCTTCTTCCATCATTATATCTAGAGAATTATCATGTCCAATTTATACTCATGTGTTGGACACATATTTAATATCCATCCATACCCATGTGGATTCATGTCGATATGGCTACCTTGGAGAACAAAAGGTCCATGTAACATCAAATCAATGATTTAATACAAATATAAAATAGCAATAATTTAAAACAGAATTACACATCCTTGATTACCAGTTATACATATAGCTATTCTAGGCATCATTGCATTAGGCTTTCCTTCCCATTCTTTTTGCATTATTTAGCATCACCTATGGGGCAGTATTTAATACTAGTCAAGTCACAATATGATGCAAATAGGCAACATAAAAAAAGCAATGTTTCTTTTAGGATAATCCGATTGTAATGTTGTTTGATGCATGTTGAAGACCCCTCAAGATTTAAAACTGCTAATTTCTTCACAATTTATCATCCTGCACAGGCAATCCCACAGGATTGGCTACCTCAAGATATCTTGTCATCAAAATCTTTTCTTCAAGGAATTGTTCCACGGGGTTTCAAATTTAATTAAACAATAAATTTCCATTATTCTCAAAGTGCACGAGCTCATAAGAACCTGAAAAACTGCTAAAGCTACTTTAAGATTATTTCAATCATATCGACATCTTCATCATATCATCGTCCTTGCCTTTATCCAATTGAATGGGTTTGGTCATCTGAATTCTCTTGTGGCATTATTGTCTATTACAAGCTATGACCCATATTATATTTAATTTCTTAATGTCTTTTCTTATTTCATCCCATGTTAGTTTTGATATGCATCCGTCTCCCTAACATGCTTATTATTAATACTCTCATTTACTTACTCATATCAGTCATCTCAACATTATCAATTCAGCATCTATTTTCTTTTTAAACGACAAATTCTGATTAGCATAAGATTGTTTTCCTAGTAACCATCCTGTCAAGTTTCTTATTAACCTATTTCATTTTCTTTTATCACATAGGATTAGAAGTATTATTGATCCTAAATATCAAATGCCTATTTTGGTCTTGAATTTTAAAGCCAAATTTCAACTAAAAATTCATTCTGCAACTGTATGATAACAAAACCTAAAACACTAACAGAAAATCATGTACAATATAATAGACTACCGGATAGTTTTTCCCAGCTTAAATTCAATAATAAACAGAGAAACGAGATATATATAACAAGGTGAACCATAATAAAGATGGGATAATATGAAGAGAAATATAATATTTTATAAGCTTGATATGCACGTTTTGAGCTGAAAAACCTACTTGAGCATTCGAAGATCGGAAATTGTACGCGGCACCTTAATTTTACTATACTCTGCAGCTGGCATGGTCAGGTATATGCTAAACAAACCTGTCGAGAAGACCAAAAACACACCCAAAGCCGTTACAACTTCCCATCGCGTCAACGGAAACTTCCCCTCGAATTTTGCACCGATCGGCTTCTTGCTTGTAGGCGAATACTCCGCATTTTCTTCGTCCCTGAAACGCCCATTCTCTACCACCAAATTCCTCTGCGCCGCCATCAACAATGCGTTCGGATACAAATAACACCGCCGAAACCCTAACCTTCATTATTCGCAGTCACTACCATTGATGGCGTAGTTAGCTCCACATTGATCCAAGAAATCCTAGTTTTGATGCGGGTTAGTGCTTTAATAGCTTCAATGGAGCTCATCACATTGATCGTAAGATTCGAAACACGCAAAACTCAAAACTTTAAAGATAAAATATGTGAAATCAAAGAACTTTTTGACGAAAAAAGTAATCGGGGAGAGAGAGAGATGCTGAATTGGCGTTCGACTGAAACCCTAGAAATGGAGTTGTATAAATTAATTTGGGGATTTTTGTGTGGGTGGGGGTTTCAACGAACAGTGGGCCGTAAATGAAATTCACGGAAGATTGCGAGTATGTATTACTCTCCAATCTCCATTTATTACCAACGCGTTTTAAGGAGTCAGGTGGGAAGAGTTATCCGGATAAAAGCTCTGAAGTTTAATTCAATTACACAGACGGTAATATTTGTCGTTTATTACACCATATACCTCTTAAATTTGGTACTTGTGCGCAACGAGACCCCTGCTGTTATCTTACCTTCAGAAGCGTTAGATTTTTTTTTAAAAATAATTTAGTTGTCCTTGCTGTGTTTAAAAAGACAATAATAACCTAAAAGTAGACTGTGAAATGATAAAAATGTCATTCATACATTGAAAACAAAAAAGTCAGCCTCTCTGAACTCCTTTAATTTAGACTTCCTCTCTCTACTCACTCTCCAATTTCAGACTCTGTGATTCACTCTCTCTCTCTACACTTTCTCCCATGTCTACCTCCACTAACAGCACCACCTCTTCCCGCCGCCCCCAAAAAAATTCATAAACCTTAGTTCATGTTTAATTTATTTGCTTTGGATTTGTACAGGATGGTAGGAGGCCTTGGCAATGAATTTTTTTGAAACTATTTCATATAAATAGATATATATTCATATATATATATAAATATATGCATGACTGTGTATTTGAAATTGAAAAGGTAGTTCAAATCAATAATGTTGTTGTAGATCGCTCGCTGAGATTGCATATACGGTACTTGGTACTTATATTATATAGGATAATACTTGAGTCCAACCTTAGGTGAACCAACTTAGTTCTCCCAGCTAACATCGTCTAGTAAAACTTAAACATCTGTCTAAAATTTTAAAACTTAAAAGATGGGTATTATCCAATTTTGTCCGGGTTAAACCCAAACTTTAAAGATCACATTAACCAAGTGTACACTCTCTCTCTTTCATCTTCATCATTTTCTTCGTCTTCTTGAACAGTAAAACCCTAATATAATATGAAGAATATTAATGGCTTAGTATTGGTAGGCTTGTGCTATTGCGGGAGTTTTCACCTTCTTCTTGTTGCAGAAGCAAGCTTCCAACAATGGCAGCCTTCAAAAGTTGTCCACTAGCCTCGTTACGTGACCTTATTCGAATCGATTGAAGAGGCATGATAAGGCGGCCATAAAGCTAATCTACACCTATTAAAGCGCTATATGTATATGTTGTGGCTGATTTTACCATAAAGAAGGGGGTCAATCGGTTAAGGTGAACCCTAGGAAGCGATTTCGAATGAATCTACTGCGAGATATCTAGTTTTTTCCTCTCTATCGTTGGGTCTTACAGTTCAAAGGGCTTCCTCAATAGCCTAGGCCAATTGCCCTTGCAAATACTGAGACTTGTATACACCGCCTCTGTGTGTAATGTTTATGTCTAGAGTGAGAAAAAGATTGAAGTGATGGGTTTGTTTGATTTTAGGAATTTAATTGGGATCGGCGAAAAAGCGGATGATACAACAAATAATGTTTATTTCTTTAGTAATGGATCAAGCTCGAAGACTACAATGCCAAATTCATGCCCATTTGTTAATGAAAACAGAGGCTTCTTCTTCGGTACACCATTCTAACAATAATTCTAATACACCATTAAGACTCAAAATTTTCACCTATGAAGTCTTTCTCTAGGCAACCTTGCATACAATCTGGGATTCTTTTTAAATAACCTATTATGAAGATTAGGTATGAAGGTCTATTTTGCTAGAGAAAGAGAGATCGAGAGAGGGGGGGGGGAATGTTGGTTTAACCTGTACAAAGATGGATAATACCTATTTTTTAATTTTTAAAATTTTAAACAGGTGTCTAAATTTTATTGGGCCATGTCAATAGGTAGAACCAAATTGGTTTACCTAAGGTTGGACCAAAGTATTGTCCTATTATATATACACATATACATATACCCAAATTGCATTACACACACGTATATAAACCCAAATCACATTATACACACACACACATATAAATATAAATACATATATACTCAAATTGCAATATAATATATAGGCCAAAGTGCAAGAAATCCTCTTGTGCTTTCAAAGAGGTGCAAAATACCCCCTTGTGCTATTTTTAGGTACAAATAACACCCTTAGCTTTCAAATAATTGCAAAATACTCCCATTTGGAAAAAAAATATACTTTTCTATGACCATTTTACCCTTTATATGTCTATAAAAAAAAAAAAAAAATAGAGAAAAGAGGGTTTTTTATATTATTATTTTTACCTTAATAAAAAAAGAGGAGTTTTTTTCGAAAAAAAAATTCGAAAATAATTTTTGAAAAAAAACTAAAAATAAAAAAATAAAGAGAGAAAATTGTGTTGAACCAAAGTTTCCAACCAATGTTATCTCAGTTATTTTGATGATAACAAAACATTGTAAGTGTTAGAATTTAATGTCTACTTGAGTTGGTGCTTAAACAGGTTACGTTCTAACAAGACTCAAAGTAAGACAAGAGGACAATGACACATTGCAAAGGTATCAAAAGCTCACATTGATCATGCTTATCTATGTTCAAAAGCTCATATCAATGAGACTTCACCCATTGGGTAGTTTAGTCTTGATGAGTGTATAGGTAATCTTTGTAAAGTTACTTTGATGTTCTCACTTGAAAGTTATAGGACAAATGCATATCATTCATAAGTCCTTAGACCATAAACAATAGGTCATGTACTTCATTTATATTATTTAGAATGGTCTCTAAGAATTAGAGAAATAAGGTTTTGAACTTATATGTTTAAATTATGAAAAACCTTAAGTAATATTGAGAGGATCTCCAATTGAAAATATCTTTAATTCTCAATATTTGCATTTAGTGAAGTATGAAGTCAAGGTCCTTGGATCAAATTGATTTATTTCATAAGACCATAGTTGACTTTGAGAAGGTTCAAGTTTGTCAAAATATTCAAAGCACCTACCTCGTAACTTAGTTGACTCTAAGACCCAATGCTACTCATGCATATCATTTTAATGGTCTCTAGACGTGTAGAAATAAGGCTTGATCTTCTTTGAATCATTTCTTAAAAGTGCTTGATAATTAGACTTTGTTTGAATGTCAAAACTCTATTTTTTAATGCTGAGCATGTATCAGTCAACTTATACATTCCTATCAGTCGACTAATATAAACTGTGAGTTTTTGGCATTTATAGAGGGATAGATCAGTCGACTTATCAAAATGCATCAGTCGACTTAATGCTTGAAATAATTTTTCAGGAAAGTCTTCTTATCAGTCGACTAACTACCGTCTAACCTAGACAGAACATTTTAGCGATTTCTAGAGGGGCAAATTAGTTGACTTATAGAATTTCATCAGTCGACTAATATTATTTCAAAACTCATTTTTGTCTTGAAAAGTTGAATCGTCGACTACTCCTAAATGACTAGTCGACTGTAACTTTCTGCATCAGTCGACTAATTTTACGGGAACAGATCTGAAACGGCTAGTTTTTGCATTTAATGATTCCCAACCACTTCCAAACTACTATAATTCATTCTTGGGCTATAAATACACATTGTATATGTATTATACAAGTGAGAGAGATCACCAAACATATAGTTGATTATCTATTGTTGGTTGAATCTATCATTAAGTTTAGAATTTATATTCTATAGAGATAGTCACCACACTTAACCATATTCTTCCAAAGATCAGTCTATTTGTGGTATTTCATTCATCATTCTAGAGTTGAGCTTTTTTATTTATTCATCAATTGTAACTCTAGATTTGAGAGAACTTTTAATTTGTATATCTTGTTTATTTGAGAGACACTCATTGTACACAAATTTCTTATTCTTGAGAGAAGAAGACCAAGACGTTCTCTTGGCATGGGTAGCTTGAAGAAGCTTTGTAAGGGTTTTTCTCCAAACCCGAAAAAGAGAAAGGTTCATTCTCTACCTTAAAAGGAGAAGGATTGGGTAGCGCTCTCCACCCTTTAGAGTGAGCAATGGTTATCTCTTAACCGTCAAAAGAAGAAAGAAGCTCAAGTCATGCGCTTGGCAAAGAAGCCTTAGTGAAGTTTTCATTGAGCAAGGAAGCCCAAGTAATTCACTTGGCAATTGTACGGTTTACTTTCCACCCTTAAGGAAGGCTCTATAGTGAAAATCTCAAGAAGTGCTCTTGAAGCATGGACATAAGCAAGAAGAACCGAACCACGTAAAAATCATGGTGTCAATGTTTGCATTTCTTTATCCTTAATCTCCTACATTATTATGTTCATTATCTTTGTTAAATGTCTTTATATTTTGAATAGATATGAAGAGCATAATTGTATGGAGATATTGCACACCCTGTATTTGATTAAATGTCTTTATGAACTTTAATTCCATTTTAGCATTGATATACATATATCCACTTAGCTCATTTAATTCAATTTTCAATGAACTATTTTATGAATGAATGAGTAGCACTCCAAGTGCTTGATTAATTGCCTATGTAAGTTTTACTTTTTACATCATATCCATAGGTAATTGCTCAAGTACCCTTTTGATAGGTTTACTCCTTTATTTTGTAATTGTTTATTTAATGAATGTTGTTTAAATGCTTTATATGAGGAGGATGGGATGTATGCTTGGAGTATATTGGCTGAGTTGTGGAATTGATTATTTTGTAAATTGATTGAATATTTATTTGATTATCTTTTTACCAATCAATTTGCATATCGTGTGTTTGATAAAATGCGCAATCAATATTTTCACACACTATAAGCATGATATGTTGCACTTTCATGAACACTTCATTTGTTGTATCCATTAAATTATTTAAGTACATAATAGTTAGAGCATTTTCATTCTCACTTGTTGAATATATAAGTTTATCAAGTATTTGACAAAAGTCCAAACATGCCTACTTTTGTCAAAATGGGCTTAACCGAAAAAGTTTCATTGTTTACCTATTGTCCCTATTCACCCCCCCTCTAAGGACAATTCTTGGGTAACAAATTGTTTCCGAAAACTTTTTTTTTTCAAAAATTATTTTCAGAATTTTTTTGTTTTTAGAAATTCCATCTCTTTCTAATGGAAAAAATTTTCGAAAACAAAAAAAAAAATCAGAAATAATAAGTTTTCGAGAAAAAGAACTAAAAATAAACAGAGGAAATTGTTTCCGAAAACAAAAAAAATTTTGATTTTTTTTTGTTTTCCGGAATTGTTTTTTGAAAATTTTCCATTAGAAAGAGAGGGAATTTTTAGAAACAAAAAAAAAATAGAAAATAATTTTTGAAAAAAAAAAAATTTTTCGGAAACAATTCTCTCTCTATTTTTTATTTTATTTTTTATAAAAATAGTGATAGAAAAGTATATTTTGTTCAAATTGGGGTATTTTGCAACTATTTAAAAGCTAAGTGGGGTTATTTGCACCCAAAAATAGCACAAGGGGTATTTTGCACCTCTTTAAAAGCACAGGGGAATTTATTGCACTTTGGCCTAATATATATACACACCCCCCTCAAATGAGACCTATATCTTTCCAAATGGATTGTTTGTATATATATGTACATGTATATATTGTTTTTCTCTAATTTTTGTCTCCATCTCCTATCTTTCTCTAATATATATATCACACACTCACGTTACAGAGCTATTGTTGCCCTTTCTTTTCTAGAAAGTTTTGTATTAAACCCAAATATCTCAGAAGAATTCTTCAAGAAAACTCAACTCTGGCGCCATCTACTCCCTTCGTTGACCGCCTCTCATTCTGCTTCGACCTCCTCCAACTGCTTTGGTGGCACCTCCGACTCAGACAACCCGACATCCTTTGAAAGTTCGATCTGATCTACCTTACAATCATACGCACACCAACTCGATTTGTTTTCGAAGGGTTTCGAGGGTGCGCGATTGAGAACGACGACGAGAGTTTGAAGATGTGAACATGGAGAGATTTTGCAGAGTGTTCACAAAAAATCTGAGATGAGTAAATTTGGGAAAGTAAATTTTGTATTAGGGTTTAAAGATAGGATTTTGGATAGGAAAAAAAATGTGTATCTCATGAACACTAGACATAATGGCATGTGAACGAGAGTTGCCATCTCCATTTCTTGCTGTGAACAGAGCGTCAAAACAAGCTCTTTCTAGAGAGATAGAAAAGATAGAGAGAGAGAAAAGTAGAAAAAGAAAATAAGGTGAGAGAGAGAGGGCGCAATTCGATTGAATAAGAGTATCAAACATAACCCCTATAATAACTAAGGTTTATTTAGTCATTTCATTAAAAATTGTTTTTTTATATTGTAATATTATATAAATTATAAGGGTATAAATGAATTTTCACACATTTGTGTGACGTCCATTAATCAAGGTACACAGTGTAAGAAAATACCAAATATGACTGTCGTATATAATTGGAACTGACCTCTTTGAGGTTAGTGTATTTATATATATATATATATATATATATATATATATGAGAGAAGATGGTAAAATATATATATTCCTTTTGCTCGTTTCATTTACTAATATTGCATGGTATGGTTTGATCATTATATCTTTTAATATTTAAAAAAAAACTTTCTATTACATTGAATGAATTGTGTATACAACACACACACACATTAATGTATATAACATATAAATATATATATGATATATTAATGTGTGTATACTCACATATATATTACAAAAAATATTTGTCTACATTAGACATTATTTTGTAGAAAGGTTTATTATTGTCTTAATACCATGTTGGAGCTCCTCTTTCATTCACCTTTTCCCTTCTAACATTCTTCTCTCTTTTCTTTTCCATAAACAAACAATTTTTTTTTTTAATAAACAAGATTCATTCATAATGAGAAGATACATTCAAGGAGAAAAACATCTAAAAGCCACTGAGGCCAGATGTTCCACTTGAAATCACCACACTTGGCTTCTAAAGCCTTCTTACTCAACAAGTGAGCAACACTATTTCTTTTACGAGACACCCAAGAAAGGGAAGCGCCTGGACAATCCTTCAGAAAAATGGAAATATCATCAAATAGAACAGGAAGACCTTCATTGAAGGCTGCAACTTTATAATAGGATAGTGGTTGCCTTAAATAGAAATGTAGTGGTGGCCCCACTATTTGAGAAGTTTGAGAGATGCTATAAGAACAAGCCATTCAGCCACCAAAGGACCGCTAACTTGATTGAAAAACACCGATGCAACCTTAACGGGATGACCACGATGATTTCTTAAAATCATGCCACCTCCACAAGATTTAAGAGAATGGTTAAACGAAGCATCAAAATTAAGTTTGAAATGCCCAGCTACTGGGGCAGACCACACCTCAACTGTGGAAGACACTAGGGAAAAAGGAATCAAAGATAAACAATTCTGTCTTGAGACTTCCTGGAATTAATGGAATCCACTGAGAGCTTTTTGAACAGTATCGTGAGGGTCCCAAAGAATATTATTGAAAACACAATCATTCCTACATTTCCAAATGGACCAACAGATAAAAAGTAGCCAAATCTTTACAAAGGTTGTGCCACCTCATTTGTCAAATAATAGGAGAGGAATTGCTTAAGTCGATCCTAAGAGGACAAAACTTCTAGACTTTATAAGCAAAAGGACAAGTGCAGAGCAAATGGTCAATCGTCTCTAAAACATCTTTGCAAAGCTTGCAACGGGGGTTTGCAGAAACTCTAGAATAAAGTTGCTGATTGATAGGAATCCTTTCATGAAGGCATTGCCAAATAAAAATTTAAATTTTTCGGTAAGCTCTGATCATCCACACTTCTTTCCACATTTTGCTCCTCTCATGGTCAAAACTACAACCAACATCATTAAAAGAAGGGGAACTTCTATTGAGAGTGGAGAGAGCTACATAGTAGGTGCTCTTAACAGTGAAGCCACCATCACTAGTCATACCCCAAACCTTGCGATCAGAACCCCCCAACTCCCTGAGGGGAATTTGTAAAATAAGGTTGCTATCTCTTTGATTAAAGTGATTGTGGATAAGATCCGAATTCCAAGCATTAGAAGAATGATTAATAAGATCAACCACTAAGTGAAAGTTCGCATTAAAACGCTTGGAGGTGGTAGAAAGGCTGGTTTTATCTGGAAGCCAATTGTCATTCTAGCAATTAACTTTGGAACCATCACCAATTCTCTATTTCATGTATTTCTTGATAATGTACTCGGCTGATTGAATATTTTTCCAGGCCCACGATGCACTGGATTTGGAAACAGACTTCAAAAAACTGCAGTTATTGAAGTATTTCCTTTTGAAGAGTTTGATCAGCAAAGAATCATCACCCTGTTCCATCTTCCAAGCTTGCTTGGCCAGAAAAGCAAGATTGAAGCTTCCACATTTTTAAAGCCGATACCTCTTGCTGCCTTTGATTTACACAAATTATCCCAGGTGATCCATTTAATTTTGTTGGATTTACCTTCCCCACTCCACCAAAAATTGAGAATTTTGCTTGTTAAAACCTTACAGTGGCGATGGAATTTTGAAACAGTGCATAGAAAAGGTGGGAAGGGCAGACAACACAACTTTCACCATCACTTCTCGCCCAGCTTTAGATAATAACTTACCTTTGAGCAAATTGGATTTTGAAGAGATTCGATCAGAAATAAAATTAAAAGTGGCAATTTTAGACCTCTCAATAAGGGAATGCAGACCAAGATACCTATTTGACCAATCGACATATTTATTTGACCAATCTTGCATTTATTTGAGAGGATCTTTCTGAATGGCAAGAATATTGGGACTGAAATAACTGCAAGATTTGTCCAAATTAATAAGTTGCCTGTAATGGCTTCATATCGATTAAGGATATTTTTCAGACTCCCCAACTCGTGATCCTTAGCATAGCAGAAAATAAGCGTATCGTCAGTACAAAGCAGGTGAGTGATTGGAGTACACCCTCTAGCCATTTTAAGGCCTTTAATCAACTTTCTTCTTGTAGCATCTGTAAATAAAGAAGATAAGGCCTTAGTGCAGAAGATAATAGGTAAGGAGAGATGGGGTCTCATTGTTTGAAACCTCTAAAAGATGGAAAATAATCTCCTTTCTCCCCGTTAATGACCACTGAGTATGAGACAGTGCAAATACAATCCATGATCAAATTCACCCATTTAGAGTCAAAACCAAGAAGCTCCATATATTGATTGAGGAACGCCCAATTAACCCTGTCGTAAGCCTTGGCCATATCCAATTTCAAAGCTAGAAAATAAAAGTCACCATTTTTTTTTGGATTTCAAAACATGCATAAGATCATGTGCTATAACAATATTGTCATAAATAAGACGATTAGGAACAAAAGCACTTTAAGTTTCACAAATAAGCATGGGAAGGATTTGTTTGAGTCTGTTAGTAAGGATTTTTGAGAATAGTTTATAAACCACATTGCAGAGAGCAATGGGTCTAAAGTTAGACATTGAAGTTGGATGATTTACCTTCGGGATAAGAACCAGGTCAGTTAAATTAAAACTTCTGAGCATGTGATCCCCATGAATAAATGAGTTAAACCCCTGAAGAAGATCAGTTTTAAGAATCTCCCAATTAGATTGCAAGAAGAGGGGGGTAAACCCATCTCGGCCTGGGGCTTTATAAGGACCCATACTAGCTAAAATAACTTTCAGTTCCTCCTCAGAGCCTTTCTTCAGGAGATCCCTATTCATTTTTTCAATTACTTTGGGAGTGATCGTAACCCAAAAATCATTATCTTTTTAGAGAGAAACTGAAGAGAAGAGGTGATTGAAATAGTCTTTAGCAACTCTACGAATATCATTCTTCGAATCCCACCATTGACCACTAGTGTCTTTCAGGCCAATGATCTTATTTTTTCTTCTTCTGATTTGAGCTTTCCTATGGAAGAATTTGGAATTCTTGTCACCATGGTTGAGCCACGCGATTCTAGATTTTTGCTTAAAGTAAAGTTCCTCTTCACGCCAGGCATTACCAAGATTTTTCTCAAGTTTGAAGCACTTTGCTCTGTCAAAATCGCTAATTTGATTATTAAGGCACACCAATTTTTCTTCAATATTTTTTATTTTAACACGAGCATTGTCACATTTACCTCTTCTCCAAATTTTCAAATCAGATTTGCATTGATTGAGCTTCTGATTGATATTCGACATTACAGAGCCAGAAAAATGATAATCCCAGGCATTTGACACAAAGGGTTTAAATTCAAGTTCTTTAACCCACCTTGTATCAAATTGGAAGTTCCTTCTATTGTGGACCACCGAATCATTGAGACAAAGCATCATCGCATTGTGGTCAGACCCTTGAATAGAAGATGATGCAGCATACATCTCGAAAAATACTGGGACCACTGTTGGGTACAAAGAACACGATCAAGTCTAGCGGCAATAAGATTACCCTCATCACGATTGTTTCACCAAGTAAACAGGAAACCTTGAAGCGGAGATCAATAAAATCACAATAAAAAAGAAATTGCTTGAATTCTCTAAGCATCCAACCCTGTTTCAAATGCCCACCTTGTTTCTCGTCTTTGTGAAGGAGGGCATTAAAATCCCCCATCATGATCCATCTCGATCCCAGTTGGAATTTAAGACTGTGAAGGTATCTCCATTGATAAGCTATTTATCTCTCAGTGCAGGACCCATATACACGAGTAAAGAACCAAGGAAGGTCACCCTTGCCACCAATGATTTGGCAAGTAATTTGAAAATCTGTAAAATCAATGCGGGAATAAAGGGTGAAAAATAAGTGTTTAGATGCGGGACGGTGAGAAAAGAATACTAACAAATAAAAGAAAATATTAGGCATTGCTTGCATTGTCGCGATGAAAACTGTTTTCTATTTCTAGAGTGATAAAAATTCAAAAATCTCATTTTAGGCTTACTTGCATCTATTTTGGAAAAATATTTTTTACAAATTTGAGATACATGAGTGTAGGTTTTTAGAGAACAATAAAAAGTTGTTTTTGGAATTTTTGGAACAAGGAGTTTAACAATTGAAAACACGGAGAACTCTCTCACTTAAAAAAATTTGACGCAACGATACATTCGTTTAAAACATTATGCAACTCATCATCACTTCCCAAACCACCTTCTCGATGACAATTTCTTCAACTCATAGCCACCGTCACCAGCCACCACCACTGACTGAACCACCACCATCATCAACTGCAAATCTAAGTTGGTAATGTGACCACACTTCCATGTCGGTGGAACCAAGCTCCACCCACACCACCATGATCGGAGCCACCACAGACATCCATAGTTGTCTTCTCCAAAGTCAAAGCTCTTACACAAGCTACATGTTGGGCTAATAGTCCACCCACTGTCCACCATTGCGGCAATTCCAGCCACCCAATCCATCATCTAAGTCTTCTTCACCAAGCTCAACATGTGAATTTTGAAAAATCATAACTGCAAGACCTAGGATTTTGCAACAAGAAATTCAGCCAAACAACGGCGGAAGGAGGAAGATGAGTTTCTTTGGAACCCTTGATATGATTACACTACATATTCTCTTCCTTGCTATAATTTTCATTTGTTTGATATAATTTGAGAATTACTTTAATTAGTAAAAATTATTTTTTATTAAAGTAGTGCGCAATTTTTGTTATTTTATTTGTTCAGAAAATTATTTTTAGTACCAAGTAGATTTATTAAGTTAAAAACACTAGCTTAAAAGTAATGCACCTCTAACACTTATTAATAAAAATTGCATTATTAGATTTAAGAAAAATAAAGTAAAAATTGTTCTTTGAAAACTGGTCAGTAGATACAACCAAGTAGATTGATGAATTTTTGTTCTCTAAAAACTGTTTTATAGTTTTACCAACCAAACGGATTTTTAAACTGAAAAAATTAGAAACTATTTTTTGTTTTGATTATTTGAAACTGAAAAAACAGAAAACAGAAAACTATTTTCACAGTTACAAACCAAGTAAGCCCTTATGTTGTAATGAGGAGGGAAAGGGAGAGGAAAATTAAATTATTATATTGGCTCCCCCCCCCCCCCCCCCCCCCCCCCCCCAAAAAAAAAAAAAAAGCGGAAGCAAATGGAGGGAGAAAGAATAAAGAGTACAAGTGATTATCCACTTTAAACGACTTTTGATGTCAAAAGTTTTAATTGAATAAAGTTTACTCTAAGTCTCGTTTGGGATTGCTGTTAGAATGAAAAAAAATACTTTTGTCAATAGAGTAGTCATTATATAGCATGATTAAATCACTTTTTTAGTCAATATTTGGTTATAGATTATGCAAAGTATTTTTCATGATTAAAGCACTTCTATTGTTTGGTAACAATATTTGTAAAGCACTTTTATTTTTTGGTAACATAACTTTATAAAAGAAAGCATGAAATTGTCTTTATAAAAAATAAAATAAAAAGATAAAGTTGTCTAACTAAAAACAATTACCTAAAATATAAAACATATACTCATAAAAAAATTTAAAACTAAAAATTAACTTCTCATTACACTTTGTTTTGAATCTTTTGACAAATGAACTACAAATTTGCCCTTCTAATTTGCATAATAAAACATTTATTTCATTTATCTTATCTCTATTATTTTTCTTGGTTTTTGAAAAAGATGGATGGTTATCATTACCTTTTCCTTTCTTTATTATCCAAACAATAAGAGAGGTTAATATTGTCTTTTCACTTTTTTATTTTTTATTTTCTAACTAATGATATAATTCCACTTTCAATGAAATTTATCATCTCTTTTACCAACTAGTTTAAGCACGTGCAATGTACATGGACAAAAAATAAATTAAAATTTTATTATAACACCCAAAACATTCAAAACTATTATAACGCATCCAAACACATTAATTAAAACACCCAATACTATTTCCATTATGTAACCATGGTAATATAAATTCACTTGTTGAAAAAAATAAAACAATAAGGTAACTATTATTCACATGAAAGGAATCACATATAAACTATAAGAAATCAAAATGTATAATTCTAACAATTATTAGACAATCTATTACTATTCTTTTGGAAATTCTCAACACTTTATCTTTTTATATTTCTGAGTTCATCTTCAAATAAATCATTTTCAAGTGAAACTTCTTTGATAGCTGGTACCCACAAAATTATTTTTGACTACGTCATTTTTACTATTGTCTGTCTTGATCATGAAAAAAAATAATTTTCCTTTACAACTCGTCACTTTGTTGTAAAACTCATTTATCTTCTTGTCCTACAAAAAGAACAAATTTATTTTAGTAATATTGATACATTTCAAATAAATTATTTTATTCATAAATTTTATGAGTGAGGGAAAAAATATTACCTGACTTTTTAATTGTATTAACTTATCTAGTGAACAATTTATTAATGATTGAAAATCATCAAAGATTGTTAGATATGCATTATTTGTTATATCTTTGACTCAAAATTGCATCATAAATTTGCATAAACGAGTATGCTTTATTGATACATAATAATAAAGAATGATATATTTGTCATATTGTAATTTTTTTTTTAAAATAGAATGTTTAAAGATATAATAATACATTTGAAAGTATTTAGCGTCTTTTGTTTTGCAATTAGTACAACTGAGTCCATCATTTCGTACTTCAACTTTCTTCTTGCATTGCTTACATGCATTGTACCATGGTTCGGATGTATTTTTAATCTCTATAATTCTTGCTTCAAAAATGTAATGTATTTTCTGCAAGTTGAGTGACAAAATATATTTTTTTAATAGAAATTAATTATAATCATGTGATATAATAAAGAAAAATTAAATGAATATATAAAAAAATAATAATAATTTAATACCTTGAATGCCATTGCGGACTTTCAAATTATCTCTTCAAGTGGAAGTTTTTCATTCTTTTCGAATAATTGATATTTTGATCTTGAAATGAGAGCATCTGTCTTTGTTATTTACGTTTTATTCAAATATGTCAATGCATAATAAATTATTAGAACAATATGTTGTTGATATGTACAAATACACACACACAAAATCATTAATTAGACTTTATTATGGGTTTCATGAACAAAGAAAAGTTATAATTTTTATTTATTTTCTGTTTGATTTTTTTACTATCGATAGTGGATTAGCTTCCACCAACCATGTCCTACGTACTAGTCATGATATTCTTTAAGTAAAATAAATAATTAAAACCTAATGTATGTAAAAAGAAATAAATAATCAACTAATATTGTAATACTTTGACTCTTTCATAAATAACCAACCAATATCGTAATAGAACATATAGCATAAAATACCTTTGATTATTATTTTTTAGGTAAGAATCTTCGATGCTTGCCTGTATTTTAGTGTTTACTGTACAAGTACATTTTGTAAAAAATAATTTGTCTCTAATAAGTGTATCACACTGCAGCTAATGCCTCAAATTTCAATACTTAAATGAGTGTTCAAGCTTCGCAATCACAGTGCAAGTAATTTAAAGGAAAAAAAAATAGTGATCTAAGATGACAGAAATATACAAATACGAAATTTATCTCTCCTCAGGGATGAAGATTACGTCTCCAGCATAAATAAAGATCAGACAATAAAAAGTGTATCCCCATTTTCAATTCTATATGTTACAACATCAACATTTTTGGAACAATCACATAAGAGATCTAAAGTTATGTTTTGTGATGGAATCAATGTTTTATCGGGTTTCTCCATCACAAATGATCCAAATTTCAATGAAATGCACCCCATGTATCCCCAGGTTGGACTATATAGTCCATGTGCCAAGTGAATTCATTGTGATCGGACCATATAGTCCATGTGCCAAGTGAATTCATTGTGATCAGTAGGGCAACTGCAATTTACTGAGATCACAAAACCATCTACTGTTCTTTTAACTAAATTAGAATTAATACGGAATAGAGAAGTTTTTTCTTCAAGGCTTATTGGAGCTTTGGGAACATAGTAAAGCGAAACGACACATGATTCAGTTAAAGATACATTGCAAGGGATATGATGAACATGAAAACAATGACTAAAACATGCAAGAAAGATAAAAATCACAAAAGCTACCATATGTTTTTGATTTAGTACAAACCACATCTTTTTCTAGTAATGGTTGCTGAGAAAATGAAAATAAAATATTGAAAAACTGTATTTACTAATGTTTTAGGTATTTTAGAAGTAACTAATGTTTGGGTATTTTAGAAACAACAACAAAATTACTTATGCTTTGAACAAGTTGTTGTCTTGCCCTGAGTTTCTTTCATGCTAAGGAATTAAACAGCAGAGAAAACAACCTTTAAAATTGTTTTTCCTCCTCTTTCAGTTTCATCATCAGCTTTACCAGAAACCAAACAGAAATTAACAAAGAATTGGAAACCAATAAAGACAGGAGATGTAATGCTTATAATATAATCGCCAACTTTAATTACACAATAAAAACAAAGATAAAAAGTAAATAGAAAATAACAAAGATAAACAAGTAACTGTATTTACTAATGTTTTAGGTATTGAACAAGTTTTTGTCTTGCCCTGAGTTTCTTTCATGCTAACAAAGATAAACAACTAAATAAACAAGTAAACTTATAAACATCCAGATTCACCAATTGTTAGTCCACAAATCAAGTAATAACAAAGGTTAAATGAAGAAAAAAGAATATTAATAGCAATAACAGAAATTTAACTACTTTGAAAATCAGTGGCAATATATAAAAAAAAAAGAACGAAGAAGAATAAGAACTTGATGGATATTATATATAACTCCATTGTCTTGCCATAAATTCACAATTCCAAAAATAGAGGGCAAAGAGAAGTAAAACAAATTTAACTACTTTGAAAAGAACGAAAAAAAAAAAAAAAAAGGACGAAAAACAATAAGGACTTGGATGCATATTATATATAACTTTATTGTCTTGCCACAAACGGAGGGAAAAGAACAGTAACACAAATTTTACTACTTTGAAAATCACTTCATACTCATCAAATGACCATTAAGAAGATAAAAAGAAAAGAACTCACGTAAGTTGAGACGAAACCGTATCGAATGATTGTTGATGAAATTCGGGAGGATGCTGAGAGCCAAAAACAGAGGGCAAAGAGCAGTAACACAAATTTAACTATTTTGAAAATCAATGCATACTCATCAAACGACCATTAAGAAGATAAAAAGAAAAAAACTTACATAAGCCGAGACGAAACCGAATCGAATGGTTGATGATGAAATTCGAGAGGAAGCTGAGAGCCGTGTTGATGAGAGTCAAAAGGAAGATGAGAGCCGAGAGGAAGAATGGAGAGCCATACTTGTAATTTTGGGGGTTTAGGATTTTGTTTAGAGCCGTGTTGATCAGAGAGAAAGAATGGAGAGTCATATTTGTGATTTTATGCGTTTAGGGTTTTGTTGGGTTATAATTATATTTTTTATAATTTAAAAAAAAAAAAAAGGATTTTGCTTGGATTATAATTTTATTTTTTTTAATTTAAAAATAAAAAAATAGTGAACTGAAACTAAATTTTTTTTTTAATACTTTTAATAGTAGTAATGATATATGCTATTTAAGAAATACTTATTAATCTTGTGTTTAGAAAACAAGATTTTTCCTTCGCGTATGTTTTTTAAAATTCTGTGAAGTCTGACATGTGAATTGTTCCGTAATTCATCTATCACACAAGAGGGAATAAAAAACAAAGAAAGTAAAAACAACACATCATTCAACTTACATGTATCATGAGAAGTCACAACAATGAGAGAAATGATTAAAAATAAATATAACAGCCTTGAAAGCACGGACACTTCGTATAGGGGTGCCGTGTCCGTGTCGGACACTCCTCGGACACTCGGACACTCCTTGGACACGTGTCGGACACTCCGTAGAAGTGTCCTGGAATTTTTTTTTTTAGGACACGGCTGGGACACGGCAAGGACACGGCGGGGGACACGGCGGGGTACATTTTGTAATTTTTAAAAGTGCAAAAAAACCCCTGAACTTTTGCAAAGTTACAAAAAGACCCCTTTGAACTATTTTTTTAGCATTTCAGCCCCTCATCTTCTAAAAATTGACATATTGACCCCTTGAAATAACTATAATGACATATATCATTTAATATGACTATTATGCCCTTTTCTATATAAATATAGTATTTTCTAAAATAAAAAATAGTTAGATAAAATTCCTAAATAATAAATTTAGAAACAAAAAAAAAAAAAGCCAATATAATGAACATCCTTTTTGAAAATACATTAATTACTTGATAATAAATTGAAGTATTTGTGTGATTTATTATTTTTTTATTGTTAAATTTATAGTATTGTGGATATTGGTTAACTTGTTGAATATATATTAATATATTATTTCATAGCCGTATCCCCGGCGTGTCATGTCCTGTTTTTTTTAAATTTGCCGTGTCGCCGTGTCCGTGTCGTGTCGTACCCGTGTCCCGTGTCTGTGTCCATGCTTCTTAGATAGCAGCTTATGGTTCTCATTTTCTTCTGACATACACGTCCTCTCATGTTCGATCGTAATGTTGCCTATATAGCATGCATTTAATGTGTAAAAAAAACTAATTTTTCTAATGATCTCTTTGCCAAAGAACTTTTCTTCCTTATTTATTCAGGTCAAAAATAAGATCTTACCTAGTCCTTTGAGATAATTTTGAATTTATAACTATGAAGATCTTACCCATTATTTTCCATCAAGGTCGGAGGTCTTCAGTTCTAGACTCCACGTTTGTACACTTTTCATCCTCATCATTTATTGATGCACATTCTTATCCCCAATATATATATTTCATAGTAGTGAGACTCAAAGATAAACTTTCTAGAAATAGCTTTCTCATAATTTATAAACATGCTTTCACAATCAAAAGTTATTTTACAACACTCATCAGCTATGGAACTCTTCAAGTAGCTTAGACTCAATTTGTTCCCTTTCCCATGTTCTTATATATACAAATCATTTGTAAACACTCAGAAAATATACAGCACCAGAAACAGCACATTCATGATAACTCTGCTGCAGGAGACTCGAATTGCAGAGGAGAGATAGTGGCAGCTGTGCGAAAACACATGGGTTACATGGCATCAGTTAACCATGCTGAAGAGCTTAGGGCAATGACGGGATTATTGTCGTTGATGGAGATTTGCAAATGTTGCAACAAGGCATTTCAAGCTGCAACTTAGACTGCCCTTGAGAAAGGCCTGTTCTGAAAATGCCATCTTAATGGCTAAATGCTTTGCTACTTGTAGTTTCTCCCAACAGAGTTGCCGATGAAGGACAATCAACAACAGGGTACAACAAAAGTTATGGAATAAATTAGTATTTATAAAACCTTACCATCTAACTCTATAAAAGAGTATTATATATTAGCTAGTGACATGAACCAAAGCAAAGAGTCACTAGTACTTGAAGATTTAACCATTGGATTCATTCTGTGAAACATCCCTATTGGATTCCTTCTGTGAAACATCCTCTGAAGACGGCATTAGTTGATTTGCCAAATTGTCTTTTCCTTGAAGTGCATCTGCCAAGTTAAAGTTCAAATTGCCTCTCATGGTTCTGCTGCCAATCCCTCCATCACCCTTCCTCATCATTGTCGCAAATTCTCCATAATCTATACGTCCATCCTGTGAAATGGTATAGAAAAGTGCCATAGTTAGCATCAAAGTAAAGATGTGTACTTTTCTGATTCACTCACATTTTTAGGAAAATAGAAGGGAAAAGTGATGAAATTTTATGTTACTCTTCGGCAATTCAAATGGAACACTTAAATACCTTAAAATTACATTGAGAGAGAGAGAGAGACCACTGAAACCAAAAAACTGATACTGACTATACCTAATATCTTAATGGACTGAACCCATGAAACTACCATTCTAATCTAGAGAATCCACTTTAAAATTTGATATAATCTATACTTGATTCACTATTTTTGAATCGTATAAGCAATTGTTCTCTTTAACAAACTTACAAATGGTAAATTCATAAACTAGAACTACGAACACTGTTAAACTTAATAAGGCCGTTCAAATTAAAATGAAGAACAAATTAATGCTGAAATAATGAGACAATGCCAAATTGAAAATTTGTATGGTCAAATGAACTACAAATGCTAAAAGTAAGACGTAACCAGTGAGACTCACGTTGTTTTGATCAATTTCACTGATCATTTCATCCAGATGAACTTCACCTAGACCAAAGTCTTTGCAAGCCTGTTGAAGCTCATCAATGGTTATGTAACCACTACCATCCTTGTCAAAGAAAGAGAAGGCTGCAATCAAATTCTCCTCTCTTTCCATCTTATTCATGTGCAAGGTAGCAGCAAGAAATTCACCATAGTCGATTGTTCCACTGTTGTCAATATCAGCCTACCAAAGTTCCCCATTAAGTTTATCCAACTCAGTCTTGTTATAATAAAAAAACTGAAAGTTAAATGAGAAAATCATTTTAAAGTTAAAAAATTGTTGTTAAGATACTCTATTTACCGCATTCATAAGAGACTTGATCTCAGATTCCATAATTTGAGAGCCTACTCTTTTCAAACCCTCTTTCAATTCATCAAATGTTATTGTCCCACTGCTGTCTGTGTCAATCATCTTGAACAACTGTTTTAAACCACCAATTTCTTCTTCTGAAAGTCTTTCAGCAATGACCTGCAAAGGAAATTTCAGTTAAAGAAATCAATGATCCCTTTACAAGGATTTTAATACAATCATAATTAGTGTTATTATTATTATTATTTTTGAACCTAAACCAAATGAAAAAATGAAGGCCGGCTAAAGAACAGAATGTGCCAAGTTCAATTCCACCTAGTTACCCAATGAACATGGTTAGTGGGTGATTGTGTGCATCTCAAATCAATATGGGTTTAGGTACACGCCACCCCCAAAAAGAAAAACAAAAAATAAAGAGAGAAAGTAAAAGAAAAAGAAAATGAAAAAAAGATCTAATATAGTTGAAGTAGACAGATATTAGTATATATGTCACTATGCATACTTTATCATGGAGAAAGGCAGGGCAATCAAGAAATTGCTTGTGAATTCCATAATGTTGGCACAACTTATATTACTATCACTAGTATCATGCACAAGACTATCAATAGTAATTCAAATACCTTTTTTGACATCCTACATAGTTATGAGTTTTAAATATGATTCGTATATACAACCTTTTATCTGTGTCAGGCTCCAAACTGAATACTTCACTTTCTAGATATTATATGATTAGCTTGATCTTATGAATCTTAAGGGAAGCAGATGCAAGTTTATTATCACTTTTGGCAAATTACAGGAACAATATGAAGCATGCAAAAGTGTATGGGATATGGACATGAGTTACGACAAGAACAACAATATGACAAATTCTTAAAAAATAGGATATGGATACACGGAGAGCACAACAATACGTATGTTTGAATATTGTATTTATGTGGATATGGATAAAAAATTAAAAGTACATATGAATTTATGTATAAATATAAAATAATAATTGTTTGTGAAGTTATATATATTATGACTTAACATTTGCTTATAAAAAATTATAACAAACAAGCTTAAAGTTACATTGATGGTCATAAATTTTTTACTAAATTGGACACGATATATTCTCATTATATCTCAATTCCTTTTTCTTTTCTTTAAGAAAAACTAAGTACTTACCTATGCTTTTCCTAACAATTATTCTATAATATCTTTGAGAGTTACATTTTAATATTAAAGGCGTGTTAGACATGTGTCTTGGAGTAACTATGAAATTTTGTCATGTTTGATATTAAAAAAAAGGTACTTTCAAAATATTAGTATATTTAGGAAGTATGAGAACACGTGTCAGTGAAAATCTGTAGCTGGAACATTTAGTGACAACCAAGTCATAGCTATGTATTCTACGCTTGTGAAGATTCATTTGCAAGATAAATTAACACAGGAAACCTATTAACAAAAGCATACACGCAATGCCATTTTCTTAAGTTTGTTCATTGCTGAGAACTGCTTCAGCCGTGACAAAACTGCAGGATCCAGGGGTTTGTCTGGGGCAAGTTTATCATCCACGATCCATGGGTCACCTGGTATACATACAGAATCAACTGTCATGAATAATAATGATATGCAAGAGCTTTGACGAAGAAAGGGCAAAGAAGCCCTTTCTACCATAACAAACTAAAAAAAGTTATCTTCGCCTACTATCAACAAATGACTCACATAGGACTTCGTGTGCAGATATTCTTCTCTTCGGGTTCCTGTCAAGCATCTTTTTTACTAAATCTTTTGCAGAGTCAGATATGTGAGGCCATGGATCAGATTCAAAATCTAATTTTCCTTCTAAAATCTGTCTGAAGATGCCTGCGTCAGTTTCTGCGAGTCAGAAAAAAGAAGCAAATATATTACTAGGCCAAGATTAACATGAAGAATAATAATATTCCTCTGTCAGTAATAAACTGCAGCTGCAGAGAGTGGTATATTTCAACTCATCCAGAAGGTAACCTGCCCAGAAAGGTGGAACCCCAGATAATAAGATGTATAGGATAACACCAGCACTCCATACATCTACTTCAGGCCCATAATATTTATGCAACACTTCAGGTGCAACATAATAGGGACTTCCAACCACATCAGAAAGATATTGCCCTGCAAGGAAAGGAAAAAAGTTACCAACAGTTCATATTTGATGAAATACCGTGCTGGAACTTCTAAAAGCTATTTATATTAATTGATGCTCCCTTGCATGCATATGATAAGTTAGTAACATGTGAATAAACTATTCTGCATGCTCTGGCATTGTGAGGAAACAAGGCATGCAGGCTATAGCAACATCATGTTATTTTCCCAGGCTTCTGTATGCATGTTACATGTAAGCCCAGCCACTTTCACATAATCCCATGGCCTCTTTGCTTTCATGACATTAGCCAAGAATCTGGCATGGAATATATTTGGCATTCTGATTCAGAAACACCTCCAAAACTGTTCATCATGAACAACAAGTTTCATAGAAGTATGATGCTAGATAAACTTCAGTCTGAAGTTTATAGCGAGAAACACTTGCTGATTACATGTTGAAGAAGATTTTATGACTTCTACTTCACATCAAAAGCCTGCACTAGCTTGATGTTTGAGGGATGATGAAGTCAAAATACACACCACAACTGAACCATATTAACTAAAAAGGAAATACTAGGCTTCTGGAAACAGAGAACTGCTCAATTTACTGTAATAATTGGTTTTCAAGTTCTATGTGGAAGCCTTGTTTCACCTATCAGTTTCTCTTAGGTAGTTCTAACTTGTTCAACAAGGTCTATCAAATACCTCTTAAAATGAACGTGGTTGCCTTTTATGTGCATTATAAAACGAGTTAGAACAATTTCATACTTGTGTAACATCCAGATACCTCTTAAATCACTGACCAAAAAATGGAAACAAAAGTTAATGCTAAATTATCAATAGATGAGCAAAATGCTTTATCCTTGAAACAATAAACAGAAATTGATAATTCGAGAATATATAACTCGAAACCACAAAATTTCAATAAAAAGCAAAGGAATTCATCAACCAATGAGCTCCTAATCAGAGTCATCTCATTTTTAATCAGAGAAACTGAAACCAACAATTTCATCCTAGGAACAAGCAGAAAAAATTAAAAAATCAATTACTGTACTGCATTTGGAAAAAGTAAACTACTAAATTGGTACAAATGCATTAACCAATACAACTTCTATTTCAGAAAACGAATGTCAATCTCACAATTTAAACCGAAAATTCCATTCTGATAAACGACCCAAACAATTTAATTAAATTTCTAAACAACAAAAATGTCAAGTATGAAAGAAACCCATCAACCAATAGGTTACTAATTATTCAGCAGCACAAGATAAACCGCATAAATTGAACCAACAAATTCATTCAAAACAATGAAATTACGCAGATGGATTATAATCTAAGAACCAAAACGCCCTTTCTAGATAATGAATAAAGAAATTAAACAAGATCCTTCAACTTATATGGCTCCTAATCGAATAAAAAGACAAGAATCTTCAAACTCACAAAAGCAATACCAATAAATTCATAAGATAAGCAAGACAAGGAACAATAAGAGAATGAACAATATTTAATCATATGAAATAGAGCAAAAGGAAGAGAACCCAAGAACCAACCAGGCTTGTAGAACACTGACAACCCAAAATCGGTGGCCTTAAGAATAGCATCCTCATCAGGAGTATCAAACAAGAAATTCTCAGGCTTGAGATCTCTATGCATGACCCCAAGAGAGTGACAAGCCTCCACCACCCCAACAATTGTCTTAATCAACTGCGCGGCTTTTCGCTCCGTGTAATGACCCTTTTGGATAATTCTATCAAACAGCTCACCTCCAGCACAGAGCTCCATCACAAGGTGAACAAACACGTTGTCTTCATACGTGCCTTTGATTCTCACAACATTTGGGTGTTCAGACAAGTGATGCATTATCTGAATCTCTTTCCAAACATCATCATAGTCCTCGCGGCACAAGAGCTTGCGTTTGGGGATCGATTTGCAGGCGTATTGGGCGCCTGTTGTTTTCTCTCTACAGAGGTAGGTTGTGCCAAACTGGCCTTGGCCTAGCTTTTTCCCCAGTACGTAGTGGTCTCTGAGTCTTGGGGTTTGATAAGGAAGAACCGCTGTGGAGGACTTTGATGCTGCAATTGCGTTTGGCTTATTCATGGATGTTTTCTCAAGATTGAGATCTCTGTCTCTCTCTCTAGTTTTCTGGGTGTTATGAAGATGGGGATCTCTGTTTCTCTCTCTAAAACGATTTTCTTGTACAAAGGGTCATCCGCAAAGCCTGGGCGAGTCAAATTATGATCATAGAGATGGGTTGCAAAAATAGAAAGAAACGGTTAAAACTATTGATTTTTATAATTTGAGGATAATGCGAACACAGAACTATCGATTTTTTCTCCCTTCTTTCCTTTCCCTTTATAATTCTATATATATAAATCTATGTATATATATATATACATATACACACATATCTGTATCACTGTCGCGTTCTTTGGTACTCGGAAGGAGAGAGAAAAATAGTGGTTTCTGTTGTGTAGTCATATTCTTTGGCGGGGGTGTTGCGGGGGGTTGACTTGGCAACTAAATATCAACCACGTGTGATGAAGTGATTGGTGAAATCATGTTGAGTGTGTTTTGACTTTGACTTTTTATTTTGGTTTTGTAGAGAGCTATAAAGATGGTATCAATTTTCTTTTTCTTTTTCTTTCTTTGACAATGTGTGCATCATAAATTGTGCTCTTTACAATATATGTGTTGAAGTATATTCATATCTAAAAAACACTACACTGCAATTCTTTCATGAAAATATAGCTATTTTATTATAAAATTACAACTGACGATACACACACACTCGATTATTCATATAGCTGAGACCAGAGCTGAATTCACAAGAGCCAATTCATATGAACTTACATTAACATCAAATAAACACATTCTAACACCAACACTCTTCCTCAAATTTCACTGGACATATATATACATATATGTATATATAATATACTTGACAAAATGAAGGACTGGGTTCAAGCAGAAGAACTGATAACAATTGCTTTTTTTTTCTTAATTTTAAATTACATGTTAGTAAGAAAATTACCTCTGGGATTTTATTAACTTAACAATACCAATTAATTTAAGGTTTCATCACACTAGACAAGCAGTTCTAGCACGAGTGACCGAAAAATGTACTGTTTTACAAATCTGTGTCACATGAATTCTCCTATTTCTCTCAATATAACCATGTTGACAAGGAGAAAAAAATTTAGTACTTGACAGTAGAGAAAGCTTCCTACTTCTAAGATAGATGAAAACCTTTCTTTCACCATATTCCGTTCATATTAAATTCTAATTATGTGTATGAATGGTTAGAAATATAGGAAAATTGTATATTGTATTGATTTATTATGAACAACATAAATATCTATTTATATAGGTACATAATTTTGAAGTCTACGTAAACTTACGAAACAAGAAATCTTAGTACTAGATGGTTTAAGAAAATATATAATAGTATATTTATATACTAACTACAATATACACTAACATCTCCCTCAAACTTAAGATGGTAAAGTGGATACCAAATTGAGTTTGGAAATTAAATCTTAAATTCGTTCTGGTTGATGCAAGCGCGGTATGACTACTGGAGACACATGGAAGCACGATAGTGGCTCACGGAAGCGCTGTGGCGAATCAAAGAGGTGTGTGATTACCATTAGTAGGCGCAAGGAAGCGATGTGGTCAATCATGAAGACATGTGATTACCACTCATAAGCGCACGAAAGCCATGGTTAATCAAGGAGACGTGTAATTACCACTGGTAGGCATACGAAAGCGCTGTGGTCAATCATGGAGACATGTGATTACGAAAGCGCTGTGGTCAATCATGGAGACGTGTGATTATCGCTGGTATGCGCATGGAAGCGCATTGGTCAATCAATGAGATGTGCGATTTGATGCAACTTGAAGTGAGATGAGCTTAAACAATCTTTCAACCTTATGTACAATTGGTGTGTATCGATCAAGCAATCTAGTTTTGTCCATTTGTGAATCCCAAATGATGAAACATACTGAAAATTTGAGATCAGGGTGAAAAACTCAGTTGGACATGATTTTTTTTTATATTTTTTTTTACTGATGTGGCACTGATGATGTGACAAAAGTGGTTGTTACTGATGTGGCAGTGTGATGATGCGGCGCTCATGATGTGACAAAACAAGTCTGTTGCTGACGAGGATAGTGACGTGTCTATGCTGACGTGTGTTGATGATGTGGCACTAATGAAATGCCTGGATGATGTCATGTCTGATGACGGAACGTCCACGTGAGCTTTGGTGCTGACGTGGGGAGATGACGTGGCTAATCAGAGGACTCTTGGCGCATGTCGGAGCTTTCTAGCGCGTGGAGCACGTGTTAGAGTGTGGCGGTGCGTGAAGACTGTTGAAAATTTATGGCCGCACATGGAGGTGCGTGTAACCTTCGTTGTGGATGTTTCTTGTGTTGTCGGATGCGTTTTGGCTTGATCTTTTGTCTGATATGCTCAGAACCTAGAAATGACACTCAAAAGTATGAACAGAAAACTAGAGATGTTTTTCGGATTACCTGCCAGGGATGAAACTGATTGGCGTTCTCCCCGACGTGACGGTGAGGAATATGAAGACTAACATAAATTAGTTAGCTTTGATACCATATTAGAAATATAAAAAAATTGTATATTGTATTGATTTATTATGAACAATTAATACATAAAAGCCTATTTATAGGCACATAATCTTGTAAACTAAGTAAACTTAGGAAATGAGAAATCCCAATCCTAGATGGTTTAAGAAAATGTATAACAGTATATATATATACTAACTACGATATACACTACCATGAATCATATATAAGAGTACACCACCAAGGGTTGTAACTCAATGGTATAACATCTATCTCTTAAAGTGAAGGTTAAGGTTTTAAGTCCCATAGGGGTAAAGTAAGTGCGTGTCTTACTTGCTATGTCCAAAAATTATGTATATATATAGACACACACAGAGACAAATTTTGAGTCAAAAATCAATGACCGAACGCATGGAACAAATAAAAAATTTTATTGATTTCAATAGAAATGGGATATAACTTTATGTAAATCTTTACAAAAAAAAAAAATCCTTTGTTTTGATCTCACTGGTGGTCCAGATTCAATGGTTACTAGAGCTTAATCTCGAATAGGATTAGAACCTTGGTAAAGAACAACACATGTATGATGTGCTTGTTGTTTTTCTTCTTCAAAACTTTAGACGCTTTGAAGTTAGAATCCGACAGAGCTTTAACGTCTTTTTACAGTTTTCTTATTCTCCATCCTGAGTCTCTATTTATTAACTTATTTGAGGGACAAATTTGTAACTTCAATCACCATTAATAATTATCATATTTATGACAATTATCCCTTGTGATAATTATATAATTATTAATAATGATCTCTTGTGATAATTATATAATTCTTTCTCATGATAATATATAATTATCTTTGGGCCCATTTTTTAAAATGGATTTGGGCTTGGGTAATTTAATATAATCTCATGAAAGTGGGTTTGGACTGGTTGGATAATTTGAGATTAACATAAAGGGGGGCCATTGGATCATTTAGGTGGACCCACATTTTGTAATGAGTTTGGATTTTAAATTATCTAGTAATTGCTTGTATTTCAAAGTATTGAAGGTGGGTATAAACATATTTCAAAGATTAGATCTTGGATTCACCATTAAATTATATAAACATATAATGTAGGGTTCGTTTGGTAAATGTTTATGTTTACTGTTTATTGTTTATAAAAATAAATTGTGGAATAAACATGTTTGATAATTATGATTTTGTTTATAAATTGTCTAAACACTTTTAAAACAGCACGGTAGTGGAAGCTTTTGAAACTTAAACACCGAAATGATGTTTTAGTGTTTATGTTTATTCAAATTTTTTTTTCTCTTAAATGGTTATAATTATATTATTTTAATTAAAAAGTGAAGCTAAAAGTGAGAAAATGAAAAGAGAAAAAAAATTATAAAAGACTATTGCTTGATACAACGATAAAAATGTTAAAATTATCAAGCGTAGACAGAATTAAAGAGCATCAGTTGTATTGAGGAAAAAAATGTTGGGTACAATATGAATAATCATTATTTTACTTGTTAATAAGAAATAGTTAGGGGTACTCGTGCTAAAAAAAAAACCTTATCCAAAGAAAAGCAAAGAGATCCTAACCATCTCCTTGTCAAAGAAACAAGAATATATGTTATTTTGTTCTCCTACCATTAATTTATTTTTAGTGTTGAAAGAAAAATAGAAATCAAAAAATGAAAAAGAAAGTAGCAATCGAAGAAGTTCAAGTGCAAGAGAATGTCTTCCAAATTCCCTTTTTCACTTCATACAAATTAAAAAACTTCCAACTTTTTCATAGGTATATATATCTTATCAACACTACCAATAATTTGTAGTGTGTAGATATATATGTAACCAAATATTATTGGTCTTTTTTTATGTATATTTCTTGCCCTATTATTGTTGTATAGATTTGTTGTCATGAATCTAATTTTTTATGCAATTTATTGTGTTAAATTTTTTAAAACAGTTTAAAGTTAACAAACATGTTTTTCTGTTTATAGTTTTTAAAATAAGGCAAACATTTTTACGCTATCAAACAATAGTCGTGTTTATGAATTAACAAAATCGTAACATAAATATTATTTATATAAACACTTAAATAATAAACACTAAACATAAATAATTATCAAATAAATCCGTAATTAAATATACATGATGTGTCTATATACTTGTACTTAATTTTTGATCACGTTACAAGCCAAGTCTACCTATCCTGAGATTTAAAATTTAGAAGTTTGAACTTGTACCGAAAGCCATGTGACACAGACTTTGAAGTTCGAACACATAAGAGCATAAAAAGATTTCCTACACACTCCATACAACACACCCCTGAATAGCATCTCTTCCGGGCTGAGTATGATAGAATACGGACCAATATAACAAAATTTTAAAAATTAAGAGACGTATATGAGAATATAAAAAAATAAATTATATTTTTATGTATATAAAAAATTAAGTTATTAACATTTTTTATTAAATATTAAATATTTAGTGTTAACAAACAAAATAAGAGTTAAAACTTAAAAGTCATATTGCATAATTTATATGAATAAATTTTGTACTAAATCTTGATATATATCTCAGCATTCCCTTTTAAAATAAATTTTCAATTTTTCTGAACAATTGTACTATGATATTATTGTTGAAAAATTATATTTGAATGTTCAAAAATTTTAAAGAAGTGTTTTGAAGTATCTCAGAATTATCGGATATGTCGTTAAAATATCTAAGAAGTATGAATATGTGTTAAAAATATATATTTTAAAATTATGAATACGTTTTGAAAGTATCACACGTATCGGTAAGTATTTGAAAAGTATTGATATTCAATACAAATATGTTACTCTTATAGAAGTATTCGTAGTTCTTAACATTTATTGAAGATACGAAATATTCGTTCTTCTTAGCATTTCTGTGAAGATAAGAGAAGTTCAATCAGTCCCATGTGGAATTGAAGGTGGCCCAAACAGCCATTTAGAGGTTCATATACTAAAAGTACCCAACAAAATATTATCCTAAATATTTGAGATTGACTATAATGTAATATAAAATGGTAATTCTTCAATATGCATACATATATATTGGTCGCTACAAAGGGTGTTGGAAGGGGTGATACTATAACTACCCTTTTCACTAGTAAGGCAATCGCATAATTTTTTTCACCTAAATCTACTTTAACAAGCAATTACAACACCAAATGAAAGGGAAGTCCCTCATCAAAATTCTATAAATAACTAAATAAGGCATAGAATGACTAATTCTGTTTTATAGAACTTTTATTTCAGTTGAATGGCTACATATCAATCACACAATAAGCAAAAACCAATTTCCACTTTGACTCATTCTAAATAACAAAAACTAGTAAAACTTGAAAAATATATTATTTCTCATACATTCACCAAGATCATTACTAGTTTTACGAACTAACATTATAAATATAACTATCACAAATCAAACAAAAGATTTGTTGAGAAAACAATTAATGACTCTTAATTAGGAAACGACTTTTGTTCCAACTTTCAAAGAAAAAGCTAATACTTTCAACTTGAGAACGCATCTTACATGTTTCAATTGTTCAACAACTTTGCTTATAACTACATGCTAGAAATACCAATCCTAAAGGCAAGAAAATCAATAAATTTTATCAATGACAAATGTTAAAATTATCTTAAATGACCACCCGCTCACATATGTAAATTGAAAAGATGATCAATTTTCAAGAAAATGATTAATTTAATCATTTAAGGAGAGAGGGATTGAAAAAAAATGTTAATCGGAGATGGAGGGATGAAAAATTGTACCAAAACTGAAAGGGTATTTGTGATACTCGAAAATAAATAATTATTTGTTTATAAAGTTAGGGTTAGATGTGTTAGTTTTTTTTTAAGAGTGGAGTGCAATAGGAGAAAGTAGAGTGGGAAAATCGCCTTCCCATTAAAATATATAAAACTTAATATACATACTACATACACATATATATAAATACATACATATATACATAGGGAGGCGGATATTCACACTTCCCTTTTCTACATTTGCACTCCTATATTTTAAACGAAATGACACTCTCAATCCACACTTTATGTAGATTATTATTTTTAAAAAAAATTACACAACTACCCTTTCAATATCACTCTCTTTGTCTCTAATATTTCATGTCTTTGGTTTCTTTTGAGAGGATCCAAAAAAAAAATGCATACAAAAAAATTTCTCTTTTGAGAGGATTCAAAAAAAAAGAATGTTATCCATATTAAATAAATTGTCTCTTTTGACGGGACCAACAAAAAAAAATTTATCTTCGTTGAATATTTATCTCTTTTGACAAGAATTCGAAAAAAAAAAAGATCTAATTTTTTTATTTTTTTTGAATAAATTATCTCTTTTGACAAGACCGAAAAAAAAAATTATTTCTCTTGAAAAAAAAACCTAGAAAGATGTTATTTTTCTTTTGATAATGGAAAAAAAGAAGGAAAGTAACTGATGTTAAAAAAATTTAAAATTCATAGTATATAGTTATATATATATATATATATATATATATTTTAATCTGGCAAGAAAGTTAAACGTTAGTGTCAATAACTAATGGATAAAAAGTAGAACACAGATATATTCTCCCACTTAGGGAGTGGGCCCTACCACCTGGGCAGCCCGCTATCCTCTAAATCAGATATATTTACTTATCACAAAATGCTAAACATTTAATTGATTTACATTTTGCACTTAAAATGAAAATAGCTTTTAAAAATTTTGATCCTTCATTTCAAGTTCTCTTCATTTTAAAAATAAAATAACACCATTATCGTTATCATCTCATATGAATGGAGTGATTTTAAAATAATTTCTAATAATTTTCTCATGTTATCTTCTAAGCAAACTAGTTCCCCCCTCTTTGTTACTGGTGCATTTATATATCTTAGGTTAAAATGTCAAAAAGAAACCTAATCCCTCTTTATTACTAGCGCATTTACACATCAATGTGAGAATTCAATCTTATAACCTAATTCCTCATTTTTAAACGTCATACCACCACAATAATTATAATACAATGGCTTTAATCAGCTTGTTGCAATAGACTGTTATATAGCCCCCTATTGGGATTGTGAACTCATGGATAGAACATCAATGGCTAGTGTCAACAACCACAATACTAAAATATCCAATAGATGCCACTAAGCTTCAAGCTCAAGTTACATTTTTACTAATAGAAAGTTACTCTTTGTTAATCAAAAGCGTTCTTGTCCTACAAATTGGAACCTTCAGAGACACAGAAGTTTATATTCTACACACCCTTTAAAGAACATTGTCCGAACATCCTTGATACGAATTTGTATAAAATAGCGTGAAATGAAACCCAACCATAGTACCTACATTGTGAATTTCAAATCTATGCTCAATTCAGATAGCTGTGAAAAAAAAACAGAATCTCCATAAAATTAAACAAGCTTAACTTTAAAATGCTCAGGATTCATCCCATGATCATGCAAATGAGGACACATTTCAACCTTTAATATCCATATATTCAACATCTTATGATTGCAGTTGCAACTGTCATATATCCTGCATAGCAGGTTGATGTTACAAGCTAGATTTACCATACATAGTACACATTGAAGGTGTCCAAATATTGTTATAGAGTCAGAAACTTATTAAGTTGGCATGTGCAGTGCCATGAACACACATATATAGGTTGTTTATAGGTTAAGGAAAGCAACACCTTTCCTTCTTTCTCTTGGCTGAGCTATACAGGCACAAGAGCTACAACTTCACAGAGACTTGAAGTTTCACACGTTCATTCTGCCAGGTCCTGAATGCAGCTGGACAGTCCTGCTTGGGACGACCTGAAGAACACCAGGTTGTTCTGCCACAAAAAAACATATTTGAGTCAGTTTTCCCTTTCCTTCCCCTTATCCTGATATAAGTTATTCTGGGGAGAAGATCATTGCAAATCCATCTTCTTCTGAGAAGTATACACATATATAATGTTCAAGAGAGCCAAAACAATGGAAAATTGAGAACCTCTGTAATAGTTTTTGACAAGAGGACATTGATCGTGCTCTTTACAATATGTGTTAAGTACATTTATATGTAAAAGGACTACACTGCAATTCTTCCACAAAAACATTGTTTTTGAATTATAAAATTACAACTGAAGATACACAATTATTCATAGTTGAGACCAGAGCTGAATTCACAAGAGTTAATTCATATGAACTTAGATTAACATCTGATAAACACATTCTAACACCAACACTCTTCCTCAAATTTCACTGGACATATATATATACTTGACAAAAGGGAGGATTAGGTTCAAGCAGAAGAACAGATTAACGGCAATAAATTACCTAGCGAAGGAACCTTAAAGATAGTATAGTGGCACTATAACCTATGAAGTCTATAATAGATGGGCACTATTTTCTCACATTCATATTTATCACAATAAGACATAAATCTTGGGGTGGCCGCAATCCATTAGTTAGAGAAGTTGTATATACAAATTCCAGTAACTAAATTTGAAGTGGAAGCCCATTCAGGAAGCAGCAGCAGATTCCAGATCATAATTCCCCTCTCGATCCCACCCTGACTCGGACTCCCTTCCCCCAATCTCATATTTATCACAATAAGACATAAATCTTGGGGTGGCCGCAATCCATTAGTTAGAGAAGTTGTACAAACAAATTCCAGTGCCAAAATTTGAAGTGGAAGCCCATTCAGGAAGCAGCAGCAGATTCCAAATCAAAATTCCCCTCTCGATCCCACCCTGACTCGGACTCCCTTCCCCCACTCTCCAACCAAAACCAAGAAGCACTTGTCTTATAGAGATTTAGTCATTGTAAGAGTTTCTTGAAAATTAAGAAAGAAAGCAACTGTTCTTTAAATCCCCTGGCTTATTTCTTAATTACAAAATTACCTCTGGGTAGGAGGTTTTATCCCTCTATCTCTTGTTCTTTTGTTGGTTTGTTAATAATATTTGGCTTAGGAATTTTTTTTTTTTTACCTCTGGCCTTTTAATAACTTAACCATACCATTCATGTTAAAAAAAAAAAAACTTAACCATACCAAGTAATTTAAGGTGAGTTATGGAAAAATGCAAGTTTAGAAAATCCTAATTAGATGAAAAGGAATCTCATTTAAGCAGGAGCATTTCTAAAAAGAATAATCATGCATGGGATTCACGAACAAATTGCCATGAATCACAGGATTCACATTTCTCATGCCAAACCCAAGTTAGTGACATACAAGTCACTGACTTATGGAAGTACTGTTTACAATCCTATCACATGAATTCTCCTATTTCCCTCAATACACCCATGTTGACAAGACAAGAAGTAAGTCCAAAATCGAACACCCAATTCCCTCTACATGTGAGGATGAAAGAAGTAGAAAAAATTAAAACTTGATAGTAGAGAAAGTTCCCCACTTCTGAGAGATAGATGGAAACCCTTCTTTCACCCTATTCCATTCAATTTAAATTCTAATTGAATATATGCTTAAAGAACAATAAATCATACATAAGACTCCACCACCAAGGGTTGTAACCCAATGGTAGCGTAATCCAATGGTATCTCCTTTACCTCCCAAAGTGAAGGTTAAGGGTTCTAAGTCCCCATAGGGAGGCAAAGTGAGTGCATGTATTATTTGCCATGACCAAAAACCAAAAAAAAGGTAATATAAACATATAATGTAATCAAATGTACATGAAGTGTCTATGTACTAATACTTAACTTTTGATCATGTTTCATGCCAAAGTCAATGCCAATCCTAAGATTCAAGATTCTGGGAGACCAAACAGTTAGATATACAAATGCAACCAATACACGTACCCAAATGGTTATGACATGACTTTGAACACAAGAGCGTGTTCAGTATACAGGGATCATGTCAAGATTTTCTACAAACTCCATCAAACTAGCCACCACTCAATAGCATCTCCTTGAAGATATGCTAACATTTTCAAAGGAACAAAAGAACAGATTTGCAATTAGAGGAATTAGGAAAGAGGCCCCAAATTATTCAGCATACATCAATCATTCCCATGTGGAATTGAAGACAACACAAACAGGCATTTAGAGGATCATTATAGTAAAGATACTCAACAAAATATTATCCTCGATATTTGAGATCGACTCCAAAATGTAATATAAAATGGTAATTCTTCAATATGTATACAAATATATTGGTTTTTAAAAAAGGGTGTTGGAAGGGTTGAACTGACTGCAAATCTAAACCAAACTTAAAAGTAATGCTGCCCTCATACTTAGAATCCATCTCGTACTTGGCCTGGGCATTACCATTCAACCAAACAATCAACCCTAATATATATATATATATATATATATATATATATATATATATATATATATATTTCTCGAAGGAGCCATTCTTTTATTCAATTGTTATGTGGCGCCAGATTTAGAGGCAAGGGTACATCAGATTTGACTCAGATGTTTCCGTGAGCAGTAAGCATCGGATTTACCCGCGAAATGGAAAAAAGATCGGCCTGTTTAGATAGGAGAATTGAACTATGGCTAGTAATGCAATATGAGTTAATACCATTTAAATTGTGAAGAAGATAAAAAATTTAGATGGATATAAGCGTGAATAGGATACATGTATTACAAATTTACAACCCAAATCGTAAATTTGATGATAGAGGAAAGAAAATCACAATTAATAACAGAGAATTAAAAAAAAAAAAAAACTTACGTGACATTTGGGAGACCTGCTCAGGAGTGAGTTTGGCGGAGAATCCAGTCGCAGCGTTCTTGTAGCTGTACAGCAGTGCCCCCTTTGCCGCCTCCTCGCTAATACAATCAACACACAGATACGTATTTCACAAAACAAATTAAAAGACAACAATTCATATATATATATATATGTGTGTGTGTGTACACAGAGAGATAGAGAGAGAGGAAAACCTGCCGAGGATGGCAGCTAGGGTACGAATGTGGTAAGCTTCGGGCTCTTCGCCTTGAGGCTTCTCAGTGTAAATGATATGAACCGCTGCTGCAGCGGGGGGAGACGAATCTACAGCATTGTCAGCCATTGTAACGATAATCGAAGAAGAGGATGACCAAATCAACAACAATGAAATCAACAATAAGATGCTTCTCCTCATTCCCGTCCTCTGCTTGTATATATATATATATATATAGATATGAGCCGTCGATAGAGGTATGATTTGGGGAATATTTCTAAGAGTTCGATTTGTTTGCAAGTTTTAGACTTAAGGACGAAGTTTGCTACGTCTTGAGGTCTCCGCTTGTTGACAAGTACTCTTTTGTCATTCCACCACATCAGCTTCTGTGATATTTTTTGGGATAAGGGTGAGAGTTTTGATCAATACACGTTGAACTTAAACATATATCTTACTTTTACCGTTTTACTACGTTAGGGTAAAGATTTACAAATACGGGGATACCACACAATATATATACGGTGGAATCGAAATAATAAACGTAATAAATAGTAGATGAATAATGTATCTTGGGTTGATGTATAGCGCGACTTGCCAAATATATTGGGCCATTAAACTGACCGTTGGCTTACAGTTCCAGTCCGTTAAGATCAAACTAAACAGAAACTTTAGAAAAAATATATATAATATATAAATAAATACTAACAACTTTTAAATTATATTATTCTATATATATATATATAACTTCCCTGAATATGTTAACTTAATCATGAGATTGGGAGGCAATCCAAGAGTTTTAAAGGTAATTGGAACCTTTTTCTTGTTTAGACCAAGAAATATAGTCATAGCATTTAGTAACATAAATTGTTTGGATTAGGATTTTTTTTTTCTTCCTGTTATTGTGTTTGATTAATTATTTTAGTACTTGAAAGGAAGAGAGCTAATGGCGGCCAATGATACAAGTATAAAAGAACCCAACTCAATTCAAGAGTCTCGGTTCTAAAATTAAGAAATAGTTGTGATCGATTTTGATTTTGGTTATGCTAGGAATCGAATTATGTGCACCCCTAAGTACAGCGATATAACAAATCGTAAAAAATAAGATACGGGTATGACAAGATACGACAATATAAAAATAATAAATTATATTTTCATATATATATAAAATTATGATTAACAAAAAAAATAAGAGTCATATTGCATAATTTGCATGAACAAATTTTGTAATATATATATATATCAACATTTCTTTCTAAAATAAATTTTAAACTTTTCTTAACAATTATATTATGATATTATTGTTCGAAAATTAAATTTTAATGTTGAAAACTTGTTAAAAATGTATTATAAAGTATCTAAGATGTATTGGATACGTGGTCGAAGTATTTGATACGTGTTAGAAATAAAACTATATATAAAATATGAGACACGTTTCTGATAGTATCTGAGAAGTGTCGGTATCCGATAACACGATACGAACACGTTACTCTTGTAAAAATATATGTGCTTCCTAGGTAAAGATAGAGGTGCACTTGGAACAAGTTGGGGGTTTGGAGATGCTCAACCTAAACGTTGAACCCTAATTCAATTCTCACTTCGACCTTCAATTGGAGTTCACGTTGAATTGAGATTTCGGATTGACGCAATGACTTTTTTATAGAAACATTTGTACCACCCGGACTTGATGCAACTTGTAGATTGTTTTATCATTCTTTTATGTGTATGGAATGTACATAAATGATCTATTAAGAGTAAAGACTAAAAGATGAACAACTTTTAACTTTTTCAAGATTGAAATAATCGGTGATATTGACTATGTATATTTTATGACATAATAACCATTCATTGGCAGACATGATCCAATCCATTCGGGGCGGGATGAAATAGGTTCTGGATTTGTCTGCAGATGATGATGATGTCTGTCTCGATGCGCTTAACGAAAAGGAACTCTTCCATCATGGTCCGCCTAAGCAGCCCATCTTTCTCCAGAGAAGCAATCGCTCGCTTGAAATCTGTCCCTTTAGTTGTGTAACAACAAGGCAATCCACACGATCACGACTCCACTCTCGCAAGCTACTCCAGTTACTGGTACAGAGGCTGAGGCTAGATAGAAGATAAAATCATGACTCGTTTGTTTCACATATATGCTTGATTGCACTATATAATCTAATCAATAATGTAAAAAAGGAAAGAATTCAATAACACGGCACATCTGAAGATTGCAACCAAAATCTTGCTCCATTCTTGTCTTCCGATGATAATGTTGTAGGTTTTTCATTTGCACATAACACAGCAACACTGATAAAAGGATTGGCAAAAAAAAGAATGGTTTTTTTTTTTTTCTCTTTTTATTTTGCTGAAGCAGCAAAATAAAGGAAGTTAAAGAAAACTGGCCAACTCAGACCAAGATGACAAGTGGATTGCAATAGAACATTACCTACACTAAATTGTCCTCATGAGCTGAACACAATGCATCTGTATCATGCCTACCATCAACTTAGCAATTCATGGAATTAGATTGAATTGGTTTTATCTGATATATATATATAGTGTCCCTATATATAGAAGTATAGATTTTACCATATATATATATATAAATATATATATATATTGAAAGTTTTAAGTAATTAATAATTATTAACTTGTTAGGTAAAATCTATACTTCTATATATAGGAACACTCACATTAGGTTTAATAAATATCTCAGCCTATGAACACTTCCCTTTCCGCCACGGAAAATGATTTTTAACCTATGCTTCATGCAAGAAAAGCTCAGGATGTTTTTCTTGTGAAACAATCTAAAGGTTCATATGCGAAGGTACACTACTCTAATAAAACACAACAAATAATTGTTGAATATATATATATATTCATGTTGGAAAAATATATGCGTATATGTTACTATTTAAGATATAAAGCAATTTATCACATAAACATAATAGAAAATCTCTTACCATTTCACAATATATAAAAACCTTCTATAAGTTTCTATATCAAGTAAAATTATAATACATGTAATAATCTAGACTGTTGAACTCATGTATAGTATATATATCACATGTTATATAAACTATAGGAAAGATAACAGAACTTAAAATATATAAATACTAAAGAACCTGTAGATCGAGGCTAGAGTTAAACTCTATGTCCTTAAGACAATTATCACCCCGCAATGGTGTTGAACGGACTCTTGGCGACTGTCTCCCAGGATACAACGATCTTCATCTCAATCAGTAGCAACACTACAAACCAACTGAGCTTCTGCGAACCACCTGTGTGTTTGTACTCTCTTGGACTTGACTTTCTTAACCCGTTGGTTCAGACCAAACTACTTAGACTTAGACATGGAGAGAAGAAGTAGTATTGAAAACATATATTACAAATGAAAGTAAATGGCCTATTTATAGGCATACTAGTACCTTTTCAAAAGTACTTGAATAGGCATGGGACACGTCCCCTTTCAAAAGTACCCGAATAGGCATGGGACACGTCTTTTGGTGCAAAAGGTTGCAACTCGTACTGTTTCAATTTTAAACAATACTAATTGTGTCTATTTGATACTAACAGACACTTTTGGTGTCTATTCAGTGTGAATCGCACTGTTTCACATTTAATTTTCATTCAAATTTTCTAACAATCCCCCACATGAATGAAAATTAATATAATTTAAAAATTGGACTTTGACTTCCACTAAGAGAGTACAGTTGGAAAGTTATTGCATCGAGATAGATAGCTTTTGGCCTTGAATCTTCCCTAGTGTAATACTATCGGATTTACTGGGCTAACTAGTGACATAAAGTCTTGAACTATTCAGCCGTTTGTGTAAAACCAGACAATAGTATACACACAATACCTTTCCGCACAAAGTTGGTTCTTTCGGTTGTGTTCCTTTTGGCCCTGAACAAATCCTGGTATTCATGAGTGCTCTAGAGAACTTAGCCTTGTCATTCTCATGGAAACGGCCTACTTCACACTCATATAGGTGATTCTCTATTAAGAGTATCCTGCCATACTCCACTTGGATTTACAAGATATAGGAATCACTAAAAGCTTTTACTTAACCTGATACCCACGACAGGCAGCACTGTGTCATCATAGGAATAGGAAGAAGATAAAATCTTCCAGTGCTATTGGTGAATCACTCAAAATTTCAGTTGTCCCTTTGAATCTAGATCTTGGGATCTCCAGTCAGCTAGATAGGGTTTCCATTAAGGTGACTCGTTAGTTTTAGGCTTTAAGCCTATTCCCCTCAATGACATCATCACTTGCTCTCTAATTCAACCTTTCATATATGTGGCCACCAGGTTGTTCTTTGATCTATACACTCTATAGAGATTTTCTCATTTGAGAGCAGTGGCATAGGTGTTAGCCAGTTTGGAATATCCTTTAAGAATTTTTTACCACTTCTTAATCATTCTTGCTTTATTTAAAGCAACTAACTTATATTCCATGCATGACAACACCTTTAATATTAAAGACATGTCCATTCGTGAATATAAAGTCATTTATATCCCTTAATACCAATGTCAATCCTTGATAAATACAATCATTAATTTCAAGATGGATCTTAACCACCTCAATACAGTTAATGTTTTTCTCGGATTGCTTATATATCAAGTTATTTGCAACTTGTCATTTGGATCATAACAACATAGTTAGAAAACATATCCATCTAGAGTATCTTTAACATGCACCATACTCATTGACATGTAACCAACTAACTTATGTCATTGATTTAGTATTTGTTTCAATTTACACATAGATTTTTCAAGTTTGTACACTCTCTTTTCATAATTTAAAACTATGAACCCTCATTGATTATTTCAAATCAATTTTTCATTAATAGAACCTTCCTCTATATTCTTGAATTATACACAAGATATGTTCTATTAATATCCTAATAATTTTAGGATTGTCACATTATATAGACACCCCCACATTTCGAAATATTTATAGAAAGATATAAGGTCTTTCTATATCTCATTCAACAGGTGTCTTAATAATTTTCTTAATGAGGTATAAGACTTAAATTTGAGAATAGTTGAGCTTCCCTCACAATTTCTGGATAATCCAGAATTTATCTACAAATCATTTGTACTTTAGGGTGCTTGCATTTTAGCAATATCATTTCAATTAAATTGCTAAATTGACTCTCAATCTCATTCTCAAAAATTCACTTCACATTATCTTGTGTAATTCCTATCAAAGTATTAAATACTTTTTCCATCTCTCATGTGCACAGATATTAAGTCACATATATCATTGTGATTTAACGCTAGAGATACAACATTTTTTTTTTTATGAGTGAAAATAAACTCTAGTTAATTTCTTTTCACATGTGCCAAATTAGAGTTAGGACATTCACACAAGTAGAAAAATTAACTTAATTCCAGGTTTACACACCCTTGGATTTAATACACATGAACTCATTGAAGAACGAGTTCTCTCACTAAGGTTATTTCTAATATAACCTTATTTTAATAGTAGAGGATTTTCTCAAGAAGATTTAACCTTCATATTTGATAAATAATACAATCCTCTTATCAGAGCAGATATGATGAGAAATATCGACTCATCACCCTCTGATTTGACTACCATGTTGATTTTAAAAATCATGATAAACACCATTTATCATGTGTACCCTCAACGGTCTCATTTGGTGTATATCTCTTTTATACCCCATTATTCCTCTAGCACAACATGTGCCTTGGAGAATGTCTCAAAATATAGCCTTATTCTCCACAAGAATAATTATCTCTATTATACTTGTCATTCTTCACATTATAAAAGTATTGATAAATACAACACTAATTTAAATGTAACACTAGATCAATATTTCATAAATATTGAATAACATGAATCATACTTAAATTTATCACGAAGATATAAGCATATTACATGCAAATCATAAAACTACCAAATAAAGACATTTAATTCAAATCATATGATTTGCATATAGATGAATTTACAAAATAATAAAATATATATTCAATATCGCATTAAATATTGAATTAAGGCATACCACAAACTTAAACAGTATTATATCACAAATATTGAATTTCACAAAATAAACAATACTTTATGTGGTACTGATATTTCACAAATATTTAACTAATATTGAACTCGTCAATATTTTATACTTCGTATAAAATCACTATCTTAAATAGTAGCATATATACAACGGCAAAGCAAAATAATTGTCTTAAGATTGTTGGAAAAATATATGCGTATATGTTACTATTTAAGATATAAAGCAATTTATCACATAAACATAATAGAAAATCTCTTACCATTTCACAATATATAAAAACCTTCTATAAGTTTCTATATCAAGTAAAATTATAACACATGTAATAATCTAGACTGTTGAACTCATGTATAGTATATATATCACATGTTATATAAACTATAGGAAAGATAACAGAACTTAAAATATATAAATACTAAAGAACCTGTAGATCGAGGCTAGAGTTAAACTCTATGTCCTTAAGACAATTATCACCCCGCAATGGTGTTGAACGGACTCTTGGCGACTGTCTCCCAGGATACAACGATCTTCATCTCAATCAGTAGCAACACTACAAACCAACTGAGCTTCTGCGAACCACCTGTGTGTTTGTACTCTCTTGGACTTGACTTTCTTAACCCGTTGGTTCAGACCAAACTACTTAGACTTAGACATGGAGAGAAGAAGTAGTATTGAAAACATATATTACAAATGAAAGTAAATGGCCTATTTATAGGCATACTAGTACCTTTTCAAAAGTACTTGAATAGGCATGGGACACGTCCCCTTTCAAAAGTACCCGAATAGGCATGGGACACGTCTTTTGGTGCAAAAGGTTGCAACTCGTACTGTTTCAATTTTAAACAATACTAATTGTGTCTATTTGATACTAACAGACACTTTTGGTGTCTATTCAGTGTGAATCGCACTGTTTCACATTTAATTTTCATTCAAATTTTCTAACAATTCAAGCTATGCCTCATGCAAGATAGATAACACAACCGTAAAAGTTTTACCCACTTTTTAATTGACTCAATTTGGAAAGCCCACCATATCAATAATATATAATAAGTGAATTAACTCACAATAAAACACATTCATGACATCCATACCATTCTTGTGGGTTGATTAAATCATATAAAATTTCATTTTTCATAGAAAACAATATTATGTTCGTATATATACTATATATTGTGAGTGAGATGAATATTACATCCCATTTGCAAGATCAAGTAAAAGGTCTGCATGATTCATGGAAAAAGATGGCGAGAACCCAGCCTACTCGAAGTAGTTCATGCCAAACTCCCCTTCCCAAAATAGAAACATGTCCCATTCAATAAACCCAACACTTAGTCAAATCGCTGGTAAACTTGGCTCGAAAGTTGGTGCACAGACATAATTATTGTTTTACCCTTCCCCGCCACCGTCTCGATAGTCGACATAGTTGAAACACCGTCATTGAGTCCAACCCCAAAATGGGTTGTACAGAATCAGCAAACTAAGGTTTATCAGCATCTCATGTCCTATATTCACTATCTTTCTCTCTCCTCTGGACACTCCACATGCAATGTTGTTCCGTATTACTGTGATCTCACATTTGGACAATCCCAACTCAGAAATCACAAGTCAGCCATTGACACTCTATCTCTTCGACAGTGTTTGGTAAGCACAGTAATGAGCACAAGATTAGAGTTTCTTGGACGGCCAGTGTGGGTGGAGGACGAGAAATTATTAAATATCACGAATTCCACTAAATTTTATTTTTTTATAATAATAGAAAATTATATTTTATTAGTGGTAGAATTCTTATATTGAAGGAATTTTTAGAGTAGTGTAGAATTGCTCCGGCACCGTCTTACATGTCTTGATGCATCCTCTGTTTTTTTTGCTAGCTTGGCCTGCGCATTCACTGACACGTACTCTTTCATGCATCATGCCAGATATGAATATGGATTAGCTTGTATGATTTTTTTGTATAGATAAGGTCAAAGACCATTAATTTCAGCAAATAATAATAATCCTAAGACCGATTTAGAAAACGTTTGAATTTTTATATATAACCTTTTTAAAGGGAACAAAGTGCTAGTAAATTTGATTAAGTGATATTAAGATGAATCAAAACAAATCGAAGTAATAAGTTATTGCTTGAAACTCAGTTCAGAATAATTAATGAACTAACTTCAAAATAAAATTCGGAGTTTCAATTCATTTCACTAATAATAATTTCAAATTAATTCACTTGATATATATAAACTGTTTTCTTTTAAGATGTTGGTTAGTTTATTAAGTCGATCGAGTCAAATCTTGACTCAAGGAGCTTCAAAATTCAAAGATAAAATCAAGCATGACTCGTTTGTTTCACATGTAAGAAGGAAAGAATTCAATAATATTCAATTAGCTCTGTTGCTTTCATAGTGTGAGCAACCAAGAATAGATGAAATTTCCTTCCCTTCCCCATATTGGATATCAATGAGAAGCCTATAGCAGTAAAATGTGGTAGAAATATGGTTGATCCAAGCAATGAAAGGCGGCATTTTATGCACGTATAACCCTCCTGTCAAGACAAACGCTAGCATTGTGACAGTAACCACTGTTGAAGCCTGCTTGGCAGTTGGCATCCATGATTGCCGCTCCAAGAGCAAGGCCGAGTCGATCTGAATGTCACGAGGATCTTAATATTGCCACCACATAGAACCGTGTTGGACTTTGAGTTTGGACCCAGACCGGGCCATCCATGGGTGAGCCGACCTGGTTAAGAAATCCTAATCCTTATCTTAAGGGTTAAAGAAATAAAATAATATGTTATATTGTCTAGTTTCTTGATATGCAACAAACGCATACACAATATCTTACGGAAAACTCTAGTCTCGAAATTCTCTATCAATTGTCTTGGAGGCCAAAGAAGAAGTTATTGGACTATGAATTTGAGGATTATGCTTGTTTTCGTAGCGTAGTTCCACCGTAAGATCAAAGTAGGATTTGGAGGCACGTAAAACAACCAGTTCTTTTATTCTTTCGGGTTAAAGTTACATCGAGTTAACTTGATTCGCTTCCGCATCTATTAATATTGTTTTCTTACATTCATATCAGAGCCATAAAGGTTGTTTTCGTGTCTTATATTCCTTTGATTGATCAAAGGATGTTTAGAATAATTTTTTTCTTGATTTATTACATGAAAAACATACTTGTTTTGTAAAAAAAAAAAATCATATCTCATGAAATAGACATCCGTTAGGGATGATTTTTTAGTATGCTGTAGCCCATATGTATATTAGTATATCTGAAAAGTTTCGTGCAAAAAATCCTTGAATTTATTTTTTTAAAAATAAAATAAGTGCATTTGAATAGAAATTTGAAGGACTTGCTTCTCTTTCGTAGTTGAGTTTTATGGCATGAAACTTATATGGATGGATTTCTTATGTTATCAGTTTTCTGTGAATATATTATTTGCAATATTTGGATGTACGGTTTGTGAGACGTGGGTTTGAAAATTTTTAGGTCGAATTAGGATTTGAATTAAGAAGATTAATTGCAGAATTTTTGTTATTTCATTCTCATCTGAGGTAGAGTGAGACTCACCCCCATAAGTACGAGGTTCGGATTAACAAACCGAAAATACTATTGGATTTACAATAAAGAGACGAATAGAATGGTGGTAGCGTCGCGGCCAAAGGAAGCCGAGAAGTGGGCATGTGGGCCCCATGCTCCGCCCACGTGCTAGAAGTAGACAAAATTTTTGAAAAAAGCAACACACGCCCACTCGCGCAAGGTGGCATGTGGGGGGCGTGCGGACCCTATAGGGTTCTCTTTTTGGTCCCATTTTTTCTGAGTGTGGTTGGAATTTTATTTTATATTTTTAGAAAATTATTTTATGGACTAGAAAATTAATTTCTGAATTTTCTTTAAATAAAATAAAATTTCAAGACAAATCATACTCTCGCAAGTAAGGGTGCATGAACAACCGTTTGGAGTTCAATTTTGGTGTGTGTGATCCTGGAGCTCTTACTGATCTTCTGGACTAGTATGTTTTGTAATATGAATTTATTTTACATGTTATATATATTTAGTGCTTGAAAAATATATATGATGCATGTTTTAAATTTTGAAAATTTTGAAATTGATTCATATGATTTAATTAGTATTCTGAAAATTTTATTTCAGCATATATGCATGTTAACATGGTATTTGTATTATGCATATTGCGCATTATGGCATGTTGAATTTCATTTTATTTATTTTTAATAAAAGCTTCATGATTTATTTGTAATTTTTTTTTTAACATGTTATTGAAATGGAATTTAAATGTATAAACATGCCTAGGAATGCCATATGAAGTGGGAGATTGTTTGGTTGAGAAATTTATTTCCCTTCCAAAAATCAAATTTTGTGCAAAAATTAAATTAAATATTGATGATAGTCACTTGTGACGCAAGAGATGATTAAAAATTTAACTTTCTTTTTGATCTTGCGATGTGTGTATTATTGTCATTAATTTAATTTGAATTTAAGTTGCAATTGTAATGTGTTGTAGTATTCATTAATATCCCATGCGCACTTTCTCTATGTAGTTGAAAAATGGCAGCTAAGAACATTGTGGTTGATTTGAACAATGGTGAGAAATTGGATGACGACAACTATGATATTTGGTGCCGCAAGATCCAATATCTCCTCGGTGTCATCTACTAACTTAATGGGCTGAATAGGTAATTTTGTGAGTGCTTATAAATAGTCTTGTTGGGCATTGTAGTGAGAGACGAATTCTAGAGTGAAAGTATTGTTGAGGGCTATACACTTTGGGAGAGAAGGCATTGGTGTGCCTTTGTACGTTTACTACAGGTCTTGATCATATTTCCTTGTATTGTTCTTGTGATTATAATATAAGGTTGGAAGTCGTAAGATTTCTATAAATTGTGTGTGCTCAGGGATGGACCTATGTTGAATTTTTTTCCCCTCTTATATACTCTTATTTTTTAAATTATATACTTATCTATAACACCTTCCCCCCCCCCCCAATTACAAAAAAAAACCCACTAGGCTCCCCTTATTTTTTTTTAATCTCTCTCTCTTCGTCCCCTCTCTCTCCCCAATATTTCTCTCTCTATCCCTCTCTTTCTTTCTCTCTCTCTTTTTCCCTTTCTTTCTCTCTTTGTCCCCTCTCTCTATCCGATCTATTTCTCTCTCTTTTTTACCCTCTCTCTGACTCTTTATCCCCTCTCTCTGTGTATATATATAAACAATTTAAATTAATAAATTCATTTAATTTTTAATCGATAAATTAAAAAAATAATAAAGTAAATATATTTTTTGAATTTTTTTAATAATAAAGTAAATGTTATCATTGAACATTGATAAATTTATTCAATAGAATTATTACGATGGTTTGAAAAAAAAAATAGTGTTAAAGGTTGCCCTCCCTTACAAAAATTTCTGGGTCGGTTACTATGTGTGCTTTATTTTTTTATTTTTTACATAACCAGTGTGAGAGTAACTTAGCGTGTGTCCGAAACATCAAACGTGTTGAATGAAAGTAACACAGAGAAAAATGAGAGTTATTTTAGTGTCATTACAACGACAAAAATTTGGTATTCAAATTGACCTCTATGTCAGCTAGCCTTTTTAGGGGTGGCAATTTCCTCCGCCCCGGCGGGTTTCCGTCCCGCCTCTAATGGAGAGGATTTGGTCCGCCCTTAATAGGAGTGGGGGCATGTATGATTTTTTTTAAAAAATCCGCCTAGTACTCGCCCCGCCTCGATTATATACATACATCTATATATATATATATATATATATATATATAAATAGTGACATAATTATATGAAGTATGTCATTTCTTTTATTATTATATTACTTATATAAATATAGTATACTAGATATATGGTAGCCACTAGGGTTTACCTTGTTCTGTTCTATTCATCTCTTTATTTTATGGCTAAAAGAGAATTTTCTCTATCTTGTGTACATAATAGATCTATAATAAAAAATTTCTTGAAGACCAAAATTGTTTCTATCTCCATATACGTATGTATGTATGTTTGTGTCATTTTCTTTAGTTTTTTATATTGGAATTTTGACTGTAGGAGTGTTGTATCATCGTTTTTGTAGATTTAGCCCAAATATCGAATTCAAAGCAAATAAAGCAAATGATTTTAAGAATTTTGTTATTTCTCTCTTTTTCTAAATGGGGCGATTGTGGTATGCTTACTACAAATCCGTTAGAATTTTTAACGGGAGATGAATTGAGTATTTTTTTGATGGAATGGAGTAGGATTTTGACATACTCGTTCCATTTCTTAAGCCTTTTGCCTCGAACAAAACTTGGTTGTCCATTGGTCCAACAGTTCCAACATTTTACTGAACTCATGTGACAATAACAATGACCTAATCTTACCAAAATTAGGCACTTCATGGAGACGGAAAGCAACAGGACCCAAAATCACATGCCAGTAGCAAACAGAAGCTTCGTCACGTGCACGTTGGTCTCTCTCACTTTCCGTGTGTCACCAAGAGACCACGTGGGTCGTCTTTTGTCCCTCTTCTGTGCTATAGAAATAGAAATCCCGTGGCAACCAGGGTTTTCCGTAAATAATCTTTATTAAGAAGGGCTGATTGGTAATTGAAACTATTTCAAAATAGCTTTTCCAACACCTATAACGGGTATCCAACAACCGGGTACCGGATCATAGAGCTTGGGTCCATGAGTTAAAAATGCCTCAATCCTTCTTAAGAAAATAATATTATTTTAAAATTGTGATTGAATAAAAAAATAAAGAAACGGTGTTTTGGTGTTTGTTCTGATCAGACACAGACAGCATATATGAATTCACAAAAATCAAACCCCACATACTTTATTTCTCTTGCATGCTTGTCCACTGAATTATCTTTCTTCTTTCATTGAAAATTAAGGAGAGTGCCCACACCTTTTAGGCCATGGTTTTGCTTCCAAACACGTGTTCCCCCTATATGTCAATACATATAATTATATGTATAAGCCCTATATGTTTCCCTATATGTTCAGATCCATGCTTGGGTCACACATGCTTTCAGTGATTTCATTAGTGTTGTAATACTTTTGGATCATAGTTGAAGGCTTGAAGCTATAGTCTTTGACAGCCTTGTGAGTGAAGCAACCCAACTGTCGAGGCCAATCAATTACTCTCCTATATGGATCTAATACAAAACAGATAGATACAATTAATAAATATAATGGAATCTAAATAGTAAATCAATTTGAGATTAATATATATAATAATGTGAGAAAATATTTTAATAACAAAGGAACACTTGGAACCCAGTTTTCTACAGACTAAACTCCAAAATAGTTGACCATTTGGACCTATATATATATCAATGGTCTCATCTGTTCTACCTTTGAAAACATTGTGATTCCTTTGCTTCCAAGCTTTGGCATGTTATCATGCTTATTATTTATTTCATGCTCAGTGGCATTTGCTTAAGACTCTGTTATATATATATAGTCGATCTTTATTCAATTATATACTAATATGTTTAAAAATCATATTTATCGTCAATACTTATTTTAAAGGACTTGGGTATTATATATTTTCTAGTTATCAAATAAGTAATCAAGCGAAATTAAAATGTATTGAATCACTTAACAAGATATAGATTCTGTGAGATTTTGAGCGGACACATGATAGGATTCACAGAGTATGTCTTGTTTCAATTTCGATGAGACAATCAAAATTTTTTTTTTTCTTATTGTAGAATGTATGATTACCGCTATACATATCTTTGACTTATAAGACAATGTGAAGATTAAAGCATTTTTAGGGGTTAAAAGACTGAAAAAAAAAACACATTGTTAGGGCTTGAAATTGACTTGCAAAATGCTGTAGGAACTCCAAAAATTCAGACCTCAAGTTTCTTCCTTGAATCTTATATTATACATTGTATCCATCATCTGATATAATTATATAGCAATCATTTAGTTTGTTTGTCCAAACAAAATAAGAAAAAGATGTTTTCCTACTCTACTATGATAAATAAATGGACATAAACTCTCTTAATGGTGGGGAAGTGATCCATGGTGAAGAAATATGAAAACCGGTAAGAAAAAATTCATAATTTATTCATGCAATAAAATACTATAAATTATTATCGTCTATTCTTTATCTCATACAAACGAGGTAAACCACGTGAATTCTCTTGTTCCAATTTTTTTAAAGCAATTTTGAGTGAAAAGAAATATAAAGAGGGACAATCATTTGAATTTTAAATAAAAAAACAAAATAATCCACACTTCATAAATTTTTATTAAAGAGTAGCATTACTCCGTATGAAACTAAACACTTTAAATCCTTGATATTATTTTTAAAATTTTAAAAAGGTGAGACTTGATGAATGTGGACAAATAATGACTTTTTCTTTTCTAATTTTTTTTCTTTAATTTTTTGGAGGAGGATTTAATAAGTAAGATATGGATGTGTTACCTAATATTAATGATTATATTAATGAGACATAGATATTATACCAATTCTTAAATTTGACCCAACCGGGTATAATACCATTTCTTGTCACCTTCATCCAATGCCCCCCTTCTCTCTCAATTCCCCCCCTCTCTCTCTATCATGACCCCCTCCTCCTCCTCCTCCTCCTCTCTACTCCTCTCTCTCTCTCAAGCTTACAATACATTCAATTTAAATACACCAGATGACTGTGCGTGCATTTACACGAAATGTATAATAAATCTTCTCCTCTCTCACACACACACACACACATTATCGTAATGTCACGGGACCATTTTTTTTAATTGATAGGATTTCTTTTACTTTCACTCATACATTAGTGAGAAAGAAAGAGAAATGTACCTCTCTCTCCCTCTATATAATATATGCAAGAAAAAAGAGGGGAGAGTAAATACAAAGAAAAACACTCTCTCTCTCTTACTCTCACTCTCTCTATAGAAATGGCTTCCACTGCAGCCTTCAATGGCCGTGCCAAAATTGTTCCAAAGGAGAAAAACACCCCATTTCCCAATCCAATCCGACCATCTCCTCGTCGTAATCCATCCTCTTCTTCCTTCTCCTCCAATTCATCTTCGGAATCATTGTCCTTCTTCAATGACACCAGGTTTAGTCCCAACACTGCTCTCCGGTCCACTGGCATTCCATTTTCCTGGGAAAAATTACCCGGAATTCCGAAGAAACAAACACCCGAGAACAAGGAGTACTCTTCGAAAAGTCTCCTTCCATTGCCCCCCGCGGTGACTTCAATTTCCTCCAAAAAATCAAACTCCATTGCAATCCCTTCACCCCGGAAAAAGTACAATAGCAAGAATAGCTCTAGGAGGGATCCATTTTTCGCGGCGTTGATCGAGTGTTCCAAGGATGATCAAGACACAATTGATGATTTTTGGAAAGGCTCTAAGGCCACTAGGAGTTTAAGTGACCGATTTGGATTTGTGGGTGTGTACTCTTCTTGCAAGAGCACTTGTGCAGTCTCGGAGTCAATCATTTATCTTCCAAGGTATAAGAGAAATGATGAATTCAATCGTCGGTCGGTGATCGGCCGGTTGAGCCAACACCAATAGATTAGTTACTTTTTATCTTTATGGTGTCATGTGCTTTTGTTTATTTCAACTCTTTGTTTGGAAGTTCTCACTTCTCAGAGGACAAGTCAAATATGTTATGTCCCATAATCTGAATACTTTAATTTCATGTATTTAATATTTACTAGGAACCAGTGTCAAAATTGTGCCTTGTTTAATTTATGAACTCTACTATTTGTTTTATATGTTGAATACATGTTAACGCAATCATACATACATCAATATATGTATGTAATCATGTGTGTGTGTATATATATATTAACCTTTCTGTGTTAGATGTGATGTATGTATGGCAGTATGTGTGAAGGTTACCTAGCATGTGGGAGAGTGCTACATAGTACTGGACCACAATAGGTAAGGACAGCCAAATTGACACTAGTGATTCAACTTTTTATTTTTCTTTCGAAGTGCTTCGATTCATTGGAATTTGGAAAATAATGCCTGTGACTGAGCTTTGTGTTGTTCCAAATGCTAATTTTAGGACCATCTTGGGGCACTAACTCTTAATTAAAGGCATTCATTTGAAAATTAAATGGCCCTTGATGGCTTTTAAACGCTCTTGCTTGCACGAAAATGCATAAAAAAATCTTTTATCTTAGTCGGTTATTGACTTAGAGCTACTAAAATATCATCTTTTTTGTACTCTATGTATTCAAGATTTTCAAAACGCGTTTTATAATTAAAAATCTTTCACACATACAAATACAAGTAACTTATTTCTCAAACGATGTCAACGTGTTATGAGATAAACCAAATGAGTTAGTAGGGCCATTAGATACAACAAAGGAGAAACATAAACTAAACAAAGACATTTTTATTTATTTTATTTTTATAGTGGAAGTCTCTTATAATCATGGAAAGGAAACAGAACAATCTCAACTCTTGAAAATATGATGTTTAAGGTCATGGTGTGCTCTTTTTTCTCACTTTTTGTGTGCATATGATAAAAGTTTTAGTGGGCATTTTTTCTTTTTAAAGCTTCCGTTAATTTTATAGCTAAGAGAAGTGCCGAAAGAAGCTTCGATATGATGACCAAGAGGTCCACCCAGGACTTTGTGCCCCGAGTTGCTCATCTATACTCATCATCATTTGATTTAGAGCGATATTAGCAGAAAAAACAATTAAATTAAAGAAAATATATAATCATATAGTCAATGGTAGGCTTGACCTGTATAGAAGTGTTGAGATAAGTAGTGGACTGGTGGGTTCACCAAAATACATGACATTTATCATATATCTACCACAGAGGAGCTAGAAATTTTCATTTAGAGGGCCAAATTAGTACTACATAATTAAAATTTGATAAATTTATAAATCAATTGTAACATATTTACTTTTATAATCCTAGTCAATATATATCTAAGGAATAAAACAATCTAAAATATAAGAAAAATGCAATCTAAATAAAAATATACTTATATATAAAGAACTCTTTAAAAGTAGGTAACGTTTCTCTGTTCAATTACAATATTCAAATATACGTATCCGACGTAAAAAAAAATTCGTAAATTTAATTTTATTATATTATTACTTCAAAACAAGTGACGTGCTAATATATCTCAGATAAAAGACACTATTTTTGTATAGACATTACCCATTTTGGTTTTAAGATGATAAACTCAACCCTATATTCAAGAAATATTGATCACCTATTGTAAGAAAGTTACCTTGGAAAAGCTATAAATGTCTGGACCTCATTTATCACACACTTGTAGGTAGGTAGGTATGTATGTCACCATCTACAATTTAATTCTTTGCATTTATTTAACATTTTTATACACAAACACGTATGTGTATATATATATATGTTACGTATGTATGTCATCTTCAACAATTTTCTTTGCATTTATTCAACATATCTCTTTCCTTATAAATTTTCTACAGGTTCAACATGGTCAGAATTGATTTTTGAGCAACAATTCTGTTGGACTTGTGGATTCCATGTAACGTCCTTCTTTATTTTTTGTAACAAAAAATATGTGGTCCGACTCATAGGTCAAGTAACCATCCTCTTAATTGTAGGCGACACAAAAATTTAGCTTGATAGGTGCATATTAACAATTGATTTATCAACGTGATCTATATATGCTTGAGTCTCTTGCATTAGTGTTTTTTTTTTCAAATTCAAATTTCAAAGTCATGTAATTGATGTATTAGCATGATACGTATGGTATGTTTCCTATATAGGTACATTTCATGATTAATTATCGTTCCATTTATATCCTTGTATAAAAACGTTAGATTAATTTCTTCTTCAACATCTATCATTATACCTACAATGATTGAGCGTTCTATTATTATTATTATTATTATTATTATTATTATTATTGTTATTATTATATATAGACACACACATAATGGAAAGTAACCTTGATTGTATTGTTGAACACAAATTGGGAGAATTTACATATATTTTAAAATTTTGAGAATATACAAAAAGTCTTAATAGATCTCATCGTTAATAAAATAAACAGTAATGATATAGACGTTGAATTCAGTAGTTTTTTAAAATTATTTGAGTGAAGTGTTAGATCCTATCACATGACGTTATGATGATATCATGCGGTAAGATTCACTCACAAAACACACTTTATTCTTTAAAACAGTTGAATTCGAAAAAAAAAAATATTATTTTAAAATAAATATAAATGTTTATTGGTTATTAGTTGTAAGAAAACCTTATACTAACAAGTTGTCCATCATTTTAGTATATCGATTTATTGAATGACCTTATCCTAGATGTTAAACAATAGAAAATACAAACATGAATGACATTTAATACCTAGTTGATTGGACAATTTATAAATATATATGTGTGTATGTATAGTTTTGGTATATATATATATATATTGTTGCATTTAAATATCAAGTTAAACAAAAAATTAAATTTTGCACCATTTTCACGATGAGGAGCAAGGTCCTCTTTTTATGGATCATGTTGAAATGTAGGTCGAGACATTAATTGGCTCAAGAAGAAAAAGAAAAAATGAGAGGACTATAGTATCACACAATTGAAATACAAATATATTGAGCATCTAATAAGTGATTCCCAAATTAAAGTTTTGGAAGCATAGCATGCTAGCTTTACCTAACCCTAAGACTTTTATTAATTGTTGAAATTGCATGTATGAATGTCATCGAATTCCTAACTACAATTCTTTTTAGCAATGCTCTTGTGCCCGAAAATTCAGAAAGGGACCCAGAACCTGATATTGAAAGGGCCAAACTCCATCCATGATTTTTAAAAAATATATATATATAATTAAATAATATTTTATTATTCTTTATACATAGAAGTATTCTATATCTTTTATATATGAAAATAAAATAAAATAAGATCATGTATAAATAAAAATATATTTAATATTCCATGCATATATAATTATATCTAATTTTGGCATACACATATATAAGTGGATCAAAAAAAATCTAAGTAAAACAAAGAGAAGAAAATATGGATTATATTTAGACATTAAAAAATTACATGATGGACCAAAAATATAATTTGAATTTATCTTCAATTTAGTCCACTTTGTAATGTGGCCCAATAAGTCAGATAATACGAAGCCTAGACCTACCACAAATAAATGTGTTATGAGCTGATCCAAATTGTCTAAAAACATCCAAACCCACTTGAAAATGAGTTAAACGGATAATTAAATATATATATATATATATATATATGTCATTATCATCAAAGATAATTATTATGTATATATTGGATAATTATCACAATTATCATAAAAGATAATTATAGGATAATTATAAGAAGAAAAGAAAGTTACAAATCTAGCCATCCGGTGAGTCTATAAATAAAGGTTCAGAGGGAGAAGACTTTAACAGAATACTGAAGCTTTGCCGGACTCTGCCTTCAATCAATACTCGAAACTTTGAAGACATACGTTCATTCAACCCTCAAAACAACAAGCACATTCAAAATCGTGCCGTTCTTCCTCCACGATTCAACAAATTCATAGAATCATCAACAAGACATTTCAAGATCAAGCTTCTTCAGCCCTCGATCAGAAATTCTCACCGATTTTCTTCAACAACAAACACTTGAAGAAGACTCTCAATAATCCGATTTAAGATCAAGCTCTAGTAGCCTTTGAATTTGAAAAAAAAGACAACCAGAAGACTTTCACAGAAAGCTAAAACTCTACAGGATTCTGCATTCAAAATTCAAAGCTCTAAAGCATTTAAATCTTCAAAGAGAGAACAACAAGTACATCATCCACTTGCCATTCTTCACCAAAGTTTCAATACAATCAAGACCGAGCTCTAGCAGTCTTTGAATTTGGATCACCAAGGAAATCGAATCAAAGGAACTTGTCTTTCTTTTGTAAAGATCTACAGAGATTTGTAACCCATATTTTTTGAAATTAATATATTTGATATATTTGTCCTCGTATTTTGATCTTATTTTCAGACTCAAAATTTGTATGTACAATCTAGATTTTCAAAATAAAGTTTAAAATATTTCAAATTGAGATTATTTATTAATTTTATGAGAGTTACCTTTTAATGTATTTTTTCAACTATTCATATGCCCTTACTAAATAGGGATTTTTTAAATCTTGGATGGGCCAAATATGTTTTTGGTAAGTAAATCTTTTAATAAATTTAATTTCAACTATTTTAGGAACCTATAAAATAAGAATTTGAAAAAAAAATTGGGAGGGCCATGTCTCCACTTGCGTCCGGTGGTATGCAAATCTCATGCTTTGTATTGGGGAACTCACAAATGTCATTTTGCTTGGGAATGAAAGACACAATCAATTTATATAGTCCATTCTTTTATGCAATATAAATAGTTAGAAAAGCATATATATATATATATATATATATATATATATATGGTGTATTTTTTGTTTTTATCAAAATAATGTATAAATATATAGGCAAGAGAATGATTTGTTTGTTTAGTTGTCTAAACTAGGGCTGCAACTCGGGCGGGTTGGGCGGGTTAGAGGTACAATTCGGGCTCAACCCTACATATGAAATGTTCAACCCTAACCCTACTTTCAACCCTAACTACTCAACCCTAGCCCAACCCATCCTTAAATTTTTAAACTCGGGTTGGCAACTCGGGTTGATATTTCGGGTTAGAAAGTCGGGTTAATTCGGGTTATCTATATCACCAATCTTCATATTGAAAATTTAAAGTGATCTTTAATAAGTTTCATATTATATTACTCCTAAACACACACAAAATTAAGAACTTAATGCAAATTTTTAAAAAATTACAAACAAATTTGTAGGAAATTAATTATCCAAAGTGTTAACATACAATAAATTAAGATTTAAATAAAGAAAGTTGAAAAGAAAAAGGTTATCATAATTTGAATATTATATATAATATATTTAAAATAAAAACTATGTATAAAAATAATATTACAATTCGGGTTCGGGTTGGGCTCGGGTTGTTGACACCTCAACCCTAGCTCAACCCTAATTAAGTTCGGGTTGAGATTTTTCAACCCAAGCTCAATCCTAATTGTAAAAATAGTTGCCCAAACTCGTTAAAAATCGGGTTGGACTCGGGTTGAATTCGGGTTGCCCAACCCAAGTTGCACCCTTAGTCTAAACTACTCAAATTAGAATTAGTTTCTTCAAAAACAGCATTCAAAAGCACCCCCAACAAGCATGTTTTACATGGTTTTCATATTGTTCACTATGGAACCTAGAAAAAGTCTTAAGAATGTTACATTAGAACTTGAGAAAAGCATGGGAAGTTTTTTCCTAAGCAAATATTATTGGTTAACTATGAACTCTCTCCTACTGTGATAGAAGGTAAACATCTAGGGATGGCAACGGGTCGGTTATAGGGCGGGGATCTCCATCCCCATCCCCATAACCGTTTAATTTTGGAAACCCCATAACCGCACCATAACCGGTTATAAATTTTTCCTTTCACCCCATCCCCGCCCCATAACCGACAGAACTCACCCCGCCCCATAACCGGTTAAAACTCAGATATTTTGAAAATTAATTTTTTTTTTAAGTTCCAACAAAACCATATAAAACTAACCATACATTCCTCTAACATAAAACTAACATAGAATTTCATCCTTCATGACAAGAACAAGGAAAGAATCACAATCATATCATCGTAAACTAGGAGAGAGGAGTGAGATTAGGGCTAAAGTTTTCTATTTAAGTATATATACACATAAGTAATATAATATAATAACATATTAAGTGTAGAATAATCGGGGCGGGTTTTAAATGGGGCGGGGTGACCTTTCCCCATCCCCGCCCCGAAACCGACTGGGTTTTAACTAACAAAACCCATCCCCATTCCATTAACATAAACGGTTCCCCAAACCCGTTTTAAACGGGTTGGGGCGGGGCGGTTCCCCGCCGGGTTGGGAATTTTTGCCATCCCTATAAACATCCATAACCATTTAGCTATTTTGACGTGGATTTTGTGTATCACGAGAAAAACTTTAACAAGCCGAGTAGTGATGACATGTGATATCACGCACTAATTAAATACTGACAAGTGATATAACTCACAAAACCTGCGCAAGGAAAATTTTCTCGTGTACCAAGTAGAAAAGAAAAGAGGCATTCCTTCATGGCTGCAAAGGTTCAGATTCAATTTCTCTGAAACTAGATGCATCATTTGACCATCATTATTCAAACAGGAGGCTTGCACCATGCAAAAGGAATTCCACTTCCGATCAACACAATACTATGCATTGAAAGCAATTGCATTAGATAATCCCAGAAACAAGGTAAATAAAAAAACGTAGATTCAACATTGCTAGGAAAAGGTAAAAAAAAACAGTAGGCTGCAGAGTTTCAAACCAAGCTTATAAAACTGAGATCCAATACATTAACAAGACACAGATTTCAACATAAAAGCAATTATTTCAGAGAGAAAATTCATTACATGATTTCGTACAATTATACCCAAGGAATCATATTACTTCAACAACTAAGATAAGTCATATCAATCCTGAAACTCAAACCTCAATCAAAATACAGTAACCTAATCATCCTCGGCAGGAGGTTGGGTCAATCCAAATTTCACTAGCGACTTACTCAGGAACTCAGGTGAGTGCACCTGGTACTTTAATTTCCCGGCAGAGAGGAATATTTCGGCAAGCTCAAGCTTATCTGAAGTAAGATTAGTGCTGTCCATGGTCCTACTGAGCACTTTCAGCGCAAGTTGTACTGCCTCTTCCCTTGTTATGTCATCTTTGTAGTCCTGCTTAAGCATTGATTGTGCCGCCTGGTTATTTCCTCCAATTGCTGCAGCCTTCCAACCACCATAATTTCCACTTGGATCACTCATGTAAAGCTGGAAGCCAAAATTCTTATCCCAGCCTGCAAACAGGAAAGAAACACCAAAGGGGCGGAGCCCACCAAATTGCGTGTAGCCTTGCTTGGTGTCACATAGAGATTGAACTAGCTGTTCCACAGGCATTGGTTCTTGGTAAGCAAAAGTATAGCGCTGGGCTTGGACCCTGGCCGTGTTAATAAGAATGTTGGCATCAGACATAATTCCAGCCACAGCACATGCTACATGGTCATCAATCTTGTACATCTTCTCAGTTGATGTTGAGGTCTGGAGGAGTTTAGAAGTGACTTTCTTTTCACCAACCAAGACAACCCCATCTTTCGACAATATCCCAATTGCAGTCCCTGCATTTCCAATTGCCTCCATTGCATACTCAACCTGATAGAGACGACCTTCTGGGGAGAAGATCGTCGTTCGGCTATCATACCTTCGAGACATCTAATATCACGGTGAAAATAATAAAATATTAGTCCAGAGAAAGGAATGGATAGACATAGATGGAAGGAATAAAAAAAAGATGCAAAACATATATTTAATTTCAAAACAATTAACATCAATATGGAGGCTAAGAAAAACTACCATCTAAAGTTGCTTCAAGAGCTATTATACTTCAATATTTGGCTGATGATATTTGTCCACAGCCAGCCCTCATGACCATATATATATATATATATGGTATTTTTAGACCATTTTCTTGTTCACCATTGTAATTATTTCTTTTACTATGGAAATCGAATTGCTTAGAGAAAAAATTTCTAAAAGTATTATCAATAACACAAACAAATTTAAAATTTATTTTCTCAAATTAAAGATGGAATGCAAAGGTTCAAGCACAAGGTATGAGTTAATAGATATGAAAATCCTGTGCAGCTAAATCACTGGAACAATTAGTGAATCATGCTTCACTTAACTTTTAGCACCACAAGAATGTTCATAAGCACTACAATTTTTCAGCTTCCATAGGCATTAAACTGGTGTCTCCCAGAAATCAATATGGTATACATGAACCAACACAGAATATAACAGACAATGCCAGTGCTAAATAGTAGTGGTTCATAATGAAGAGCAAGTACTAACTACCACCTGCCACTTTTAGTAAACCCACTGAAAGATGAAAATTTACCACCACCAGCCCAAAATTTTATATGAAGATATGTGCATAGAGACATGAATAAACTTTATAAACTGTGACTTTGATAAGATCTGTGCATATAGAAAATGACTAAACTTTATAAATTGTTTTTCATTAAAATGTTGGGGTGATTCCTATGACAAAGTTTGTATAGATTACAGAGTTTGGAAGTTAGTTTGAATGTGCACAGATTATTGGACTGTCACTCTTGAAGTGCTAAGAAATAAACATAGAGAATACAAAACAAATATAAACCTATAGTTTGCCTGCTTCCCCAAAGTTTCCAACCTTTTTCATGACCTATTGTAACAACATAGAACTTACCAAACAAGATCCCATTATAGGGATTATTGTATTCTACATTGAAACCATAACCTTGTATACATAAATCGCTAATTCATACAATGTTGTTTAAGATTACCATAACTAAAGCAATTACGAAATTGTTGACAAAAAATAAAGCGGTCCCATTATAATAGGAGGATGCATTGTGGCATCAATTATGATCCAAAACATCTTGATTGTGATGATCCAAATGTGTATTCCTCTTCATTTTAGAGGGTTTAATGTCCTCAATATGTCCTAAGAAATGAAATGCAACATTTTAGACTTCACGATTTACACAGCACAGGATGTCAAGCAAAAAACAAATTCATGTGCAATTTCATTAGAATAACATAACCACATTAAATAAAAATCTTACAGGATTATAACAATTTGGAGGCATATTTCCGTTTTGTTTTATTTTTATAGTTTTTCGGCACAAAACCCTACCTCAAGACTCAAGAGTTGGAGCTAATGGTTGTTGTGTTTGGCTCGATACAGGACAGGACTTTTTTGGTAAATTTATCGATGGCTAAGACACAAATAGAAAAGAAAAGAAAACAGAATTTTATTCTTTTCCAATTGTTTTGCACATTGCTTTCTCGAAATAAAAAGGAAAAAAAAAATAGTCAACCCAACCAAGCAAAATGGTCGCATTAGGCTCTCACTTGAGCAAAACCTCAAAGGGTTTCTATCGGCACCCAAATTGGCAAATCAGAGATGCAAAATTTTCTCTCCCTTCCTTATATTTTCCTCAACCAAACCAGTGAAAATTAGGATATTATCCCAAAAGCAACAACAAAAAAAAAAAGAGTGAAATGTAAATCAGTTTATCAATTTCTTAATATGGATTCCAAATTTTTATCTTTTCTTCATTTGAGTTCATGAATAATATTTCAACTTGTTGATTTCAATGTTCAGTTCCGGAATCTTAAAATAAAAGCCCACCTGCGTAAATGGATTCAATTGATATTATTTGCATAAGAATTGAAAAAAAAAAAAAAACAAGGTACTAATACACATACATAATTATATATACATATGTTTGTGTAAATTTGGGGGCAATTTATCAAACGTGTTGAGGCCATTGAAGAAAATACGCACATCATAACAGTAGAATGATAACAAAAACTTACCAATAGTTGTCGATTTCAATCAACGAGAGAGAAAGTGAGCTCTGATTGACACGAGAGAGATTAGAAGAAGCGAAAAAGCAGAGTACTCATCCAAGTTTCTGTGAATATATGTGCTATTGGCTTGGACTCCAAGTTAGGAACCACCAGCGTGTGTATATATATTTGGATAAATTACACTTACCTTCCCCTCTAAATAGTATAAATTACAAAAATCTCTCTAAATTTTGAAAAATCTCACTCGCCTCTCCTCTCGTTAACACATTTGTAACAAATCAACATTGCCTCCAGATTCTGTTTCCGTTACCATTACCGACAAAGCGAAAGCTCTAAAACATTCACGCGAATAAGAACACATTGAATCCCCAAAATTAAGAAAAAATTGTTAATTAATATGAAATATTATTAATAATTGATTGATTGATTTTTACTATATGACACTACACATATATAAAATAGAATAAATAACTTAAGAAAATTTTAAATAGAAGGAAACTAACGGCACAAGAAAACTACAGAAAAATAAAGTTTCTCTATAAATTATAAAAAAATAAAATAAGATCCTAATCACTAAAAACTACTAAATATAAAATTTTAGTCAAATTCGAGTTCATTTGAGGATCAAACAAAATTTTTGAAATAATTAGCCATCTTCCTAAAGGACCAATTCAAGAAGTGGGTCAAATTTGTTGGTAGCCTCGAGCACACCCTCTACTCCAATGCAAAGTACAAGACTATGGGCATAAACTCCATAGTCCATTATCTGGACTACCTGGAAGAACAAAAAATATTTTAAGCTTGTATTTTCAAGCATTGCACACCAAGTGTCTATGAAAATTCCACAATGATCTTCATGTTTTGCATTCCTCTTATCATAGCTCTTGTCGATGCATCAAAGAGAGCTAGAGTTGACGTCTCTCTATCACTAGAGGGGGTCGAATTGTATTCAGTTTGACTCACATTAAGGATCAACACAACTTTGACAACTATAAGAACAACATAGGTTTTCGAACAATGAGTTGTGAAAGTAAGTTTGATCTGAATGATATCTACAATGAATGACACTATGAATTTGTCAAGTACTTCAAGAATAATGGTTGGGCACCATTAGCTAAGCTAGGTAATGATTGTGTGTAGAATATGGTTTATTACTTTTATAGTAATGTGCTTGAGTCAAGGGTGGATGATTTGTGGATGAAAGTCAAGTGTTTTGGAGTTGAGATTATAGTGATACCTAGTACCTACTTTGATTGCTAATGTTATTGGTGTTCCAGAAGATGAGGATGGTTGGGTATTACTTTATGATAGAAATGTAGGGATAGACTTGACTTTGAAACCATGATTAGGAAGCTTTGTGTTCCAACTACTCATTTGCTCCTCAACAAATTGACAAAATGCTTTCACAAGTAATATGTTGAGGGGGAAAACTAGTGCTAATATGCTTGATATGATAACGGGGGAGATATAATTGAGTAAACTTGAGCATATCTAGTTTAATTGGTTTATATTTTTTTATTAAATTTTCACAGGTAGTGTTGTTTGAATGATATGCGGATTTCAAATTTCTTCCTTGGGAAGTCACTACATGTGAAGCTTGATCTTTTGAAGGGCTTTGGTTTCTTCGGTTATATTTTCAATGTATTTTTTGACACATTGTAATCTGATTTTTTTAGTGAGTTAAGTTATGATTATCTATATGGTTTTGTCACGCAATTGTCAAATGAGGAGATTGTAACATATATATTTCTAATTGACAAATTTAGATGTCAAAATATAATGACTTGTACATTTTGTTTCAATTCTTTGTAATCGATCATAAAGTTGAAGACCAATAATATGGATATTGTTTTCACCAATGCAGACATATGATCGGACCATCAATGTTTGAGACAATAAACTTGATCATCTGAACGATTCAAATGAATACTAATGTGCGTGGACATCGTTGATCAAGTATGAGAGTCATTTAGTAGAGGTAAGTATGTGAGAACACTTAGTAATTTTTAGGGTGAAGTTCAGCGTTAAAAATTAGGGTTTTGAATTTCAAAGTTGGACCGGTCCAGTTGAAGCCTGGACCAGTCCAAGTAATCTCGGTTCTTGAAGTCTGAGTTTTGGTCTTAGTGGACTGGTCCAGATGAGGGCCAGATCTATCCAGCTGGGCTCATCTTAGTTGAACTGGTCTAGATGAGTCTTAGACTGATCCAACTTTACTGAGATGAGTGTTTTGTTTTAAAAAGTCCCGTTTTGACTCAAATTGATTTCTAAAAAATTTCTTAAACATTAGAAAACGTTTAAAAATGATTTTCAACTTATTTTCCAAGTAATTATAGGACTTTCTCATCTATAAATACTCTCTTATATTTTCTCTACAATTACGCTTTCAGAAATCATTATTTTTAGTGAGAGAAAGCATTGAGTTATTTTTAGATCAGAAAATACTCTTCTAATTTATATTTTGAGAGCACACACATATATACACATTAAGTGATTAGGGTTGTGTGTCTCTCTCTCTCTCCGCTTGATCAATCATTCAAAGATTGCTTTAGAGATTTCTTATTGATCAAGTCACTGGTTTGTTTGGTTTCTTCTCAACTGTTCATTAGTGAGGAATGAGAAAAAGATTGCATTACGAAGAGGACAAAATATTCACGAAACGTTCGTGTTCTTCCAATTAATTGTGACGTTATCCTAAAGTTTGTAGCAATTGGATATGGAGTTGCAAGAGTAAGCCTGGAGCGTTCATCATCAAGTTCTTGGTAAAGTGGAGTGGGTGTGAGTCTGGGATAGAGGTTGTTGTACTCTGCTTCGACAATGATGGATTTAGTTCTCCAAGGCAAAAAAGCCTAACCCGTGGGCTTTCCCTTTTCTGAGTTTTTTCACATATATCGAGTGTTATTCCTGCACTTCACTTTATTTACTTGCTTTATGTGTTTGGTTAATTTTAATTGGACTTAAAATTGAATTAATCTGAAAAATTAAGCAAACAAGCAAGTAAACTTAATCACCTCCTCTGGATTTTAATCAAGTTTTCAAAACCACATTCGCATAACACTACTCACATATTTTACCCTTCATATTTTCACACACCTTAGTTAAGTGAAAAAATATTCTAAAATAAAGCCTAGAAGACCACAATCGCATTTCTCTAATTATTAATTTGAAGTGGGTCTCTCTCTCTCACACACACACACTGAATTTAAACTATCTTTTCAATCCTCTCATTAATTAATCCCAGATTAATTTTTATTTCAATTTCTATCTTTTTTTTAGTATATTTTCAAATTCAATTACAAAATAATATGTAATCCTTGGAGTCCCTGTAATCTCATTTCATGCCCAATTATTTACAAAATCCTAAATTTTCAAAAACCCAATCCTAGCAATGTTAGTTTACCAAATACAATAATTGTGGGTCTATTTAGAGGAAAACAAGAAAGAGAGATAGATTTAACCACAATGATTTTGAGAGAGAGACGCGAGGGAGATAGATCACGTGGAGAGATAATTTGAGAAGGAGAACGAGAGAAAGAGATATGAATGAGTGAGAGAGAGAGAGATTGTGGGTTGATTGAGATTTTGGTAATTTTAGAGAGAAGAAGATTAAAATGAAGGTTGAGAGAAGTGTATGGATTTTGAATTTAAATTTAATTTTTCAGTAAGGTCGATATATTAAATTTTCATGTTTTGTTAACGGACATTAACGTCCATCACTTAGAGGGGAGGCAAGTGTATTTTTTTAAAACTTAGGTTGGAGAAGTTTATGTAATTTATACTATCTAAAGGGGAGGTTTGTATAATTTACCTTATATTTTTTGTCCTGAATAATAATAATAATATTTGTAAAGCATGAGAGTGATTTCAAGTAATAATGTCTTTTTATTTAGGTGGTATGAACAAAGGAATCAAGATCCTTTTTGTGCCATTTTGGTCGTGTGTTTGTCATTTGTCACAATAACTTTAAATCAATAATGCAACAATTATATAAATCTGTTAAAATTTTAATTTAATGGTATTATATTGCAATACGATGTAATATGTTACATGGGTGTTGTATCTTAGATATAAATCTATTGTATAAATGTTACATCATTGTTGCATAGGTGTTACATTTTATAATGTAGGTGCGTTGCATTGGAATATAACTACGTTACATTGTGATATAACTTTGTTGTACCAATGCACATCATTTGCCTAATGCAACATAGTTACATCATAATGCGACACAACTATATCACAAAATGCAATATCCATGCAACAATAATGTAGCCATTATGTAACACATTTATATCGAAAATACAACACTCGTGTAACATATTACATCGTGTTAACATATAACATCATGTTAATGTAACATTATAACACCATCAAATCAAGAATTTAACATATTTATGTATTGTCGATTTAAAGTTATTGTATTCACAAGGTAAAATTGTTGCATTAGACACAAAATAAGCACATGACGAAAATGACATAGAAGAGGATCCTATGGAGCAAAGGAACACTTAAGAAATTGAATTGTAACTGGCCCTTAAGTTATTGAATGGTATTGGGACAAGAACCTCTAACATTCTCCCCTATCCGAACTCGAAACACTCTCGCCCATCCACCCTAACGACTGGAGGACCTGGTAACAACCCGGACAAGAACCTGGCCCATCGCGTGGGAATTTGGCATAACATCATATTAAGGATTAGGCCTATTCTGATATTACTTGTAATGGGTATGTCGCTTGCCATTCGACCCAAATTCTTAAGTTATTGGGTGGTGTTACTTACCTGCTGTTGTAAGGCCAAGATTCTTCCTATTTGAAACCGATATGAAACAAGAACCTCTAATATAAACTATCCATTTAAGGTTAGGTGTTTTTTCCCTCTCTGGCTAAAAATTATAAGACTAAAACAAAGGAGAAAACTCAAGAGCCAATGAAATTTGTGAGCCATTGAGGCCAAACATCCTAGTAAAGATCACTTCTTGCAAGTTTGAGAACCCACTTGCTTATAAGGTGAGCCACCTACCTCATTGCAAGTTATTGGAGACCAAGAAAGCTTCCAACTTTCATTTTTTGTAACAATAGGCCAACATTCTCTATAATTATCGAAGACAAATCATTAGATGGAGATAGGTGCATAACTAATTGGTTGTCACCTTTACTTAATGTCAACATTGTTGTATCCCTAAAGAGTGAGAAGCTTAAGTAAAACCTTCCTTTAAAGTAAGAGCTTCAACTATTGTTGGAGAACCAACATTTTGTAGGAAAATGGAAGCAATTGATCTAACAGGACTTCCTTTGTCATCATTGAGAATTAATCCACCACCAGTTCTCTTCTTGTTATGAAACCTAAAACTCATGGAAATTACCACCAAGGCTTATGGCCGACCCACTAGTATCTCATCTTCTTTCAAAATGAAAGATGGAGGGTTCGAGTCTCCCCATGAGCATGTGAGAGTTTCTTGCTTTCACTGAAGCACCAATCATTTCTTTATTTCCAAATCTGGCACATAACATAAGATCCTAAGTTATATTTTTGTCAAAATCATTGTGACCATTCCAAATCCCCATCAATTGTAACAATTTATGTTTTCGAATAACTAAACATCAGACAATAATACAAAAAATTATTTGATTTACAGTTTTATGAAAACCCAATTAAAAAAAGACCTATTTTTTTAAAATAATATCTTTTATAGTTCTCTAAAAACTATTTTCTGTTTTCTGTGTTTTTAAATTTTTTTTTTTTAAATTGAACGAAATATACTCTCCAATCTTCCGCGAGAGTGACTCCAAAGGGCCTGGATTCCTCACTTTAAAAGCCTAAATTTAACAAATATAAAGTTCATGACTTTTCTGTGTAGTCTTACTATTTGGATCATTATTTTTAGCTCGAGTATTAGATTAATGCAAACCCAGAGTTTTAGAAATATTATTCATAGAGGAACAGATTTGTATGCCATGAAAAAGCCCTACTTTTGACATTTAAGGGGTAAAAATCGCGTGTAAAAATAGTCACAATATTCTGCACGAATATTACACCAGTTATGATAATTTGACCATATCTCTCGAATCGGATATCGGAATTGAGAAAACTAAAAGGCTATGAAAAGCTTACTTGAAGCCTAAGATATTTGTATTTCATGAAAATTTCGTGAATCATACTAATTCAAGGTCAAAATTGGATTGCAAGTCAGAGAAAATATTCTAGCAGATTTTCTTCTCAGCACTTTTCTATTTTCTTTTACTTGGAGAACACCATAGAAGACCTCTATATAAGAGAAAGAGATGAGCAAAAAATTAGTTGGAAGAAAAAACCTTGGGTCACAGGACAATAATTATATAAGAGTTCATGTTTGTGGGACATGTGATAGAATAATAAAGGACATAGTGAAAAAAAGTGAAGGAATTTAGGGACATTAAAGCAATAGAAGATAGATGAAATAATAAAAAGAAAGTGAAAAACCTGCTGTTACGATAAAGATTTTGACGAGAAAAAGTGAGTACTACAGCTACGAGCTCTTCCTTCTTCTATCACTGACAATTTAGTGTTGATTTCATTTCAAGGTTCAGCAATTAAGATTACAATGCAAATGGATGTCAAAAGCCTGACTCATCGGTTATATATAGCTCACACTGGTTTAATCCTATTTGTAATAGGATCCTCAAGTCTTCAATTTCACTTGGATAGGAAAAAAAATCCTATTGGCAATAGGATCCTCAAGTCTTCAATTCTGTTTGGACAAAGAAAAAAATCCCTTTTGCAATAGGATCCTTAAGTCTTCAATTCCGCTTGGATAAGGAAAAAAAAGTCTTATTTACAATAAGGTGATAGAAGACTCTAATTCAACTTGACAAAGAAGATATCCTCTTTGCAATTGGATTTTCGCAATGAAAAAAAATTTGCTAAAATTAAATACTTCAAGTCTCGTTTTAAATACGTGACAAGCTCGATATAGCGCGTGACTTGAAATGGGGGCAATTTGTAAACATTAAAAAATTATGATGGACCCAAAATATAATTTGGACTTACCTTCAATTTGACCGACTTTGAAATGTGGTCCAATGAGTCAGATAATTCAAAGTATAGACCCACCACAAATAAAATGGGTCATTAGCTGATTCAAATTGTCTAAGAAGTCCAAGCCCACTAGAAAATGGGTCAAAAAATAATTAATATATATGTATAAGTATTTATCATCAAAGATAATTATATATATATATATATATATATATATTTATTAATTGGATAATTATCATTATCACAAAAGATAATTATCATCAAAAATAATTATCAAGAGTAAAGAAGTAACTAGTTTACCCCTCCAAGAAGTTTATAAATAAAAGTAGATAATGAAGGAAGAGAGGAAAAAAAAAAAAGAACCAGAAGACTCTCAGAGAAAGCTGAAACTCTGCAGATTCTTTACGTTAAATCCAAAACTCTAAAGCATCTAAACCCTGAAGGAGAAGAGCATGAGAATAGCAACAAGCATATCATCCACATGTCGTTCTTCACCAAAGTTTCAATCCAATTCAAGATCAAGCTCCAGCAGCCCTTGAATCTAGATTATCAAGGAGATCGAATCAGAGGAATTTGTCTTTATTTTGTAAAAATCTACAGAAATTTGTAACCCATATTTTTTAAAATTAATATATTTGATATATTTGTCCAAGTGTTTTGATCTTATTTTTAGACACGAAATTTGTGTGTACAACGTATGGAAATAATTCAACCAACCCCAAGTTGTTTAGTACTTTTTGCTGCTAAAATCTGATCAATGTGGCCTGAACCTACCAATTTGCCCAATAAAAACAGGTTCAGGTGGTGTAATGCTGGTAATTGAAGTAGTCCAATTGTGAAATGGTTAGATAGTAGACCTAATCATCCCAACACAAGATAGTTATTATTTTATTTTATTTTCTCTGTATGAATTTTGAATTAGTGGCTATTTTGGAGCTTTTCAATATTTTCAATTTCATTTGTGATTTTGTGCCATGATTTTATATTATTATATTTTTTTTAATCTTATGCTGATCATATCACTGACAATGTTATTAAACACACCTTTAAGACTTTAAATAAAAATTATTTCTTTATTCTTGTTATTTCATTATTTGAAAATCAAAATGTTTATTATGCAAGATAGGTCTTTTTTTCCCGACTTATTTTTCCATATATAGGTACATGTCATGATTAATCATCGTTCCATTTTATACATTTATATCCATCAATAAAAACGTTAACTAAGCTCCATTCATGTTTAGATTAATTTCTTCTTCAACATCTATCATTATACCTACAATGATTAGGCATATTATTATTATTATATATAGACACACATGATGGAAAGGAACATTGATTTTATTGTTGAACACAAATTGGGAGAATTTACACCTATTTTAATTTTTTGAGAATATGCAAAAAGTCATAATAGATCTCATTATTAATAAAATAAATAATAATGATATAAACATCAAATTTAGCTATTTTTTAAAGTTATTTGAGTGGAGTGGTAGACCCTATCACATAACATTATGATGATGCCATGTGATAGGATTCACTCACAAAACACACTTTCTAAAACAAAACAAAAATCATTATTCTAATAAATATAGACGTTTATCGTTTATTAGTTGAAGAAAAACCTTATGCTAACAAGTTCTCCATCATTTTAGCGTATCGATTTATTGAATGACAGTAATCCTAGATGTTAAACCATAGAAAATACAAACATGAAAGACATATTTAATCCCTAGTTGATCGAACAATTTATAAATATATATGTGTGTATGTATAGTTTTGGTATATATATATATATATATTGTTGCATTTAAATATCAAGATAAACAAAAAATTAAATTTTGCACCATTTTCACGATGAGGAGCAAGGTCCTCTGCATATGGATCATGTTGAAATGTAGGTCCAGACATTAATTGGCTCAAGAAGAAAAAGAAAAGATGAGAGGACTATAGTATCACGCAATTGGAATACAAATATATTGAGTATCTAATAAGTGATTCCCAAATTAAAGTTTTGGAAGCATAACATGTTAGCTTTACCTAACCCTAAGATTTTTATTAATTGTTGAAATTGCATGGATAAATGTCATCCAGTTCCTAACTACAATTCCTTTGAGCAATGCTCCTATGAACTAAAATAATGTATAAATATATAGGCAAGAGAATGATTAGTTTGTTTAGTTGTCTTAACTTTTATAGTAGTCTAAACTACTAAAATTAGAATTAGTTTATTCAAAAACAGCATTCAAAAGCATCCCAAACAAACATGTTTTACATGGTTTTCATATTGTTCACTGTGGAACCTAGAAAAAGTCTTAAGAATGGTACATTAGAACTTGAGAAAAGCATGGGAAGTTTTTGCCTCACCAAATATTATTTGTTAACTATGAACTGTCTCCTACAGCGATAGAAGGAAAACATTCATAACCGTTTTTCAATTTTGATGGAGATTTTGTGTATCACGAATTTTTTTTTTAATGAGTCTGGAGTAGTGATAACACGTGGTATCACGCACTAATTATATACTGACACGTAGTGATATAACTTACAAAATCTGTGCAAGAAAAATGGAGGCAATTGATCTAACAGGTCTTCCTCTATCATCTTTGAGAATTAATCTGCCACCAGTTCTTTTCTTGTTGTGAAACCCAAAACTAATGGAAATTACCACCAAGGCCTATGGTCGACCCACTAGTATCTCATCTTCTTTCAAGATGAAAGTTGGAGGCCTCGAGTCTCCCCCAAGAGCATGTGAAAGTTTCTTGCCTTCACTTAAGCACCAATCATTTCTCCCTTTCCAAATCTGGCACATAACATAAGTTACTAAACCTATATTTTTGTCAAAATCATTGTGACCATTTCAAATCCCCATCAATTATAACAATTTATGTTTTCGAATAACTAATCATCAGACTACAATACAAAAAATTATTTGATTCACAGTTTTACAAAAATTCAGTTAAAAAAAGATTTATTTTCTTTTTAAAATATCTTTTATAGTTCTCTAAAAACTATTTTATGTTTTCTGTGTTTTTAAAAATTATTATTTTTTAAAATTGAACCAAATATGCTCTCTAATCTTCTGCAGGGTGACTCCAAATGGCCTAGATTCCTCACTAGTCCGGTGTCTATAACACTATCTCTATCATGTGCACTATTAAATTAACACTATAATACACTACATCACACTGCAACACTCATAGAACAACCATCAGACACTCATATAATACATTTATTTCAAAAATGTAATATTCATACAATATATGACATCGATGCTGTAATACTACTATAAAGAGAATTTAACACCTTTGCGTATTCATTACTTTGAATTATTGCATTAAGGATTTAGAATTGTTGCGTTTTAAATTTGCATGAGCCGCGTGATCTCCATTATTGCTTTCCAGACAGTCCCACTTAAAAACTACATCCAAGAGGCCTACTTGTCAATAAACAAATCAAAATTTTGTTATTTTCCTGGCCTTTCGGATTAACATAGGGCTTTAATTTGGTGGTAGTGGAAGCGACACTCTGTACAATTTCTTGTATACGTGGAATCAAAATCATCATCATCATCATCATTGTGATGATGGTTCTTCAACTCCCCCCCCAATAAGGTTTAAGTGATGTCTCATCGTCATTATATATATAAATTGAGAGTTCAAATACTCATTTATTTGGGCATAATGAGGGTGTATTGTGTGTGTTTTTAGTTATTGTAAAGAATAATATATTATTTGATTGCCGGATAAATTACACTAATCTCATACGTTCCTCTAATTTGTTAAATTACACTAATCTCTTTCGTCAGAGTTATTAGGTAAATATTATTACCGAAAATAACAAAATTACCTTTTTGTTCTCATTTTTTAAATATTATTTTAGTTCATAAACAAAACAAAGTGAAAAGATAAAATTATTTAATTGTATTTCAACGTTTGCTCACCCTTCTTCTTTTGCTCCACCACTATTAACGAAACCGGTGAGTTCAAAAGTTCATTTAGAAAATAATATCTAAAATTGATAAAAAATAAAATATTTTTAACAACTTAAACTCAATTGTAGTTTATATAAATAAGTGAAGATTTTGCTATTCACAAATTTAACAAACAAATTTATGAATTGAAACGAGTTTGTTTTTATATATGTAACTGAGGAACAACAGTAATTTTTTAAAAATGTGGTCGTGAATCGAAAAGCATAAATGAGTTGGCCGACTACTAGCTTTTATATATAGGTTGGCTAATTAGCTCTATAATTTTGTATACTAGTGTGTGTGTGCATACATATATTTATGTATGGAATCAAAATAATGACTTTGTCATGTGACTTTTAAAAAAGTAAAAAAAGATTCAAAAAGAAAAAAGAAAATTTTATTACAAAAACTGAACCAAGAATCTCTAATTAAAATAATTTAACCCTAATTCTTTAAACCAAATTCCGAAACGACATATTACATATATATTCCATTAAAGTCAAGTCACGCAATTAAACTCTTTAATTTCAAAATGCTAACTCTTAATTGAATTAAGTGAAAAGAGAGAAAGTATGGAGAAGGTGATAATGAAAAGAAAAAAAAATATCTTATCATTTCTTTCTCTTGCCACCAAAAATTATTCCTGACAACTTTCGCTAGAAATCAATTACTAATTATGGAACGATGTATCATATTTTTTTTTTGTATATGTTTATTTCAACGTAAAATAAAATTGTTGATATTCGGATATACCTTTAGTTCAAACTCGAATATGGGTATTTAAGATATGAAAATCTTAAAAACATCATCAATTATTTACCAATCATATGATAATCCTCGGACGGTGAAACATAGTAGGACCCTATTATTCATTATAATAATGTACGCCATTATCCATATAGAGTAAAATACAGTCCAATGAGTCAGGGCGAAGATAATACCGTGTCATATAATATATGATATTAATACCCAAATTTTTGATTATTTTCCCAACTGCCAACTTTCCTTTCTCATCCTTGTCTCCACTCATATCTTCAGACTCCCCAAAGGAAAGGGAAAGGGATAAAAAGCCCCAAACCTGACCAGAGAGCAATCAAAGAATCGAAAGATTCTGAGAAATGGAAGCTGATGTTTCCATCCTAAAACCCTAATTTTCTCTCTCTAAAATTAACTTTAGAGTTTGTGCGGTTCTGGTGGGTTTAATTAGTTGTCAGATTTGATAAGAGAGATGGTGAAGCTTTTTGTGCTCCTCAATAGTTTTCTCTCTTTCATGGCTTGTGCGGCTTTTGCTAATGTGGTCTTGATTGGGAACAACGTGACCTTATCGTTCGAGGACATCGAAGCGAATTTTGGTGAGGTTTTTTTTTTTTTTTAATTTCTGAACTTTGGTGAGTTTTCGTTGTTTATTGATCCTCTCTCTCTCTCTCTCTCTCTCTCTATATATATATATATTATTTTGGTTTTTTTTCCTTGGAAGAATGAAACAATGACGAAATTGAGCTTTGGAATCGTTAAAATGTCATTTTAATGAATATATGAATTTGGGTTTGTTCTTTTTTTATTAGTGTTGAAAGAGCTTCACTTTCTTCCTATTATTATTGTCTACAGGACAAGCTATGCATGTTGTACTGAAACTAATTGGGAATTTATGTAATCTCTAAGCGGTTATTCGTAATATCTGGGTTAGTTGGGAGTAATTTGCGAATGATCGAAACTGAACAAACTTCTGATTCGTCTATTAAGTATTGGGATCCGGATATTCTAGCTAACTCATGAATTATTAAATTACAGTGCATGATTTTAGTTTATGTTTTTTTGATATATAAGATAGAAAATCTGGAAATTGTAGGAATTAAACAAGAATATGAGAACTCAATAGTTTGCAAGGCAGTGATTGGGTGTGATCTTTACAAATTTCTTGACTTTTGTTCCATTGAACTTCAGCTCCATCAGTTAAAGGGTCTGGGATATGTGGCACATTGTACTTGGCGGAGCCTCTCGATGCGTGTTTGCCGTTGATAAATAAGGTTGATTCAGCTGAAGAGGGCGCTTGTTCCCCTTTTGCATTGATTATTAGAGGAGGATGTAGCTTTGAGGACAAAGTTAAAAGAGCACAAACTGCAGGCTTCAAAGCAGCCATTGTCTATGACAGTGATGATGGTGATTTGGTTGCAAGTAACAATCTTTTCCTTGGGAAACTTTTTAACCCTTGTATTGACTATTTAACTATATCATACTCTTTGTGCATGCACATTTTTGTTCTCATAGTTAATCAGACTTGGGGTCATTTCTTAATGTAATGAGAAAAGATTGGACTGTCAAACATGAAAACACAAGTTCAATTTTGAAAGCAACTACTAACCACTTTTTTGTTTTGATAAGTAACATATTCATTGAAACACACCCAAATGGGCGACGCAGCCCTGGAAAACAGCACAAAGAGGCTAAAGCCTCCAACTATCAACAAAGGACAAAAGAGTCTCCACAGATTTACAATTAGACCCTTGGACCCAAAAAAATAGAGACCTAAGAACAGAGAATCTAAACACTTTCCAAGGAGATACTGCTCCATCAAAGGATCTCCTATTTCTCTCTCCCCAAAGGGCCTACCAATGACAAAGGGGGGCAGTCCTCCAAGTATCCCTAACGCGGGGTCTCACTGAACACCCTCCCCAAGCCTAGATCAAGCTCAAAGAGGACTTAGGCATAACCCACTAGATCCCGAAGATGGCAAGCAGCATGTCCCATCCCTCTCTGGCTCTGGGGCAATGAAGGAGGTGATCCACCGACTCTTCATCATTCTTGCACATGCAACACCAGTTTGCTATAATGTGACCCCGCCTCCTCAAATTGTCAAATGGTCAAGATCCTCCCTAAAACTGCTGTCCACCCAAAGAAAGTCACCTTCATGGGGGCCTTGGAACACCAAATACCTTTCCACAGGAAGGAAGTCTCCTGAACCTCAAGCAAACGGCAATAGAAAGACCACACCTCAAACCTCCCACGAGTCGAGCCCGACCAGACCCACTCATCCACACCCTCTCTAACCACTTCATGCTAGTAAAGTCAAAGGTCAGTCTATACCTAGTTCACCATCCCTTCACTTAATCTGATATCTTCAAAGCAAATGAATTTATGATTTGACGCATTATTTTGAATGGCATTTCATTTTCACATTAACAAAGTTACTTTTAAGGAAATATAGAAAAGGAGAGGGGTATTTGCTTTAACTACATAGTGATGTTCGGACTAGTTATTTTATTAATAACTAAACAAAATAAACCTTTTGTTTGTACCATACTTACAGAAATTTTCTTTAAGGGCAAACAAAACCTTTGGACCGATGTCCTCACTATAAGTACTAAACAGATCTGTTGCCTTGTAGAATAATGAATTTGAACCTTGGATCATATTTTGTGATGGGAAAGGGAGATTTTGTGATGGGAATTAGCAATGCAATATATTAGTAAAATTATTGCACAATATTTTTAGAGTAGTAAAATGAGAGAGAGAGAGAGGCTCTATCCTAGAAGGGTTTGTCTGCACTTATATTAATAGAAAGTTCTGCAATCATTCATTTCTGAAAGGTTTTAAGTCTAAGTTGTTTCTTTTCTATAATTAGCTAATTTTCTTTGAATGGTTTTGTTTTATTCTGGTGATGATTATATAGTCATCAATCTGTGAGAATGTCTAATACAGGCATGTGAAAAATGTAGTGGCAGGAAATTCAGCTGGTATAAAAATACATGCTGTCTTTATTTCCAAAGCTTCAGGTGAAGTACTCACAAAGTTTGCTGGCACTACCAACATTGAACTGTGGATAATCCCGAGCTTTGAGAACTCGGCATGGTCAATCATGGCCATATCTTTCATTTCATTACTTGCCATGTCTGCTGTGCTGGCTACTTGTTTCTTTGTCCGAAGGCATCGCATAAGACGACAACGGCCTCGAGCTTCACGTGTTCGGGAATTCCATGGGATGAGTAGTCGTCTAGTCAAAGCAATGCCAAGCCTAATCTTTACATCTGTTTTAGAGGATAATTCTACTTCCGGAACATGTGCTATTTGTCTTGAAGACTATAACGTCGGAGATAAGCTTAGAGTTCTGCCATGTTGTCACAGTAAGTTTTCCCTTACCATACGAAAGATGATTCAGCATGTTGGTATTTACATACAAAAGTTAGTTTACTGGCTGATGTTTCTCCAGCTGAGCATTTTGAATATATTTTTTAACGAGTAATTGGCATACATCTCTAATGAGGCATGGCATAAAATTTTGTTTTTTAGGCGGTCATAAAAAAACACATGGTTGTCCTGATTTTGTTTGTTTTCTGATGGAGCAATTGAAAATTTAAGTCCAGATTGGAATGAAAGTTTTCCATTTTATAAGATTTGAAGACTCATTAGTTTAGATTGTTGAAAGTGACCCACAGATAAGTAGTTTTTGTGCTGCACAATCATTGCATATAAGAGAACTTACTAGACAAAATAAAGTTATGAATTTAATTTACACCTTCAGATGCCTTTTTGCAATGTCCAACAAAGTTTCCACTACAGAATGTGGAATGTAACAAAAATTGATTATATTAATTTTAGCTACTGTTCAGTGCTTTTAACTGTGGGATACCAAGTTTTAGCCATATGATATCTGAATCTGATATTTTATTTTGAACCCTTTGCTTGAGATGGAAAATTTAGAAAAGAGCACAGGAGAGGGGAAGTAATGTGCCTCCTTAGACCTGAGAAATCATATTCAAGACAGCCAAGAAGGTGAAAAGAAGTCCCCCAAAAAAAGGAAAGGAGAAAAAACACACACACACACTGAAAACCACCTTACTTTAGTCATATAAGAACTTCTACTGGTAATTCTCCAAAAGTAGAGAGAAAAACAGCATGGTGAGAAGACGGCTTAGAGGACTTTGAAAAGCAGCATGGTTATTAAGATGGCTTATGACTTATGGGTTTCTCCTCAATGTGCACCACATCCAAAGGCTACATGGAGTAGCTTGAAGAGGCCAATTTTTCGCAACATTTGTCCTTCAGGACATAAGGTCTTTATATGCCTGGTAACAATGTGATCACCAAAATAGAAAGCAAACAACCACCAAATACATGTGGCTTCCCTTATCTGATTTACATCCAACCCAGTGGGAGGCCTATAATACGCCAATGTTATGCTATTAGATTGGAGCTACTATATCGGCTATCTAGTTGCAGTAGAACTTGATTTTGGATCAAAAACTGAATGGACTATGATAGCTTATAAGCTATTTACCTGGACTCGGGTAAGTGTATCGGGTGCAAGTGTGAATCCGAGTGTTGGACCTCCTCAAATCTCAACTCTTACGTTGCGGGAATTTGTGTCCAAAAGTTGATACGGGTACATAGACCCATACTACACCTGTAAACACATTATATAAGTTATTATATTGTAATGTTTCATGATGTTTTATAAAAATATACTCAATTATTACTCAAATTAAATGGGATGTGGTAATCCATCTCATAGATAAGAAACCCATCTTTGCTATTAAGTTTGAGTTTTTTATTCTTCTCCAATCATGCCATGTGAAGGATCAGATTTGGGTTCTGTGTTAGACACTTTTCTTGTACCTATACCTGTGTTATGTTGTGTCGACACATGTAGGTGAAGGGAACTAGGAGAGTCCATGTAACACAGCTTACACCATCATATTGGTTTTGGATATATTATGATCCATTGGAGATGAACATGTTGGTAGGTTTATGTTGTTTGTTCAGGCGGGATATGAATTCCAATTTTACATTGGCTAATTTATGTGGCAACATGATTTAATGTCATAGCATATTAAGAAGCTGTTTAGAAGCGCATGAAATGGGCCTGCTGGTTTTCTGCAAAGTTTTGGAGATGCACACGTATAGAGTCTCAATGGCTACAATGGGATTTCAGTTGTAGGCAAGGTTTCAAGGTGCAGGTGTGACTGTTGAAACAAACTTGGTTGTGGTGTGACATACACTGGATATAATGGGGGGGGTGTTGGGTTGTGTTACATAATGGATGCATGTACTTCAGGCATTTGAAGAGTCCCTGTAATATAGACAATATATTTATATAGTAAAAAATTATTAAAATATTTCATCTTTACACATCTCCTCATTGCCTAATCAGACAAGTAAATATATTTTTACACTAGTTAAAAAGGTAATTAAATCCAAAAAAACCAGAATTTTATAAAACCAGTTAAAGCACAGATTATTCCGAATGAAAATCTTAAACTTAATTAATCCAAGACATGTGATCCTAGCTTTCACCCCTGAATATGGAGACAAAATTTTTCTTTTTTTTTTTTTTGTGTGCTTGTGCCATTTTAAGGAGTGATATAAGTTGATTCCTGCTGTACCGTTTTTATGACAATAGTGCAGGTGGATAGGATTTGGTTTTAAAATTTTTGTTTTGGACAAGTTTTCGGCACACGAGACTTGCTCTTATTTCAGTTTATGGTCATCACTTTTAGGGTATTGCATTGCTAATTTTATACATTAAGGAGTTGTTTCTCTGATCATGTCAATTTATTTGAGTGAACTGTTCTTGGAATTTTGACAGAATTTCATGCTCTTTGTGTGGATGCATGGCTTACTACATGGAGAACCTTTTGCCCTGTTTGCAAGCGTGATGCTAGAACTAACACAGGTGATCCACCAGCGTCAGAACTGACACCATTGCTTTCATCCAGCCCTGTTTCTGTTGCTTCATCTTCCATACTGTCATCCTTCAGATCATCATTAGCATCATCTTCAGCCATACATATAGCCCCAGCTTCATCTCGGTCCCCTTCAGTTTCTCGTCTTCATTCCCTTGCTAGCACTTCTCATGTCCAGCAGTCTCTGCGGTCCTACAATCAATCCCCTTACCTAAGTGCAAGCCGAAGCTCAGTAGACCTGAGGAATGCTTCTTCCCAAAGATCATATGCCTCCCATCTGGTTTCACCTCACTCATCAGGTTATCCTTCTTTATCCCCTCTTAATTATAGATACATGTCTCCACACATTCCTAGTCTTGGCAATGCTTCACCAAGTTATGTTGGGTCCTCTAGTCAGCAGCCACACCCCCTGCATTATAGTGAGTCAACTACAAGCTTCTCTCCCTACACTTCTGCTCAATCTCTTCCAGGATGTTGATTAAACTTTTAGTATATTATAAAGAGCTCCGAGTAAATTATACCAAAGCTTACTAGAGGGAGGTGGGTGAACATCAGTTGAGTTTCTTTTGACCTCTATTTCACACCTCAAGACATCACGTTGGTTTGGCTTCGCCTGATGTGAGACCTAGTTTGCTTATGACAGATAATCCGGAAACGCATTGTGTCTACTTTGTACAGTGTAGCATATTGTGTTTTTCATCTTGGGTTCACCTTATAGTTGTGCTGCATATTTTGTCTATTGTACATGTAGGTTAAGATTTGTGCTATTCATCTTGAATTCAGCCAATAGTTGTGCTTCTTATGTTTGAGAGTTTCACACAGTGATGGGAACTTTAATTTTTGTTCAATAATGTTGTTTTATTTATCTTTATCGGGGAATATTGATCATTAATGGAGGAAAAATTACGTCTTCAAAGAAACTCTCTGTTTGAAGTGCTCTGTGCATGATTATACCACCAATGGATTAATTGTGGCCTATTTGGATTTCTATTTCCATGTGTTTCTGGGTTTGGATTTCTATTTCCAATTCTCTAACTTCAGAATTGTCAAATACTGTTTGCCAATCGATATGTCAACCGTTGAGCTTTCTCTGGATTGCTTTGAGATGTCATTAAACTGCTTTGTTTGTTGAAATCTGTTGCAGCATACTTCCTTGTTGGTTAATGTGTTAAATACATAAATTATACTATCATCTTGTCTCTATGGTATATATATATATATACAGGTCTAGGGTTCTTTTACATGCAGTTTTCTGAGGTCAAGTCCATTTGTAAGGTTTTTACAGAACTTCATTACAAAGAATTCAAACGAAAAAAAGATGTTTGGTGGAGAAGTTATTTTAAATCACTTTAATTACATGTTTGGTGACAGAATATCAAAAGTCCTTCAACTACTATTAAAAGTACCTTTCAGTTGACAATATTACTTGACCCTCAAGAAATTTTAAATACAACATTATCACACATGAGCGTCCTCGTAATAAAAAATCTACAAATGCATCGGAAAAAAAAATTCCAGATTGAAATGCAGCCATCAGATAAACCAAGGCAACAATAATACAATATATTACAAATCTGATTGTTGATTAAGATAAAGTTTATGTTCTAACCTAAGCAAACAGTTCTTTTGTTTCAACATGAAAGTGCTCATAGCACCTTGCAAGGTTCTAATTTGAGCAGCTTATCCTGATTCCTGAGTTGTTGACTATCATATTCAATTGAGGCCTGTAATTGTTTCCAAGAGTGAATAAAAAGATTGCTCCATAGAGTGGCATGAAAGCAAAAGCATAATATTACAATATTGTGAACCCTTGCACGATTGATTTAACATTTTAAGATCACAGTTTTACTGTAAGAAAGAGAAATCAGACCGTAGACCATAGTCCTACACAAGTAACCACTATATGTACACTAAAGGAAATTGAAAGCTAAACTTCGTCTCAAGTGAAGGAAAAATGATAGAGAGACTACAGTATTGTCTGATAACTGATAGTTGTTTCCAGAAACAAAATGCATAACAGCATATTAATCAAAATACATGGGGGCAAAAGGGAGAACTTAAGAGATCTCTAATAAGATAATTCTATGGTTTTCTAAAGCCTCCTTACTTGCACCAAGTGTAGTGACCAAATTCAGTTAGGAGTCCAGCTAAGATTGAGCTTAATCTTCTTTGTCTCTCGGCCTATGTACTTCACTCGTTTCGGCCTGAGGGGTAGAGCTACTTGCATGGTCTACCTGGTCTCGAGTACCAACCCTCAGAGGTTCCTCTTTGTTGATCGTTTGGATAAGCATGATCACTGCAACCACAAAAACAATAATGTATACAGTTCTGATCCCGATCAATGAGTTTATGTAGCCCATCAACGACGGACCACTAATTTGTTTCTGTATCACACTTCCATCTCTATATCCTTGAAGAAATCTTGTGATTTGGGATCCTTGATCTTCTTCATCAATGCTTTCTGAACCAATAACCTTTTTAAAGAACAAAATTCATATGTCAGTATGTGTTTTATTTCTCTAATGCCTAAAACGTGTTCAAGACAGCAATGGACTAATTAAGAGGGAAATATTTAATCTATAGCATTTCTTCTTGTTAGGAATATAAAAGTAAAGAAAAATCCAGAGCTAAGCTGACAGAAAGGCATGTATGTTTAATGGTTGCATTTGGGTACGAAAGTGATTATTATTTCCTCAAATAATCGCACGAATATCACAACTGGTGTTGAATGTTTTTAAAACTATAGCATTTCTTGTTAGGAATATAATATAAAGAAAAATCCAGGGCAAAGCAGACAGATTTGCATGTATAGTCAACGGTTGCATTTACAGTTTCTGTTTAGGTATGGAAGTTATGATTATTTCTCCAAATAATAATTACATTAGTATTGCAATTAATGTTTAGGTACAATTCACCAACAACATCTAATGTATTAACTGACAGACAAGCACATCCAAATGTATCATGCATTCCACAAAGTTAGCAGACATGTCACACCATGTAAAATGAGGATTTATTGTTCTCGTGTTATGGGGATCATAATAAAGCTGTTACTTTTCCGATGCTTCATAAATTAGAGCAAGATTCAGTAGCAAAATGGTGCAAGCATGACATCTGAAAAGAAACAATCATAAAGCAAATAGCAGTGATGGTCAACCATATTTTTCCGATGCTTCATAAGAGGGTACAATTTTCCATAACACGTTATTTGACTATCAAAAATACACATTGAATATTCCCTGCTAACAATTAATTGGCTAATGATACATGTCACAAGTGTTAATCTACAATCGGTGTAACACTTATTCCGTAATTATTTCCAAATATCCTAGAAAAGCCATAGTGATGAATCGATTGATATTCAGAATCCCAAGTACTATGGTTATAAATCATTAAGGTGCAAAGAACTATTAGATCAGTTGAATAATTCACAATATATCCTCTACTAAACTACAATGATGCCAGTGTGATTATCAATTAAGAAATACTAACAACCAAAATCATGTTTCACCAACTATTAGAAATTTTTGAACACACAATTAAACCAAGGTACTTTCTAACAAATCCTGGAGAAATGGTAACCAGAACTAATTTTGTATCAGAATTAGCATTGAAGAAAATGACTTATTTGACTTACTGAAAAGTACTCCTCGTTTCCATCCCATACGACCATTTTTGGAAGCTTAGTTTTTTTGTAGACCTCAAATGATTCAGCAAAGTCTTCCCATTGCTTGACCCCAACATAGCCAAATACTAAGTCGCGGTTTGCAGATGCAGCAGCCTTCAGTAGCTTCACTAACTCCTTTGATTTCTCGTCTGCCTCATCATCTATAATTGTCAGAACAATTTTCCTCTCATCATCTCTCAACGACTTTAGTGTGTCTTGATTTATGGGCATAACAAGAGGGAACATACTCTGTTTTATAAAATCTTCCAAGAATTTCTCTGCGTGTTCAAAACAGGGAAGGTTACACAAGCAATTCTGTATGCAGCAAGAGCCATTTTCAAAGCTACTATAAAAAAACAGATTTTGGTTAAAGCACTTGCCAACCCGATGGAATACATGGAGAGTTAGAAACTCAAACGATATTCAATAACACCCATCAAAAGAAATACATCAATGGAGAATACATATTCTGATAAAATAACATTTTTCTTATCAGACAATGATTATTCCAGGAAAGGTTTAGACTCATATCCTGTAACTAAATGTCAAGGATTACCAATGGCCATTAGCCCATATGATATGATCGCTCCTCCCAAAGAGGAGGTTGAGTGTTTGAGCCCTGCTTGGGGCAATATTGTGGGTGTGTGCACGTTTTCTTGAACTTTCAAAAAAAAAAAAAAAGATTGTCTCACCAAAAATTCACATCAAATACTTCAAAATCTTCACATCACATTTTCTTTCAATAGGTTTCCCCCCACGTTAACTTTTTGGATTAAGTTAAAACTCCTTAACGGGTCCCATCCTATGGGGAAACCTACACCGAGATATATGTGACAAGGCCACTCATAGTTCTCAGATGTCGATATCTCGCATGCAAGTCCAGACATAAAAGGCTGCCTTCAGCCAGCTTCCCAATTCAACAGAGCTGCAAACTTTACATAAACCAAGCAAACAAGACCAACTCTTAAAACGCACCCTTTTTGCTTTTCTATACCAACTTTTCATTGTAGACCAACTTTACATAGCAACAACAACCAGGCCTCCATCAACCCCACCTTCGACCGGTGAAAAATCATCGATGGGACTTTTTTTTTTTGATAAGTGAGATTGTATTAGAAAGCGCTCAAAAGGGGAGCGCATCCCACCGAAATACAAAGGACTAAATAGGGCCCCTAACCACTCAATATATTCAAAAAATCAAATCTCTCTCCCATTGATTTGCAATTTCTTCCAAACACCCAACAAAAAAGAGAACTAATAATTGAGAATTTTAGCGCTCCAATAGGAGTCTCCTCATCATCAAAGGATTTCCTATTCCGCTCCCTCCACAAATACCACCAAGCATACAAGGGTGCCACCCTCCAAAAGTCACAGGCTTGGAAAACACTATACAACCTCTCCAAGCCTCCACCATGCCTCTAGAAGAACTGGGAATAACCCACTGGACCCCAAAGGCCAAAAGCAAACACCAACAGTCCTGGGCCACTGGACAGTGGAGCAAAAGGTGGAGCAAAAGATGGTCAACCGACTCCTCATTTCTCTTACAAATGCAACACCAGTTAGTAATGACGTGGCGTCTTCTCAAATTGTCTAATGTTAGAATCCTTCCTAAGGACAGTCATACACCTGAAAAAGGCCACCTTAGTAGAGGCATTTGTACTTCAAAACCCATCTCTAGGCAACTTTGAGTAGATCTTATGAATGGAAAGAATTCATTAGTTTTCATGGGAAAACAGCATTTTGGAAGAAACATTAGTGCTTCCAAAATGCTGCATAATCTCAAATTGATTATTAGCTAGACTGTAGAGCGAGCAAAAACAAGTCTTTAACTTGATTTTTTTTTTCTTACTTGAATATTTCCATCAACTTAATAATTGCAAGTCATTCAGGTGTTTGTTCTACTAATTGAAGAGAGTGTGGTCACACACAAATACTTAGAATTACACTCTCTAATGCTTAAAGGAGTTGGTTGTTAGTCTCAAGCTCATAGACTAAACATTCACATCAAACTCAACCTGATATGCAATCGTTGTCATCTTGTTTACAAATTTTTTTTATGTAATTTTCATACACTTACACATGCACACACATATCTAACTAAATGCACACACACACACACACACACACACATACATATATATATATACGGATAGAGAAAGAGACTCAAAGTTTGTTTGGAACTTTGCCTCAACATTGGTACACTGTATGTCTTTTGAATGCCATACTGACACCTTCTCACTGTACAATAATTTTGACAGTTAGTTAATGTATCGTCCTAATTTTTTCTTTTTCATTTTATGGTGCTAAAATTAGATTATAGATCAGTCTGAAAAGCCTTGGATCAAGAAAACGAAGAATAATTTCACTATTCCAAACAGCTGAAGTGGTATAATGTGATAGATGGACTCATCAGGTTATAGAATCACTCCAGAAATATATATATAACGAGAGCCCTGTTCATTTTCAAAATAAAATCATTCACTCCCTTCAAAACCAATTTGAGCTGTTGAACAATCAGGACTTGATAAATCTAAATATAAACTAACCTTCAAAGGGGCCATAGAAAACGCTCCTTTCATTGTAGCTTGGATGAAGGGATGCCAAAGCAGGAACCTTATCAAAATCATATAACACCATCATGTCCTCTGAGAAGTCTTTTGCCACAGAAAACCATGCTCTTTTCTTGTACTTGATGGACAAATTTGATATCATGGATTCATTCAAACCAAATCCTACAAATATGGGAAAATGAGAGCCAACTTCTTCAACAAAGCCATGAATAGCAGAGTCAGAATTGAGAATGGCAACGTCAGGTGCAACAAATTTCTTCAAGAATCTAACAAGTAAATCTGCTTTTCTTGGTCCATAATAATCAGTAGGAACTCCATGCATAAATATCTTTAGTGTAGGAAACCCACTGCATCATAAAAAAGTACACAATCAGTGTATTATCATAATCATCAGCCAGTGAAGGTTTGCATTTCATCCAAAAGCAATAATCTGATGTTCTAGTTTGAGTCAAGTGCAAAAATAAAGCCCATTATGAAGGTAACAGAAGACAATTTCATTTAATTTTCAAGGATAAAAAGGAAATAAGGAATAGCAGCATACTGAATTTCATATTTAGAAGCAAGACGGGTATATTTGTCAGCATTTACTTTTGCAAGTATTATGGGCTCCTTCAATCCAGCAAGAACAGGTGCAGCTTTGTCTAACTGCAATGCCAAGATTAGAGTTGTTATTCTTCTTGCTTGGCAAGCATTCAAAATAACACTGAGAAAAGGATATCTTAAGGACTGAGTATACTACAGCAGTTGGCACTGCAGTAAACAATAAGAAATATGAAACCTTTTGTGCATCAAAAGAGAGAGGCAATAGCCCAATGAGACATGCAGGACCAAATATAATCATTGATAGAAGAAATCATCCTAGTCTTATGAAGATATTTTGATGGGATAATTATGGAATTATTACTAGTCGGAGAAATAAATGCATTAATGTTTTCATAACTTTTTGAGTTATTAGCTTGTAACCAGCAATGATGGAAACTTGTATGTTTATATCTATGATGATAGATTTTATGTTTCTTTTCCTTAGTTCAACATACTAGGATGACAACTTCACAAGTTCCTTTTTTGGATAGGTGACAGTCGCACACACTCATTGTTACCCCATCTGAACTTGAATCCTCAATCTGAGGAGATACCACTTGAGCTAAAGGCTCAGTGGTGTCAACTTCACAAGTTCGTTCTTTACTATGTTAAATATGTCAAGGAGTTCCTAATTGTATGATGTCTAAACGCGATTGCCATCAAATAGGATATAATAAACCGATTAGGTGGTGAGTCGGATATACATTATGGTACTATATATGCTTAAAAAAATTGATTTTGATGCATTCGCTCGTTTATAGACCACTGCCATATCTCAGATGAAACCTGATTGGATTCCAACTTCTGTATTAGGGATTTTTGAATATAGGAATACAAATGACATGATTAGTGCGATATGAAGAAAACGGAAATTTCTTTGATCGGTTTTCCGTTCTTATTAAACTGTTTTACACGAACATGTAATGATTAAATCTATCCTATGACCGATCATGCTTTTCCAAAATGAAAAATCTCAAGCATAAGAAAAATTAAAGCACATGTTTCTACGGACTATAACACCTACATATACAAACAAATATATACTACTACTACATATATGAATATTCTAAGATCCGAATTGAGAAATCAAAGTAGTGGATCAGAAATCAAGAGAGAGAAATAGAGGAGGATGAGAGAGAGAGAGAGAGAGAGAGAGCTCACCTCGGGAGCGAGACGCTTGCAGTGGCCACACCAAGGGGCGTAGAAATCGACGAAGATGTAGTCGAAGGCTGAAATGGCGGAATCGAAGTTCGATTCGTGGAGCTCCAACACCTTGCCATCGACGGCGAACTCGTGCGAAGAGATCGACGAGAGGAGAGAGCAAAAGATCGACAGTATCAGCCCCACCACTTGCATCGTTAACAATGATCCTATTCGATTAATGGTCCTCTCAGTCATACGAACAATAAGAATGAAGTAACTAGACTTGTGAATTTATAGTGCTTTGACATTTACACAGCGTTTGGTTTAAGGGATTAAAAAAAAACACTCTACTACTAAAAAGCATATATTTAAATTTCTAAATCGAATATAAAATAAAATTTTCTTTTTTTTTTTATATATTTAAAATTTTGACAAAGGATGTAGAAATAATTTCTTTCATTTTGATATGAGACAGTAAATGTACTAAAAAGCAACCTGAATTATAGTTTATGGGAAATAAAATGCAAGAGGTTTTCTATTGAGTGTGAGCATCAATTTCCGTTTTGATTACTCTAAAATTCGCTACTAATATGTTTAAGTAAATATTTTGGAAGCTACTCTAAAGGTTTTATTTGGTAAACAAGAAATTCAAAGAAAAGTTTTGAATTCCTATTAAGTTTTTCTTTTTCTTTATTTTTTTTAATAGGTAAACCATATTAATTTTGCATTTTACATTTTCACAGGCTCAAAACTCAGATCCTTAGCCAGTATTTTACTTTCAAGTGCGAACTAAATAGTTGAAGGCAGTAACTCTATTGTTGAGGCATGAAGGAAAAACATTTTAGAAGTCCAGCATGATTTATAAATGAAAAATATATCTAGTATAATGCTATGATAGTAATCTCGAGAATTTTAAGAGCGAAAATAGAAAGTTATATATATATATATATATATATATATATATATATATATATATATATTAGGACTAAAATTAAAGTGTAAACTTATAAATTCAGAAGCATTCACCTTTAAAAGCCAAGCCAACTCTTTAGTTTAAGATTCAAGTATTTAGAGACTAAATGAGTTTCACAGGAATATGGAGAAGAGCATTTTACAATAGACTTGTCCAGTATCATTTTCAACATCTATTTTGAGAAGAATACAAATGAAAAATGATCCCAAATATATTCAAAATGACACCAAAATAATATAACTGCTCCATTAAACTATTCTGTTCTACTACCAAAACTAAAACTACTCCTTTCTTTATGTTGTCATTGAAAGATTCCATCAACTACAATACAACTTCCACAGAAAGACCAACCACCAATAATCATACCTTTTAGTATTCTAGGCATTATTAGACAGTTTGAACCGGCTTCAATTTCACAACTCTCTCTCATGGAGGCTATTAACTTTCAAAATGCCAAAGGAATCAAACTAGCAGCTCATAAATAATTAAATATTGTACAGAATCAAGAAATCTCATGAAATGATGCCCACTAAAACTTTTATCATCATTCATAATGATGATTCCAATCTTCTGCTATGCATTCATAATGTGCCACCATTATGGGAGGATCAAACACAATCTATAAGAACACGGTAAATGGAGAGGCTTTCAGTACATGATTCTTAATTTAAAACATTCAACAAGCTTGAATGAAACAAGAGTACGGTAAGAGAGCAATGGAAGTGAAAGTATAAAAGGTAACATGAAACCACACATTACATATCTGAACTGCAAGTGAAAAAAAATGTAGATTACAAAATAGCATCTGCTGAAAGTTCTGAACAAATGTAGGACACATGAATATAACTTCTTTTTTTTTTTTGAAAAAAAAGTATAGAGATTTCTCACTAAATATTAGATGATTCTACTGATGAGTCGCTTCTCCTGTCTAACTTATCCGTATTGGGAGAAAAATGGAGAGGGTTCCTGGGGTAAAAAACGAATATAATAATTTTAAATTGCACTTGTAATCCAAGTAGATTTGTAGGCTTGTCTATTATCATAAGATTGGCAGCTTGAACTTCAAAGAGGCTGGTTGTGCTTCATAATAGAGATCCAATCACATGACCAACCCCCAAAAAAGGTGGAAAAATTAGAAACCGTTTCTTTTTTTTGGTCAAGAGGTAGATGAGATCTCGGATCTAACTAAAAGAAAAGTAATTGAGCGGACAAGTTATTCCATCCTTGCACGCTTTGAATGTGTTTGCCTCATCCAATCAAGGCATTCCTCCGAAGTCCTGGAGGGGTAGGCTAGCTGCCACTCAAGAAGTTTTTGTTGCTGCCAATAATATATGATAAATTAGCATTTGAAGTTATGCACCAATTTGTTTTGCAGGAAAGAATGGATCCTTACCCATTCCCTAACAACTGGTCCTCCGGTCTTAAGCTGCAAAACACTCATTATTTCCTTCCCATTGACCAATGGCTTCATTTCCCAGACTTTCTCCAAACCTGCATTCCAAAAACACCATTTAAACATCAAACAAGGTCTACGAGTTCATTACAAGAGTTGAGGTCTATGCATCACACTATTACTAGTAAACCAGGTCATCATTGGAACTTGTACCCTTGGGACTTCCAATAGTGAAGGTTGGCTTTCTCTAAAATTAATGTTTGAGGTCTATGCATCACACTACTACTAGTAAACCAGGTCATCATTGGAACTTGTACCCTTAGGAATGCTTCCAATAGTGAAGGTTGGCTTTCTCTAAAATTAATGTTTTGACCAAAAAATCAGCATAATAATGCAACATCAATAAGGTGTAAAGGATATGTGGAATTGAAGCAAGACTTAAAATTCATTAATATACAAGGAGAGGGAATCATCAGCATAGGGAGAATTTAACCTTTCCCATCATCAATTTGTTGCCTATGCTAAAAGAGCAAACCCAGTGCACGAGGCTCCCACCATTGCGGGGTCTAGGGAGGATCAGATGTCCGCAGCCTTACTTCCGCATGCGGAAAGGCTGTTTCGTGATTCGAACCCGTGACCTTCAAGTCACAATAGAGCAACCTTACCGTGCGCCGTATGTGGAGTTAGTTGTCTGTGCTAATAATATATGATACTTTACTGTCCCTCTTAAGAATTGAAAGGACTTGATTATGTTTTTGATTCCAATCCATTCCTTGCCTGTGTTTTTGCGAGGCATAAACAAATAATGGAAAGCAAGCAACCAGAAATTGGGAGATGGTCAACTACTAAATTGAAATGTCTTAGCAAGAGGCAATGTTAAAACTTCTTCATAAAGCATGCACAAGAAGATTCCAGAAAATGCCAGTCAAGATATCTAAGACCCATAATGGAGTAATTCCAAATATTTTGGAACCATACAGATTCACAAAGTGAATTGATCCTAGTCAGTTCATGATACTCAGGTCCAAGAATTGAATCACGAGTCACCCATCACTTTTGATTTTGGGATCTTAACCTCTTATGATCAGAAATTAAATAGTGAATCAATAATTTTTGCAAGATATTATCGGACATTTCCAATTAGCAGCAAAAACTATTTGTCAATAAAAAAGTTGACTGTACAATGTCAAGAAGAAAGGGACACCAATAGTACCTAGCTTTGTAATTGCATTCTTAACTGTCGTAAATAATTCTCTTCTTTTGTCCAATTCGAAGTGCTTCTCTGAAGAATCTATAGAACAGTCAATGTTATCAGGGTACAACAACACAGACACCAAGAGTGCAGCTGGCCAAAAATCTTTAATTTCTCGAAGAAGCAACCCTAGACAAGCAAGAAAAAGTTAGCCATGATACAGAGAAACTCAACAAACACCAATGTCATTAAATTAGAAAACGTGCTTAGAGAGAGAGGATAAAGGAAAGAGAAATCTAAATCACAAACACTTTCACTTCATTCTAAAATTTGAAATCTAAAAACAATTTAAAAAGGAACCATCTTTAGTAAAACAGCCTCAATCTCCCCATCACTCGGTCTCAAGTGAAAGATGTTAGGCCCACCCTTGACATTGGAAGCTACTAATAGTTAAACACAATACCTGAGGTAAATGAATCACCAAGAGTTTTCTGACAATTACTAGAGCTTAACTAATAACAGGAATTTTATATTTATTAATTTATATAAAAAAAATACCAGATAATAATTGTAGCAAACAACAATTAGTAGATAATGTTTGTACGCAGGACATTGCCAAATGCTCTGCTACATCGACTCTCTTAATTCCCTTAATAATTGTAGCAAACAACAATTAGTAGATAATGTTTGTACGCAGGACATTGCCAAATGCTCTGCTACATCGACTCTCTTAATTCCCTTAATAATTGTAGCAAACAACAATTAGTAGATAATGTTTGTACGCAGGACATTGCCAAATGCTCTGCTACATCGACTCTCTTAATTCCCTTCATGTACCCGTATCGACACAATATGGTCATGATATGTGCCCACCAAATGAATACAAATCATAAGTCCCAATCCTTCACATGGCATGATTGAAGAAAAAGAAAAGACTGAAATTTAATAGCAGAGAGAGTTTCCTATCCATGAGATATATGAAAACCCATTCTTTTACCACATTCATTTAATATGAGTAATAATTGAATATATTCTTATAAAACAACGTTAAACACAGCATTATAATAAAACATATAATATATTTAAATGCGTACATACCTGTATCTAATATTTGGACACATCCCTGTATCTTAAGATATGGAGTTCAAGGAGGTACAATACTTGGACACATACCCACACCCAATACAATTACCTGAGTCCAGGTAACATATACTAAAAGTATAAGATAAAATAACAAGACCTTTATACCTGCCAATACACGCAGTTTTGAATCAATGGGAACATCAAGAATTTCTCTTCCCCAATCAACTTCAGCAGTTTGTATGTCCTCATCAGATGCAATGAAAGGAATCAAAGATAAGAATTTCTCGGTTGCTTTGTGTATGCTTATAACCTGCAAAGAAGAGAATCCAGTAACCTAACCAACCCTAGCAATACTATGAAGTTTCAAATTTCTTGGAATGAGACTGATAACACTAGGCATTAGTTAACATAGCAGTCTAGAGTTTTAGCAGACACATGAAAAGTAAGGATTTGAAAGAGATTAAATCTGAACTGACCGTGTCAGCATCACTGGACTTTAGTTTGAGAGAATTGCGAAAGAAGTAACTCACGACTGGAATCTGTCAACAAGACACGCCATTAGTTTTGAGCATGAGAACAAAAAAGAACTTATTAGAGAAAAACAATTAGATATTAAGGAAACCTGGGCAATGATATTGCGAAAGCACATCCTAACCAAATATAAATACATATATATAATGTGTGTGTGTATGTGTGTGGCAGATAACATTTCCTTTGTCAGAAATAGGAAACCATGCTGCTAAACTCTACAATGCAAGGATTTTGAACACCAAACCCACACTATTAAGGAAAACCCAAACAGGCCAGTTAAATGCTAAACGTCTGCTTGTTGCAAGTGGAATTCACAATGTGCCAAGGTCTCAGAACATCCTCTTCATGTCACAACCCCAAGGAAGAATCCTATGGTTATGAGTCCTGTGTCAATACACTAATTCCTTAGAAAACTGTGAAGCAAATTAGTGAAGAAATCATTTATGGGCCATTTCTATCCCCTTTAGGAGAGTCCTATTTTTGTTTATTATACTTGTTTCCCTTCTTCTGAAAGATATCTTGTCCTTCTGCCTTGCACTTTCTTATCATTAATTGCACTTCCAATTCGATACATTGAAAAGAAAAAGATCTATAACATAAATGCAAGATGCACTATGTGACAAACAACAAGTTTTCTAGGGTGCTCAAACCTTATCAGCTTGTTATATGGAAAACCACAAGAAGACAAGTAAGTAATACTACAGCAGGCAAACAAAAAAACATGCATCAAGCGTGAGTATGGGTAATTAGCATGTTACACAAGTTCACAATTTGAAAGATGAGAGGCTAAGAAAGCATACTCACATGTGCACACATAATGCACAAAGAGGGAGAGATATAGAGTGAGAGAGAAAAATGGAAAAAGACTACCTTTTTAGCTTTATTGTCTCTATATACCACCTTCCTAAATGGTAGAAACAATGCCGCATATAAGGAGAGCCTCCTTTGTTCATCCTAAAATTCACATAGAACAAAATTTTAACTCAAAATCATATAAGAAAACGAAACATACTACAAATGATAATGAAACCCACAACATGACAGCTACAAATGAAAATAACAGAGACAATTCCGAAACTTATTTTTTTCCTTCTTCTGATCGATAAAAGTTAAATACTAAAGAACACAAAAGAATATAAAAAGCAAAAAAAACATGTAGAACTTAAAAACTCATCTCACCAAAAACAAAACAGAGATTATCCAATTATGATTATTATTAGAGATGGAATCATATAGCCTTTCATATTTTTATTACTATTATCAACAAATGCATTTGAATTTAATCTCTTTTGGTGACAACTAATGAAAATATTCTGAAATGATAAGACGAGGAGCAATACAACTGGTTTACAACATGTAGGTCTCCAAATTTCAGGAGCCATGATTATTGATGTAATGCATGTATAGGTATCCAACTTATGAGGGAAGAATGCATGAATTTATAAACAGTTGCAAAACTAGAGGTGAAAGACCACCATTTTAAATTACTTTCCAAACCACTATCATTGTTTCCCCACCATGGCAAAACAACTAGCTTTCTTGGATCAAGTTTAGAAAACATCTTACGAAGCTTCCTTAAATTGGATTAGGAACCAAAACACTCTTCTTTATTTATTCACTAATAACATTGGGTGAACCCTCTGCTATACACACTGTGGTTTTTATGGACTGTATCTGCAGACCACTGATATCGCCACTACCAAATATAAACCAAAATATCAATTTTCAGAATTACAAGTGTACCTCATTGTTTGAGCGGATGAATAATCACTCACAGGTCAAGAGCTCCAGACACACATTGCAGTAGACACTAGACACATCACCTAAATTCGCAACTCTATTAAAGTGTACTGGTCAGAACAACATGCATTTACTCAAATCTTACTTTGTCAAATTTACCTGTGATATTCTAACATGAATTGGGTTTTCAATCCAAGAACAGGGTTTTTAGTTCAAATTTTAAACTGAAGCTCTGTGGCCAGTGAAATTTAAAAAATTCATGTTAAATTCAAGTTAACTCAAATTCACAAAAAGTTGTCCCAACTAGGTTCTGCTACATGAAAATACCAGTTTTTCTTTTCCCATATTTTCTCTGTGCTTCTTACTTCCTGAAAGTTATCATGTCATCTAAGCCAGATATACAAATATTGAAGGCCAAATCACAAATAGAAGCTAAGTGTATGATTACAGGGCAGGCCAAAATGGTATCAAAAGCATCAGATTTTTCTTTTGGCCCAACCAGGGGAAACTTACCAAAGCATTCTTAGATAGCTATAAATAAAAGGCTACATGCTTAGTTGGTTGTTAATGTAGTATGAATATAGGCTCGATCTCGTTCCATTTTATCAAGTCAAAGATTTTCCTATACTTGCGATAACAAGAACACAATAAGATTTAATAATCATTACATTATAATTTCCAAGTGGAAAAACAGAACAAACGGTAAATATCTGAACACCATAAAAGTAAATAGGTGCAAGTCACCAATATGAATGTTAGTTGTTCGTAACAAAATTCTACGCACACTTACTATCTAGGCGCTTATTGCCCCCTAAGGGCATCGCTAATATATCACCTTTTCATCACACAATTTCAACCCCTGTTACGTATCATCTAACTATCAGAACATTATACATATTATTTTAGTAAGAATATAGTAAAAATAAGAGGATACATATTAAGAATCTTAGTAGACTTAAATACACATGTATGTACGTCCATATACACTATACACTAGATTCTCACGCAAATAGAAAATTTTAATATACTACACATTATAGTTTATGCACAGATATTAAGCACTTGTAAATGTGTTACAATCACATATAGTTTGATATATCATAACAACCAATAAATAAAATAAAATTATTGAAGTAAAAAATGAGCATGTATTGCACTACTCACATTGAAGGTAGAGCATCCAGTAATTTGCATAAGATTCATCGCAGCATCCATGTAAGTAATGCACAGCCTAATAGAATCATTAAGGAATAAAGAGTGAGAACAACACAAAAACAAAAAGATACATAAACAGTAACAAACAATCTCGCCTCCATAAAAAAACTTATCGAAATTTAGGGAAACAACTTGAAGCTGACAAATGGGGGAAAAAGGATCAAAACTAAGTTGGACAATGAAGCTAAAACTCAGTTTGAAAGCAATACTATTTCCTACCAACAAAATTAATCAAACACTAGTAACAAACCTATCACATCCTTCTGAGGTAGGAGGCTCAAACTTGGGAGGAAAACTGAACACAATCCAAAATAACAGCAAATCAGAAATATAAGTCATTGCTTTAACTGGTTCATTGCCAGAGATCATTAGATCAATCTGTGGAAAACAGATTTAAAAGACGGGAAACAAATTGTTAGTACAGGGTGTACAGGAAATAGAAAAAGAAACCTGCATAATAGATAAGTTAAATTGTGTTTGCAGAAATGAAAAACAACTCAGTCTGTAAAACCATCCTACATCAGATAACCAATGTTGAAGAACATACTTCATGACCAATACGTTCTCTGCTAATTTTATCAGCAATAGCAGCTCTCACATCATCATCGGCTGCTGCCTTTTTTAGCTCCTTGTCTAGTGTAAACCCAAACCTCGCACCTAAAATGATGAAATCCAGGTAGGTATCAAAGGAAGAAAAGCCTGGTACTGTACAAAAGCATATAATGAAGGAAGCTGTGATGGATTGAGAATTATATAACAAGCAAACAAAAAAGATATAAAGCCAAATTCAGTCCTATTCAAACAACTTGGTTCTTCAGCTTTCCATGCTGTAACGCATTTCACCTTCCTAGATTCTAATAGACACCAGCAGCATCAAATGAACCGACTCTATCAGCTATTCATCTAGTTAAGATGACCACACAAACTGATCAAGAGAAACAGCAATCTAAATCTGTTAGGTGTTGTCTTCCATAGATCGCACCATGAAGGAGAATGCAATCCCACACACAAACACATCATCCTCCATCGCACTTAAGTAGAATTATACATTCCATTTTCTAAAGTAAACGAAAAACTAAATATCGAGGACTCATGATATATGTGATCTTCATTTTTCTTCTTTGGACAACTTACTAACAACCTTGGGATATATTATTGCTTATGATAGTTTTGAGATCATGAAATTCTAGTAAAGGTAGATTTAAGGTTAGGACTAACAAGAGATGCTTTAAATCTTAAGGTTTATGATATGCATGACTATGGCTGAATATACAGAATACCAATTAGGGAAAAATCATAAAATAAATAAACTATATGCAAGTACTGAAACAAATAAGTTGAATATTCAAGCAAATAAGAAATAGATCCTGCAACTCTGCAAATACCAAAACGAATAGCTCGAAGAACTCGTAGGGGATCATCCAAAAATGTTTCCTTTGGAGGTAAAGGAGTCACAATTTTTCCAAACTTCAGATCTGCAATGCCTGTACTAGATAAAATAAAATATCAATAGATTGGAAGGAACACAAAAGAAAAATATCTACATACACTCGGAGATTGGTTCTCTAAAAGCCAGTATATAGAAGAAGAAAAAAAGGAAACTGCACCAACCTCTTCGAGTAAAATCTTCAACTGAACAGGTGTTAATATTATAAAATAAACTGTAAAAAAATTAGAAAAATGTTTCCATAAGAACAGAGAACTACAATATAGTCTAAAGAATGAATGCAAAAATGTTGTAGCCAAATGAAATGGTAGAAAACCACCAGGTAAATCATCATTTTCAAATATAAAATTATTATCAACATAGTAACAGATAAACCTACCAAAGAAAAAGCAAAAAAAAAAAAAAAATTCAATTTATAAATTATGAATGAAAGTTCCTTTGAAATAATAAATAGAGTCACACTCACCACAAAAACCAATGAAGCTTTTGTTCTCAATGCCAAACATACTGTTTTGTACCAAGTCTTCTTCAGAAAATTATAAATGGTAGAGAAAAATACCTATTAATTGTTAGATCTCTCCTATATGCATCCTCTTCTGCGCTACCAAACCTCTGTAACACAAATGTGAATAGAAAATGTAAATGGCGTCCTAGATAAAGCCGATGTTCAACCAGCAAGCAAGATAATGTATATGAAAAATATTCTGGTAATTTCTAAATTTGCTAGAAGTAGGTTGTGTTGTTGGCCCATGAGTCTTGTTATAGGTTGTATTTTATTGGGCCTTTAAGTCATTCAACAACCTAAGCAAGCTGACAAAGCAAGATAAAATGGTCTTAACTCTAAGACCTGCCTCAGTCTGGAAGAATACACCTTCCGATTCTGTATAAACCCATAAGGCCATAAATTTCCATGTGTATACACGTAGCCAACCCTTTGATAACCAGTAATTGATAAATTAATAATCTCATGAGTAATACTACTTCGGGAAACCAACTTGGTTCCATCGATGATTAACAATAACTTTGTCAGAACACTAAACAAGTCTGAAAATCCAATAACATTACTAGTTAAAAAAGAATTAAAAAGCAAACATATCATGTGCATATATACATATATAATAAAAAACAGCATTTAAACATGTAACATTCATCAGTCAATGCAATTCTTAATGCCCTTTATTTTTATAACCAAATTGATTGGGCTAGGTTTATTCTAAAAAAGAACTTCAAGTCTTTTAAAGCCCTCAAGTCAGTACTCCAAAATTGGAAAAATGAAGTACTTACTATTGCAAATAGCTTCAAAAGAAAAATAAAACTTCATTACAGTTGCATTTTAAATGCTAATAATAACAGAGACACCTTGAATAATTATTGCCTAAGTGACTAACCATTGTGGGAATGCGGCTATTCTCACAGTAGTCTTCAGATCTTAAGTTCACAAAATCAATCCATATATCAAACAGGCGCATCCTTGCTGTTTCCAAGTGTTTGGACTGGTCAGGATTGCTGCACAATCAAAAATGAATGATATAATGGTCAAACATAATCTGCTAAAACACATAACAGGACATGCAAAGCTAACATTGACAGGTTCATCGCAACAATTAGAGGTTGTTATGTGAATGAATTCAATTGCATGGTATAAACTAAAAAACGTAACGAAGATGCAGGTCAATAAACAAATAAAACCGGGGAGAATTTAATAAACAAATACAACAAAATCAACTAAAAGTACATGTTCTACTATCCAAAAGCTATGATAGATGGACCCTTCAAAAGTAGGTGAAGAATCCGTGTCGAACAGATAATATTCGGACATGGGTATGTGACTTGTGCGGCACTTTTGGTTGGACATGCACCTAAAAATCATATTCAATTACTCAATTTTATTATATTATTAGTTTTTTTATAAGTTTTATTACATTATTACTTCAAATGAGTGAAATGCCTATATTGAACACTGTTACATTAAAGACTTTGTTTTCCTCTGAAAAATAAAATATTAAATAATAAGAATATTTAGCATAGTCCTTCAGTTTGGGGATGTGATACTTTTAATATGGGGATGTGACACGTCCGACAATTGGATACAAACCGACACAAGGAACATACTAGCTTGGAGGCAATGTCTTGGGAGTGCTCTGGAGATATGCAACCATTTTCCTTTTCACAACCAACAAAATTCCAACATTTCTTTATCTTTTGGTCACCTCATTTGTCTTAATTGGTATTACTTATCATCTTTCTTATCCTCCCAAATCAAATCAAGAATAACAATCTTTAGAATATTTTATTTCCCATATCCATACACATAGGTTCAAACTACAAATATATATATCCGCACACAAGAGCCAAAAACTACATGAAAAGATAATTTTATACATAAATATGAATCAATAAACACAATGATACAACAAATAAAAAAGAGATCATTTAAAAAAAATAAGGAAAATTTCTTTTTATTATAAAAAGACTAAGTTTTAACAATATGACTAAGTATTAACAATATAAGAACACAAGAAAACAAAAAGTTCGTACCATTGGATGACACCAATTCCTTGTGCTTCTTCCCCTGTAGATGATAAGTACTCATTGACCTTTTCACAAAATTCTCTACCCAACATGTTGTCAAGAGCAATGTCGATATCATAACATTCTTTGCCTAAAAGCTACAAATAAGAATGATTAACATAAGGTACCTTTCATTTTTAAATTTTTTTGCATAAGTAACATAAGATGTATCCAAACAAAAATGAACATTAAAGCGATTACCAAATCAAATTTGTAAAAAATTTCTTCTCACAGATAATCAATTTAATATATTTTTATTAAAATGTTGTTTTTCTTCTCTTAACTCCAATTTTGATAAAATTGTCCTTATAATTTTTTTAAGAGAAAAATGTCATTGTCTAAGGCACCATTTATACCTACGGATATTTTCCTATGTAACATGAACTCTTGAAACATGCATGAAGTTCCCGTGTCAGACGCCCAACACTCAAACATGGGTATAAGATATGCACTTAAAAGCATATCCAATAATTCAAGTTTATTATATGATTGTGCATAAAATTAACCTACTTTGCTGCTTTTGTTACATTATTGCTTTACAAAAAAAGGGTAAATAGCAAAAAAATACCCATGTAATATGGATTCAGCATATATAACCCCCTAATAGTACGAAAAACCCGAGTAATATTAATATGTACAAGGAAGTACATGTGACTTCAAATTACAAATATAAGCTTTACTGTATCAGGGGTTATTATATGCATATTATTTATATCAAAAGAGAGTTATATGCACAATCTCCATATCAGGAACAAGCCATAGATGATTGGGCACAATCCCTGTCCATACTCATCACAAACTATAGAACTACCTGGAATAAAGAAAAATTCCTGGACTACATTGCGGCAACACTGCAAGGTGATGTCTTATCCTGGCTCCGCCAATGGGATCAAACTGATGAAGGTAAAGCCCTAAAAGCTAGCCTTCTAAGTGATTTCAAATCTTTCGAAGAAATCCTTCGAGAGTTTACAAAAATAATTAAAGAACATATGTGTGGTTTTTCTGGAAAAGAAAACCTACAGGAAGATGCAAACTATGCATTATCCAAAATCGAACTATGTGACATTTGTCAATATGACAAATTTGTTACATTATACAAGAAATATTATTTCTTGGTTAATCCACCAAAAAACCAATTTTGGTTGGACCATTTCTTCAATAAGCTACCATATCCATGGGATGAACTAGCTAACAAAGGCTATCCAGATTTCCTAAAAAACTTAGGAAAACCAGATAACCTAGGTTTTAGGATAAACTATGTCCTACGACTAATTATGGATAGATGCTTGGAAATCCAAGCTAAAAAGAATGTTAAAAATAAAATTGCTTGTTCTAAACAAGGACAGCAATGTTGCGATAATATTTTAAAAGAAAATTGGAAAATAGGCTGTAATACAACCTATCACAAAAAGAAGAAAAAATTCCCCAAAACTAAAAGTTTTAAAAAGAAAACTTTTCGTTGGAAAAAGTGGAAGAATGATAAAGCTCCTTCAAAAACGAAGAAGTATATCAGAAAGAAGAAAAAATCTTCTCCAAAAGACTCTACCTCAAAGAAAACAGAATGTAGATGCTACATCTGTAATGAGTTAGGTCACATTTCTCCAAATTGCCCAAACAAGGGTAAAGGAACAAGAAAGATGATTAAAATGATTGAAGAAAAAAATCTAGAAATCATTTTTGGTCACGAAATTTCAGATATTGAAGAAATTCTTTATGAAATTTCAAGTGATGAAGACTCATCAGATGATGAATTAGTCTTTATGATTAGTTCAACTTCTTCTGACACAATCCGCTTAGGAGATGTAATAGAAGATGAAGTCTCTTATACAGAAGAACAACTTCAACAAATGCAAAAAATGCAAATTGTTAAGAAAGAAGAAATTTATAAAATCTCTCCTTTTGTGAAGTTCAATCCTTTCTTTGCTAGAGTTTTTGAGAAATTTGACGGTAACACAGCCGCCAAATGCACTGCAAATGGTAGTGTCGAACTCAGCATTTTCACCAAAGAAAAAATCGCTAGGTGGAAAAAGAAATATCCTGAAGTTAGATTTATCCATATTGGAATCATCCAAATAAAAATAACCTCTTTATACAGGAGAGGTTGTGATATTCCAATACTTGTACTTGTTTCTGACAACAGATTCAAGAATCCAAGAAAAGCCTTAACAGGAGGCATGCAATCTAACTTGGTTCATAAAGTAGTCTGGTTTAATGTAAAACCTGATTATTTTGTTTCTATTAACGATCCAACAATAGAAAAAGCTATTAGGATCACAATTCAATGTCAAGATTCTGAACTAGATGATGCAACCACTGATCTTAATGTTGAATGGAAAACAATCCTGGAACTAACCAGGACCACAGAGACATCAACGAAACCCGTTGACAAATCTCTAATGGAAATCTTTGAACCTAGACCATATGATACTGTTATCACCCCTAGGTTTGAAAGATTAGAAGACTTGAAAATTCCAAAAGCATGGATTTTTCAAAAAGATATCCCAAAATCCATAAAGAAGGCTCCAAAAATTGAAATCACAGCTTCTGGAGACAATCTTTATATTTGCAACAAAACAGAGGATTTAGATCAAGAAACTGAACCTCCTCTGATTAGGAAAAATTCTCGATGGGAAAAAGAATTTCCATCAGATCTTCAACGTTTACAAAGGCAAATTTCTCACACAGGAATTAGCTTCAGAGAACCTAAGATACCAACCCCGGTTCTACCCCCAAGATTTTCCTTAGACAAAGGAAAAGGAAAAGGATCTTCAGATAACCCAATCCTACCAGGATCCTCTTCTAAACATCATATAAGCTCAGCACTGATTTATCATTTCCAGTTAGGAAAAGAAGAAATCATTTTCGCCCCAAAACATGGGATTCGAAAACACACTTATCTGCTGGGTATATTTAAGTTCTTAGGTTATGAACCCTATAGCCTAAGTGTTCTTGCTGACACAGGAGCAACAGTTTGCTGTTGCAGATGGAATGCTTTGCCAGAAGAAAAATGGCAAAGGATGAAACATCCTGTTCCAGTTACTGGAATTAATGATTCCGAAACATTCATTCAGTATAAAGCTAAGAATGTCTCTATTTGGTTAACAGATAAAAAATTTGTTATACCAAAAATTTTATGTTTCCCAGATATGCATGGTGATTTCCTTTTAGGAAACAATTTCCTAAATTCATATTTACCTATGCATATTTATCCTAATTCTATAGCTTTAACTCTAAAACAAGAGTTAATTCACATTCCTCTCTTAGATAAATACACTTATCTATGTGACAATAATTTCAAACCTAAAAAAAGGAATGAAATTAACCTGATCAAAAATACACATTGGTTGTATAAAATCCTTGAACCTCAGTTTAGTGAAAACCCACTAAAACTATGGTCCAAAAGCCCAAGGTACTGTACTTTAAGGTTAACAAAACCTGAAGTCATTATAAGGGTCAAACCCATGATCTATTTAAAAAAAGACATAGAAGAATTTGATCAACAAATCAAAACTCTTCTAGATACAAAGCTGATTGAAAAAACAAACAGCCCACACTCTAGTCCCGCTTTCATGGTAAGAAACCATAGTGAGATAGTAAGAAAACAGCCTAGAATGGTGATAAACTATAAACGTTTAAACCAATATTTACAATTCGATGGCTATTTTATTCCAAAGAAAGAAGTCCTTATTAATCAAATAAGAGACTCTACTATTTTTAGTAAATTTGATTGTAAATCAGGTTTTTGGCAGATTAAGTTAACCCAACAATCTAAGCCATTAACAGCTTTCAGTTCACCCTCTGGTCATTACCAATGGAAAGTAATGCCTTTTGGACTGAATACAGCTCCACAGATTTTTCAAAGATGGATGGATTCCATTTTTCAAAATTTCAAGACATTCTGTGTAGTTTACATTGATGATATCTTAATCTTCTCTAAAACCAGAGAAGAACATCGAGTTCATCTAAAGTTATTTTGTAAAATAATCCAAACTAATGGAATTATTTTATCACCAAAGAAAATCAATCTAGAACAAACTAGAATAGATTTTCTAGGATTAGAAATAACCTCTACTGGGATAAAGTTACAACAACATATTATCTCAAAAATAAAAGATTTTCCAAATTTTATAGAAGATAAAAAACAACTTCAAAGTTTTTTAGGTCTTCTTAATTATGGAAGAAATTTTATCAAGAATCTTTCTAAAAGAGAAATCCCTCTTTTAAAGAAACTTCAAAAGGATCAACCTTTTGAATGGACAGAACAAGATTCTAATCTTATCCAAGAGATTAAAAGTGATCTCAAGGATATTCCAGATGTTTATTTCCCACAAAACGGAGATAAACTCATTCTTGAGACAGATGCATCAGATCTCTGCTGGGGATGCGTTCTCAAAGCCATAAGGAAGGAAGTCTGGCCTCATCACGATGAAGATAAAACACATCATTCAATTCGTGCTTTAAAAAAACCATTATCTAAAAAACTTCAAAAAGAAGAAAAGATATGTGGTTATAATTCAGGCAAGTTCAAATCAAATGAACAAAATTATATCATTTTTGAAAAAGAACTTTTAGCAATTAAATTGGCATTAAAAAGATTCCATATTTATCTTGCTCCTGAAAATTTTATTATCAGAACAGATAACCAATCTGTTCGAGATTTTCTTATCACCAGGAAAAACTGTCTTGATGGAAGACGGTTAAAATGGTATAATAATATATCTCTTTATTCCTTTGAAGTAGAACACCTTAAAGGAACTAATAATTTTTTGGCTGATTTTCTTAGCAGGAATTATGGATAAAGGCAAGGGAAAAGCCAGTGACTGGGTGACGGTAGCTAAAAAGGCGCCTTCACTAAAAAGATCTTTGGTGCAACCAACACCACCCCCTACGTCCATAAACCAATGGTTCGTAGTTTTCGCAGGATTTCAACCAGGAATCTATGCTACATGGTTTGACTGCTACAAGCAAACCAATAACTTCAAAGGTGCTTGTTTCAAGACCTATGAAACCTTTGAAGAAGCTAAACAAGCATTCTTCAATGTTGGACTTGCAGCTAAAAAGTTTTTTCAAAAAACAGATATCGCTGAGGTGTCTGACTTTTTTAATCCAGGGATTCCCCTTGAGGTTTTTGAAAACCTTAATCTGTCATGGAAATACCATGTCACAGATCAAAGAAAAATTTTTCGAAATACTTTGAGTACACTTGCAAAACAAATTGCGGAGCTCCATAGTAGTTATCTTTTCTTTAAAGATATCTGCAAAGATTTGGTTCTACAAATCAATTGGGAAGAAGAACTTTCCATCGATAGGTGTGAGTGGTATCTTTTACTTTCAAAACACCTTGAAAAGGATTTTACCTCACCTCTTTTTGAAAAAATAAAAAGAATTTGTCTTTATGAAAAGGTTCAAAAAACCTTGCCAGAGCATATCTTCATTCAAATAAAATATTTGGTTGAAGATAATCTTTCAGTATTGGTCCAATTTTATGTTGAAAATCATGAAAATATCAATTTGAAAGATGGTTTTCCAAAACTCAGTCTTGGCACATTTCTAGCTTGGCCAAGAGAAATGCTTGATTGGGGGATAGTAAACAAACTAATCATCCAATCTCATTATCCAGAAATGGATCTGCCAGCAATGATTAAGTCCATGATCTACAAATGTACTAGTCATTTGCATTACAACAAGACATATTCGATCTGGATCTCCAGTTCAATTGGATGGCGAGAAAAAACTCGTTTTTTCCAACCTTATCAAATTTGGTTCATGAAAGACATGACCGATGAAGAGTATCTCGAGAAACCACTTGAAGATTCTCTTAGTTACGCAAGAAATCTTATCCCAAGAAAACTTGCTATCCAGAGCATAATTCTGCTCAAGAATAACGCTCTCACTATTTTAAATTCTTCAAGAAGAATGATAATGGTCGCTGATGGAAGAAGGATTTTTATCACAGATCTAAGCATCGATTTTCCATCACTCTCTCCATACCATACTGAAAAAGCAAAACAGCTTTTAAAAGATATTTCAGAGTTTAAGATGGATCTTCCTCAAGAAATCCTTCACTCAGCCGAGATGGAAGATTACTTAAACGATCAACCACTCGACGACGCACAGGGACCAGAATCCCCACCAATCCTTGACGAATATGAACTTCATAACCTCATTAATCAAATGGAAGGATAATGAAGTTATATTTCAGATCTCCAGAACGACTGCAAATTAATCCAGCACACGACAAGAGATCTTATCCAATAAGGATCCTAAAACAGTATCCTTATCGCTGCAAAGTCAAAAAGACAACAGTAGCTGCCACAGTAAAAAACGTCGGCAGAAAATGACAAAAAGCAAACAGTGATTTGTCGGTCGAAAAAGTCAAAAGGCTACAGTACTGCTACAGTAGTTCGCACCGATTACTGTCGCAGCCTCCGGTTTCCAGTCATTCTCGCTTATAAAAGAAGACGAAGACTGAAGCTTAGGGGCATCTTGCACATACTCTCTTACTAATCTCTCTTATGTTTGGTTTCAGTTTGTAATACTACTACTCTTCTGTTTGTAAAGCTTCCGTTGTGTTTGTGTGCACAATATCCATATCAAAGTGGTTATTTTCACACTTCTGTAGTAATGGATACAAAGGAGTTATATGCATAATTTTATTTATTTTTTTGACGAGGATTCATTGAAAAGCACCCAAAAGGGGGACGCAGCCCGAAACAACTGCACAAAAACTATAGCCTCAAGCTATCCACAAAAGACAAAAGATGTTCCATAGATTTACAGTTAGAACCCTTTACCCAAAAGAATAGAGAATTATGTCCAGAATATCTAACCACCCCCCATGGAGACTCCACCCTAGGTCCCCATCAAAGGATCTCCTATTCCTCTTCTTTCAGAGGGTCCACCACAAGCAAAGGGGGCAGTCCTCCACGCATCTCTGACTTGGGGTCACACTCGGCAGCCACCCCAACTGACAATCAAGCACAACAAAGTCTCAGGCATGACCTACTGGATCCCAAAAACTACACAAAGCATATCCCATGCATAATTTATATTACAAGGGGTTATTTTGCACGGAAGGGTACCAGTTGTTGAAAATGAAGGTTTCTTTTATAAGGGGTTTATGTGCTATGTGCACTACTTCTATACCGTAAATTCATAGGGCGTTCTTTGTTGCTGCTGCAGCAACAACAAGCACCACCACCACCAAGCCCTTTTACCAACTACTTGGAGTCGCTATATAGAATCCTAAATTTCAGTTCCGCTCTATCTAAGGCCATAGAATCCTATATTTCAGTTCCGTTTTAACTTTGATCTTCCTCTTCCACTCATGTATGTCACTCTTCCTAACTGACTCATTTAAGGGTGTTCCTTGCACTGGGGTTCTTTGCACCTTACTTTATAACAAATATAGTGCTTTTTTAGCACTATATGCTAAAAAAAATCATTAATTTAATTCTGTAAAATAAAAGAATAATATTGAATAATATAAATATTTACGCGGTTTGGATATTTGACTATGACCTATTAATTTGAGGCGTAAACATTATGATAACAAAATTTACAGAAAATATTGTCTGCCAGAACAAATAGAGCCTAAAGAGTTGTAAATTCAGTCATTACAAGAAGAGTACAGACCTTGTCGCGAACCCAACCACCGGCGACTCGGAGTTGAGTTTGGAGATTGAAATGCCGAAGAACTTGCATAAGACGATCGAATATCTGCTTTTCCTTGTCCGTCAGATCAATCTTCTCTTTCACTTGAACTAAAGGAGTTGGTGATGGTGGTGGTGATGTTGAAGTCGCCATTACTCTGGAACGATTATTAAACCCTAGGATTTTGGGACGAAGGCTTGCTAAGTTGTTGAATTTGATGGTTGGGGGAGTTGGAAGAAGAAAGGGCTTAAAGAGATTGCGAGGGGTTTGGAGAGTGAATAGACGATGAGCATTCAAAGCAATTTTCATCTCTCTCGCACTCATAGAGTAGCTTTTAAGTAACGCATTTTTGAATTGATTTTGGTTTTATGGTCCAAAGGCCCTGTTTATTAGGAGCATTGCCTGTGGGCTGTTCATTAGTAATTGGGTTTTAGCCTTCAGGGCCCACTTGTCAGCATATCTGGGCAGTTTCTATAAAAACAAAAGATTTGTCATGTAATCGAAGTATTTAGCTTCACAAGTAATTGTTTTAAGTATAAAATTAAGGATCAGTTTGGTTGAAGAGAAATGGGAGGAGACAGAAAGAATGGAAATTGAGGAAAAACATGTAGTAGTGTTTGGTATACAAAAGTGAAAGGAATAGAAGAATTTGGAGAGACTCACTAATTCCTTCCATGGCGATTTTCTACTCTTTTACTGTAGTAATTATCCTGTTAGTCTATATTCTTTATAATAACAAATGAATTACGCTATTATATTTGTCACTCACAAAATAAATTAATCATTTTTTTTTCTTCTCTCTTCTGTATCCACCCTCTTTTCCAAACATGATTAATATTTTTTTTTTCTTTTCTTTTACGTCATTGATCTACAAGAGACTAACAATAGAATTCTTTTTTTTTGTAACTAATGTTATCATTTCTTTTCATTTTCTTCTTATTATTTCAAAAATATCAAATTATTAAGGTCAAAAAAATAATTGCTGATTTTTATTAGAGAAAAGACCTTTAATAATTACTACCAACTCCAGCGTGTTTGGGACCTGATTTTGAGATATCACATTTAAAATGTAACACAATATAAAATTGACAAGTGTACTTCATAATTTTGAAACATTATGATATTTTTTAAAAAAAAGAAGAACAATAATCAATTGAACCATTTATACAAGAAGTCAATCTACTCATGTACACCAACAGGTAAGCCAAAAATATTGAGAGGAAAACAAATCCCAAAACCAGTATGATCACCAGCAACAGGCTCTCCAAATGAGTATAAGATTATGCAAAGCTTCAGAAGGCTCTTGCAATTCTCCCACCTTCCCTGCAAACCAGTATGATCACCAGCAACAGGCTCTCCAAATGAGTATAAGATTATGCAAAGCTTCAAAAGGCTCTTGCAGTTCTCCCACCTTTCCTGCTCACAGCCTCACATAGCCGGCATGGTAACGTGTCTAAGCTCACTGCACGCGTCTTTCCATAGTTACCCAGAAGACCACATCTTCTCCATGCATGGTATTCTGCATATGCTACAGGGTCAGTCGCAAGGGCCTTCACATAAGAAGCCAGCTCCTCCATTGAGTTGAATTTAGTCCCATCTATGATTGAATGTGGAGGTACAAAGTCCCAAACATTGGGGGCACCAAAGTAGATTGGGACTGCTCCCGAGTCTAGGGCATAGAATAGCTTCTCTGTCACGTAACTCTCTGTCACAGTGTTCTCTATTGCAAGGACAAACTTGTAGTGAGACATGGCACAGTGTAAATGGTCCCACCATTTTGGAGCTGCACGGGCATCCTTCATGCAGTCGGGATAGAGAGAGAGTGCCATGTCTAGGCCTCCGACATTGTTCAAGCACTTGCCAAATGAGTGGTGAGGCAACAAGCTGAGGAGACTCTTGGCAAGCTGGTTTCTTTGAGGAAGACACCGTGATGAAGACCAATAAACAAGAGTATCCTGAAAATTAGGAACGGCAATAAAACTAAAAGATCAGGTTTTATAATTGATAATAATACTATTATGACGAGGAAACGAATGAAAATATATAGTTAAAACATGAGAAATGAGGGCAACACGAGGCGAAGGAGTGGGGTATGGAAGATTACACTTACATTGTTCTTATAAGAAGATAAATGATAATTTCGATTATTATGAAAGAGGGCACCAGCATAAGTTGACTGGACATCATCTTTGGCATGATAACTGATAAAAATATCCTCAACACTTGATCGCTTCCTGCCAGCCTCAAGATCCATGTATACACGAAGTGGATCTCCGTTGCGTCTCTGAAACACGAGAAAAATCACTACAAAGAAGCTAACCAAATAAATTAGAGATTCCAAGGTGAACAAAATACAGTAATGTATCATTTTGTTGCCAGTTGCCCACAAAAAGTAGGTATCATTCAATAAATTGTAGCTAAAATGGCCATACAACATTCCAAATTTATGTTTCTTTACCATGACTTCTTTACCATCAAATAGACCATAGTGGAAATGTGGTTTGTAAGTTAACATTGTTATATGCAAAATCTATACTTGATGCAAATGGAGCTAACATTTTAATGAATTTGATGGAAACTATCAGTACTGGTGCTCAAATAAAAACTACAGATCAAATGATAAACAACCATTGAAAGCAATAAAACAAAGTATAAGAAAAGAGGGGAAAAAGGGAATCAGACCAAGAAAACCATTGAAAGCAAGAAAACAAAAGGAACTTAAGTTTGTGTTTTGCTTCCATTGCACATCTCATGCATAATGTGTCACAACTGTTAAAACTCTTGCTATTTTATGGACTGCTGTTAGATCCACCATTACTTATGCATTTTAAGCATTTTAAAAGAAAAGAAGATGATTCATAGAAACAACTATTTTGTATAAGCTACCTGTATAATCAGACCAAGGCAAAAAAAGATAAGCATCAATTGATAAAATGAGATGAAGTAATGAAATCCTGGCTGTGCATCAGCATTTAACCAATATAGGACTGCTGCGAAACAAGCCTTGTTATGCAAAGGGCAATATTACCAAGGAGAACGATGTTACTTTTCTCCTGGAGCGAACGCATGGTTGAAAACTTATATTTGTATCAAATATTTTCTTATTTCCTTCTATAGCTAATTAAATCATTAATAAAATCAATTATTTAACTTATTCTCCTAATAAAGTCTGAAAATGAGAAGTTTACCTTCTAAGCAGATGTTTGTACAAATACTAGCAATCATAAGGTGTGAAAACAAGTAGCCTGATTCTATTTTAATGTATAAGGCTGCTTAGGCAAGATGATGGAATACTGATTGCGCATGTATCCTCCCCAGCAACTCTTGAGTGCATCACTGAACAATTTAAAGCAATAGAGAGGCAGTTGGTATGACAACATGAGCCACGTAGGCCTATGTAAGGATGGAAAAAGGGTCAGAGCTGGAACATCTATAATACAAACAGAATTTTTGTTCGAGGAAAAAACCTGCAATACATTCTGAAAGGGAAAAAAATGAAAAACCTGCAGTAATTCTGAAACCAATTTACTTATTAAGACGTGGGAAGTTTATCAGTCTCGACTTTGTGAGATCTATATACTGGAAAGAGTTGAAAGTATATAAATTATGTTTGGTGGATACCAGTCATTGGCATGGCATGTCAATATATCCAGTACTGGAAGTGCCGATTAAAAGTTCTTGTGTTTTTTCACTCAAGAGATTTTGGAAACGCAAAACATGACTGCTACTATATTTTAATTAGAATCTACTCAGAACTGGTGGGTCAATCAATATCAGAACATCCACAAGTTTCAGTTACACAATCAGTAACATAACCTTTTAGCTTGTAGGACCTACATATTTCAGTCTTGACAATCGAATCATGTATCTAACATACTAAAATATAGTGAGACAGCTCAAATAGAGAGCAAAGAAGAAAAATACTTCCTATCAAAAAGCTTAAAAAATAAGGAGCTATGAGAAGTAACCTTATGGAGCCTACCATAATGTTGCTTAGTCAATGGTGGACTGCCGACTGCCCATGTGCTGTACAAGATATGTCATGGGACTTTCCATATCATAGTTTCCTCCACTACAAATTACTTTTTAACTGTCTTTACAAACAATTCTCCATGCATTGTGAAACAATGTTTATGTCAGATACATAAATCAAGCAATAAAACGGGTTCAATGGCTTAATTTGTATGGGCTGTTCAAGAGTTTATACAAACCGAGCCGCAAAATATATGGGATCAGCTCGTTTACTAAATAAGGCTAAAAAATGATATTGAAATTGACTCATTTACTAGATGAATGAAGATGAGTTGAGTTGAGTTTTAAACAAGCCGAGAATGAACAGTTTGATTCATTTACATCCCTAGTTAAGGTTCTCCAGCAATTTCCTCAGCAACTTGGCAATGAAAGCCAAAAATAGGCCAGACCAGATCAGCATCCTCCCTTAGTTAAAATCTCCAGCCATCTCACCCAAATTATTTTTCTTTTCCTCTCTTAAAAATCCCTGTGACAGTTATCTAACCTCTTTGCCAGTTTTATACATAGAGAGATAAGGAAAGTTGGCTAAAGTGGACTTGATAAGGGCAACTCTACACCCTAGCGAAATGTAGCATTTTCTTCAAAGAGATCAATCTTTTGATTATCTTCTGAACTTTCAGAATTCCAATATTCAGAAGCAAGTACATTGCACTAAGATGAAAACAAAGGTAGTTTGAAAGGACAACCCAGGATGCTATTTTAGCAGTTTATAGACTCAGCAGCAACGAAACCACCAACATGAAAAACCTAAATTCCCAACACTATCCAGAACTGAAGAGACAGAAATACATGTTGCTATGCAATCTATTGAGGGCTCCAAAATGAGAAGATAACATTGACAATAAAACATAAGATGAGGAAGAGACAGAAGCATATGTTGCCTAATCAAAACTCTGTGAAACGACTGTAGTTCTCAGCTTTAAGGTAAAACTGACCAAGGATTTGAATAGATCTCCTTCTTCAAGACCTATTCCAGCATAGAAGGACCCTCTTACAGCTTCAATTACCAAGATGTAGTGGAGATGAAACCCCCAATCACTCTTCTCCAAATCTCACCAAACACTTAATGTGCCAAGACAAATTTCAGAAGTCTGGATCCAACAGTATCATATGCTTTTCCAAAACTATTTTCATAATCAACGACTTCCTCCTAGGAATTTGTTAGCCTCTACACTTTCATTTACTGCCCAAACTGTATATCTGATTTGTCTTCATCTAAGACAAGCAAACAGAAGGACAGATAACGTCAGGCAACACAACTCTGAGATGCCTAAATATAGACGACCAGGTTAATAGAATTGAATTCCTTAGGACCAAAAGAATAATTTCTAATTTCCTATTATACATCATGCTGGTCAGAATGTATATCCCTGAAACTTGTCATAGTCCAAAAGTTCTTACAATCACCATCTCCACTACAAGTAGCACAAAGACTTCACAGATGTTGAGGAATTCCAACCTTGCTCTTATACCAATATGTCTATTTGAACAGTAGTTAAGATTAATACGAACACAAAAACCATTTAAACTTACCTGAGACTTTTGAGGGGAAAGTAACTAATATTTATGGGCGAAGACAACCCGAAATATATTTCTATATGCAAGGATCCTAAACAAAAAGAAATAACAAAAATACTAAGCTCCATTATACCTAGAATGTGGCTCTATTAAGATCAATAAAGTGATTTAACATGCTGTAGTTGGGAACAGCATGGTAAGTCTCCAGCTGGAGATCTCACTATCCCTTTTTCCTCAATCAAATATACATTTCTTCAATTCACGAAACATCTAAATTCATGGAAACATGCAGATCACATCTAAGAAGAGTTTACAAGTACAGAACCCAACAGCCGCAATCAATGAAAACAAATGTTCATTTCACCAACATCACATTTATTTCTTTGCACACCAGAACAACAATCCTAAAATCTACCATTATAATAGGAACATACGCGCATAGATATATAAATAACTGTCTATAAACACACACACACACATATATATATACACATGTATATAAATACCCATCTATGATTAAGTCCTTCCATATATCCAGAATCGACAAATTCAAAACTGCCGAATAAATAATCGAGTTAAGAAGATGAAACAAAAGAAAAACCTGAAGTGGAGGTGTCGTTGTCTCGAAAAACAAAGCATCAGGCTTATCAGCAAGAACCGAAGATTTGGTCCATAAACAGCTCAATCCACATCGACAAGGATATAGATTATCCAAATTATCAGGAATCCAAGTCCACCCTTTAACCAAAACACTAACATGGCTCATCTTCAACTCCTTACAATCCAATTCACCATCAACCTCTTGCAAAGAGGACGAAGATGATGATAAGCCACTCCTCAGCAACCCTTTATGCTTTTCTCTGAACTGAGAACAACCCACCTGAGAGTCCCATTTCTTGAACGCACCCAACAAATCTCCAAATGGGTCTGGTGTAGAATTAGAGTACAGTATCGAATCATTAGCGAATGGGATCGAAGTGGAGGCAGATGGGAATTGGAGGAAGCCAGAGAAGAAGATGAGAACTGCGAAACCCAACATCAGAGTGATGGCAAAGGAATTGATGGATATCAATGGCATGGTGAGGTAGGTTTAGGATGGGGTTTCCCCTCTTTCTCTCTCCTGGGAAGAGAGAGAAAAGTACAGAGAAAATCGGTGGAATTTTTCCATGGGAAGAGCAGCTTCTGCGCTGATCCGGGTTGAGAGATCGGATCGGGTAGGTGAAACGCACGTTTTAGTTGACTGAGGATTTGTTTATGAACTACGAAGTTATGACTTGTGAACTTAACTTCATATTTCAATTGGAGCGATGTTGAATGAATTAAGAACAAAAAAAACAAGAGTAGCCCATGTTTTGAAGAGGGATGTCAAAAGCCCAATCCAATCTGATTTGGTTAGTTCTTCAACCCTAGTTCGGGTTGGTATGTGTGTGAAGAAGCAGCAAAAAGGTCTTATGAGTTCTGAGCTGCTCAGCAGTCAGCACAGCATGTGATAATCAATTACCCATTTGGGGAGAATAGTACCTATTTGGGGATTCATATATATCAATAAAGCTAGGGTAAAGTGTAAAAAAATTCTCTTAAACTATGTTCAAATTTGTAGATAATTCTCTTCTCTAAATTATATTTTGTACACAAAACCCTTTGAACTATCATATTTTGTTGCAAAATGCTCCCCATTTCTAGTTATTTTCTTAATGAATTACACTTAACCCATTTTTCTTTGTAAAATAAATTATGAAAAAAATTCACAATATTTTGATGACATATTCTCCGTCAAATTTGCATAAATTTACCTTTAATTCTTGAAATTAATTTTTCAATAAACAAATTAAGTAATTTCTTAATTTTTCATGAATATACTGTGTGAAGAAGAAAACAAATTATTTTAAACTAGGTATAATAAGTTTTATGATAAATAATAAATTCATCATTTTAGAAAATGGCTAAATTTAGTGGTAATTACAACTCAATGTATTTTCCCTTCTTCCTCTGCCAAGCCTTGAACCTTAGCCATTAAAGTTTAGCACATGCTATGTTACCAAAGAAGCAAGGAGACTTGGTCAACTCTGTGGTATTTTTTTTCCATTGTTATGATAAATTAATACCAATAATAAAATTAAGGTAAATAGTATAATTAATATTTTTATAAGAGAAAAAATAATGAAGATAATTTAATAAGAAAGAACAAATTTAATGGGTGAAATTGTCTTTTATGATGGATATGTCCTTAATTGCAACAAATCATTAATTCAGGGAGGCAATTTGTAGTTTAGAAAGGTTATTTTCAAAAGAGTAATAGTTCAGGAGTTTTTTTTGCACTTTACTCATAAAGTTATATGAACAATCAATTAGGTGCATGTTGAGGCTTTGAATCCCAATTTTTTTTACATGATTCGGGACTATGTAGTTTGGACAATTAGAAAATGACACATCACCAGATGTGTTAGTTTTATTGGTGATGTGTTATTTTTTAATTGACATGAGCAATATAGTTACAGATCATCTAATAATTTCTTGCATTAGAAATATATGGTAAGTATAGGTATGTGTTGTTTGAAGCATCTTTTGTAAATCTAGTAGAAGATTGTACTGGTGCATGCATTGGCATTAATGGAGAATTCCAATTGGAATTTTAGTTTTCTTATGGAAGATTTTGGATAGCACAGTACGAGTCATTGAGAAAGTATACAATATTTCAGAAATACTGATGATATGATATTTTCAGAAAGTGTAAGTCCTTCATTTCTCCCTGATTGTAGAGAAATTAGTAATTTTCAAAAGAGATGGAGTGTTTATACTTGCCGAAAATGTCATATTATCAATACTCCCACTAGCGGAGCTAGTGTGTGCCCAAGGGGTGCGTATGCCCCCCCTGAGATAATTTTTTTTTTTACTACTATATATATATATATTTTGTAAATCTCAAAAATGCCCCCCTCAATTTTTATTTTGCTCTAATAAATTAGTAATGGTTAAGATTTAAGATAAGTTATTGGTCATTTAGTCTTGTAATGTGTTAAAAGATATAGATACTACCCAATTATGAAAATACAAGAGACAAGTAATAAAACATGTATATATGAATATTTGAATTTTTTTTATATTTTAATAATTCGTAACATTTTTGTCTGAGGTCAAAACATAGTGAAAGTTATGCTCAAATGGAAGCTCTTGAAATTCTCTATTCAATGGATTTCGTTTCATCAAAAGATTTTATATATAGTGAGAGTTATGAGACTCGAAGTGAGATGAAGGAAGAAAAATATATATATACATTCACTTGTGTGTTATACGTTGAGGAATAGTGGAAAATGGGATGTATTGTGTGTAATTATTTTTTAAATTTGTTTTATATATTCTTTTTAAACTTGAAAATTGATAACTAATTGGCAAAATTTGAGCCTAAATTGAGTACTTCGAAGTCGTCTTTTCAATGAAAATAGTTTTCGGAACAAATTCTAAGTGCATAAAGCTTAATTATTTAAATCTTGAGAAAAATGAATTTCTTTTATTTAAAGAAAAAATAATAATTTGACCAAGTTTCAAGGGCATGGACAATTGAGTTTCGACTTTTAATTTAATTTTTTTATCACACCAGATTTGAAAATTCGAGGCGTGACAACGTGGTATCAAAGCGTAGTTATACCTTTTAACTTCTGAAGAAAAAAAAACCCTCCAAAATTAACAATAGCTCATTCTCTCTATTTGTGATTTCACTACAGCGGCCTCTTCATGACTACGCTACAGCTTCCTCTCTGAGTTTGCAGATGATAGATAGAGAGAGCAAATCAACCTTCTGTAATTATGTTTCTCTGTCACCAACTCACTGCAAGCTTGATTATTCGTTTCTTTTGCAGTAAAATACATTTATTTTTCATAGAATATGAAAATCCTAAATGGCTAGATGTAAATCTTACTTTACATTTAATTTTTTTTTAAGCCTTGATACTTTATCTCTTTAAGGATTCTATTTCTAATTTTCTTTCAATAACATCAAATTACATTGCCTCTGTTCCAATATATTGGTTTTTCGTTTCCTCGTTGATAATCATTATATCTAACAAAGAAGCAAAATTGACTAAATTCGTTTTTTTAGGTAAATTGAGAGTCAACATAAACAGTTTTTGTTGTGCAAATTTGTTAAACCTGTCAAATGGTTTGGACACAATAGATTAAGAATATTATATTACTAATTGAAAAAATAGTGATTTTGTTGTGTTTTTTTATTTTTTTTTAGTCTTTTACGTGAAAAATTTATATTTGTCATTATTTTTTTTCTTTACCAAAATTCACTACAACCCCCCCCCCCCCTAAACTGAAATTCTGGCTCCTCCCCTGAGTACTCCTGATGTATTGTATAATTTCTCGAGTCAATGGGAGTATACAAGGTGATGGAATATAAAAGTTAGAAATGCTTCAATTTTATTTTATTTTTTATTTTCTATATAGCATTGCTTTTATAGAAAGAGTAAAAGTTGCAAATATGCATTTTAGGTCGAACAAAAATTTGTTAAATTAATGACAATACTATGCATGGATTGTACTAGCAAGGAAAAATACTACGTACATGTGACATTGGAAGGTACTATTATTAATTAAGGCTATATATATATTTCAAATTATCTCTCTTAAATAATTGAAAAAAAAATCATTTTTGAAGGAACTCCTGTTGGAATTTAATCCATACTCAACTTGTAGAAATCAAGAATACTGCAATTAATTAAAGAGGAGATTTTAATTGACATACCTGAATGAAGATTAAACTGTAAAATACCTTTGTGTTCCTGCAAGAAATCCTTAGAGAGCTCTACCCCCTTTCTGAGAGTTGTTCTTCGATAGGGCTGAATAAGGGTTGTGAAACCCTTATTTATAACAACAACAGGGGGGACGACTTCTCTACAAATAAAATACCTAAGTCTCCCTTCCTATCATGGAGACCTAGATATCAACGGTTAGGATTAAATCCTATCAAATAAAGTTGAAAAATCACAATCCAACAGTGTAAATATTATACTGCCAATTAGACCACAATTGACAAGTATAACCCCAACCCATCAAGTAACAATAATTACATTGCAATCTAATTTTAGAAATAATGCATAGAACCACAAAAAATATTTTATTTATTTAAAATATTCCAACAACTCCTACAATTTTTGAAGGTTTTCAAATTCATTTTCAAAAAAAATGTTTTTTATTTGATTTAAAAAAGTTTCTTTGTTATCGCCATTTTTTAGTAAACAGAAAAGTTCGTCCATACATACCAAAGAATTGCATACTCAAAAGTAGACCTGTGTAGATTAGCCGTACGTCTAGAATTAGAACCCTAGTCTGAAAAATTATTAGATGATCTTTTTTTTCTTTCTTTTTTTTCGGCAAGTAATTATTAGATGATCTTTCAACTTGAACTTATAACAATGTATTAAGCGTTCATGTATCATGGTCCTTAAAAAAGACAAGAGACACACAATCATATATGTGTGTGTGTGTATATATATATATATAAATTAAGAAGATTATTCTATTCTGACATTTTTTTTTTCTTTAATTTCTTTCTTCTTCTTTTTTTTTGGTAAGTTCTGGCATGCTATCAATTGTAATTTGTAAGTATTCGCCAGCTCCATATGCAGACAAAGCTACCCAAGTACAACAAGTTCCTTAATGGTACATACGGTCAAATACTCTCTCTCTCTCTCTCTCTATATATATATATATATATATCTCTGTGGAATGCATATAAATATATAATTAAACTCACATGCAATATTATCTTAGTATACATGCATGATATATATCTTATCTTTCATGTTATGTAAGGCACGCTCTTCTAAACATTATTATAAAGGATGCCAACTTTCTGTTGGTTGTATAAAGTCATTGTATGCTTTTAGAACATATATAAAATACCGTTTTATGTATTTATGCAGGTATCATCAACATTCCATTCGAACCAAACTGAGCTCGATCGACTTGAATTGGTCCAGTTCGTTTTAGTTAATTGTTGATCTGGTTTGGTTCATTTTTGTTTTTCTTGTTGATAATGAGATGAGAAGGACTTCCATACCCCCACAGCTAGCATTGTTGAAGATTGTCTCAATCCTTCCTTAGTTGGTAGACTAGCTAGGATGCATAGGAGCATGGGGGCAATGGGCATGTTATTCAATTAATTACCAGAAGAGAATTGTTTTACTTATATATATGATATGTATGTATATAATGTTTAGGATCTAACCCGCACGGGTGGCTTAGTGAATAAGAGATTACTTAAGGCGAGCCATAAACATAAAAATTCTATATTTAATATCCAGGTATATATGTTTTCAGTTTTTTTGTTTTTGTTTGCTTCAAATTTAATTTACATACCTAGAAAATATATACCAGAAAAATAATTCCATTTAAATATTTTAAAGCTAATAAGACAAAGGTTATATAAACATGCCAAAGGAACTGTAAACCCTTGAATTAATGCAAGTCTTGAAAGAGAACATGCTTGAGAACTGCTCATTTATTTGTGGTCCTCAAGTTATTCAGTGGAGGCCTGGAGGAATTACTAGCTTGATACTTACATGTCATGCACTCTTTTCTTAAAATAAATAAATAAATATATATATATATATATATATTATATTAGGTGAGTCGACTTAATTATATATAATCTTATACACTCTTTTGTGTTACTATTATACACACACTTATATAATTAGCTTCCGTACGATTTAGCAACAAGAGTAGTCATCTGACTCAACTATATTAAAAATGATATAATTTTGTCTGCTGACATGCATCACATGCATCTTACCTTCTTCTTGTTGATGTTCACATCTGCAGTTTGAGAGGGTATGGAAGGTTTTGTTGCAGAGTTACTGACACCATGTGCATCGAAGCTTATTGCACTAGTCACTTCATTGATGATATATAACTATATACAGTCAAATCTCTCTCTCTCTCTCTCTCTCTCTCTCTCTCTCTCTCTCTCTCTCTCTCTCTCTCTATCTATATATATATATATATATATATATATATGCATGTGTTTGAATGCATGTGTTTTGCATGCGTGTGAGGACTTAATTAGTCCACGTTAAGGCTGTATATATATATATATATTCTTCTGCTATGCACCCTCAAAGCTAGCTAGCTCAGTCCTCTACATACCTTATCTTTCATGATATATATAATTAATTAAGGCACGCTCTTCGAGCTCTATATATACACACATAGCCATGCCTTTCACGTCTCTCATTTATCTCTTGCATGCATTTAGTAGTACTACGGGTTTCACATTTCTTTAAAGTAAATGCCAAAACAAGTAGAGGATGTTGAAGCTAGAAGAAGAGCTCCAAAGGGGCACTTTGTGGTCTATGTAGGTAGTGAAATGACAAGGTTTGTTGTTCCCACGTCGTTTTTGAAGAACCCTATCTTCCAACAACTGCTAGACAAAGCTGCAGACGAGTATGGTTTTGATCATAGCCAAAATAGAATTGTTCTTCCTTGTGACGAGTCTAGCTTCCGAAGGCTCACCGCCTTCTTGGCGAAGAGAGCTTAGACATGGCTTGCTGACATTGCTATGCTTTAATTTGCTTCCTTGCTTTGTTTATCAATGTAAGTGTGTAAGTGCATGTGTTTAGGGAAGTACGTAATTCCTTGCATGGTTAATATATATATATATACACTAAACATATGCATAAGGTTAACTATCAAATTAAGAATGTATATGCAATAATTGGTCTCTCTATTGATTATATATGTATATTGTATATCCTGATCACAATGAACTGGTTAAGAAAGAGAGGAGCTAGGGAATGGGAGAGTGTAGGAGGTTGGTGTTATGAACTTAAGAACAAAAAATTAAGCATGATAAAGTTAGTGTAGAATAAAACTCACTTCATCCTGTAATAGCATAACAAAATGAGAAAACGAAGGAGATTATTTCATTCGATTGTAATTATGATTTCATTGTTAATTTGTGGATATATCATGCATAATTGACCATGAATGATGAAATTAAAACATTGAATAACTTTGATAAAGAAAGTGTGGAGCCTAGTCGTACTTTACTTAGATTTTTTCTGTTGTATTTTGGTATTTTTAGAGTTGTTATATAGCCCTAATTCTATAGGGATGTAGTAAGAGGCGGTTGTTATTCATCTCTGTGTTTCGTCCGTTGTTCTTCATGTAGTGAAATCTTGATGATTACGTGAATGTAACTCTAATTTTGAGTGAATTACATAAATCTTGTATTTTAAAACAAAAAATTTTGAACATTGTGTAATAGAAATTTTAACTAGAAAAACAAGCAAGTTAAAGAATGGTTATACGAATTAATTTCCTATCATTCCAAAACAAAGTTATTTATATGTTTTTGATAAGTAGGACACGAACTCCACACACACAAGCACACACACTGTTGTTAATTTTCATTAGAAACTCGAATTCTCTCCTCGTATGATGAGAGACAATGAGGAACTGAGGGTAGGAGAAAACACGGCTGGGATAGTCAAACTATGCGTACCTAAAGTATGGGTTGGCCCAAAGATAGCCCCGATATCCTAAAGGTTTGATTGAATTGGGTAGGGCCTAAAACAAAGATACACTGAATTTGGGGGCCATTCTGCCTAAGCAATTTAGAATTGAAAGTCATGAATACTTCAAAATATTTTAACACGTGATATCTCCCGATAAATGTTCTCCCAATCCTGCTTGCACTAATGAGCAACCCTATATAAATGATTCGATTTACAGATCTAGTATCAGGAATTGATTTCCTATAAAAGAACTATTCTTTTGGAAGAAGAAACTCGGTGCATATTATGTTTCAATTTTACTTTTTAATATTAGATTGAAACGCAACCAAAAGGTTTGCACATACCAACATCATAGTACTCTCTCTTGTAACTTAGTGTACAAGGGCATTTAGGATTTGGGGTATAGTATTAGAGAACACTAAAAACAACAATTTAGAGAGTAGTAGAGAGAGAGAGGGGGGCTTTTGGGGGTTGAAACTTGTAATCTATTGATTTTCGCACAAGTGAAATCTTTCGCCGAATATTCATTATGAACGTAGACTTTTCGTCAAATTACATAAATTTTTTGTATTTTTTGTGATGTGTGTTTATTTTTTTGTCTCGCACGCCGCCACCCGATACCCTCGTGATTTAGGAATGTTTTTAAAAACTATGTATATTCGCTTTCCAATGGAATTTCTTTTGGGCATTCCAAAAGAAAGAGATGTCAACAAAATGCAGCTATGAGCCAAAAAAAAAGAAAAAGAAAAAAGAGCCTATAAGATGTCAACAAAATGCAGCTATGAGCAAGAAAAATACTTTGGAAATGGTACCCATTGAGTTTTTATTGGTTCAATCTTTCTTTTAATCGATATCCCAATACATGAATGAGTACGTCATTTCTCAATTACCATCCTACATACATCGATGCGTAACCTTATTGAAGATTGCTATATCTAACCAAAAGTGCCCTTTACGTTATATCTAGTTATATCTACAGTAGATTTCATTAAAAAATGAGACAAAGAAAAGAAGATAAGATCAAATTAATGATTTTTGTTTTCTCCAAATGTGAACATCTATATATATATATGATTGTGATTCTTTTATTAATTATAAAATTGGCCCTACTGAACGTGACTTCATCCAAACGGAGTATACAGTAGTGCTTGCAATTTTCAAATATAACTTAAAAGGTTATCTTCCTCGAAACTCATTAAATTTTTTGAATAATGGAAGCAATTAAAGAGATTACAAAAAGAGAGCACCGTTTGATTTTTGTGAACAAGAAAAGGTTTCATGTATACTTTCACAACTTTTGGAATATTTATCTTGATTTCAGAAGCAAAAGTTGTTTTGGCTTTTTCAACCTAAAGCAAGGAAAATAGTTTTCCAAGTAATGAAGCTATCGTGTGAGCTAGAAAAGTAAATCTAGAGGTTTTATGCTTAAATAATAAATCATCTTCCATTGAGTTGCTTCCAAATTTGATACAGCAATTTTTTTTCCCTTCGTGCATGAGATTAAAAAAATATTGGGATAATTTTTGTTAAAAATTCGCAGAAAATAATGTCGAAGAAACCTTAAATTTAAGAAAAATTTATTTGTGGCCGAAAACTGAACTAGACAATCAAATGTGGATCCACCATGCCCAGTGATGGCCCCACAACCTCTTGTCTTTGTCTCGATAGTTCTGTTTCAGCGCCCTAAACTTAAATGGTACTCACATCTGTTTTATAATAATATCATCTTTTTCATTCATGAAGATAAGTTATGTTGTATTTAGGAGCACCGAATCGATGCCTTGAATTGGAACTGATTCCGTGCTCCCAAACAAAAGATTAGGGTTTATGGTCCGAGCTCTACTTTTTTAGCCATTGTAATGCCAAAAACCCATGACTAACCCTTTAACCATTAAATTTTTAGGGCTAATTAAGAGTTGAGCGGTGATAGAGAATCTGTATTCAGTAATTTTTAAATGAATAAATGTGAGAGAAGTTATGATAATCCTATGACCTCTCTCACTCACATACAATCATTCAGAAATCGTCTGAAAATAATTAGTTGAATGTTTCTTTGATGAAATAGTCCGACCCTAGAATATATTCTATACTTGTTAGATGAAAATGAACGCATAGTCCTTTTTTTGGGAAAATGTCAAAAATGGAAACCGAGTCTATCCCTTGGTTTGCATTGCATTGCATTGCATATCATGTCAACCAAAAGTGACCTTCCCAAATCAGTAGGTAAGACTACATGTATCATGTATGCACATCCAAAATAAATTCTAAGCAATCATTTTGGATATGCTTTGGACACGTCATTTTCAGAGCATAAATTATTGGAGAAACTTTGTATGATATGATAGCCTCTACAATTGCATTGCACACCACTTGCATTTGTACACTAAATGCTCTATCATAAATGCTAATCAAACGGCGTCAGAAGCAAGGAAGTGAATCTGGTGGAGGGTTAGTGGCTGATTGGTTAGATATTTATGTTTCATATACAATCTTACCTAATAATAGACTCTTGCTTTCCCTCGTTTCCCTCGTATGAATGGCAAATTGATGTGAAATCAACGAGTTATCGTTGCCTGTTCATACCCAAATATCCCAACCATATACATAACTGCAGTGGATTCGATTGACGTGTCAACAACACGACTAAATCTAGAATAACAAGTAACGACAACTCAACCTTAATTTAACTTATATACGTTCAAAATTTTAGATGTATTATACATATTTGTAATTTTGATCAACTTTCTCACCGTCTTTAAATTTTGATTTATTGTCTAGTAATCCTTGGAAAATGAAATTCTTGAGATTATTTTTTTATTTTTTACAATTTTATACATATTTATATTTAACTTTTTAGACTTTTTATGAATATCATAAGAGTAACCAAACTTGACACTAATCAGAGATCAATCCCATCTTTATAACTCAAGCTCAACAGGATTTTAAATTTTTTAATAATTTTAATGTAGTTTGTGTTTGGACTCGGAAACTTGAGTTGAAGGTTAGGTTGCAGTGAATTTGAATTGAAGTATTTATATCTTAGAAAAATATTTTATATTTTTTATAGGCATAAGATAATTCACTTTTCATATAATTTAATATAATTCCTAATAAGTGCAAAATCAAATTCATATTGTGAAAAGGCATGAAAAAATAAAATCTAGCACCACTAGAATGTACTACAAGCACCTTTCTTATATATGCTTACTTGCTCTAGTGAAAGTAGTAAGCTTAGATTCCAATCATCTTTGTTGTACATACTTGTTACCGTGAAACTAGTAAAGCTCTAGAGGAGCTAGCTAGTTCTCTCTCAAAGATATACTATTATGATTCCCTTTCTATAAAAATAATAAGGTTCCCTCTCCACACACTTTTTTTTTTTTCTAGTAAGAAATTTTTCCACAAAAAAAAAAAATTAGTAATAATAATAAAAAGAGTAAATTAGTCTAACCTACTCCTGATGTTTGGTTTAATTGCTCGTAAATTAAAATTTTTTGTAAAATTACTATGACAATCATGTTACATTAATATCACTTAAACAAAATCGCATCTGATATACAATTACAAAAGTGTCCTCAAGTTATAATGTTTTTGTGCAAAAATAACTTCAATTTTTAAATCATTTGATTGAAATTAACATATTTTTTATATATTTTTTTCCATCAATGTCACACCAGCACTACCATCAACAAGAATAATTTTGACATTTTAATTTTTAATGTTAATTGATTTTAACATAGCTGACGGTCAATTAACAACAGATTTACTTGGAGTAAAGTAAATCAAACTTTAAGAGAAGTTGATCGATGTATTTTAAAAACTTTAATTTAAAAGTAATTAAACAAAATTTTAAAAAAGATCAGAATAAGAATAATAATAAATAAATAAATAATAATAAATAAAATCGCAAATAAAGCAATTGGCAATGGCATCAACACGAAGTGACGGTATGTAGCAGAGGCACCGCATTTTGATACTAAAGCACAATTCAAGTTCTTAAAAGGAAAATGACTTCATGATAAGGATTTTAAGCTGTAGAAGGCATCACAATATTCTGACAATCATAGACAGAGATGTCTTCTAAAGTTGGGTGGGTGGTATACACAAAATATGATTTGATTGTTGGAGGGTGATATATATATATACACACACACACACACATATATATATATATATATATACATACATACGCCCACAATTATGCAGTTAGGTTTAATACTTTTAAATTGATTTTTGAAAAGTCTCTTTCGACTTTTCAAGTTCAAAATTTATTATGGAGAGTGTTTGAATTGGTAAGGCTAAAGTATTTCGGAGTTCAAAATAAGCGTTCAAATGAAATTAATGAGTACCAGTTTTCTCATTTAACTTCTGTCAGATAGAGTCTAAACAGATGTTCAACTAACTCCTTTGATTCAAGGCATGTTCAATGTTACTGATGATACCGCTAATGACCAAAACATCTGGATCATTTCTTCTCTTTAACCAAATGGAATCGTGTTCTATGGAATCTATTTTTTTTTCTCTTTTCTTTTCTTTTTAATTTTCTACATTCAATAGCTAAAATTTTTATTCGGATAGTTGAAATGTTACATACGACAACATTTAAGAGATTTTCTACAAATTCTAGGATAGGGGAGTGTTATATAGGACGGTTGCATATTTGTAAATTGAAACCAACTTACTTTACTTGACAGATTTGAATGAACAGTTGTCCGTAATATTTCTCTACAACTTTACATGAAAAGTCTTATTTGTAACATAAACAAAATTACTATTCAACCCTTGCTTAATCAAAATGTTTCAGATGTGCATCGACCAAACATTTGGGTTAAGCATATCTACTGCCCAACCGAAATGTTAGGCCGAACAACATTCCATTTCTTGGCAACGTTCATCTAGAAAAATAATACTTAGACAAAAATATTAACCGAAATGCTTGGCCGAGCAACACTTTATTGACAGAAATGCCTGGCTAATGAATGTGCATCCAAGGGATGCAATGCATTGAGACCGACGCGAGTTTCATTGGTTTACATCTAAGGAATGAAGCTGGGTCAAACAAGTTTAATCCATGCATGAACTGTTCAAATATATAATTATATTCCGGCTGTATAACTAGGTTTGAAGTTTGCCCAAAAGAACCAACTATTGTAAAAAAATTTGTCGGTTAAATTATTCAATCGTAAAAAATATTGTAGCATCTTACTTCGCCTAAAAATATATATATATATATATATATATATATATATATATATATATAAGCATCGTGTTTGAATCACTCTTAAAAAAAATTACAATTTAACGGTCAAAAATGTTTAAAAAACTAATTTTACAGTTTAAAATATCTGTCTATCTATGATCGAAAATAATTTTTTTTATTTAAAATCAAACGATCACAATTTACCTATTACCTTCACATCTAAATTCACATACACACACATTCACCTACCCTTATACCTAAAATAATATTATATTTTTTATAGTGTTATAGGCACATGCAATACAAGTAATACGCTGGTGTGTGTATGTGAATTATATATACTAGTATCTTGATTCTTAGAAAAGCTAGTTAAACTAACATGGGATAATAAAAAATAAATAAGTAAATAAAAAATATTATTACTAATTCCAAAAAATGTGGAATCCCATATATAATTTAAATGTCCTTTTCTTTCAATGGCAATTGAATTGTTATCATCGCACCAGCTGGTAATTATCAATGCAAGTTTGGGGGTTAACAAGAAGTCAACAACCCATACATAGTGTATCAACTAAAATATTGTGGCTCGTCTTTCATGTGTAATTTTAGCTACTATAAAAGACGGTAAAAGAACAAACTAGTAAGTGTAAAAAATGTAAGTTTTAATATAAGAATGGTCCCCTTGCTTAGCTAGAACTAGTCAGAAATGAAAATAAAATAAAATAAATTAAACTTGTCAGAAGTTTGGTTAAAAAGAAAGTGAAAATTTTGAGAAAAGTAAAATTTCATGGCTGTCATAATTTTTTCAAAACGTTTTACTTTCATGTGACTTTATATATTACTTTCTTATTATTATGTTCTATTAGTTATTTCTCATCACTCTTCCTCTTCTTGAGTATAGCTTTCCTAATTTAGCACTATCTCTTACTTAAAAATTATACTAATATAATTTAACGTGAAAAACAATAATATGTTTTGAAGTTCAATGTTCCTTTTATGTTATTGGAGCAGACCGAACTGCCTTTCTTCTTTTATTATTTGACTTGAACTCTCTTTTTTATTTTTACTTTATTTTTATTGAATTATAGTATATATATTTTTAGTCTTTTTTCCTTTTTTTTTCTTTCATTCTCTATCACTATGATACACAACCAACTGGTCCATCACTAAATTGTATATATACATAGTTTTGATGACATGAACTTGAAACTTCATTCACCTACATCAAACAAAAAATAAATAAAGTTTAAATCACCAATGAGTTCCACTTAAGAAAAATATTATGAAACCTTATTTTAAAAATAAACAAATTTTAAAATAAATATAAATAATTATACTATATATAGTGAAATAATTGTATGGAGGGTGTCATTTCTTTTTTTGTTATATTACTTATATAAATATATTATACTAGATATATGACAACCACTAGGGTTTATTCTCTTCAGTAAAAAATAATTTTTAAATTTCATTCATGAGTCTGACTGAACAACAAAATGAGAAAGAGAGTTAGAAAGAACTTATAAGTTATTTGAAACCTTATAAATCTCTCGGCGACAATTTTATTCCGGTGAAATCGTGAAGGTACTTTCTCTTTATCTTGTTCTGCTATATGTCTCTCTTTATCTTGTGGCTAAAAGAGAACTCTCTCTATCTTATATACATAATAGATCTATAACAAAAATTTATTGAAGACCAAAACTGTTTCTATCTCCATCTACATATATATGTTTGTTTGTATAATTTTCTTTGGTCTTATATATATTGGGGTTTTGACTGTAGGAGTTTTGTATAATCGTTTGGGTACATTTAGCCCAAACATCGAAATCAAAACAAATAAAGTAAAGGATTTTAAGGATTTTGCTATTTTTCTCTTTCTCTAAATGGGGCGTTAGTAGCATGCTTACCACAAATCCGTTAGGGTTCTTAATGGAAGATGAATTTAGTATTTTTTTGATGGAACAGGATAGAATTTTGGCATACCCGTCTCGTTGCCATCCCTAAGTTGGTGTTTCTAGTATTAACAATTAATTTGTATTGTCGATGTATGCGTCGACGTATTGTGTGAAATAATTTTTAATTAATCACTAGTCAGTCCAGTGGTATGTCTTTTCTTGTCTTTTTATTTGTCACGAAAAAATATAGCTAATCTAGAGCAATTTTTCTCCCCAAAAGTACATTTTTTATTTTGTTCTAAAGTCAAGTTATAAATTAATTATATATGAGGATAATGGTAATTTAATAATTATTAATATATGAAGCTAATTCCTCGTGACATTTTTATGGTCAATTTTAAAATAAAATCATATCTCAACACTAATAATATTTCATTTTAATCTTATTTTTGTCTATGAATTAAATAAGTGTAGTACTTGAGGTGGAGAGTTCATTTTTAATTATAAGAAAATTAAGGGCAAGCGTGCACTACAATTTGGTCAAAATGTGATCGGATTGGATGATAATAATATAAAGATATTAAAGTCAATGGTTACGAAAATAAATCATAAATATTAAAGATTAAGATAAATATCACTTACATCTCTTAATATTTTGACTAATTTTTTTTTAATTTTAATATTATTAATTTCTTTCTTATGTTAGTATCACGTTAATAAATAAATAGAATTTGCTGATAATAATAACAGAAAGAAAAATTAACAAACATTATTCACAGAAAGTATAATTATAATTATTAAAACTATAAAAGATTTGACCGAAATATTACCTAATGTGAAAAGGCACGAGTAGTATTTACCGTAAAAATTATTAACAAATTGGTAAGTGACAATGGTGGGGCTCGTGGTCCAACCTACACTGGGTAGGTGGTCACATGACTCACATGAAACGACTGCCAGCTCATATTGTTACGTGAACACGTGACCAAATGTACCTCGTGAGTCACGTTCATTAATGGATTATATTAACTGGGACAAAAATATTTTTTAATATAAGCATTCGCTAGATCAAATTGAGATCCAAAATGAAAGGTATGTGGATTTGAACAATATAGCATATAAAATTATGGGTAGTATATAAGCAGAACAATGAACCTAGAAATGTAGAAAAAATGCCGAGTTGTTATTTCATTTTATTTTATAATTGACTTGAATTTCAATTAGAGGGTATATGTAATTCACCGAAATGAAAATAAAATAATTTGGTGAGAGAATTAAGTTATGAGAGTAATTTAGTCGTATAATTAAGTTATAAAATAATTTTATCGACTCTTTTTATATGGAATTAAAACAAAGATTATAAATTTAGTTATAAGAGTGATTTTTAAATGGATAAATTAGTTTGACCTTTTCTGATATTTTGCTTAATTACCTTTAGATTAAAGTTTTTAAAATATAGTGATCAGTTTCTCCCGTAGTTTGGTTGACTCTATTTCGGGTACTCTTGCAGTTAATTGCAAGTTAGTTCTGTTAAAGTCAAATAAATAAAAAATCAAAATGTCAAAACTATTCTTGGTGGGTAGCATTAATGGAGAAAATATATATACAAAACATGTTAATCCCAATCAAATGATTAAAATTTGAGTTTATTTTTGCACAAAATCATTATAATTTTAGGAAACTTTTGTAATTATATATTATATGTGATTTTATTTAACTAATTGTTACTCTAACAGAGAATGTCGGAATAATTTTGAAAAAAATTTAATTTCAAGGTAATTAAGTTAAACTTTAAGAGATGTCAAAGTAATTTACCTTTTTAAAAATATTAAGTTCTGAGAGGTGTGTTAACGTGTCTCTAATAAAAGTCGATCACTTTTACTAAAAGTATGTTTACAAGCACCGAATTGGTGCTTTGTATTTGAAATTGGAACTAAGTGCCTCTAATTTGAAATTTAAAACATGGATTCAGTACTCTAAAATGCAACGTAGACAATTTCAAAGCACGTTAATCGTATTATTATTTCTTATCAATTGTATATTCATAATTGTGATACTCCCTTCGTTTTAAAATTCTTGATTATTTTGAAAACAGTGTTAAATTTTCAAAACACCCGTATACTTTAGAACAAAGGGAGTCTCAAAATGTTAGGTGTACCTAATTTTTATACACCACAAAACCATCATTTGGAATACTTTACCAGTACAGAGTTGTCCTTGCACCGAACAATCCTAATCTTTACTTCGAAGGATTGTCAGAATCCAGCAAGTCACAACTCACAACCTAATTCCCGCCAAATTTAAATAAATGGGGACAGCAACAGTCTCTCTCTCCAAAACAAAATGGAATATTCCTTTTTATTTTCGGCAAATAAAGAAAGTGGTCAATATGGAATATTCTTGACTTATTCATATTTCATAGTGTATTTTATTTGTCTTGCAAAAATAAAAAAATAAAGCAATTGCTAGTGCTTGGCATTATATGTCATGTAATGTTCCGGAGAGGAAGCAAAACAAATATTGTGAAAATATTCGTCTTTTCCTTTTAGTTTGTAATTGAGAAATTCATTTTATTTGTTACCATATAAGCTCTTATCACCAGAGTACGTTAACAAATTTCCAAGCAATTATAAACGATCATGATAACTTATCAAAAGGCTAACATCGTCTCTCTCTCTCTCTCTCTCTCTCTCTATATATATATATATAGAGTAATTACAATGATTTCTTCTATTGTACATTTATCTTTACTCATATAAAAATAATTAGGCTTTGTTTAGAAGAGCTTCCTAATTCTAAAATTCTTTTCCATTTAAAAGACCTTTGAAAAATGCCTTCAATAAAAGAAATTAAAAAAAAAATAAGTTGTTTGGTGAATGCATTTTTTAAAATTCCTTTCTCAATTAACACATTTTTAACTTGACAAATTTATCCTTAATAATTACTCTCAATAGGCAAGTTTCACGAAATCAAAGGAAACAAAATTGTATATAAGATTTGTTACTTAAAATAATTATATTTTATTTCCAAAATCTAGTATTTCTTACTTTTTAGAATTTTAATTTTCATTAGAAACTCATTTTTTTATTTCATCAAACACTATTATTTTTTTTTAAACACTAATACTTTTTTAAAAATAACTCGTTGGACTTGAAAATTCGTTTCAATTCCCCCATAAACTTCCCCAAACATGCATTTAATCTTCACTTGAGAAGACCTCTTAGATAGATAGTCATAATTTATTTATTTTTTGTTAAATTAAATTTCAAATTATATACGATTGTACTCTTATGGATAGTCATAATGATTTAAGTTTAACCATTAAATGAAGAGGATGTATATTAAATTTTGTTTAAAACATTCTTAAAAAATAAAATAAAAAATGAAACCCTTACTCAAATTAATACCTCCTTTAATTAACTTCAATTTCATTATCTTTTTTATCCTAAACCTAATTTCATTTAGCCAATTCAATTCCTAGAATTTAATCAAAGCAAAAGGCAGATAAAAGTAAAAGTTTAACGAATAAAACAAGTTGACGCTGGAATATCCAAAAAGCAAGTCTTCAACAACAAACAACAAAAACTGTAATCAGAAGGGACCGCCAGCGCTGCGTCGTTTTGTTCACGTGGATTTCACAGGCAATTTCCTCGTGCACTCACCGGCAACCCTTGCTCCCCGTAATTTCCTAGCAAAAAACCTTGGAAATTTTTTTAATACTTCCTAGCGTATTTATGATTGGTCGAGGACACTATAATAAGAATTGAGTATTTATGATTGGTCGAGGACACTATATTTTCGATACTCGGAAATACTCAAAACTTGTTGTGTACACTCATGCTTTGTTGCTTACTTTTTCTAATTCAATTTTACTCTATCAGTTATTTGTCGGTACTCGAAAATACTCAATACTTGTTGTGTACACTTATGCTTTGTTGCTTACTTTTTCTGATTCAATTTTACTCCATGAGTTATTACTAGTAGGAGAAGAACTACAATGCACCGATACAATTTGAGTTGTGTGCGCATTACATGCACTGTGAGTGTTCATCGCACGTGTTATGCACACACGACTAAGATTCATCAAGTGTACCGAGTGCATTGTAGTTATTTTTTACTGGTAACGCAACATTCTTACTATTTAGAAAATAGAGATGGCAAAATGATATAACCTTTGGGTATTCGACCACGTTGTGTCTAGGATGGTTTTAAATACCTAATAAGATTTTGAAGCTCTCTCCATTTATGTTACAAAATTATTATTATTTTATTAAAAAATACACTATAATATACTAATTAGATTTTTTTTTTATCAAAAATAGTAATTAACTTTCTTGACTTGGTTTCTCATATTATTATTTCATGTTACATTTTCTTTTAATTATAAACTAACAAAAAAAATAAAAAATAATTGAGTGAGACGAGATAGAGCGGGAGAAGATCGAATGAAAAAATTTAGAGGAAGGAAAAGATGGAATATGAGAGATTTTTAGCTAATTAAGTAGCACGGACATAATACAACAAGGATACATCAAATTCTAAAAAAATAAAATACGGCTAATATATATTTATAAAATATAAATACATTTATGAAGTATCAAATACGGATCCATACAATGTAAGCATATATAGCACCTTAGAAATGTATGTCCTTTGCAGAAGGTAAAACATTTTGGGAGAGAACGAGGAGGGACCACACCAAACTGAACCGGGTCGCCAAGTTGTTATCCCTATTTACAAACATGTTAATTTGGAAAAAGGGACAGACGTTGGACAGCGGCTAACTGCTCACCTACCCTTCCCCCCTGTTCTCTCTCTAACCGGCTATTTCAGGTAACTTAAAAAGAAAAAGAAAGGCCATCCCGGATTTTTTTCTCTCTCTCTCCTCTAAAACCGGCTAATTCCGGTAAGTTTCTTACAATGGGATGGTACATTAGGAAACTCGATGGGAACGGTCCGTTCCTCTCTCTCTCTCTGTACAAAAGTCTCCTCTCCCTCTATTACTATATATACAGAACCCCCGCAAACATGCTCTCTTTTTCTCCTCTTTTCCGTTTTCTTCTCTCTCTCGTCTCCTCGCCGACGACCTTCCGGCGAAATCGCCGGCTTCCACCACCGGACTATCATCTTCCTTTATTTAAGCTCTGCAAGGTCCGTTATTCTCCCTCTCTGTCTCTCTTTTTCTGAATCTTCATGCAAAGTATCTTCAGATCTGGTTCGCCTGTTACAAATTGCTCAATCTGCTTCGTTTTCTCAAAGCTATTGAATTTGCGGTTTCTATTCAAGCTTTCGTGTGTATTACTGTTCATATTGTTTGAACAATTCTTTTTACGGATCTTATTTTATTGTCATTTTTAAAAACTTCTAAGGATTTAACAATGTAGTTTCTTTTGCTAAATTCCTTAGCATTCAAAGATTTGTTCTTTTTTGCATTGTTCTATTATATATGTTAGATTGCATAATGTTTTTTTTTTCTTTTAGTACAAAGCAGACCTTTATTTTGGTTATAATTTTGTTTTTCTTGTTTGATAGAATTACTACTAAAAAAAGAATAAATTTTTTTTTATTATTTCTGAACTTATCAGTTATGATGGTGCACGATAATAAGAACATTTCATTTTTTGGGTACTTAGCTGGCCTTTTTTTTTTTATCTTGATAACCATTTACAACCAAGTTGATATATTTTTCATTTTTTCTGAATCCGTAGATGAATATATAAGAGTGCATTAATTTTGCAGTTACTTTCCTTTCTATTTGGATGAGAATATACTGAATACATTTGTAGAATCTCATTCGTTTTCATGTTTTTCCTAATTTGTAAAATTTGTTCGTGGATAATATTATTTTGACTTTACTAAATAATGAGCTTTACATCAATAGATTTCTGTTTCAATCCTGTAATCTTTCTATTTTGAGTATGCTTTTATATGTACTGTTTGAATGTTTGACCTTTGAATTTTGTGTGTGTGTGTATATATCACTTTCTTCTAAATATAGATCTCTCTTTGTGATGCAGAATATTTTTGGTTTTAGGAATTGAGTAAGCATGGATTATACTAAAGAGTATGGACTTAGGAAAGTGAGTTCCCATTGCTCAATCTCCGAAATGGATGATTATGATCTCTCAAAGCTTCTCGACAAACCGAAGCTAAACATAGACAGGCAGAGATCATTTGACGAGCGATCACTTAGTGAGTTGTCTATTGGTGTACCAAGAGGCCTAGACTACCTTGAGAATACTTACTCGCCTGGAGGAAGGTCGGTGTTGGATACCCCTACTTCATCGGCTCGGAACTCTTTTGAGCCACATCCAATTGTTGCTGAAGCTTGGGAAGCTCTCCGTCGATCTTTGGTATTCTTCCGGAGCCAACCGGTTGGTACTATTGCCGCGTATGACCATGCTTCAGAGGAAGTTCTAAACTATGATCAGGTAGAGGTTCTTAACTTAGTGCTTTAATTTCATTAATCTTTGGAAGTGTTCATATTGGAATTATTTGTATCACTTTTTAAATTAAATTGAAAGTTTTTGACCAAAATTTGAGAACCTGTCAACATTTGAAAGATATTAAATATTGACTAAATTTAAAATGCAGTAGGATCATCAGAAGAAAAGTTCAATCCTGGTTCTGACAAGTCAATCAGAGTTTGGGTGGATCTGATATGGAATTTGCACAAATCTGGAAACTTTGATCGGTTTTTTGTTTATTGTATAGGTTTTCGTCCGAGATTTTGTACCTAGTGCGCTAGCTTTTCTGATGAATGGTGAGCCTGAAATAGTTAAGAACTTCCTTTTGAAGACACTTCAGCTTCAAGGGTGGGAAAAGAAAATAGACAGATTCAAGCTTGGGGAAGGTGTAATGCCAGCTAGTTTCAAAGTTCTTCATGACCCTGTTCGTAAAACAGATACTATAGTAGCAGATTTTGGTGAGAGTGCAATTGGAAGAGTTGCTCCGGTTGACTCTGGATTCTGGTGGATTATTCTGCTCCGTGCATATACAAAGTCTACCGGAGATCTAACTTTGGCAGAAACTCCAGAGTGCCAAAAGGGGATGAGGCTTATACTGTCCCTGTGTCTGTCGGAGGGATTTGATACATTTCCAACTCTGCTCTGTGCTGATGGGTGCTCAATGATTGACCGAAGAATGGTAATTTATCTTGTGGTTTTGCCTTAACAGCACTACTGTAAGGAAGTTATTTCCATATCGTATCCATATATGATACTAATACTTGGGTTCTCACTGATATGTGTCCAAACTTCCTAGACCCATCCATAATTTGAAATATATATATATATATATATTTCAAACACGTATGTAATATTCTTAGACATGTCTAGAACATGATGCAGACAAGCAAACAAAACAATTGAGATATTGGCAATAATTTCATCATTTCATGGTTTGACATTCCCTTTGCTTTTTTAGCAGAAATGATTTAGCTGTCGGAATTCCATAAAAAATATGAGAAGCATCTAAATGTAGCCTAGATTGTTATTTTGGTCATTAATCTTTCTTATTATTCTCATTTTTTCTACAATATCTTCTTTTTCCTTTCTGCATTGCTCCCTATTAATCATCAAGTCCTTCTGAATCTATGATTTCTTGGAGTTCAAATATATCACTCAAAAACGCTATATTTAAATCCCATTGCATAATGTTTTCTGAATGACATGCAAGCCAAGGCATTTTAAACTCCTTATGATGGTCAATTTCTAGCATCACTTTTTTTTTTCTTTTTTTGGGTAAGGTAAGATAATTGTAGCATTATCAATCATTCCAATCTATTTACTGTAAAAAGGTAGAAAATTATCTCAATCTTGCAGTTGTGGTTGCACATTTCTCTTTATCAAAATGCTAAGGCATCTTGAACTCATTGTGATAGTTGTTTATAGCATCACTAACCATTTCAATCTATTTACCGGAACTGGTTCCTGAGATCCTTATTACAAGGGATCCAGACCTATGATTTCAGATGTTATGACAGCATCAATGTTGATAATATGATAAGTTGTTATTTGTATATAATTGATAGCATTTTTTTATCCATCATAATATTGGGTCATGCAAAAGATAATCCATATGTATCAAAAAAGAAACTGGATAAAGGCAAGGATGATGATAAAAAAAAAAGACTGGATCTTTGAGTTGTATTCTTCAATATATTGCTGGGATTTAGTTCAGTTTTAGTCTACAAAGAAGTAATAAATCCACATGTCATCTCCAATCTGCGTTCTTTTGCAATATTTAAGCTTTTTTGCATACTCTAATGGCATGCTTTTGTTGTTCAGGGTATTTATGGGTATCCTATTGAAATCCAAGCACTTTTCTTTATGTCATTGAGGTGTGCTTTGCTGATGCTGAAACTTGATGCGGAAGGGAAAGAGTTTGTGGAGAGAATAGTAAAGCGGTTGCAAGCCTTGAGTTATCACATGAGGGGTTATTTCTGGCTCGACTTCCAACAGCTAAATGACATATACCGCTATAAAACGGAGGAGTATTCTCACACTGCAGTAAATAAATTTAATGTAATTCCTGATTCTATCCCAGATTGGGTATTTGATTTTATGCCAATTCGTGGTGGCTATTTTATTGGCAATGTTAGTCCTGCAAGGATGGATTTTCGATGGTTTGCTTTAGGTAACTGCATTGCTATCTTATCTTCTCTTGCCACTCCTGAGCAATCTGCCGCTATTATGGATCTTATTGAAGAACGCTGGGAGGAGCTGGTTGGAGAAATGCCTTTAAAAATATGCTATCCTGCAATAGAAAGTCATGAATGGAGAATTGTAACCGGTTGTGATCCGAAGAACACCAGATGGAGTTACCATAACGGGGGATCTTGGCCAGGTTCTTCCATCATTCCCTTATCATTCTTTCTCATTTAAGCCTCTTATTTACTGCTATTTGATTATAAATAGACATTGATACATACAAACACTTCTTGCCACGTACATTGGCAGGGATTAAAATCCTTTTTGGCTGGTAGACCATTTTTCTTTAGCCAAGGCCAAAATATAAATCATTGTCATAATCTTAGTCATCTGATCTTGTAGGAGCTGGTCTATATGGCATATGTCAGTTTTGGATATTTGCATTTTCACATGTAGGAAAAATTCATATTCCTCATGGGGGAGTAGTTTCAAAAGCCTCTATTAAGTCTGTTTGCGTATTAAATAGATTTGGACATCCTATCTTATCCATCAAGTTTGTCCCAAGGTCACAGCCAGTAAATAGTTTTACTTCTTGTAGCCTAGTTTTGATAGTGCTTCTAAGACACTGGCATAATTGATAATACTGGTACATATATGATACCTAGCTCCTTCCCTTTCTTTTATTCTTTCCCATTTATATAGAAAATAAAAAGAGAACTATATCTGAGGTTTTCTTGTCCATTCACACATCAGTAAAGAATTGGATGTCATATCAGATGCTAATATTTCAGTCACCCTGTAAAAAGGAAATGAGATTCCAAGTATTGGAGGTGATTCTGATTTTGTGCCTCTGTGTGATTTATCTTCTCTGGAATCTCTCTATTATAAAAGAATAACAAGAAAATGATAATAATGATCAACAATACTTACTTTGACAAGTTAGAAATTCTCGGGCCGTACGATAACTGAAGCTATTCGACCTTGGACTAGAAAAATGAGCCATGCTATGATTTTGAAACTCATTGATTTGCTAAACTTGGCTTGAAATGGGCTTGATAAGCTACTAGTATGATGCATAGTACCAACTGTTGGTAAATCACATGAACTGTAGCAGTATTACAATCTATTTTCTCTATTGCAACGATTTTCATATCTTGAATGCAGTGCTCTTGTGGTTGCTAACGGCTGCCTGCATCAAAACTGGACGGCCACAAATTGCAAGACGAATGATCGATCTTGCCGAGAGCCGGCTGCTCAAAGACAGCTGGCCGGAATATTATGATGGGAAACTCGGAAGATATATTGGAAAGCAAGCGAGGAAGTTTCAGACGTGGTCAATTGCAGGTTATTTGGTGGCAAAGATGCTGTTGGAGGATCCCTCACACTTGGGAATGATCTCCCTGGAGGAGGACAAGCAAATGAAGCATGTAATTAAGAGATCCTCATCCTGGACTTGTTGAAGAGCTCAAGCAAAGCAAGAGAACATAGCTGAGTAGATAGGATATCGACCAACATTATTTCGTGGCAAAAGCAACCATTCTTTGGTGACAACCGTCCTTGCAGGTTTGATAAAATTTTTGGTTGTGTATAGCAGCTTCTGCTGAGACTAGTCTCTTTGCTTCTCAAATAAAAGACGTTTTGATATTTGTGGTTCAACTCTTCAAAGGCAATTTGGAAATAGTATGCTCTATAAATATAAATATTTGGGGGAGGTACTGTGGATGATGTTTCAAAGTAATATATATATATATATATACATACGCAAATGTCATACAAACAAACCTTTTATTCCCATATAAATCATTTGTCCCCGTGTTAAGCTATGGGCATAATTCTTTCAATTATTTTTTGTATTAAAGATTTTTTTTTTTTTTAAAAAAAAGAAGCAAAATCTATAGTATTATTGACAGTGTTTTGACACTTTCTCAAAAATAAAAAAAATAAAAAAAAAAAGTTAAAAAAAGACCTAACCATACAGCTTGTCCTGCTTTTTAGATTCTCTTCTTTCTTTTATTTTTCCAACCTAAATGATACCCAATATTGGAAAAAACGCTATTTTTTTTGGAAAGTAAGATATGAATATCATTCAAGCAACAAAAATGTATGAGTTGCAAGGAGTATACCCAGGTTTGTACAAAGCTCGAAAAAAATTTGTATACTTCTGACGCACCAGGATAATCACAGTCGTTCGTGTTATAGTGGAATCCATTCGTGTGATACACGAAAGATTATGTATCAGACGAAAGATTATGATTCACTCTGTATACCGAGTAGTCAAGTTTTTCTCACAAAGCTCAAGGCCACAAAAAGGAAGCTAAAGGCCATAGCAAATGAAAAGGCCAGCAAGGAACAAGCAAATAACAGCTATAATGCTTCCAGGTAACAAACCCATCCGGGATATAATAACTAGAAGACAATTACCAACAAAACCTCAACCAAACATTACTCATATCACCCATTGATCGAAGTAGTGAAATAAAATGAAATACGAATTCAATCAAGGTATTTATATTTCTGTTCATAATATTCAGAAATCATAAAATATCGAACTTTGTGGGTACCATTCAGCAAAAGCGCAACTCTAAGAGCAGAATTTTCTATAGAGAACAGCCACAAATAGATCTATAGATTTCAAAATGTAGTTGCATGACTAGTGCCAAGGACTCAAATGGGAACATGCTAGTACTGTGTTGAATTGGTTTCCAGAATTTTCTCGTCAACCAAGCAGAGCACTAGAGAAAATGTAATCGGCAAAAATGTGAGAAAGGAAATGATTGGCAAAAATTACTAATTTCGAGTCGCAACATTTCAATTCAAAGAAAAACTTTCAGCTTTTGGTGTGACAGTGAGTCCCGCGCATGTGGCACACCTAAGGCTACGATTCACTATCTCAATTCAAATAAAAACTTTCCTGCACCGAGTGAATCATAGCCTTTGGTGTAATGGTGGCCACACATGTGGCATACCAAGAGTTGTGATTCACCCAGTGCACCAAGTGCAAAGAAGTTTTTTCCATCAAGAATCACAGAAACTCTTTTGTCAATGAATAAAGAGGACCTTGCGAGTTGTCAGTAAATGGTTTGGTTCTCAATCGGCCGCCCCTATTGCCGGATTAATCTATCCACGGGCTGTGGCTCTGTGTTCTCCTTAGCCTTGAACAGTAATTGGACTTGCCACAACAGTGGAGCCAGAGTTACTGTTATTCTCTTCGGAGCCAGAGATAACCTTCTGGGTCAGGTTCTTGGGCCCTGTTTCTTCTTGGAACATCACTGTACATTCTTCAATATATATGTATATGTATTGCTTAACCGTTCGGAAAAAGAGAAAAAGAAAAGGCTTTGCACTTAGGTCTCATTTCAAAGCTACACACGAGTTATCGAGGTGGTATGGATTTTGCACGTTCCTCACTTGGGCTGTAATTTGTAAATTGCAGGCAGGCCATGGTTTGAACTATACGCATTGGGCTAGGGTTCTGAAGGCTTTTGGACATGGAACAGACTAATTCTAAACTCCGGCCTATTTTAGTTCTTTCTGGGCAACTCATACCACTAACCTACCAAGTACAATGAATAGTGTGGAAACGATCCAGTAAATAGTGGTACTAGAGACAGCCCATATACTGCAAACTCCCTTCGCAATGAGACAACCACAAGTTCTGATCACATAAACATCAATAAACAAATAAAGCCATTTTCACCTTCAATGAAACAACTAACTGTTCAACCACTAACTAAACAGTATTCATCGACAATAGAACCTACTCTACAATTCTGAAACACAAAGGGAAAGGGCTAAAACTTTTTTACATGAAGAAAAGCTGAACACATTGCCCAGGGACACATCATTCCCATGTATCTCCCTGACATGAACCTGGGTCGCCGAAAAAGGACCAGAGAGAAACCAACCCACCAGCTAGCCAGACATGAATGACATGGCTCTTCTGAAATTCAAAGACTTGAGAGCCGAGTCAGGGAAATGCTTCCCTTCAGGTACCCACAACTTACCATCACGAGGCAACAATACATGTGGTTGACTTCTTCTTGTTGCTTCTTCACTGTCTTTTGAAGCTGGAACTTCATTCTTTTTCTTCACAAATTCAAAGAACTTTGCAACTTGACGAGCATACCTTTGAATTGGGGAAATGGCAAAAAGTATGTCAAATAACATAGCGTTAAAAGAAAACATTTTATTGCACAAAGAAAAAGAATGTGCGACCCAGTCACAGACATTATAAGATAACAGAAATTGAAAAAAAAAATGTGATAACACTTTGCGACTTAAATGTCCAAGTTGATGTTTTTATATAATCCATGCACCAAGAGACTCCAGATTGATGGGAGGACGGGAGCTAATTTAAACCCGCATAGAATATATTTCGCCAAGATAACTCACCAAGTTATGACCTAAATTCAATAAAACTATAAATACTAGAATATTATTAAACTCTCACAATTGAGTATGACTCAATGGTAATCTTGTTCAACATGCAGAAGAAAATATAATAAACATCAAAACATTGCAGTTACAAAGATTCACTACATATTTAAAAAAAATTAACAATTAATCCGATTGATTTTAGAGCGATTGAATGATGTGATTCTGAGTTAAACCCAAACATAGTAAAATATTATCACATTTGAAAATCTCACAAGTACTATAAGAAACAATTATATGTATTCATCTCACAGGGTCAATCAAGTAATTCACCATTCTTTGTTGGAGCTAGAACTCTCCTGAAGGATTAATCAAGTAATTCTCCATTATTACCATTACAAAGTAGGAATGCATACTATTAGGTTTTTCATTCAAATTAAATGGCCATTATTGTGAACAAGTTGCTACATAAAACCACGCTTAAACTGTTTCACACTCCATAATTTATATTGTTATAATAAATGATTAAATGTTTGGAAATTAACAATCCTTTCCTCTTTTCCAAAGTTGCCCCAAACAGTAAAAAGAAGCTGAAAATTTTTATTTTATTTTTACTAAAATGTACTTTTGGAATTTCTTTTCCATTTCCATTCAAAAATTCCAGCAAATAAGGTTGGGCTACTGAATTTGGTATATATGTTTTTTCTCTTACCTCTAACATTTCATAAAGGTAAACCATGATGCCCTCATCTTAATTGGACAGAGTCGTACAAGTATCATCAATAAAAAAATGCGTCGTAGCAGCCAAGCAATGCAAAACAATCAGATCTTCTTCTACTTGGCTGCTGCACAACACAACACATTCAATGCAATCCACACGCGTACCATTGAGCAAGAAGTTCTCGGAAAGTCCATGAATAAAAACTGTGATTCAAAGATATTGATATAGCAGCCAAGAATTGAACAAAGGCAATTAGCCAGTAATTGCATATTGAACTTCTACTCTAAATGAGGGCATTTCTCCTACTAGATTTAATTTTTTAAAATTGTTTCTTATCACTTCATCCCATGACAACAATATGCTATACAAAACTGATGATAAAACTAGAATATTGAATATTTTTTTTTCAAATAACAAGAATATACTTACTCTACACATACACATAATTTTGCATATACGCAAAGAAGAGAACAGTGAAGTTCCATCAGTCACTATTCGAAATGAAACGCAGACCGTGTATCACTGGAAACCAAAATGCCAGAGATATAACTAATCAACACCCGCAATACATTTAAAGAATGTGATGAAATAATTTTACTGGTAGGCTGTTATAATGCAGACCAATTAGCAAACACAATGACAGATAATGACTGCATGTATCACATCCATGTAATGCTTATATTTCAGAAAATATATTGTGAAGACATGATACTTTAGGAATACCAAGCCTCTACTCCACCAAAACAGAACAAGGATTAATATAAAACCAAAACAAACAAACAAAAAAGGCCAACCAAAATAATCAAGAATCTAAAATTGATAAAATTAATTTCTAGACATTAAGAAGGGCCATTTAACTTACTCTCGCTTTGCTTCAACATCTTTGCTAAAGTCAATGTTGGGTTCACAGTCAAGAACCAGAGCAGGAACCTGTTCATCACCAAACAGAGCTAAGTAAAAGTTTTATGTCAGACCATAATCCAAAAGAAGAAAATATAACAAATAATACCCTTCGAATGCTTGAATGCATATGATCACCCTCCAAATAAAACACACGGTCCCTTATATCAGGATGTAAAGAGCAGTCCATATCCAATGGTAGCTTATTGACTGACAATACCCCATGGTTTCCACTTTCAGATGGGAAAAGCCAGCTCTCATGCTTCTCATGTAAGCCACGCAAATAGTCTAGGCTCACACCGCCTTCCTCAGCTCTCTTTCGTAGCATCATCCGCCTATGGCAAGTATCAGGGCTTGCTCTAAGATATATAAATCCATCAGGAATAAGTCCAGGTAAAGATGAAACAACTGGATCAAACCACGAATCGTAAATGCTTATCTCCATCTCATTCATCCAGTTTGCTTCATGAACAGCTCGCACGAAGACCTTTTCAAGAAAGAACAATATAAAGTGCATCAGTCTCAAAATTCTCATTACAAGTACTGTCCTCTCAAATGGGATCAATGACATGGGAAGAGGAAAGAACTGCTACATTTCAAATCAATCAGTTCCAGTCATGGTCAAAATTGGAACACATTTACCACATCCAAAATCTGTATGGAACCACTTTCAATTATATTTTGAATTAAAAGGTTCCATTTTAATGCTTTCTGATTAAAGATGAAATGTGGAACTTTACAAAGCTACAGAAAAGTTTAGAAATTTAAACAACACATCATAATTAAATTGAAGAAACTAACAAATAGTGGGAAGCATACCATCCTATCACTGAAAACACTCCTTTCCATCAACCTGAGGGGCTTGATTCCACCAGCTGACTCTTTCTCCTGCATAACTCTAGTAACGAACACATAGTTTTGGAAGGTATAGGCATACCTTTGTGGCTCAGCATAAAAAGCATCTAATATATTGAAATGATCCGGTCCAACATCCTGCCACTTGTTAATAGGTTCAGGAACAATTTCGACAAGATCTTGCAGCTCAAGCGTTTCATTAGCTATTCTCTGCAGGAAAGTTGTCTTTCCAACACTGATATTTCCTTCAACACAAAAAGTGAGTCGTTTCTTTTGGGCTGGTATCACATCAGAATTGGAACCGTCCTCCTTTAACTCTTCATCCACTCTCTCTTTGATGAAAGTAGTTATACTCTCAGCATGGTTTTTATGAATGATTCCAACTGAACCCTGTAAATACTCGACCATCTTCTGACTCGACTTCCCGAAAAACTACAGCAAAACCAAAAAACATTATCACTGGAATGAAATTATCTGAAGTTTCTTTCAGTTATCAACAGAATTGAGTCTGCACTTGGTCTTCAAGCAAAGTACTTGAATCCATGGCTTCAGAATTCATGACTAGCAACCATTAGTTGCCCGGATTGGGATTTGGATTTGGATTTGGATTTGGATTAACCCTATAAAAGGTTGATTCCAATAAAAATTTTAACAAGTAATTAAGAACTCTGTTGAAGTCAATTAAAATTGAGCAGAACAATTTAAATTTTGGGAAACCAAAAAAAAAAAAAAGAAGGCCAACGGTCAACCAGATAGAGTCATATGTACTCAACAACACAAAAAGTTGAATTTAGGCTGAAAATTGCCCACAAGTATATAGATACCTGTTGAGGCAAACAGAGAGAGTTTAGCAAACTTAACAATTACATTTCAGCTTTCCTCATTTTCCAATACAAGCTAAGGAATAAGAATAACAGCATAATACTTTGACATTATATTCGCCTCAAGAACAAAACCAGCACTTGTCTAATGTCATATCTCAAGCCAAAATAAGCAAATTGCATTACTACCAAAAGAGAATGAGAGGACTAATACCTTATCCTTGTAGAGTTGTTTGAGCTCTGCAACAGCAGAGATACCCTTCTCCACTAGCTTCCTCAAATTCCTCGGCCCCACACCCGGAATTGTCAACAAATCAGGATTCGACGGTAATGCCGCCGCCACATCACCAGACGAAGAGCCTTTTTGCCTCCTATGTAACTTCATCGGCTTCTCCTCCGAACCCGAGCACGCGGACAACCCATTTTCGTTCCCTCCATCATTTTCAACACCGTCTTCCAAATTCTTCGAATCCTCCGCCACTGCAGCCGCCACAGGAAAACCCTTATCCGAAGCTGTGTCAGTCCACGTCGACCGAAACCCGGTCCGTCTTCCCTTGAAGACGGCCCAGGCTCTAAGAGGGACAGTGTTGTCGATTGAGCATCGACAGATACGGCAAGTACTATTAGTGGTAAAAAACTGAGTACCCGTGGTGGTTTTTCTGCTGAGAGCGGCGGCGGCGAGGGCGGAGCCGCTGTTAGTCGAGCGGAGATGGAAAGTTGTGGCGGCTGACATCGGGGGCTGCGGGGGTAAGTACAGAGCGAGAAAGCTCTTGTTCTCAAACCCTAGAGAGAGCAAGTTGTTCTTTTTCTTGTGGTAAAACCCTAGAGAGAGAGAGGAAGTGGGAGAGTTACCCGCAGTACAGAGAATGGGGGTTGAAGGGCCTCGACGCAATAGCTTCTGCATCACTTCCAAGCATTTCACACACAGCTTATTTTGTCCATACCTGTCTGTAACCACAGAAATATAGAGAGAGAAAGTATGGTAGAGAGAGAGAGAGCGCGCGCGGGAAGCACAGGGGTTTTGCTCTGCTAGTATTTACAGTGAGGGTTTTGAAATGGCAAAAGGGTTTTTAGGGTTAGGGAACAAGGAGGTATGAATACAATATTATTTTATTTATAATATAATTATAATTATAATTATAATTATTATCAAATCAAACACAAATACCACTCGGATAGTCGTATGTGTGTAGGTAAGTGTCGAATTGTAGCGTGGATTTAGGGTTGGTCGGTCTGTCACACTCCTCCACGGATTTACAGAGAGTGGTCGCTAGCGCCATTTAAGACTTTTGCTCTTTTGCCTTTCTCTTTACCCCATGCACTTCATTTTAAAGTTTAAACCAATAAACCTAGGAAGCATGATACTATAAGTGTCATGGTAGGGCCAATATATCATTTGACCAATTTTTAAAGTGTTTGTAATTTTAAAATATGTCACTCTCATATATTTTAAAATATATTTTAAACAAATTTTGAACATGAAAATGTAATTTTTTCTACAATAATATTATATTATAATTGTTAAAAAAAGTTTATAATTTATTTAAAACTGAAGTGTTGAGATACATATTATGATTTAATACAAAATTTATATATTCTAATTATACAATAACTATTAACTCTTATTCTGTTTGTCAATGATAATATATTATAAATAAATGTTAATAATTCATTTTTTGCATATATAAAAATATAATTTATTATCTTTATATTATCGTATCATGTTTGTAATCGTATCCTGCTTTTTTAAAAATTTGTTGTATTGCCGTATCCGTATCGTGTCAATCTTTATACGTATTCATGCTTCCTAGATAATACATCCCACCTTAAAATGTTTTTTTTTTGTATTTATCATTATTTTAAAGAATTAAAGAAGAAGATAATATGAAATTTCTCCACATTTTAAAAATCATCAATCCTATAGTGATTTTTTTTTTTTTTTTTTTGCAACCATAGTGAATAAATTTTATTTTTATAACAAACCCCCTATAGTGAATAAAATTATAGTAGGTTTGTTTATAAATAAGGTAAAGTGGCATTCAATTCTTCTAGCATATAGAAAATGTGTAAAAAACGCTCTGTTATTTGATATGTACATATATATTCCTATAATTTTAAAATTCTGAGTAAATGGCCATTATTACAAATTGATGATGTTAGACTTTTTAAAAAATTCAAAAGTATTTTTTTTGTCATCTCGCGTTTTGGTTTCTATTATTATGATTTAGGGTTAAGTTCAGAAAACACCCCTGTTATATAGGTTTTGTGCGTTTGCCACCCATCTAGTTCCAATTGTGCAGATAACCCCCGTAGGTTTGAAAAAAGTGTGCGAGTTGGTACCCTCTGTTAGCTAGCCGTTTATTTTTGTCCGTTAAGTTGCTCACGTGTTGGGCACGTGCGTCTTTTAAATTTAAAAGGTCAGAAATACCCTTTTATTTATTGTGCTTTGTTAGGGTAAAGTTCAGAAAACACCCATGTGGTATGCATATTGTGCGTATTGTCCCCTTCCCATTCTTAAAACACCCCTAAACTTTAATTTTCGTGCAAATAAGTCCATTCCGTCACTGCACCGTTAACGGAATGATGAATTTACCAAAATGCCCATCCGTAAAAATAAAATAAAATAAAATAAAATAAAATAAAAAATAAAAAATTTAGTGAAATGACAGAAAAGGACACAGAATAGTATATATATAATATTGACTTAAAAACAAAAAGGCCGGCATCGGTGGGCCCCACATGTCTCCCTCTCCCTCAAATCATGGCCCTAGATTTTGTATATACATACACTGTTAAATCATCAATTATATATACACACATATACATAAACAATGATGAGTATATTGCGAAAATCTTGGCGTTGCAGTGAGAGAGAGAGAATAGTGAGAGAGTGTGTGGTTAAAGAGAGAACGAATGAGAGAAATAATGCAATTAGAGAGAGAGAACGGTGAGAGAGAGTGTGGTTAGAGAGAGAGAGTGGGGTTACAGAGAGACTGTGCTCGTGTATACATATATACAAAATGGGTTAACAAGGCACAATAAATAAAAGGGTATTTCTGACATTTTAAATTTAAAAGACTCAAGTGCCCAACACGTGAGCAACTTAACGGACAAAAACAAACGGCTAGCTAACAGAGGGTACTAACTCGCACACTTTTTTCAAACCTATGGGGGTTATCTGCACAATTGGAACTAGAGGGGTGGCAAACGCACAAAACTTATATAACAGGGGTGTTTCTGAACTACTATTGTGTGTCCTTTTTCGTCAATTCACTAAAATCTTTATTTTTTATTTTATTTTATTTTTACGGATGGGCATTTTGGTAAATTCATCATTCTGTTAACGGTGCAGTGACAGAATGGACTTATTCGCACGAAAATTAAACTTTGGGGGTGTTTTAAGAACCAAAGGGGGGCAATACGCATAATATGCATACCACAGGGGTGTTTTCTGAACTTAACCCTTATGATTTATTTATAAAGTAACGATACTTTAGTCATTTCATGATTTAAATTGACGATTTATCCTTATTTGTTCAAATTGTAAATGTAGTAGGGTTTTGCAAACAACATAGGAGGGAGGGGTGTTTGCACATTTTTTATATAACGGGAAATTTTATGCACTTTACCCTTATAAATATGTCTTGATATGTTTGTCTATTTTTAAAAGTAAGTTTTCTTCCTAATATTTCCATCACTTTAAATCTTATATAACAAAGCAACTAATGTTGTATTTGGTACGCAATAATGGAATGAAATGGAAGTTTAATATTACCTTTTTGGAGTAATTATTTTGTTTGGTAAGAAAAACTAAAGTAGGAATGACCATTCCGTGTAATTTATTTGGAATAAAATAAAATAAAAATTCATTCTAATACTCAACACATGGAATGGTCATTTCATTCCCAATAAACATTAAAAAATAAAATCTAATTACAAAAAATAATGTAATCATCATTCCATTCATGCATCATTTCATGTTTGAAATCAAACAATAGAATGGGAATGACCATTTAATTCTCATTATCATTCTCATTCTATTCTCACTCTAATAAAATGCTCATTCTATTTTATTGTTATGTACCAAACGCAGCATAAAGATTTTACTTTTTATTTTCCTGTATTCTTTAACTAGAAAAAAGAACTGAAAACATAGAATTCATGTATTCCATTTTAAAGGGAAAAAAGTTTGGTGGTTGTTAATTTTAGTAGTTAGAATTAGGAATATTTATATGTGGAGTTGTGAGGATGAAAAAGACAATAATAGAATGTTAATTAGACTTTAAGTTTGGCAAAAAGGCAATAATTTTTATTCTATGAGGGCAAAAGGACAATACTTGAAATGTTAATAAAATATTTATTCCAGCAATTTGAATCCAATTCGTGTATCATGTTTGTTATTTTTCAAGATTCTAACTTTTACTCAAATAACATATAGTATCAATTTTTCCTTGTCCATGTCTTGAGGAAGGTTTTATGCTGATTGTCACAATCATGTTCTTAACGTAAAAAAAAAAAAAAACACACACACACACATATACATTAGTGTATACTTGTACCTACAATACTGTCATGCACTTAAAATTATATCGGTTAGATATAGCAATGACAAAAATTCTCAACCCAAAGGGGACCTGTCCCGCCCCAACCTGTTTAAAATGGGTTTGGGGAACCGTTTATGTTAATGAAATGGGGATGAATTTTGTTAGTTAAAACTCAGTCGGTTTCGGGGCGGGGGCGGACCAAGGTCACCCCGCCCCATTTAAAACCCACATCGATTATATTACACTTAATATGTTATTAGATTATATTACTTATGTGTATATATACTTAAATAGAAAACTCTAGCCCTAATCTCACTCCTCTCTCCTAGTTTATGATGATATGATTGTGATTTTTTTCTTATTCTTGTCATGAAGGATGATATTCTATGTTAGTTTCATGTTAAAGGAATGTATGGTTAGTTTTATATGATTTTGTTGAAACCTTAAAAAAAATTTAATTTTCAAAATATTTGAGTTTTAACCGATTATGGGGTGGGGCGGTTTGGGGCTGGGATTTATAATCGGTTATGGGGTTTCCAAAATCAAACGGTTATGGGGATGGGAATCTCCGCCCCATAACCGACCCATTGTCATCCCTAGTTAGATAGAGTGATTTTAAATTGTAAATAACGAAAGATATTTTGGACCACATGATTGATTTTTTAACCACTTTTGATTGAGACTGAATTTTTCGTCTTTATTATACCAAGGTTCTATATCTATTGTATACACGTGCCAACGACACTATCGTGCACTCGAAATTGTGACCACTAGATAGAGTGATTTTAAACCTTAGATAGAAAAGATATTTTGGACCATATGATTGATTTTTTAACCACTTTTAACCGTCGAATTGAATTTTTCGTTCTTATTATACCAAGCTTCTATAGATATAGATAATCACACAATATACAAAAAAAAGTTGGAGAGAAAACACAATGATACTCTTACCAAACAAAATATATTAAAGCCATAGTGGTACAATTTGGGCTAGCCAGTTCAACGCAATTTCATAGCTTTCGACAATTATTTTTATAGTTAAAATTGAGGTTGGGTTGAAAATAATCCGAACTTAATTATTAGGGTTAAATTCATAAAACCCCCTTCTTTTACCAAAAATTCTCACAAAACCCCCCTATATTAAAAAATCAATCAATTTGCCCCCTCCCGTTAGTTTTCCGTTGAAATTAACGGAGAAACCGCACGTGCATCTCACGTGACCTATTAAGTGGTGTGTAAATGACTAAATTACCCTTGACGCATTTGTTGAAATTAAAAGGACTAAAATACCCTCATAGTAAGGGGGGTTTTATGAGAATTTTTTTATAGTAGAGGGGGGTTTTATGAGAATTTTTTTATAGTAGAGGGGGTTTTATGATTTTAACCCAATCAAGAAACCCCCTTCTACTTTTTAATTTTCTCAAATCGCCCCTTCGTAAAGGGTACATCTGTCATTTACAAATAACCTTTTTTTTATAAAGTTATTGTATTAAATAAAGGAATGATATTTTGGTAATTTCGTTATCAAATTGACGGAGCCGTTTAATTTTGTCCTTGTATGAGAGAAATTGATAGTAGATAGGGGTTTTTGAAAATTCAGGGGGTTTTATGAGAATTTTTGATATTAGAAGGGGGTTTTATGAATTTAACCCTAATTATTATTGGGCTTCAATCTCAACCTGAATTTTAATTTTATTTTAAAAATATCATATATATTTCAAATTATGGTCAAAATGGTCTAGTCAGTGATCCATTTGTTATTATGTCATAAAATATATTGACCAATATATCCCATTATTTCAATTATGAAAAAAATAATGTTGTTTATCATTTAGTCTTTATAGTAATTATGTCCAGTTTTAAATGACGTGCATTCAAACACATAAAAGAATGAAAAAGTAATTTACAAATTGTATAAAGTCAGTGTGATAAATGAAATTTATATGATAAAATCATAATGAAAATTTTTATGATAAAATTAGTATGACAATCCGAATTCTTATATGAAATCTTAGCCTAAGTTGCAAACTCAAATTCAACCCGAATTAAAAAATTTAAAAATATTTAAACTTGAGTTGCTTAACTCTGTGTTAGAATTGAACGTTTCGTATACTGAGTTTAACAGTAGTTGTACGTCCTTCCCGTCCCCAATTCCACCACTGGCCCTTAACATACTTTACACACTTTTGTTGGTCAATTGTTACTGGTCTCCTACTTCAGCACCTATTCTACTATTATCCACATTTCTCACTTGTTCAATGCTTCTTAGACTTTGAAGTTGTTTTGAAGATGTTTTTTTGTTTTCTTTTATTACCCAAATCGAGATGAATCTTTTCTTCATTTTTTCTAAGAATATTCAACAATGCTGTATTATTTACACGTGTCCATATTCGTCCATTTGAAAACCCTTTCCAATAAGATTGGGACCAGTCAGGTTACCTACCTAATTACTTGACCCATTGCTGTCAATCTACGAACCCAAGCTTGGACACTGTCCCACAGAGTTTCGGGTTCGGGTCCAATGCTTTCTTTCTTTTATAATACATAATTTTCCCCCATTCTTAGTTGGCCCAATGACCCATTGCTCTCAACCCACCAACCCAAGTTGGGCCACTTTCCCACAGAGTTTTGGGTTTAGGCCCAATACTTTATTTCATTTACACAAGCAAAATTTTTTTTCCCCATTTTTAGTTGGCCCAATGACCAGTTGACAGTTGACACCGTACATCCAAAATAATCAGAATTCACAACATGAAACAGCCAGAGTCAAAGGTCCAAACAAGGGCATTAATTAGAAGAGTTAGAAATTAATGTACTTGAGAAGAGTGTAAGTAGCACCATTCAATATGGACTATGATTCAGTAAATGCAAGTCTTTACTAAGCAAAGAAAATGCATTTATTGTCCAAGAATCTTCATACATAAATAGGTTGTTTCTTGTATCAAATTGATGAAAAATACTTGAAAATGGCCTTTTGATCCCTGTGGAAGAATTACTCCTTTATTATTACATGTAAGTTCTTCAGTACTGGTCAACAGTGTTGTTGAAACTTGAAACCAACCAACCATACTAATAAAACCAAGTAATTACACCTTTTTGAATTATCATCATGAATTCAATATATATATATATATATATACATGTATGACATTTGCGGAATGATGTGATTGATATGAAGTAGGAATTTGGCTTGATGCATAGTGGTTAGAATTGCTTTGAGAACCATGTTTGGAGCTAAATACCAACAGCATGCCCGGGAAGTTTGGCAAATGTCATATATATATACATATACACACAAAGTTACAAAAATATATAAGCATCACAACTGACTTTTCAGTAGAGTTTGGGGCTACCAAATGTAAGAAACAGCAAAGCTAGTTATTTAGGCAAATTAAATGCATGGTTTTCCATAAATAAATAAAAAGCTTAATAAAAAAGTAAGCTATTTATGCTTGGTTTTTCTGGTGCGCTTGGCTAGCCGTATGCTTCTGTACTATTTTTGTCATATTGTATCTGTTTGATTCTTCCATTGCTATGCCTTAATTTGACTTTGATTGTGTGAGACTCATGCTATCCTATCCTGAAAGCTTTTTAAATGATTAGTAGAGTAAAAGTTATTTCTGAATAAGTAATTAAATGTCTCTCTATTTATTTGACAGTAAAAGTAAAATAAATATTGAAGAGTGTTAAGAACAGTCGCTTAAGTGACTCTTCATTCACATTCGTTCTAATTATTGGTGGAAATGTAATTAATATTTTTTTTTTGTAATAAATATTCTACTTTTTCATCCAAGAAAATGTTCTTTTAATTTTAAGATATTTATATCAACAAATAAATAAAATTTAATTTTAAAAGAACAATATATTCTTTAACTAAATTAAGAACCATGATTCATAACGTATTTTTATATACTAATTAATTACAGATTTCAAAAAATTATATAGGAAATGATTATAATAATTATATAGATTAATATAAAAAATTATTATTAATTTTTTTTGCTTACAATAACTTTATTTGTCTGTTGATGACATTAGTGTAAATATCTTAAAACTACAAAAGTGTTTTCTTAGATGAAAAGGTAGAACATTTATTACAAAAAAAAAATATTAATTACTCTTATTAGTTTCTACCAATAAATAGAGTGACTGCGGAAGGGCAATCGCTTTCCTTAGCACTCCTCATAAATTTTTGAGTCTCATGTATACCGTCCAATAAATGTGGGAGTTATTCGATTTCCTATTCGGTAATGACTTTTACAATACGTATCATTACTCTTTCATAATTAGTTATTCTAATTGTTTTTACTACCCCGTTACATTAAGGGGTTAAGTGCATTAAACCCCATTGAACTATCTTCTCTCTCTCAAAAAATCCTCTTGAACTATCAATTGAACATTTAACCCCCTGAACTATCTTCTCTTTATGCAATAAACCCCAAATCGTTAAATTGTGATCCAAAATCTAACCTTAGTTGACACACTTAACCTATCCCAAATTTAGAATGCCAAAAATACCCTTATGACTCTTAGACGCATTATATATAGAAATATACCTTATATCTCAGCTTCTACAATTAACATAACCAACATATCTTATTTTATTGTATTTCCTTTTTGTATATCTCTTTATATATATATATTTTATATATTTATATTTATATATTTTTTATTGTATTTTGTAAAAGTTTTTTATTCTTATTGACTTATAATTTTGTATTTATTACATTATATTAAATATATAGCTCTTATTTTATTGTATTTTCTTCTTATATATATCTTTATATATATATATATATTTATATTATTATTATATATATCTTTATATTTATATATATATATATATATTATTTTTTGTATTTTATAAAATATTTTTATTCTTATTGTCTTATAATTTTGTATTTATTGTATTTTGTTTATATTTTTTATTTGTTGTATTTTATTTTGTTATATTTATATTTTTTGAGTAACCAATCTTTTATTTATTTTATTTTATTTTATAATTTTTTTATAAAATTTTAATTTATTGTATTATATTACATTTTTGAGCAAGAAAATATTTTATTTATTGTATTTTATAAAAAAATCAAAAATAAAAACTTGAACTAAAAAATGAAATTTGAAACTGAAATATTCGTTATGAATAGGGGTGCACAAAGAACCGGTGAAACCTGAACCGAACCGTTCACTACAATTTCAGTTCCAAATTTTAGAAACCATTCACTATGGTTCCAATTCCAAGTCAAGAAACCAAAACCAAAACTAGAACCGTTAGAAAAAAATTTATATGTAATATATAATATATAAATGAATAATAATAACTTATAAGTTCTAGTGTTTTATATAAATATATAATATATAAAGTATAAAATATATAATATATAAATAAATACTAATACCTTCTAAATTCTAGTGTTCTATTTATATATAAAGTATAAAATATATAATATATAGATAAATACATTTAGCTTCTAAGATGTAATGTTCTATATATTTATATAATATAAGATATATGAATAAATAATAATAGCTTCTAATCTACTGTTATAACTAGGGATGCACAAGTACGGGTGTGTATCTAAGGATTCATACTGTGTACACCTCTACTCATGAAGTTTTCAAATTATGTCTAAAGATTGTTAAAATTTTGACATCACTTCTATTTTTTTAGAAATAAAAAATGCGTTACCAAACACATCTACTGTGACTTTCAAAAAAATAAAAATGAAAGTTGAATCAAGAATCGAAAGTGTTAATAGGGTCTTAGTCTACTTCACCAACAAACATACATATTAACTAAGGACAAAATAGTAATTTGGCTTTTTTGTTAAATGCTAATTGAGGGTTTGTCCTTAAGTGTGTGTTTTCTATAGTTCAGGAGATCAATTTGTAGTTCAATAGAGTTTTTTGCAATCTGGTGATAATTCAGAGGGATTATGATATTGTACTCGTCCACAAGGGTTACTACAATCCACCCCTCTACGAGACCTGACGTCCTCGTCGGTACACTTCCGACTGGGTTCAAGCTCTTATACCAACTATAATACCCCTCTCCAACACATGGTATGATATTGTCCGCTTTGGGCTTGAGCCCGCACGATTTTGCTCTTGGGTTTTACCCCCAAAGGCCTCATACCATTTAAAGAGAACCTATTACATATAAGCACATCCCCTTTTTCCCACCCAGACGATGTGGGATTGAGCACCCTGTACCCTGTCAATGTGATAATTTAGCCCAATGTCTGTCTTCGCACCCATCCACTCACACCCGTCCACAAAGTTAGTGCACTTAACCCTACATTAAGTAATCACATTTCCTTGCATGCCCCATTTATGTTGCTTTTAGTTAGCAACATTCACATATATTCTTTCTTTTTATTTTTATTTTCCTATTGCTTTTAGTAGAATAAGAATTTAGATTATATTAGGTTGCATGAAATTAATTAAAGCATTGAAATTGAAATTGGAATTGGAATCGGTAGAATTTGAAATTTTTTCGTTCAGATGAGTTTACTGGAATTCCAAGGCAAGTGTTTTATGGAGTTCTGAAAGTTACATTTCAAGGATTACAAACATTTATGTTTGACTTGGTAGATAATGTTTCGCTGTAACAAGAAGAACAAAAATAATAAAACGAAAGAAAAAAAGAAAGAAAGAAAAACAATAATATTACATTTTCAGCATTGCTTTTCAATGAATCAGTTACTTGACTTAGGTCCTGTTTGGCAGAGTTTTTGCTTCGACTTTTACGCAGAAGAAAAAGAGAAGCAGAAGCTAAATCAGGAAGCTGGTACCCCCCAGCTTCCTTTAAACGCTCTTTTTGGACTCCGAAGCTCTTCCGCCTTATCAATCCAAACACTCTCCAAAACGGCTTTTGAGCTTAAAATGCCGAAAGCCGCTTTTCAAAAGCCAATCCAAACAGGGCCTTAGTCTATATTGTCTAGCAGCAAACAGAGAAGTCATTCTTCTTTCAAATTAACAAATGCTATTGTAACAAATTTTTAGCCAAATCTGAAAACGACCCAAATCGACATGTGTTATCTTCTAAAACAAATGATTTTAGTTGAATATATTGTTTCAAAAATCAGATTTTGAATATTTCATTTGGTTGCCCCCATGGTTCTCAAATTTACCCAATTTTCCTTGTGTTCTTGCCAAACATTGGGCTGAAAACAATGTTCTATATTTTATTCAAAATCCATATAATGATCATTTTCCCCAATTATTTAGCCAAAGAAGACTTAATGATCGAAGAACTTTAAGCTTTTCTTTTTCCACAGTAAGTACTATTGTTTTTGAATGATCTCAACATATTGATTCAGTCAATGAATTCTTTTCCATAGCCGTCATGTTTCCTTCTCGTTCTTGCATATATTTTTTTCTTCCAAATGAATAGAATCGACCACATAAATTCTCTTTTTTCACATTTTTTTAATATTTTAAATTAATTTTAATTAATTCATTTCATGTTAGTTTTGTTTGGGAACACATAAATTGGAGTTTTTTCATAGTATGATCTTAACATATGAAAAATTAGTTTCGGCCAATGACAAAAAGATAATCAAACAATTGACACATTTAATTACGTGTTTTTCTATCATTCATCGGAATCACTTAGCATATTCTGACGGATGATAAATCTAATTGGCACATATAGTTTGAAGTATTTGGAAAGTTTGGTTGATTATACAAGTGATGGTTGACTGAGAGGGCAAAGGTGAAGCATGTGATTTGTTGTGCATGTGAGTTAACTTCAACAATTCAATATTAAACAATATTCTATCATATAAATGGTTACAAATGACACTTAGTATATATCATCATCAATTTATCATTACTTTTTTTTTCTCTCGATTTATATCTCATGAAAAAAACTTGTTTACTCCGAATGCATCAAATAATCACAATTGTATATGTGATGGTGAAACTCGCACTTGTAATACACGAACACGAATACGAACACGAACACGAACACGAACGACCGTGATTCATCCGATGTACCGAAAATATTCCTTAGGCAAGTTTTTCTCTTCCATGGAGGGGAGTCATGGTGCTAATTATAGAACAATAATTGTACCCTTCTTTATTTTTAGTTTTCTCTGTATGCTATACACGGAGGAGTAGGGTCGTATTTGCCCAATAATAATTGTACTTTTTAGACTTTCGAAGTGATGAAAAGCATTCTTGTGATTTTACCCATAATGATAAACCAAATTGTAAATTTGGCAAATGATTATTGTTTTTACTATCATTCTTGCCCATAATTTATTTATTTGATTCAAATTAAAATAGATGTTGTCAATATCATTTTAAGTTGATGCCATTGTATTTTCTTAGTCTATTAGTGAATTTAGGATTAAGTTTTATTAATTAGTTTTTTTTTATTAATTGCCATTATTTTAATGTTAAACAAGGCTAAATATGTCAATTTAGTAAAAGTCAGGAGTAGTATAGACAAATTTCAAGTGCAATCAATTGAAAATTCTTTGTGCCATCTTAAAAGGGTCTAGGTCATCAAAGATTTGACCTCTTTCAAACTCTTGTTATAATTCAAACTTGAAAAACATAGAAAAGATGTATACGAACTAAAGAAAAATAAATTGAATAGAAAATTTTTAACCTATAACAGTTTAATAAGATAATTCGAATCACTCACACGTGTCACGATTATATGTGTGAATGGTCTAAATCATTTTCACACATGTCACGATCACATATCTGAGTGGTCTAAATCATTTACTGCAGTAAAAAGGATGATTTAACCCAAAGTACTTCACCGAGTTGGAATGTGAACCCCAAATTTTAGCATATTTTTAGCTCCGTAAAGTCCAAAGTAAGGTGACGAAGCATTTATCTAGAAGGTTGACACTTTAAATAGTTTTACAATTTTGGAGGAAGCAAGAGGCCAACTGAGTTAGGTAGGAGTAACGTGGGCTTTCTAGAAGAAAGGTCCATATCCCCTCTCTTTTCTTTTCTCACCATATTATATATACATATACATATATATCACTATCTAATCAATGCATAAACTACACATATATATATGGGTGGAAATTAAAAAATCATATATTACTATATAGCAGTACTAAACAAACGCAAAGTGGACCCCGGGAATTGATAAGAAGCGACAGAGGTGGTTGCAATTTCTGAGTCCTAACATCACCCATCTACCAACCACCACCACCCCTCCCTCTCTCTCTTCATGGCATGTCTCCTTCCAATACGTACATTTGTATTTATTTTATGCTCTTATACATACAATATATATATATATATATATATATACATATATTCTAATATGTACTTACGATACTATAAAAAAAAATTATTGAACTGAATTATTTTAGAAGTGTAAGAGTAGGTAAATGTATATGTGAATTTATGTGTGAATGCAGTGAATGAATCGTAACTGTTAGATTAACGATGGAGAGAGTTATTTTAGATCATAGATAAGCATAGATATTTTGAACCGTAATATTAATTTTTTAAACATTTTTTACCTTTAAAGTTGTGATTTTTTTTTAGAGAGATTCAAACATAATGCTTAAATATAATATATATATATATATATATATATATATATAATAATGCTACAAACCAACAATTTTAGTAAGGTCATGAAGTTTTGCCTAATTACTTTAGGATTAAAGTTTTTAATTTATGATGATTAATTTGTTCTGAAGTTTGGTTGACTTTACTTCAAATATCTCTCCTATTAATAGACAGTTAACTCAGTTAAAAGACCGTTAATATAAAAAAATTAAAATATCAAAATTATCATCGATGTGTTGATATGACATTAATGAAATATATATATTGTTAATCTCAGTCAAAAGATTAAAAATTGAAATAATTTTGCACAAAAATATTATAACTTGAGAATACTCTTGTAATTGTATATTAAATGTGATTTTATTTAACGGATCGCTAATATGAGGGTGTGTCAAAATAATTTTATAAAAACTTTAATTTGAGTGTCACTAAACCAAATCTCATAAAAGGTCAAAGGAATTTATCCTTTTAATAAATAGAGTCCAACAAACACACTTTGTCAATAATGAATAAGAACAAAATCTGTTTCTGCAAATGGTCAATCGATAACAAAACTCAAGGGAATTTTTACCAATTTTAATATGTGTGTGTATATATATATATTAAAAATGGGTTTAAATGGGCATGACAAACTGATCAATTAAGGGTCTTTATTATAAAACTTTGAGGGACTAGCTAATAGAGAGTTGGAATTAAAAACAAATCATTTAATGTTTTTTGTGTACGTAGGTAACTCATATAGTTTCATAAAAATATCAATGGAAGCATTATTGATTACGTATGAAAGTAAGTCTAACAAACCATAAGTGGACGGGTCTCTAACAAAATGATGATTCAATTGACAAAGACCATTTTGCTAAACATGACTAAATGCCTTAATTTAGATTAGCTGATCTTTCAAAGTAGATAATAATTGTGACACGTGAGATTCTATCTACTTCACTTTTATTTATTCTTTTTTCCTCTTTTGGTGGAAGTTTTATATATATATATATATATATATATATATATATTAATAAATATTTCTATATTTCTTTTTCTTGAAAAATCTATTTCTTAACTATATATTTCTATAATTCTTTCTACTTCTTGCCTATCTAGATCACTTGTTCATTTGTCTATGCAATTAGGATTAAATAGTTTTATCTTCTTGACAAATATTGAATTTGTTATAAATAGAGTAATATTTATGAAAAAATAAAACAAAATGCTAGTATGAATAATAGTATCACTAGGTTATTGACCAATACTACTTTTTAGTGTGAAATTCTGAGTAACTAAGTACTTATCGGAATACACGCATATCAATTTGGGACTAAAATCTTCTCCCACAGTGTTTTCCGCAATTTTGTCTGACTCCAATGAGTTAACGATGAGGCCAGTCACATTAATTAGTAGTTGAACACGTTATAAAATAAGATAATAAAGTAAGTCATCATTGAACGTGGTTACTAGATAAAATTACAAAAAAAACTCTTTACATAAGAGAATTTTAGATGAAATAGTTACGTGAATCACCATCAATTGTTATAAATTTTGCCACAAAATAAAATTACAAAAAATTCTCACCGGAGAGAATTTTAGTCCATCAATTTGATGTCATTTTCAAACATGACAATCCATATCTAGAATAGGTTACATTATCAAAACCAATTCAACTGAAATTAAATCTTATATAGATATGTGAATGCATCGAATTTTGATTCGAATTTGAACTAATAATTAAAATATAGATTGAAACATTCAATTTAATAATTTCTTTAGCGATTCGAATCTCATAATTCGTTAAGTAAACAAATCAGATATGGATTATAGTCAATCCGGTCCGATAATAATCTGATCTGATATAATATAATATATTACAAATATATTATCTAATATTATTATATTTACATATTATTAAAATATTTTTTATTATTATTTTCTTCTTATGCCTCCCTCTTTTTATTTTGTATCTCTTTATTGTTTTTATTTTAATGAAAATTCAAATACCTATTTTCTACTGGATTAATAACAAATCGAATATCAATTTAATTATAAATAATTCATCAAATTATCTGACATAATTCGGTCCAATTGAATAGAAGCCTGTCATATACTAGAGAAGATTAACCGGTGCATATTCCGAGTAAATTAAACCACGCCTGGTGCGTAAAACACTCCCTAACGTGTGCCATCAATAGTACTTGTGCATCAAGACATAATTGTTGGACAATATTTGGGTTCAACCTTAATCAACTTTATTCACTCAACTATTCACTAAAATTTAAATACTTGTATATATATATATATTAAAAATGATCAAAATCCATTTCAAACTGGTAAAACCAAAAGATTCGAACAAAAAAATAGACTGCTTCTTTCTCTCTCTTCCTTTCTCTATCTCTGATTGCCTGCAATTGACTGAGCAAAATTCTTTATGCCTGATTTCTTTTTTGTGTTGATGTGTTCGAAATCTTTTTCACTTTCTCTACCTCCATTGCTCATATTCAGAACCTCATATCAAGTTCACATGAAGTCAAATTCACAAAAAAAACATTTATTTAAAATAAAAATAAAAATCACATCTTTCGGTAAATATATAAAAAGAACAAAATAAATAAACCCTAGATTATTATATTTCGAATGAGAACCAAGTGAATTGAATAAAATAACAACCATCAAAATCAGCAATTGATTGGATTAAAACTCTCGATCTAAAAGAAAAGAAGGCAGTGGAGGTAGAAAGAGAAGTGATGAGAGAAAATATAGTGGAATGAGATGAGCTCAACATGACAGCGTGTCTTTATCTCAGATCTTATCTAGGTTTTGATTATATGTTAGTTTTGCTCTATCTAAGAGAGATGATGGTGGCAGTGGCAGTGACAGAGGCAGAGGGTGATGGTGGCGGCGGCAGTGGAGGGTGGTAGCTATTAGACGGGTAAAAAGAAAGTGATGGAGAGAAAGGGTGGAGTGTGGTAGCTATTAGGCAAGTGGAAAGAGAGAGATGGAGAGAGAGCGTGGTGGTGGTGGTAATAGAGGGTGCAGAGTGGTGGTGGTGGCAGAAGAGGGTGGAGATGTGGCGGCTAGGATTTTGGGATGAAAGACGAATTTTAAATTTGTTTGGTGAAATGAATTATATTGGATTAAACCTTTTTTAAAAACTAGTCTGGTGAGTTTTTTAATTTTTGAATAATATATAATTTTTAGTACATATATCATGTTTTAATTGGGCCACATACGTTAGATAAGTGAACTAAGTACTGTTAGAGTCAGATCGAAGTATTGTCCATAAAATATTGTGTTTTGCACACACACACACACATATATATATATATATATATATATATATATATATATATATATATGAATACATGTGTATTGAATTATTGATATTAAAGCAAAGGATTAGATTAGAGTAAGCACAGACACATGCAGGGTCATTGGACGTTTGGACATTTCTTCAAAAAGAGTACTTGACTTGTTTAGCTGGCCTAATACATATCCCATTCCCATTAATGCAGGAATCCAATACCTCACTGTATGTGCACATGACCCACTTTCTCTCTCTCCTTCTGTCTCTCCTCTCTCCCCCCACCCACCTTTAACTAACCAACTGTTTCCTATCTTTAATTTCTTTTCCCTCCCTTTTTCCTCCTATCTTAATCTCAGATTCGGTTACCTACCCTCCAAACACATCACATGCTCTCTCTCTCTCTCTCTCCACCAATGAGAAAGATGCTTAAATTCCATTTCTTCTTGATTTATACTAATATATATATATATATATATAAGCCCATATTAGCACTCAATCCTACCAGCTTAAATCTCACACAACCATGGTATATTTCTTTACAGAGTTGGTATTTCTAGGTGGAGGAAGATCCGCCACTCTTTCTGGAACCTAGCACTAGCACTAGCACTAGATTCCCTCAACATGATTAATCATTTCAACTTTCAATCTACACCGTCTGATCACTGTTTGCATGGTCCCACTCCTTGCCAAACTCAATCTTAAATAACTAATTAGTTGTTAATTTCACTTTTGGGAGGCAAGACTTCATGTGTTATTGCCGTGTTGCTTTAATCTGAACCTAAACAATATGCACATATGATATATAAAATGTGTTTCTATTGATTCTAAGAACAACCCTCTTAAATATATTATATGTAACATTTTTTTTTCCATATCTTACAACTTAAATTCACATATCATACTTATTTGACTTTTTTATAAACACTGATAAATTGTTGAGTTGAGTCTGTTTATTCTAAAATGTTAATTAATAATCAGAAGGTCAACTCAAAAATGGACAAGTGACCTAAATCCCCACATATTCTTCACCTCTAAATTTCAAAATTACTTTTATGAAAAATTCAAAAAATTCAGACTCTCAACAACCCGGGCTCCCACGAGAGGTGTGAGCCTTAATACAAGGTGGGATCCACATGACCCACACGTATGAAAATTTTATACATGGTTTCATAGTCTCACGTCCATTAGTAATTAACACACAGACGAATATGTTAGTTTTATTCAATTTTTTAGTTACACGCCAACTAATGATTGATTGAGACCGATAATTTCAAAACCTAATTTCTCAACTCTTGTCATGACAACCCACATCTCTTGTGAAAATCCTTACTATTGATCGAGACTTGTATCATTATTTTACTTTTGTAAGTAACTGTTATAAAATTCGAACACCCTTACACACTTTGTAATAATTTGTGACACTTTTATTTCAAGAATTTGTCAATTATTTAACCACACATATGTAGCCAAACATATAGAATTCATCAAGTCATAGAGCTAGCAAATAGTTTAGGTACATCACTCCTAATTGAGTTGACACAGACATTAGTGCCTCATATTAAGCAAGTCCATATTACTAGGATTGAGGATTGGGATGGTAAGACAGAGAACATTGCAAACCCTGATTTTCCTCCCACTACCTGTACTTTTTTCTAACACTTATTCAACATATCTAACTTCTTTGTGCTTTGTCTTCCATTGTCTAAAAGAGACAACTTTATTGTAAATCTAACTTTGCCCAAAAAATAAAAAAAATAAAAAAATCAGTGCAAGTGCATATCTAGATCTACCATGATTGTTACTAAAACTTAAGACCCAACATTGGCCATGTGACCTACCAAATCTTTTGCAATTGATACAACTTTTTGAAACAATTTGGCTCCAAAGAACAAAAGATTGGTTCTCCACCAAAATGATGGAAAGTGTTATTTTCTAGGAAAATTAACTCCTATTGCAAGAAAACAAATTCAGCAAACACCTTATTTTAAAAATTATAAAAAGATTTAGAAACATCAATTAGATCAAAGAGTATGAAACAACAACATATTATAAGTAAAAAGAAAAAAACTTAATAGCCATAAAGTTTTGTTATTAATAGTTACTCCATTAAACAAAATGGCATCAAAAGTCAATCGATTTAAGTTTGTCAACATCCCTATAAAAATAAATAAAATTTAAATAATAAGTTATTAAGAGTTCGTTTGATAACCGATTATGTTTAGTGTTTATTGTTTATAAAAATAAATTTGTAGGATAAACATATTTGATAAGTTTTATTTTGTTTGTTTTCAAATTCTAAACACCAAAATTGTGTTTATGTTTATTCAATTTTTTTTATATCTAAAATGGTGGTTATATTATTTTAATTAAAAAGGAAGCTAAAAGTGAGAAAATAAAAAGAAAAATAATAATAAAAGACTATTGCTTGATACAATGATAAAAATATTAGAATTATCAAATGTAGACAGAATTGAAAAGTATCAAATTGCTTTGAAGAAAAAAGTATTGGATACAATATGAATAATTACTTTTTTACTTGATAATAAGAAATAGTTATTTAAGGGTACCCATGTTAAAAAAAATTTACTTACTTCAGGACAAAAAAAAAGTGAACAAGTCCCAACCATCTCCTTGTCGAAGAAATAAGAATGGTATTTTATACTCATATTATTTATTCATTTTCAGTATTGAAAAGTAATAGAAACCAAAAAATGAACAAGAAAGTAGTAGAAGAAGAAGTTCAAATGCATGACCTCCAAATCCCTCTTCTCACTCCATACAAATTGAAAAACTTTTAACTTTTCCATAGTTATATATATTTTGATCTTGTTGGAACCTTCTGGGTTGTGGATCATTCTAGCTTTATAGTATAATTTGGAGTGTATAGATATAAATAAAGAAGTCTTAACCATCCCCTTGTTGAAGAAACAAGAATGATATTTTGTGCTCATATAATTCATTCATTTTCAATATTGAAAGAGTAATAGAAACCAAAAAATGAAAAAGAAAGTAGTAGTAGAAGGAGTTCAAGAGCATGGCCTCCAAATTCCTCTTCTCACTCGATCAAAATTGAAAATTTGAAAATTTTTCTCGTAGTTATATATATTTTGATCTTGTTAGGATCTTCTGGGTTGTGGATCATTCTAGTTTTATAATATAATTTAAAGTGTATAAATATATATGTAATCTAATATTATTAATTTCTTTTTTATATATATTTCTTGCTCTATTGTTATTGTATAAATTTGTTGTAGCAGGTTCTTTTTATAAAGTTTATTGTGTTAAATTTTTTAAAAACAGATGAAGTTAACTAACATATTTTTGTGAGTATAGTTTTTAAAATAAATCAAATATTTTTTCATTATCAAATAATAGTCATGTTTATGATAAACAAAATCGTAACATAAACACTAGTTATACAAACAATAAACATAAAAAAGTTATCGAAGGGGCCTTAATATTCTGATGAGTAAACTCGCGAGTACACTCACTGTTATTTCGTTAATAATAAAAATCTTAAGGAGCTACCTGGTTCAATGTTCAAAAGATAGTTTTATGTTTTCAAAGAATTAAAAATTAAACAATTGTACAAAAATTCTATTTGATTTAATTTATTAAAACTTATAAAAAAATCTGTTTCCAAAAACAGCTTTTTAAATTCTTGATAATTGTTTTTAAAAAACTGAACTAAATAAACTCTTAAGTTTAATGATTCATTCAAATTTTTACATTTAAAAAAAAAAAAACTGATACAATTAAATATGAACTCCTCATTATAGCATTAATTTTTTTGTTTGTATGTTGATAACACTTGGAACTCGACTCTTAGTGCTATCATGGTATTAATTTGGTACCAATATCAATAATAATATTTAGGTCTAAAGTGTTTTTGTTTTGATTGTATTAGAAAAGAAAAGAAAAAGAAAAAGAAAACCGAAGTGCAGAAAAGGAAAAGAATTGTTCCATTAAATGTTTACTAGTGTTACAGAGAGGCTTTCATCTTCTTACAGATTGGTAGGCGAAGGTAGTAAGTACGGCATTTATATCTAAAACCTAAAAAGTCTATGCATCCAACGGTCAGCAATATCTGTAAAACCCATTTGCGCCTTGGCAATTACTACACAACTGACCACCGCTCTGAAACCCTAACTGGCAACACAAACACACCGCCTGAGCCACCATCGCCGCCGCCGCCACCGGCCTCAACTCGTACGGAATCTCCACCCTTGGCTTCGACTCGGCTGAATTCGCAGACTCGGACTGGAACGGGACGAGTCCAATCGAAAGGTCGAGGTTGATGGCAGCTCGGTGGTTTTGGGGTTCGAGACTGTCGTGCGGCTGAGTTTCCTCGGTTGTGCCGCTGTTGCATTTATTGTCTTCGACTGAGTCGGTTAGGATTTTGAATTTAGTGTGATTCGTCAAAGCGATGTCGGTTACTGGTACAGATGGTGGAGAGGCATTTCTGAATTCCAAGCATGAATTTGCGGTGGCGGTGGCGGTGGCGCCACCTGTGGTGGTTGTTGTGGCGGAGGCGGAGGCGTTGAGCGGACGGTGAGTTTGGGGATCGAGGCCGCGGCTGATGAGTTTGCGCTTGATGTGAGTGTTCCAGTAGTTCTTGATCTCGTTGTCAGTTCGTCCAGGCAATCGTCCAGCAATTAAAGACCATCTGCGACAAATCAGTAATCAAAGTTTAGAAAAATCAATTGACGCGATGTATAATTCACTCCTTTGACTTTCTGATTGGTTGCTGAGAAAATTGAACCAATTAATATAAAAGGAAGTCAATTGTTTGGCCCCCCGAGAAACTTGATGCGAAACGAGTGAAATTGTTGTAGTAAGCTCAAGTACTGAGCGGAAGTTTTGGTTTCTGGGGCCTAGCTAGAATGCTTTTTCGTGGTCCCAAATATTGAAAGGAATACTAACATATAAAAAAAAAAATCCTTCTTTTTGTACGTTTTCTCAGCTGCCAAACAGACTGGAAAAGTAGGAAAAATTGACATGCGAAAGATAAATGGATAAAGAGTGCAAAATATACTTGTTTCCAAGCAGACTGTGAAGCTTGATGATGAGTTCATCTTCTTCTTCAGTGAAATTTCCTCTTTTGAGGTCGGGGCGTAGGTAGTTTATCCACCGAAGTCTGCAACTCTTACCGCATCGAAGCAATCCTAGAAGAAGAACAAAAGGGATGTGATTAGAGAATAAAACAATCGATCAGTGTTTTCATGTATATATATGTATGTATGTATAGGTAGAGAGAGAAAGAGTGGGGGGGGGGGGGGGTTTACCGGCGGCTTTGGGGAGGGAACGCCAGCAGCCTTCGCCGTGAGCACGGATGTAACTAATGAGGCGTTCGTCTTCTTCTTTGGTCCAAGCACCTTTGTTGGTGTGAGCTTTCTCACAGCAAGGTGAACGTCCCATGAAGATTAATTGGGTTAGAGAGAGAAGATAGAGAGAGGAGAGAGGAGAGGAGAGAGAGAGACACACACACACACACCAAAAACAGATGGATATTTTAAGTGCCTCTGTTCTGTTCTCGATAGAGATGAGAAGAAATAGAGATGAGATAGAGAGAGATATTTGATTGAAATATGTGGTAATAGAGAGAGAGGACGTGTTATATACGAGGGAGTGGGAGAGAGAGAAGGAAGGAAGGAAGGAAGGAAGGAGAAAGAGAAAGAGAAGGAGTTTCAGAGTAGAAATAGGGAATAGGGAATAGGCAATAGTATTACTCGAGATCCTTTTTGATAGGAAGGGGAGGGAGAAGTGGATATTTGACCAAGTTGGTGAGAAAAGACGAGTGGTTACAGATGGGGCTGGATTTGGTAGGTAGGTCTACTTTTACGTGAGTTGGCTTTCTTCTGTGGGCTCTCTCTCTCTATCTCTATCTTTCTCTCTCTACATTTTGGAGTTTTGGACAACAGTGCTTGTTTCAACATCCATGGGATAAAGTTTGGTACATAAAGATAAATGTACATGTGGATTCCTGTGTGGGTTTGGGCTGCCTCTTTCTCTTTTTCTTTTCCTTTTCCGGGCAGACCCGAATCCGAACACCTCAAAATTAGAAATTGGATCATAAACTAGCTAGATAATATTAAAAAAGCATACAACTATATATTGTATGATGCATGATTATTATAAACCATCATCTCTAGTACATGATTTCAATGGTTAATTAAGTGACGTATCAACAACTTGTCAGCATAAATCAGGTTCTTATTGTAAACTTATATTTGATGGGATAATTCAAATTTCACCATCAAATAAAGCAACAAAGTGCTACTCTATTACACTTAGAACTCAGTTCAAATTTGTTTTTTTTATTTTCGTGATATAATTTTTGGACTGAAGTCATTTCAACACTAGTGGTGTGCAAGGATAATTCAGCCGTGATTTTACAAATCAGATGTGGGTCCAAATCCACTAGGTTCTATACCCACAATGTGGTTTACATTATCCTTCATAAGCACCATTTAAAGCCCTCATATTCTAAACCTTTTAAGTGGGCTTGCTACCAACTCTTAAATGGCCTATTCTTAACCTTATATATATATATATATATATATATAAAGGAAAGTACTTTCTAATTTTCTTCTATGATTAAGTAACATATCTCCTCTCTTATTTATATTCATGTTAACAAATTAATTAATTAAGATTAGTCATGATTTCTTACGAGTAGTTCCATTACTTTCGAATGTAAATCAAAAAAAGGTTATGAAAAGAGACATAAGATTTGGAGAACATTAATGATTTACTCGATTTTCTTTTCATCAACCTTTAACAGCCTTCCTTAATGTATTTGAAAGATATAAAGAAAGAGTTTAGTTATAGAGTTGAGTTTGGGAAGAGGGAAATTGGGCTACAATTTTGCATCTTGTATATGGTTCTCACACATACACACACACACACACATATTGGTCTTACTTGTTGAAATATCTAAAAAAATGCCAAAGCCCAAGAAAAATACACCACCTTTCCAAGCCCTCCTTTGCATTAAGCCTGTTTTTTTTCCTTGCAAATAACACATACATCCACTTGCCTCTCCGAGGACTTAAACTCTAGCAAAACCTTTTACTTTGAAAGGTGATCGAGGAAGTATTATTAGGTTACAGTCGTTTGATAAAAATACCAAATTTTTAAACACCCTAACTTTATTAAAGACTTTTAGACTTGGCTCAATCAGGAGATCAATATATTTGCTAATATAAACATATATGATATTCTAAAGAGTGATGCGATTTAGCTCAACTAAAAAAACCCGAAATATAATCCACTTTATACATTGATTGTCACGTTTGCAAATTTCATAGTTCTCTTTCTATATCACATCTGTATAGAAAGTGGGCATTTCTTTTTATATCTCATTTTCGCAAATTTCACGGTTCTCTTTCTATATCACATATTCACATAAGTGGATTTTAGAACGGGTGAAATAATGTGTCAATTATATCATTTTCCTATTCTAAATCCCAAAACTCCAATGCTCTTTTTGCTCCCCTCACTCAACTTATCTATCTCATCAATGAATTATAAATGTTTTTCTTCCTTCTTTTAGTTATTTTCAAAGTTATATTCTCTAGGAACTTAAAACAAGATAGTGCATGCTTCACCAAACATTCCAACATCAATCATTCATGAATCATGATTGATAATGCGTAAAGTGAGACATATAAATATGGTAATGTTTGTATATACATTGATCACGTTTAACTAGAGAAATTGTTGAGAAATTAATTCGGACATGTAGTATTTTTTCAAAGAACCATGCATGTTATAATATATAGTACATACCGAGCAAATGTATATTTGCTGAAAAATAGAGTGTGGATATTGCCTCCATATATATAATTACGGTTAGAAATAGGAGGAAAAGAGAGAAAAATATCTCTGAATTATATTAATGAATGGTATAGTTACAATATATAATGAGATTATATATATATATGAGAAGGAGAAAGAAAAACGGTAGGTGAGCGGAGAGCAAGTTATTCTATACATGGTCAGTCGTCAATCGTATGAATCTTAATTTGATATGAAAAAGGTTAAATATAAAATATACTAATATATTTTAACATTCCCCCTCAAACTCAAGGTAGGTTATATGACACCATCTGGAGTTTGAAAACAAGCTTTCGAAAGCATCCTAGTGGAAGAGATTTGGTGAAAATATCCGCTATCTAATCATGTGAAGTGACAAATCGTAACTACACGATATTCTGAAGTAGATGATGACGGAGAAAATGACAATCCATCTCAATGTGTTTGGTTCGCCCATGAAAAATATCATTGTGTGCAATGTGAATAGCACTTTTGTTATCACAATAGATGGGAGTAGTAGTAGATAAAGTAACACCCATATCTTGAAAAAGCCATTGTAACCATAAAAGCTCAGAAGTAGTATTTGCAAGTGCTCTACACTCGGCCTCAGTGTTAAATCGAGCAATAACAGATTGCTTCTTACTATGCCAAAAGATCAGTGAGTCACAAAAAAAGAAGCAATATTTAATAGTGGAACAACGATCTGTTGGAGCACCAGTCCAATTTGCATCAGAATAAGCACGAAACACCAGTGAAGACTGATGAGAGAAAAAGAGCCTACGAAATACAGTAGCCTTGACATAGCGGAGAATACAAGAACAACAGCAAAGTGAACTAATCTCGGCAAAGCTATGAACTGACTGATGATATGAATAACATAAGAAATATCTTGATGAGTGATAGTAAGATATACCAGACTACCAACCAACTGATGATATAGAGTACCATCACGAAGAAGTTCATCATCATGTGGAGTGAGTCTCACATTAGGCTCAAGTGAAGTATCAACAATCTTGTTATATATGATGCCAGCTCTGGAAAGAAGATCGGAATAATAGTTTGCTTGAGTAGGGTAGTAGCCATCAGTAGCTCTAGTAATTTCTAGGCCAAGAAAATAACTGAAAAGTCCAAGATCTTTCATTTCAAACTGATGATTAAGAAACTGCTTAATTTTTTAAATATCCTGAGTATCATCCCCGGTGATGATCATATCATCAACATAAAGTAAGAGAAGAATAACACCATTTGCAGTACACTAGATAAATAAAATTGAATCATATGTACTGATAGAATAGCAAAGGCGAGAAATAGTAGAACTGAACTTGGCAAACCAAGCTCAAGGTGCCTGTTGAAGACCATACAGAGCACGTTTAAACCGACAAACCTGATGAGGTGGATGATCAAAACTTGGAGGAGGCTTCATATAAACTTCCTTGAGCAAATCACCATAGAGGAAGGCATTTTTGACATCCATCTGAAAAAGTTTCCAATGACGGGAATCAGCTATAGCAAGAAAAGTATGAATAGAAGGAAGATGAGCAACATAAGCAAAAATCTCCTCATAATTGATGTCATACTCCTATGTGAACCCCCTTGCCATAAGTCGAACTCTATAACGCTCAACAGGCCCATCTGAACGAGTATTGATTTTGTAGATCCATTTACATCCAATGACAAATTCACTGGAGGCAATTCAACTAGATCCCATGTCTGAGTCTAGACAAATGTATCTAACTCTTCTTTCATTAATTGTTGTCATAAAGGGTTAGAAAAGGTATCGTGAAAAATGTGAGGTTCATGAAGAGTTACAAGAGCATGATAACAATGATATCCATGAGGATGTGTAAGGGTGGTTCTTATCCAAGTGGGTCGATGAGGATCTAAAACAGTGGCAGCATCAAAAGCCTCAGGTGGGACAGATGATTGGAACTTAACTGCAGGAAGGTCAACCATATGTGATGAGTCAGAAGGGTCAACTGTATCTGATAAGCTAGCAGGAGGAGAATCTAAAAAAAGATCTGCAGATGTATCTAAAGGAGGAATAGAAAATTGGTGATCAGAAATACTAGTGAATTTGGATAATGTATGAAACATTTTATATTCCCAAAAAATAATATGTTGAGAAACTCTAAAATGTCTCGCAACTTGATTATAACACCTATATCCCTTTTGTTCAAATTCATACACAAGAAAACAACAGAACTGAGCATGAGGTTGTAATTTTGTTCGCACATAAAGATGAAGAAGAACAAAACAAGCACACCCAAAAATCCTAAGATTACTATAGTTAGGAACCTGCCCGTAGAGACGGTCATAGGGTATTTGATTTTGTAAGAGTGGTGAGGGTACACGATTCATGGTATAGATAACAGTGAGAGATGCTTCATCTCAAAAAGATGATGACACAAAAGAAAAAATAACAAATGATTGAGCCAAATCTAAAATATGTCAAAGTTTTCATTCAGCTCGACCATTTTGTTGTGATGTACTAGGGTAAGAAAAGTGAAAAATAGTGCCATAATGTTTGGAAATATTTTGAAAATTATTTTGCCTGTATTCTATAGCATTACCAAAACGAAAAGTTTTGATATTTGTGAAAAATTGAGTTAAAACCATTTATGTGAAATTGCGAAAGATGTTGAATAATTCAGAACGATTTTTCATTAAAATATCCAAGTGAATCGTGAAAAATCATCCAAAAATATAACAAAATATCGTGCCTCACCCAATGTGGCTACAGGAGAAGGTCCCCAAACATCAACATGAACAAGATCAAAAAGAAAAGAAGCAAATGACTCACTATTATTAAATGGTAAAGCAGATTGCTTGCCTAATTGACAAGAAATACAATCAAAAGACTTAATTTTAACTGATTCTAATAAACCCTTAGATACTAGACTTTTAACTTGAGATACCGATGCATGATCCAAATGAGAATGCCACAACTTAAGAGTAGGTATACTACTTTGTGTAGATGCAGTTGTGATAGATGAAGTAGGTAGATATAAACAAGAAAACTCAAATAGTCGCCTTGTCTTACGGCCTGTCCCAATAATCTGACTTGTCTGAGGATCCTGTATAACACAACCATTAGAGAAAAATGTCATATTCAAACCTAGCTCAATCAATTGACTAGCAAACAAAAGATTAAAAGAATGATTGAAAACAAGATAAACATTGAAAACAGACAAATTTAACTGAGAGACAGTGACTATGTGACTAATGGCCATACTGGAGCCATTAGCTGTTTGAATAACAGGTGCATGAGATGTAGGAGTCTGAGTAGTGAGGAAAGTATGTTCAGGTGTCATATGATTACAGCAAGCAGAGTCAAAAAACCATGAATTAAATGTTTCTGGTGCGGTTGAGAATGTAGAGTTAGATGAGCTTGAACCTGATTGTTTGGATAGAACTTGATTGAGAATTGCTTCCAGATCAGCAGCAAAAAATATAAATGGAGACTCCGCAAAAAGAGTAATAGCTGGTGTAGAAGGAGAATGATGAAATGACACTGTGTCCGTGGTAGCTATAGCGGCAACATTACGATGTCTAGTAAGTTTGAAACACTACTCAATTGTATGTCCTGATTTGTGACAGTATCTGCAAGAACGTTCACTAGTTTTGGGATAAAATGACTGTGTTCGCTGTTTGTTATCACCATTGCGTCGAAAAGAGAAGAATATCTGTTGAGTGAAGGTCTCGGTCGAAATCTCATTTTGGGGTGAAAATCTCATTTTGAGCCATTTAGAAATTCCAAATGATAAAACCAATTGAAAAATTGGAATCAGAGCAAAATTTTAAATGGGGTAGGCCCAGGGAAAAAATTAAGGGCTGTTGCTGACGTGGTAGGAAAATGGCTAACGTGGTAGAAAAAATGACTGCGCGTGGCAGACGGCGTGGCAAAAAAAGATGATGTGGTAGATAACGTGTCATTGACATGGCAAATATTATAGGTTTTGGTGCTGATGTGGCTGATGATGTGGATGCTGACGTGGCAAACAACGTGGCACTTAAAATTGAGTTAGTGATGACTTGGCGCATGCGAGGCACGTAGGGAGCGTGGTAGCGCATGAGGGGGCGTGACGGCGCGTGGCAGTGTGTGTGTCACTGAAAAAAAACCCAAAAAATTCGAGTGGCGCATGGGAGTTCATGATGGCTTTGTTCGAGCTAAAAATAGAGGAATTCGTTCTGATATGTTCAGAAGATCAAATGGAGTCCAGAAGATAGATTTTCGACACCAAATAGAAAATAGTTCTCTTTGAATGATGAAAATAATTAAATGGAAGAAGAAAATGAGGATTTTGAAAACCCTAACTCTGATACTTTGTTAGAAATAGGCAAAAAAGTAAGAGAAATGTATCTGAATTATATTAATGAATGATATGGTTATAATATACAATGAGATCATATATATATAGGAGAAGAAAAAGTGGTAGGTGAGTGGGGAGTAAGTTATCCTATACATGATAAGTCCTCAATCGTAGGAATTTTAATTTGATATGAAAAAGGTTAAATATAAAATATACTAATATATTTTAACAGTTACAATCATATATTTAATTAAATCTATGAGTCATGTAGTATCAAATAGTGTAATACAAACACATTAAATTCCACTGTATATGATTTTTTAATTCTTTATATATGCAGTTTTGCAATGACATGAATGGATGCTTTTCTTGTAGTTGAATTCATCATCATCAATGTTAAAATGTACAATAGAAGATGTTTTTAGAATTTTAACTATGCAAAGTTCATATTATTACATGAAAGATTAACATTTGTGTTGCATCTGAAATAGCAAAATGATCGTATATTCGTATCGATTGTTAAATATAAGACTGTTCTTTTCAAGCCATAACCCATGTATTTTAGATATATATAATGTTTGGGTTATGTTTTAGCATTTTTGTTCCCTTTTCCAATGCAACCATAGATGTGAAATGTCATAGCTACTACATGCATGATGCATGTAGTAAGATCTTGGAAATGTGCTTCTTCTTTTTTTTTTTCCACTCACAGTCCCTCTCAGTTATATGTTATTGTGGATAAATTATCACATATATATCCAATGTATTTCTCAAAATTAAAATCTTATTCAAAAAAATCATAGAATTATTTTGAATTAATCTGCCCTTATTAAGACAATAATTATACATTAAACACGCAACATCACTCTCGCTCTATGTCTTCATTAATTTCAAATTTATTAGTATAAACTATATATATACATATACATAAGAAACACATATATGAAAGGGAGATGACAAATGCACTCCTTTTTTTTTTGTTTTAATAGATGGTTCACTTTTGTCTCGACAAACACACTCCTAATATAGTAATACTTAGTTTTTCTATTTATGATTTAGGAATACTAATGTCATTTTATTTTTATAAAAATTTACTAACAAGGAGTGCAAATATCAACCCCATTATATGAAATATATATTTTATATATGGATACAAAGAATTTTAAGTATCATATTTTACAGTTGATTAAGTGAAAAAAATGGGTTTCAAAACTCAATTGAATGCTACCATATATATAAATTAAAAGTAGAGATGCACAGGGAATTGGATCGATTTTCAAATAAATTGAAACCAATTCGACAACAACGTTTTCAAAAAAAAAAAAAAAGAAATCGAACCAAGCTAATCAAGCCTTCTAAACCGAACCAATTTGAACAGTAGCAGAATGGATTGGATTGGTTTAGTCAGTTTATGTGCTTTTATGATGTTAGAAAAAGAGAAAGATAATTATATTTGATTGAATTGATATGATTGATATTATGAACAATACATAAAGGTCTATTTATAACTGGCACATAATCTTGGAGATTGAGTAAACTTAGGAGACAAGAAATCCTAATCCCAGATGGTCTAGGAGATGTAAGAAACCTATTAGGAAAAGATTTATAATCTATAATAGGAAATATATAATCTAACAGCCCGCAAACTCAAGGTGAATCATATGAAGCCAACTTGAGTTTGGAGACAAAATCTTAAATGCGGCTCGCGAAAGCAATCTGGTAATGTAACTTGGCTACGAAGACATACAAAAAAACTACAAAAAATTCGAAAAGGCCGAAAGCGACTCATTGGAACGAAAACTGATTTAAAAATCAGTAAAGGAGATCATTGAAATCAGCGACTTTGACACACAGATTCTACGGATTGTGAAAATAATTTGGTGATATTACTAACAGTGGTTAAGAAACACATACAAAGAAGTTGCAAAAGAGCGAACTCGTTGGAGCGACGGTAAGACCGAAAACTGATCGTTGAAGTGAAAATTGATTTGAAAATCAGAAAATGGGCTTATTGAAATTAGCAACTTTGACACACACACACACACATATATAAGGCGAAAGTAATTTTGATAATTGCCCACCGGGGATAAAGCCATTGGTGCCATCCTCGGCGGTGAGGGTGATAAACTATGAAAACTATCAGGAATTGAAAGACTTTGATACCATGTTAGAAATAAAGAAAGATAATTGCCCATTGGGGATGAAGCCGATGGTGCCATCCCCGGCGGTGAGGGCGACGGTGCGGTAACAACCATGGGGAGACCCAATTCTGGTCATGGAAGCTTCGACTTGTGGAAGTCATGGACAGCGGTGGTTTTGGACAAAGAACAATTTGAATCTCTTTACAAATCCAAGTCGAAAAAGATGAATTTTCGCGTAGAAAATTCGTAGTCAAGACAGTAACTTCAAATACATAGTTTACCACCTTATTCTACTTGGAATGTAGACATATAATATATCAAATCGAAGCTCTTTGAATTTTCTATTCTCTGGAATTTGTCTCAGGGCATTTGGATTAGTAACAAAGAAGTTATGATTAAAACAGTTTTGCTGTGCAGAAAAGTGCGAACCAGATTTGTCAATCTTTGCGATTCAAACACCACGAATCTGATTTCCTCGGCTGCCAAACACTTCCAAATCTTCAATTGTATGTCCTTATATGGAATCCACAAGTAAGAGAAAAGTGGGTTTCAAGTCACATTTGAATTAGGGTAAAGGGGAGAGAGAATTATTTGACAACTCTTACACCAATTGTGTAAGAACGTTGGTTATGTGTTGATTTGGCAAAAACTATTTTACACGATTGACCGCTGAGAATGAAGCCGATGGTGTCACCTTTCAATTGTTAAATACATACAAATCATATGACAAAATTTTGATATATATATATATATATATATATATATTATATTTGTATACAAAAAAAATTAAAATATATTTGTATATATTATATAATTAAGTAACGGATTGGATAGATTTTCTTAAATCTAAATTCGTGAGCCAGACCAATTCTTACAAATTACTTATTTTTGAAACTTTGACCGAATCGATGAAGTAAAAAACCAATTCAAATCGTACAAATTGAAATCACGGATAAAAATGAACACTCTTAATTAAAAGTGAAGACTTCTTATGGTTACGTAAGGTGACCCATTGGAGGTTGGTTTTAACAGATTTAGGTTCAGAAAAATACAACACCGTCTATTGATATTGAATAGTTTAGTATTTATATACAAGGCAGTGTAAGTATATAAAAACTAATTACAAAAATTATGAAGAAGAATGTGCTTGCTGATTCAGTTGACATGAGTATGATTATTTCCTGTATATTATCAGTAATGTCCATATATAACAAATTTTGGAACATAGATAACTTAGATATAACTTGTTTATCACTAACTAGCTAGGGTTATAACTAAATAATATGTTTGAAATTAATTTCCATAAAACCAAATTGTACCTGTGCCATATTTGAAAAAAAAAAGAATAAAAAAGAAGAAGAAAGAGACATGAAATTATACTTGTTTCAAGCAAGTTTTGTCGTGTTGCTGTTCTTATTTTCTAACATATGCTTGATGGCACCTGCAATGTGGCATGGAATAGGAATAGAGTGGCTCTTTGTTGCTTACTACGTACTGACAAGAAAAGATCATTTTGTAGTGAAACTAAAGACTTCTTTTGCAGAGGATTTGACACCACAATCAAAATAAGCAGTACTGGTACATAATACATCAAATACCAGATATATACAGCATACAATATCGATTATATATGTATGGTTTTGCAACATCAAGCTGCTTAATTAACTATCAGTTTTTGCTATTGAACCAGAAACAAACAAGTTAAGCACAACCAAATTAAACATCTATATATATATATATATATATATATATATAGACCAGCTAAAGAAAACCATGCATGTAGACTAAAGTCACTAAAGCAATTAATCTTGATGAAAACCTAAGTGTTAAAAGACACGGATGAAGTTAAAATTATCTGAGTTAAAAAATAAGCATGAAGTTGGTTGAACATCCCATTTTAAGATTTTTAAGAAGAGATGGATCAATAAATTTAAAAGGGGGAGTAATCTTAAAACTCATAACCGTCACTGTAATTATTGAAATCACAAGGAAATGTGGTATAATTATGACAAACTTAGGGAAGTTTAGTTTAATTTTTCTTTTAGAATAATGTGGATAAAATGAGATAGAGCAACAATCAATTTACTATATATATATATATTAGGGTAAAATGCAAAAAAAAAACCTCTATACTTTACCCATGTTTGCAAAAAATCTTCCTTAACTTTTTTTTTTTCCGGTGCAAATAACCATTTAACTATCACATTTTGTGCAAAAGACTCCCTCTCCATCAATGAAAAAATAAAATTTTCAAAACTACCATTTGCCTCTAAGATTTGAGTAAAATTGTATACATTTTTTTATATTTTATATACATTTGAGCACATTTTTAAATTAAAAAAAATAAATTACTAATATTCTTTAAACTATATGACTGTTGACATAGAATTACATTTCTATTCAAACACATCTTTTACCAAATTTCTCTTTAACTTCCTAATAAATTAACGGTTAACATTATATAGTAAATTACATATTTTTTTATATTTTTAAATACAAATAAATGAATTTATACTATATATATTATAATACTAATTGTTACATCTAATTCTTGAACTTATAGAATTTTTATTCTTTTTTATGTATACATTTTTTTGTCTAAAATCTTAATTTAATTATAAATTAAATATATCAAACGATTCATCAAAAATCAGATCTAAAATATGTTTAGTGAAGTTTAAAAAATTACATTTAACTCCAAAAGTTATATTTATTGTGTTCGTATGCTTTTTTTATTGGTGCATTAAAATTCATTGTCTATAAAATTATTAGAGTAAGATGCAAAAAGAAATTTGGCCATTTTCATCATTGGGTAGTTTTATAATTTTTCAGTTTTAATTGCATTTGTTGCTCATTTAATAAAGTTTAAGAGGTTTTCTTGTATTAATTGCATTTATTGTTCATTTAATAAAGTTTAAAAGGTTTTTCGTAAAATGGGTAATGTATAGATTTTTTTTTACATTGGGAGCTGATATTGGCACTCTACCAATATCCTCAGGTATTCCGCTCCCATCTTTTTATAAAGTAAAATTACAAAAGTAACCCTCTACTATACAATCTTTGGTTCTTATATTTTTAATATCCTAATTGTCCTTATTTGATAAGGTTAGAATTCTTGGCTCCAAATTGCAACTTCTTTATCACTTTCCCTCTCTTTTTTGGTTTGAAAAGATTTCAGAAATTTATGAATCACGCAACTCTAATTTTTAGACTATATTGTTTGAGTTGATTCTAAAAATATTATTTTTCTTGTTGAATCAATTTATCAATATTTATTTTAGAAGTAAAAAAGTTTTAGGATTCAATATAATGATTTAGAGAGTATCAATTAAATGCATGTGATTAAGATACTAAAAGTTATGTAATTAGATAAGTTGGGAATAAGTTGTTAATAATAGATTACATAGAGAAATATTAAAAAAAGTATTTGAGTTGGAAACAAACATTATATCAATGAATAAAACTTATTTGGGAAAAAATTAATTGTATTTAAAACCAAAAGAAAGTTTAATTTTACTTAAATAAAAATTATGATATATAGTTCTTTAAGGAAATTAAGAAAAACTTTTTTATTTTAATAGGGAACTTTTAGAAATTAAAAGATGAAAAGAGAAAAACATGACTCTATGAAATCATTTTCCAATTATAATTGTCTTAATTTAGCTAAGAAGCTTTTGCACCAAAATTTCAAAAAATAAAAATAAAAAAATTAATATGATACTTTTCTTCCTTTGTTTTTTTATTTTTCGCCCCTTCTTTTTTGTTTTGTTTGTTCACAAATTGATTGTATGTTTCTAATTTTTAATTTATATTATTTTATTAATAAGTCACATGAAAAATAAATTACACATTTAGTGAGTAAAAAGATAATATTTTAAATTTTGAATTCTTTTAGTTATATAGGATAGGGACATAAATAATAAGTTTTAATTGAAAAATGTCTAAACTAGAGTATCTGGATGATAATAAATGGATTGTTATATTGAAACTTAAAGAAAAAATAAAATTAATTATAAATTATTTGGGATAATAAGAATGCAGTTGAAATTTTTTTTAAAAAAAAAAAGATAAAATAGAAAGAGAACTGAGTTTTAAAAGTAAAGTGTCAAAAAATATTGGTGAGTGCCCACCTTCTTTACATTTTAGACGGTATATTATTTGTGTATTCTTGTCATGTCGGTGTCGATTCAAATTGCGTGTTATCCGTCCATCACACACTGAATCAATCAATGGTTGTTCATTAGGCAACACTTTGTTTAGTTAGATTTTCAGCTAGGCATAGACTAGCTATTAGTGTGTGTGTGTGTGTGTGTGTATATATATATATATATATATTGAGCTACACATGGGCCAAGTGTATTATGGAGTGTAAAAGGTACTTCAATTGGCATTTGACAAGCGTCAAAATAGTGCATGTTCTCGGTTTCACTTATTTAGGCAACCCTGTTTAGTTTCACTTTGACCTTATAGTATTAACCTATCATTATGTTATGATCAGCTAATTAAACAAAACCAGGTATTTTATCAAGTTCTAACCCTACTTTCAGAATGCCAAACTTCAAATCAGTTGTTCACTAGCTAGTTTGGGCAACACTTTTTTTTTTTTGGTTAGCACCGGAACTCCCCTAGGCAGGGCCCTTTAGACCCACCCCAGGCTACAAACCGGGGATGCTGTCGACGACCCCACACCTCAGCACCAATTTCAGTCAGGGGCCATAATGGGACGTTGGGGAATCGAACCCTGGACATATTAGAACCAAGGCCGACTCCTTACCGCTTGACCAAACCCCTTGGGCAACACTTTGTTTACTCTAATTTCAACTAAACTCCCAGTAAGCGAGTCAGATAAAGGACTGAATTAAGTCTGATTTGCTTCAAATTTAATAAGAGTTATAATCGATCCGATCGAATAACATGATGAATTATATATGATTAAATTCATATTCGATTTGTTATTAATCGGATATCCGATAACCTAATTTTAAAAATAAAATATATATATATATATATATAATTAATTAATTAATTTCAAAAGAGATTAGCGATTAGGAAAAAAAATAAAGAAAAAAAATAAAATATTCAAGAAAAAGTAGTAGAAAAATAAGTATTTGACTTTTTATTAAAAAGATAAAATTATAAAGAAAGACAAAATAGAGAGAGGGAAGAATAAAAAGGAAATAATGATAAAAAATAATTTAATAGTATGTAAATATTATACGTTATAACATTAGATAATATATTTATAATAAATTATATATTAATCGGGTCAATCATAATTTATATCTAACTTGTTTAGTTAATGAATTATCGAATTCAAATTATTGACGAATTATCGAATTGAATATTCAATTCATATCCTTATTATCGACTCAAATTCGAATCAAAATCTAATGCATTAATAGGTCTAGGTCTAACCATCATTTTGACTCTGTGAACAATTCATAAACCACATACATTGTCAAGTGTCAAAAGTTAAGACCATTAAGGATCAGAACTCTAGCTCGTAACATTTTTAGGTGAAATCATTAGGTAGTTGGGCCACCACTTAGTCCCGACTATCTAATAATTTTTTCAATTTTAGTTTCATTTTGAGCTATAGTTTAATTGCCATTTTGAACTATACACGATCACAATTCAGAAACAATTTATTGTTTATCGGTGAATAAAAATTTTTTACACACGGGCAACAGTTAGATATGATCCTAGAAACAATAATAACCAAAATAACATACCAATCATATCTCGATGTTATCATAGTGTGAATAAATTTCTTACTCAGATATTATTTATATAAAAATCATATACTCTCAAGCGTAAAAAAAAATCGAAAATTCACATGTCATTTTCTGAAATATTGTTAAATTCACACTTAAATCCAATCTACCACAATTAAGAAACACCTCTCTCTCTCTCTCTATATAACAAACATATATATATATATATATATATATCACTGGATGATGACATTATCCTGTGAATTTAATGATAAAAGACGGACTATCTTAGTGGATGAGTTTTCTTAAAAAAATAAAAGATAAAAATAACAAACAATTACCATTTTTGTATGCACATGTTTATAGTAGTGCTTTCCCTTCGAAGTTAACATTTTGTCGAGTACACACCAACCAACATTAAAACACACCTAAATCTAAACAAGCAGTGCCTTCTATTAATTACTAATAGCTTAGTAGCTCATTTTGCTTTGTCTCTAAATTAGATTCCTAAAACCCAACAAAGATTAAGCATATATAGAGAATAAATAAATAACTAAACAATCAAACACCCACGTCGACAGGTTGTGGCGGCGGTGGGGGTGGCGGAGGCGGCTGCGCCGGCGGAGAAGCGGGAGCCGATTCCCTGCGGCGGTGTGCATTCTTGTTATTGTGCATCCACACCTTGAGGACATTACGCTTGACCCCAATCTCAGAGCAGAACTGGTTCAGTGCGACGTCGTCTTGCTTCTGAATCCTCCATCCCAACTTCTCTGCAAACTCCAACATCTTCTCCTTCTGTTCCTGCGTAAACTTCGTCCTGAACCTCTTGTTCCTCGCCGCCACCGCCGCCGCCGACATTGCTCCGGCAGTCCCCAGCATCTCCCCTCTCTCCGGTGTCTCCGACCGTCTATCATACCGTCGATCAACCTCATCATGATGATCACGAAGATCATCGTCTCCAAACAACCCACCACCGTTACGATGAGTATTACCAAGACCCATTGTCGTGAACCCTCCGAATTTCTTGGTGGTGGGTACAGAGTTATACGACAGCATCGGCGGCGGTGGAGAATGTAGCATGCTGCGGTGGTGTTTGGCAGCGCCGCCTTGTATTTCTTTGCGGTGGAAGTTGCGGTGGCACCCGCAGGCGGCGCACGTTAGAGGGTCGGCGGCGGATGGCATGAATTCGCCGCAGCCGTCGTTGGCATGGCCGCCGATCGCCGCCGCGTGGTTCCGCATGCAGTCGCTGTACTTGATTTTGCTGGTGGGTTTGGGGTTCATGACCACCGGTTCGACCGGCGGCTCGCGGGTCCTGTCGACCGGGTCGGTGTCGGACACGTCATGGGTGTCGTCCTCGGGCTTGATGTCGCGTCCGTACGGCACCATCCTTAAATCCATCCCCTTCATTCCCCCAAAAGACATCTCACTGAAAAATAAAAATATAGTGAGAGAAACGTAGACTTCTAGAGAGAGAGAGAGAAAGACTCTGCTGCTAATTTTGGAGGAGCTTCTCTATACTAAATAATTACCTGAACCACAGGTGGTCGTAATTCTCGTTTCGAACACTGCGTGAAATGAATTTAAGAGGAACACGAAGAGAGACACAGAGAGAGCGTGTGCGTAGAGAGAGAAAGTCGTCCAGAGAGAGAGAATGACCAACACGTGTCACTTCAACTGTAGACCGCTCTTTACAAATTTTTTTTTATTTAAAAAAATTCAGCGTTATTTTAATACTCCTAAAAATACTGAATACTCAGGGTTATCAACTGCACTGTACCTCCATTAATGAATGCATATTACGTTTTTTAATAATTGAAAATAATTAGACATGTTAATGAGAGGTTCTACATTTTTCAATTTTATAAAGTACTCAATATTTTAAAATTCCTTATTTTCTTTAATAATAAAAATAACAATTCACTATTTCCATATAATGAGAAAAAACTAGCTAAGACAATTCGATTACAGCAATTTTATGGACTTTATTATTATTATTTTTAATGTTATTTATTTATTTTGATTATTTTTTATTTCAAGACTAATTTAAAGACGGGCTTATGATAAGAATTAGGAATTAATGTGCTGACGTGTGGGTGAGTGATTGGATGAGGTTGTCGTGTGTCGTGGTGTACTTAAGCGATCTGCTAGTGAAACGTCCGTGTCTGGGTTATCAGAGAAGAGTGGGACCTACCACGTGGGATTCTGATAAAACGGTCAGATGATCTGACGGCTGAAGGAGGGTGACGAGATCGAGTGGGGGTGTAGGTAGTAGTAGGGTATGGGCCAATGTTTTTGTACAACACGTCACGCTTTTTCCCGCCATGCTGTGTGTGGGGTCCACGGATTGAGTGAGTGAAGATTGTAAGGGAAAGGAAGGAGCGTGGCTTTCAAGGTAACAGAAGGCGCACCGTCCAATTTGAGGGCTTCTAATGACTGACACCTGACATACGTAATTATAATCTCTCTATCTTAACATTTTAGTAATTATTAATTTTAGGGACTTTACCATATAATAATTTGACAGTGATAAACTTTTAGGTGGTCCCCGATTTTGTAATTTTGACCGACAAAAAAAAGTCATGCAATTAGGAATCACAAGGTCTTGGATTAGCTAATAATTTTTCCGAGGAAATCTGGTATTCATTTTATTCGATTTGATTTCATCTAATTTATACGGATTAAATTGAATTTTCAGCCCAACCATTCTGCGATGGATTCATAAATTACAAATTGATTATATATTTGAATCTCCAAAATTCAATTAGTTATGAATATACCATATATAAATATCATTTAATTAAATTTAGTTCTAACAATTCTTTTTCATTATGAATTTTAAATATATTAACAAATATTAATAAATTGATAATTTATCTATTGGGCTAGGGTTTAAAAAATGAACTATTTAGAAAAACTCAATGTACAGAATCGATTCGATCCAATTCGATATTTCACGAATTTTATCGAATCAGATTAAAGTCGTTCCACATATTAGATCTGATTCAATTTTCACCAATATGTTAGGATCAAATAGAATTACGTTTGATGCCTAATCTGATCCATGGTCACCCCTAGATACTATTTTCTATTAGAATAAACAATTATTTTATGTCAAAATATGGCTAGTCTTTTTGCAAAATTAGGGACTAGAGAACTTATTTTTAAAAGTAGGGAGTTATCATGCACAAATAATTATATCGTAGAAGTTTTTTCGCACTTTATCCTTATTCATATATACTTGTGTATCAAGATAATTTTCTGTTCCTTCTTTGTTTTGTATCGTACTGTTAGTTTAAATCGAGAATGTAATAATTCTTAATTGAAAATATAACATTTTAAAATTGTTAATGTAACAATTTTAAATCAATAATGCAACAATTAAGTAAATGTCAAATTTCTATTACAATTGAATTGATAAGTGTTAAAATTGAACTAGATGATGAAGTTGCTTAATCTGAACCGCAGAATTAAGATATGTGAAACTCAAAAAAAGATTTAGTTGCAGAGGATATTTGTGCATTAAATGCACTTTATAAGAAGAAAAACAATAAGCAAACATTATTTGAAAGAGAAACAATAAGCAAAAGTCATGACAGTACAATCTCAGCCATTGGTTCACGTGGGTACCACAATAGAGTCCACATAAGTAATCAAGGATAATCCTTGGATCCTGCCTTTTGAGGATGAGATTGTACAAAATTAAAATAAAATTAAATAAGCAAGGAATTAAAGTTAGGGGTGAAGATAAAGGGGAGTTAGGGGCCATGGCCATGCAAAAAAAATTAAATATTTTTTGTAGCCCTCAAAAAGAGTTATTCTATAAAGGGTAAATTAGTCCGACCTTTCATGAAATTTGGTCTAATTACCTTAGAATTAGACTTGTGAAAAAAATATTTGGTCAATCTCCCTTAAAATTTATTTAAAATCACTCTCACATTCCCTACCGTTAATTGAATGTTAAGTAATTAACGTTAAGTCCCTTGAAATATAATTCTTAAATACCAAAAATACATTTATGTTCAACATCATTTCTTTTTCATTCTCTTCTCAATAATTCCATTTTCAAGTAATTATTGGGTACGCCGTGCATTCCATATTTATAGGAATTCCACCAATATTAAACCTCTATTGAACACTATTTTAGGAGATAAAATTAAATAGTGAGTCAGTAGTGGTGTGATTCTCCCATATACAGAGTTCTAGTGGTATTCAATAATTTTTTTCCGTTTACGTATAGTGATTAAATATAAACGAATAAATTATACAGACACATACATGTATATGTGAAAATTGAAGACACAAACAAGCATTGGTCTGTTAGATCTGGCATATGGTAGAATGGGGTTTGGAAATGTTGATCGTAGCATATTAGTGTAGTCGACAATGTGGTCTTGCTCAAGTATATACATATATATTTGTGTGTGTGTGTGTGTGTGTGTGTGTTTGATCTGGCATATGGTAGAGTGGGGTTTGGAAATGTTGATCGTAGCATATTAGTGTAGTCGACAATGTGGTCTTGCTCAAGTATACACATATATATTTGTGTGTGTGTGTGTGTGTATATGCACTGAAAGGATTTTTCGTTGGTAAGTTGTGTGTATATATATATACATGTAGTATGTACATATATCGTATCTGTAGTATTGACAGTATAATCATCCTAATTTCTTTTTTTTATATTTCATTGTCTTTTTCTTTTGTGAAGGTGTATACATAGGGTAAAGTGCGAAAAAACCCCCTATGATATACCAAATGTGTAAGATGCACCCCTACTTTTAAAAGGAGTTGTGTCAATCTGACCACTTTTTTACATAAAATCATACTTTTATTCCTATTTTGCTCTTTTTACCTCCCTTTTCATAATTTTTCATAGCAACCGTTTGTATCTTGAAAATAATTATTCAATTCTACAAACAATGGAATATATTATACATACATTTATGTATGTAAAAAAAGAAAAGAATTACGATGACATGCAGACTCCAATGGTCTCGCCGGAATTTTCAATTTGGTTAGTATATTGGCAATTGGAATATATTATCGTATCTATTTGGATTAATTTTTATTTTTAACCTTTTTGGTTTACATAGATTTGGGTTTATTTGGGTAAGTTACATATTTTTCTTCGATTTATTTGCATAGATTTGGATTTTTTTTTTATAAGTTATTTACATAGATTTGGGTTTATTTGGTTTAATGCATTAAATTTAGTTGTATGATTTTGGTCTGTCTGAGAAGATAAGATTTTTCTAAAATTTTAGTTTCATGTGTGGATCGATTTAACAGTCATATCCACAAAGAGAGAGAGATGAAAAGTGCATAGAGAGAGAGAGAGATCACAAAAAGAAAGAGAAAAAAAATAGTTGAGCGATAAAAAAACAGGAAGTTTTAGAGAGAGAGAGAATGAGACTCTATGTGAGAGAGAGATCATAGAGAGATGGAACGATTATAAGAATTCACAATGTTTGGATAGGTGTTGTGGAGGTGGCTGACCATATTGTGGGTGAAGGGGAGGCTGATACTGTTGTTGTGGTAGTGATGGATGTCACGCCCTGAATTTCTATACCCAAAACGGTACAAAAACTCAAGGGCGAATAAGTGAAACCTCACATCCTAACATACATCACAACACAACTTTAACATATATAAATATCAACTAATACATGGAATTCCCATCAAGTGAACAAACACTCTATTTATACATAGTTGTTCTTTTCCAAAATCAACACTCAAGGCACAAATGCCTATATATAATATCTCAAAATAAAAGTCTCCTTATACATGTCTAAATGCACCATGTCCACATCTCAAACATGCATAACACAAAATAACCAAAAGGAGATTTTCTAAACTCTAAATTCAACTCATGGTTGCTTACCCTCAGTGACCTCTGTGCCATTTCCTGAAATTGTTAATGTAAGGGGGTGAGCAAAATCAATAGCTCATGGTCATATGTTGTGCAATCCACTCAAGTCCTCACATTTTATATTAATACATAAATTAATCAAAATGTGTAGCATAACTATGTGCCATACTCTCTAGCATTCTAGTTAACGCAACAATTAATTTATTCACATGGCATACACGTCAATACACATGACAATTCATAAAGCTCAATCTAATTACATGCATTAATGCACAACTTCATCATACTTATAACATATGACAAACAAAAAGAATTCAAACATAGAGTTCAACACAAAATCACATTGCTCTCGGAATAGTGCTCATACTCACACAACCAAACCGGATACATGCCGAAGCCCCATATCCCATGTACATAGTTATTTTTGAGCTACTAACCTATCGATAACCAACCCTCTTGCGCAAGTTTGAGGTCTTTTAACCTCGGAGGATCTATTCCCTCTCTACTTTATACATAGTCCTTTCTGAGATGTCATTCCATACACCCCAAACATGTCACGTTTAGCATATACACACGCAAGTCCTTAATGCATAAACACCCATTTCATGTCATAGGTTAAATTTCTAGCATGTCACGAAATGAACCGTTAATGACATATACAAAATTCATTTATTTCAAAATAATTCATATTAAGCCTTAAGCTTAACATATGACACCACATCACTAGAAATTTCACATAACCTCATATACACAAATCATTTATCACATATGGCCTATAATCACAAAGCACGCATTCTAGGCATTCTACATCACAATTTTAGCCATTTTCATCAAAGAAAAGAAAAAAATAGCAATATAATTTCTCATATTTTCAACAATAATTTGAAAACATAACATTTTATGCATATAAAATCAAGCTTGAATTGGAAGACACAACACACCCTCTTCCCTAAGAGATTAAATCTCTAACACTTTTCAAATTCAGCAATTCAAAAATCACCCGAACCTATCTTTGTTTGGTTCAAAACGATGCCCTCGCCACGTAGAACAAACTTCCTTTCACCGGCACCTTTCAAATCTCACCCTAAATACTCCAAAACTTAGGGAGAATGAAGAAAAATGAAAAATGAATAAAGAAAAGAGGCTTCGAACTATTTGTAAAGATAGAAATGGCTGCAAATATCTGAGTTATGATATTTATAAGTCGTAGGGCAAAGGTTAAGAAGTACATTAAGTGAACTAGGGGCGTTTGGTCATTACAAATGGCTTAGAAAACTCCCTGGACCTTTAAACAAGTCCTTACATATGTAAATCACATTGAAAATATATACAAATCTATTTATAATACTATTTCAGAAAATAAATAAATAAATAAATAAAATTTTGAATCTCTACAATGGAGGAGGAAGCTGCTGCTGTTGTGGAGGTCATTTTTGTCTTTTTTGTACAACTGTAAGGTCATTTTCATCTTTTGGAATGATCAAGTCATTATTCGCACAATTATATAACCTGAGGGGTGTTTTATTATACATAAGAGTTTATATGCACATATCGCATATCATAGGGTGTTTTTCGTACTTTACCCTGTATACATATGAGTTTTTAGGGTTTTAATTGAAGATCCATGGTAGCAGGTTTAGAAGATAGTAGATGGGTCTGCTTTAAGTTCAAAATTGGCCTGGATTAGAAAGGGTCTATTGAAGGTTGCCTAAGGTTCCAACCAACATAATGTATTATTACATGCCCTAAATTTTTTTTATTTATCTTATATTCTTAGCCCTTAATCAATAAAATTTAAGTCATCTTATATTCATTCAAATCTACCGGATAATTGGTATTGAAAAGTGATAAAACTTTTCATTTACTCTAGTTTTTCTCTACTTTCTTAGCTTTTCTATTAAAACTCTTAATTTTTATCATTTTTTATTTTATTTTATCCTGATCTCTCCTCACATTTTTATTTTCTCCCAATAGAATATATTAATGTAGCCCCTAATTTTTTTTATCCATCTTATATTCCTCGGCCCCAACCAATATAATTTAATTCATCGTATATTTATTCAAATCTAATGGATAATTGGTATTAAAAAGTATAAAACTTTTCATCTACTCTTAGTTTTTCTCCACTTTTTATCTTTTATATTAAAACTACTAATTTTTATTATTTTTTCATTTTATTAGTATTGGACCCCTAAATTTTTTTATTCATCTTATATTCCTAGGCTCCAACCAATAACATGTATTTCATTCATAACTCGTATTGGAAAGTGTCATTTTCATCCATTTTAAATTAAACTCTTAATTTTTTTTATTTTTCTCTCTCCTCACGTTTTTTTTTCTTCGCTCCCCATTACAAATTGTTTTTTTTCCTCCTTATCTAAACTAAAATATTCTCCATTCCTCTCTCATTATCTCTCTCAATACACACACACACACACATATATTCTCTCACGTATTTCAAAGGATTTGAAGTTAATAATTTTCTACTTGGGTATCATAACTTAACTGGAAGCTACAAAATAAGAATAAAAGAATTGAAGAATTTGGTTATATTGAACATGATTTTTCTAACGTCAAGTTCTATTGTTCTTTAACTTAATTTATTTTGTGGTCTTATTATTATTTGTTAGCACAAAACATGTATATTTTTTTTGTGACTGATGGGGTATTTGACTCCAATTGTATGTCATGTGACGTGGGTGATCGTGATTTACGTGACGTGGATGAGAGGTGAACATTGACCACGACTTTTCTTTCTCCAGATAGACTGAAGAATTGAAGAGTTAGTCTCCTACTTGGATACATTCTCATCCAACTACTATAAATACAGGGGCGGTCCATATTCCAGTTAGGCAATTAATACCCTCTATGTGCCTTTACAATTTCTTAAGCTCTTCCGATTTTTGACTTAACTGTTGGATCGTAGTCGGTCGGCACCACGCCAGTGTCCTTCCGGTTACCCTTCTTTTGTCTTTTTCAGGTTAGCGTTGACCCGAATTGTGCGACAATTTCTGCTTCATCAGTTGGTGCCATTTGTGGGAACAATCACGAATTTGATTATTTTACACGAGGTATGATGCACCTACGATCTGAGCTAGAGACTAGAGTAGGTCCTAACCCTCTTATCGGTTACAATCCTCCAACCAGTCACAACTGACCAGCCGGGCAGGATATTCCTGTCGGTCACAATCCGCTTATCTGTTTAGATCCCCATGTGGGTTACAATCCCCTAGCTGGGCAGGACCCCCTGTCAGCCACAACCTTCCAGTTCGCGAAGACGGTTCCCCAAGGGTTTGGGAGTGTCAGAGTCCCCGAGTGGGAGAAAGAGGCATGTAACCCCCTGGTCATGAAGACTTGCCTAGAGTATGTCCCGAAACCTAAAATGACCAAGAGCATGTCGCAGCGTTGGAACACCAGATTCAGAACTTGAATAAGAGTCTGATCCAAGTGCTCCAACAAAATGCGACAATCCTGTAACGCCTTCCCCCCGTAGCACCGTTGCCATCACGGAGTCACCTTAACCCAGTCAATCCAGAAGGGAACTATGTTATGTGAGATAGTGGAATTCTGGTAGACGACGCTGCCCAAAGTCATGTAAGAAGTGAGCAAGTTGGGGTTATTCCCATTCACCTGATTCCGTCTAAAAGAGCTCGTACTCGTAGAGATTCGGGCAGGTAGGGGAAACTGTTTATTATGACATGGAGATACAGGACTTCAGAGCTAAGGTTGAAAGTATGGGCCATGCCATGAAGGGGAAGGGCCCTGCTACGGTATAGGATCTTGTTCAACAAACCAATCACCATTTTACCTCCAGAGTAATGAGTTGTCCTTTGCCCAACAAATTTAAGATGCCAACCCTTGAAAACTTTAACTGGACCAAGGACCCACTAGACCATCTTGAAACCTATAAGGCTATAATGTACCTCCAAAGAGTACCAGATGAGATCATGTGCAGAGTTTTTCCCATTACTTTGAAAGATTCTGCCCGAGCATGGTTTAATAACTTAAAACCTACTTCAGTGCATTCTTTCAAAGAATTGAGTCAGTTGTTTGTGAGCAATTTAATTGCAGCCCGTAGACATAGGAAACCTATAACCTATGTCCTGAACGTAAGACAGAGCAAGGGAAAATCACTGCGAGATTATATCAACTGGTTCAACATAAAGATGGTGCAGGTTGAAATTTAGTTTAATGTCGTGCTTTAGAGCAATAGCTCAAAGGCTCTTTCAAATAGCCTATATTGCTACTTCAACATCAATAAAAGCCCTTTTTATTTTAAAATTTGTTGGTATAATCAAAACAAAAAATAAACAATCAACCCCATTGGAACACACCTCGTTCAGAGGGTCTTTAATAAAAAAAGGCGGGATGAATTAATTCTGAGAACATTCTCAATCAACCCCATTAGGGCACACCTCGTTCAAAGGGCCTTTAATAAAAAAGGTGGGATGAACTAATTCCAAGAACATTGTCAATAAACCTCATTGGGGCACACCTCGTTCAGAAGGCCTTTAATAAAAAATGCGGGATAAATTAAGTATGAGAGAACATTGTCAATCAACTCCATTGGGGCACGCCTCGTTCAGAGGGTCTTTAAATGAAAAAAAGCTGGATGAATTAATTCCGAAAGCATTGTCAATTGACCCCATTGGGGCACACCTCGTACAGAGGCTTTTTAAATGAAAAAGACGAAATGAATTAATTCTAAAAACATTATCAATCGACCCCATTAGAGCACAATTCGTCAAGAAAAATTTTAGCAAATGGAGGGTAATTCTTTCAAAGTTTGTCACATGGTTTTATCAAAGGCTATGCCATGAAGGCTTTATTAACTAAAATTTCTTAACCAAAGAAATCATTAGCATGATGGTTGGGGTGATACCATTAGAGCTTGTTAGCCAAGGTTCAATTCTTCCGAGAAACAATCATTTTTAATAATAAATATCAGGTTTATATTTGAGTTCTTATATACTAACCCATGGCCGGCCAGAGGGAATCGGCTAGTTGGCACCTGCCGACCAAGGGTTGGTCACCCAAGGCCAGTCGGGACCAGTTGACCAAGGGCTGGCCACCCAGGGCCGACCAGAGTCTGGCCGATCAATAACTAGGTATAGTAGATCCGACCTTAAAACCTGACGACTAGCTGGGATCCATTTTCTCTTGTAGAGGCTGGTCAGGACCAGTCGACCAAGGGCCAGCCACCTAGGGCCGGCCAGAGTCTAGCCGATCAATGACCAGGTGCGGTAGATCCAACCCTAAGACCCAATGGCTAGTTGGGATCCATTTTCTCTTGCACAGGAATATGTGTTATGGCCCAGTGGGATGATCAAAGTGTTCCTAAGGTTCGACAAGCAACGCTCATTAACAGGGGGGGGGCATTTGACTCAAATTGTATGTCATGTGACGTGGGTGATCGAGATTCGCGTGACGTGGATGGGGGCATCTGATGGGGTATTTGATTATAATTGTATGTCATGTGACGTGGTAGGCAATTAATACCCTCTATGTGTTTTTACAGCTTCTTAAATTCTTCTGATTTTTGACTTGACCGTCAGAGCATAGTCGATCGGTACCATGCCGGTGTCCTTCCGATTACCCTTCTCTTATCTTTTCCAGATTAGCATTGACCCGAATCGTGCAACAATTTCTACTTCATCAGTCTATTTTCATTTATATTATTGAATATGTCATGAATCAATATATGAATTTTTTTTTAAAGAAAATAAAAATTGATAAACTAATTCAATCTTGATAAATTTGTTATAACTAATAATCAAAACATAAAAAATAAAAATAAAATAGGCGAAAGTTCAACAAATTATATAATGGTTAAACAAAAAGATAATACTAACTTGATATTAATATGTTAAACATTAAAAGGTCACTTTTATATGTTTCGCCTAAGGTCTCAAATTACACTAAGCCACTCTGGTATATATTTTTTTAACGAGATATAGAACATTGATTGTTCTCAGATTTTAACTCCAATGCTTGGGTTGGGCAGTGGATTTGTTGAAACTCTTTTGGTAATGAGAGAAAATTGGTGGGTATAATACAATTTCGAGATTTGGTTCTAGGCAAAATGCAACGGTGAGTGAGGAGGTGGGGTTTAGAGGGAGATATGTCCTACGTGTGTTTGTGTGCGTGTGGGGAGCAGTAGCGGTGTTGGAGGGAGGATGAATTTTGAGAGAGAAATAAACGGGCATTAAAAAGGAAATAAAGATGTTGAGAGAGGGTAAAAGTATAAAATGCTTTGTAATGTTAATTGACTAGTTCTGATAAAGGTTGTTAGTGTTATTTTCACAAAAACTTTAATATTATGGTAAATAAGCCAAACCACAAGGGAGATCGGAATAATTTACTCTTTTATAAATAAACTTAATTTGTGGTCACTAAAACTCATTGAAAATTTCAATTAGTCTCCCAATTTTTTTCAAAACATTTATTTATTGACCCCAAAAATATTGAATTTGAAAATAAATTTAACTTGTGTTCCTTTGAAACTCATAAAAGTTTTCAACTTGAACAAAAAATATTAGATTTGTTAAACAAAAAATGTAAGTTCATTATTACCGTAGTCTTCAATTCATATCATAGATATTATACATGTTTATATATGTAAAAGGAGTAATAAATAAACCCCCCACCCCCACACCCACATCAAAAATTCTGGCCCCGTTCCGTAGTCAAAAGTCAATACTGTCTAGTAGAGAGGTTATTGTCTGATTTGATCAATGGATTCCACATTTACAAGATAATTTGAAGTCGATCACAATAGATGGCCATGACCAATGGAAGAAGAGAGTGGGGGTGATAGAGCAGCATAGTTCTTAGGTGGATGAGCTAAACGGTCTGGCTCGACCAGCCAGGTTGATCAAAATTTTCATCTCTTTTGTCGTGCCAATTTCAATTCCAAAACACGGATTTGGTGCTCCAAACATAAGCTTAAAGGCAGTTCTTGTAGTTCACCATGTAATGGGAAAAACTACAATTTTAGATAAGCTATGGAACTATGGAAGTCATACATGGAAACACACTGCACATGGAATGCGTGCATATAAACATCAGTAATTCAATGGTGTGTCTCGGCAATCACCCGAGAAGCTCATTTACAAGATATTTCACTTTTCAAAGGAATGACCAAAAGGTGTTTAGGCGTCCTAGAGAGCCAACACACAAAGCAGGGACAAACTGCTCTAATATTATTATAGCATATATTAAATGCATATATGAATAAATTAAATCACAAGTAGATAAGGAGAGTGATATGATATTTAACTGTGGACTGAGGAGCTGTTGACTGAACCACTGCTGGAATCGGCTTCCTTGTGTTCTATGGAGAGGTTAGCCAATTGGGTTTCAAGGTCTCTACTTTTGGATCGATGATGTTTGGGATGCTGTTGTTGTTGCTGTTTTTGTTTTTGTTGTTGTTGTTGTTGTTGTTGCATCATCTGAAGTTGACACAAACTTTTAAGTCTTCCAAGCTCTCTCTCTAGCATATCATGCTCCACTGTAACAATAAGAAAGAAACAATTGCTGCTTCATGCTCCCCGATCACAAGTCTGATAAATTATATTAAAATATATAGAATGAATGTTTGGATTGTGCTTCCACATTCCAGTGTCACGATCTAAGAGATCTTAAAAGAGTGATCAATGAGTTTGGTCAAGCACGGAGGACTGATGCTGGTCATGGGGCTTGGAGACACATTTGCATGCAAGTTGTTGAATCTTCATAAATATTGAAAACCCAGTCTTCGAGTCATTAGAGGGGTTGGAGTCATAAGAAGTCTATAGAAACAGATGCACTCAAACCATTTCAAATCTGTTATGACTTGTGACCAATTATTATTCGTTGAGCAAAGATTATATATCTTCCTATGAAGGGCTAAATTTTCAATTTGCTTGTATGAAGCAAACGCAGGCAAGGTGAGCATCTACCATCTGCAGTGCTAAAATAGGGCACTAAGTGGGCAATCATGAGGCAATTTATAGGAGTTTAGAATCAGTACATCTACTTGAACAATGTTATCTTGAGCTGAATAGACTGTGGGAAACTACCTGGGCCCATGTCCCAATTAATGGGAGTTCGCTTAGATTTTGATCTTGTGGCTAGATGCATGCAGTATTGAGGAAATGGTGCTCTTGTTCGTTATCAGTGCTAAACCGTGTAAATCAGTCTGACACAGACTGTTTTGCATGTAGACATATGAGATGCTACTTGTGAACTACAGATCATAGAGTTGTTTTGCTCCAACAGTTCATTGCTGACTCGTTCTTTGGGCAGAAGATGGCCTGTGTTGCTTGTTAATTGAGTATGTTTTATGTGGTGGACTAATTGTGAGCAACACTTTGGGTCGCACTAGGGTGCATGGTTGTGTTACAAGAAACATTGACAAAAAAATCTCAATGTAATCAGTGTCTTGCCTATAAGTAAGTTTGGCATAGTAAAGAAATGGTAAGCCGTGTAGAGGAGTTACTTTGGATAAGAAAGCTTTCAGGTGGCATCCAATATACAGGACCTTTCTATAAGGGTGCTTGTTTGGTACTTTACCTTGGCCATTCAAGGTGCGTTACGTAAACCCAACACAAGATGTGGAAATACCAGCTTGGTCAAGGCCAACGTCAAGCACATAATTGGACAGCTTGTGGAGAAGTGGCATTATAAGTAATCTTCATGGTGTAATTTCTTTGTGGGTGGCACTAAGGTACATGGTTGCATTGTGTAATGTCCTGACATGATCAGTATCTTCTTTATAACTAAGCTTGGTATGCAAAGAAAGTGAACAAGTCATCTGTAGAAGTTACTTGAGATAAGGAAGCTTCCAGGTGGCATTAGATATACAGGGTTGGTCATGTTGACAAAGGGCTTAGGCTTGATAAATATTAAGGTCGGATCATTTATACTTGGATGGTTATGACTAGTTTTAACGTCGCAGAGTTTAGGTGTTGCATAGTCCAATTCCAAGGAATGAAATAGTACAAACAGTTTGTACCGGAGCTAGGACAGAGGTGCTTGTGAGGTGATTGGTCATATATTGAAAAACATTGAACCTCGATCTACTATTTCAGGAATCCGAGCATGAGACCTTGGAGGGGGTAACTAATCATAACTAATCTCTTCGTACAGCTGTTAAATGAGAGGAAGCTTCCATTCAAGTACATACAGCAATCAACTAAGCGCAAAAGGAAGCACATATATAAACAGGGCTTAGATTTGACATAACCAACAAATGAATTGGAAAAAATACACTTACAGTGTTTTATAAGTTGCTCCTGGGATAAACTGTCTAAACGTTGTCTCAGGGCTCTGTTTTCCATGCCTAATATAAGATTGCGCTGATCAAGAAATTCAAGCTCAGCTGAAACTTCAGATCCTTCGGCCTAAAGGCCAGAACAGGCAAAAAAGTGTTAATCCTTGTACCATTAACACAATTATCAACTATGCTAGCATGTGAACACTGGCAAACTTAACATAAAATGCTTCAAAATTCTGTTGTCTTGCCTGTAAAATGTGGACATGTCTTTCCAGTTCGGCTATGTACTGAAGCTTCCTGATTCGTGACCGTTGCGCAGATTGCCTGCATTTCATAATGTGTTAACAGTTATTAAAGTATGCACATCAGGTGAACAAAAAATGCAGACATTTTCTAAACATAACTCAGTTCAATAAGGTGAAAAGAGCCTTAAGATGCATGCCAAATGTTAAAATAACACGCAGACAGTTAGATAGGAATTTGTGTTTGTTAAATCAAGCACATTTTGAGATCAACAGAAAGCAAGAGAATTTCTGTTAGTTAAATCAAGGTTATGGGGTGACAGAAGAACACTGTTACAAGAAACATGATTAGAACACATACTGTTTAGCACGTTTTGCATCTATCTTGGATACAGAAGGCTTAGCTTGCATGAAGTTACTACTTTCAGTAGAACTCTCTTGGTTCTGTGAACCACGTTCCTCTTGATCACACTTTTCAGTGGTTGTAGATGGCACCCCATCTGATTCTGGGAGAGCACAGGATGATACCGAGGTTTGAAGAGAAATGCCATCCCTTGTAGACGATAGGCCACTTGAGGAGGTTACATTTTTTTTCGATAATTCATTAACCCTGTGGTTCTGCTTATCAACAGACCTTGGCTTTGTGTCAGAAACAGAACTCCATTTATCTTTATAATGAACAAAGTTCTGAGACCCCCAGGAAGGTCCTCCCATAATATTTTTCAGTTTTTGCTCCTCCCATGTGCTAAATGTCTTAGCTGCTGCACCTAAGTACGCCAAAGAGTCACTTGATGATCGTCGGTGACCTCTGTGCACTAGTGTCTCTGGCTCACTAAGAAGGTCTTCAAGCCAAGAGGGTTGCTCCTCTAAGAGAAAGCTCTCAGAAGAACAGCGATGATAAGGCAATTTCTCTGTTGGCTTTGGAATGCTTTGCGATCCTACCCCAGGATCAACATAGGATGGAGAAACGCGTGGAAACGGGCTTATAGGGGGGAGTAGTGTCTGTCTGCTCATGTTCGGAAAATTTATGAAGTTTGCTAACCTGTTTGAATTTTTCATACCCTAAGCCTGTTAGACCAGAATATGTCATAATAGGACAGAAACATTAGGAATGCTTATATATAAGTGCAACTACATAGCTGTACATTCAAAAGCATTTTATTAATGATAAAAATCACTCAGGAGATCGACAAAACAAGCAGAACTATATAGCATCAGTCTCGCAATTAAATGGCTTCCAAACTTGATCATAATGAAGGTTGTGGATTTCACTCGCACCAAATTCTTTTATCCAGTATAGTTTTGTCATGGACCCCTGTGCTCCTTTTTGAACACCCGTTGTTATGAGAATGGTCAAAATAGAAATTGGTCATCGATTTGAACACCCGTTGTTATGAGAATGGTCAAATTAAGGCCATTTTTCGTCCTATGATGTGGGCTACACAGAAGGGATTAGCCTTTCCCCTGCCATAAACCCCTCCCAACCCCATGTTTCACTAACAAGACTTGAACACTAAACCTTCTCCTACAGCAGCAGGAGTTAGCACCTGCACTTTTCCCCAGTGAATTGAGCCACCAAGAGCCCATAATTCAATTCAGAGATAAACTTGTCTTTGGATTATAGAGTTTCCAGCTTATTAAAGAAAGGGGCTTCTGAGCTACAAATAAGTTTCAGCAAAATTTCAAATTTAAGAACATAAACTACAAAAAATCATGGGAAAAAGCCAAGTTTGTCTTTAATCAATTACAGAATATCTAAATCTTACTGAAAAATACAAATGTCAAAAGAAATCTTTGTGACTGCAATACATCATGTCAATTAAGATTTTAAAGGTCCTGCTTCTACTTCCAAGTCCGGCCTTTTTTTTTCCACCTAAGTAGGAAGGTAACTTCCATAGCTGATTTCCTTGGCACATAGCAACATTGCTATTGAAAAAAACCTTGTTCAACCACTACTTGACACTCTATTATGAGTTTTTAGGTGATTACATGTTGAATGTTTTGGTCATGCTATAATGGCCTAATTTGTATTATATAAAATGGGAGTGATAAGATTTCCCTAGTCTTGAATTCAATGAATAATTCATGCTTTGGGCAAGATATTCCTAAAATCTCATACTCTGATCCATATTCTCCCACACACACACACACAAATGAAGGCCATTTCAATGTATTTAATTTTTAGCTTTCTTGTGGTTCCTCCATCAACATTCAAAGGAATACCCAACCAGCAAAAACGATACACCAACATTAATTGATTAATAATTTAGTTCATGGAAACGATACATACGAGATAAATGAGAAAATCGCGGGAAGTTAATACCAGGTTAACCATGACAAAGATTTGTTCAACATCAAGCTCAAGAATATTTCAGTTGACAATTGGCCTCGCAAATACATCTCCATAGTTTTAAAAGGAACACAGAAATTGCAGGGGAAATAACAGAAAAAAGTAAGCTCGGATTTGCGCGCGCACACAGGCATATATATATATATATATATATTGGGGTGAGAAAGAAGAAGAGATTGTATAAGCATAAGATTAATAAAACAAGCAGATCTGAAATGACTACCTATGTATTTAACGTGAGTGCACACATCCATATATACAAACATATATATATAGATATATATATATATATATATATAGAGAGAGAGAGAGAGAGAGAGAGAGAGAGTTAGTACCGTCACCGGAAGGGACAGCGTTGGGAGCGGTGGATGGCAAGGGTCATGACCTTCAGTCATTGTTTCAAATCTCCATGAATTGTAACCTTTTGTGGAGGACAGAGATGCTAACTCGTTCGTGCTTCTAACTCTCAGAGAGAGAGAGAGAAGGGCGGAAAGGCTAGCGCGCACTTTACGTAACGAAATGAAAAAGGATCCGTTTGCTTTCTTGCGAAATACAAGTTCTGATCCGCCCCGTTAAGCTTTCAAATCTGATCTACCCAAATTACAAGCCGAAACCTGACCCAACCCACTTCTATGGACTACTTGCAACCTTGGGCCTTGCAAGGTTCAGCACGAAATCAGGCTGCATTAAGGAAAAGGAAATTTGTTTTTCATATTATATATATATATATTATGTTTTTCAACGTAGTGATTTTCAATACATTGCATCTGTTTTTTTTTTCCGATTACATCTATTTTTCAACACATTACATTTGGTTGAAAAAAAGTGAATGTAAATGTGTTTTTTTTTACAAAGCAAACAAAAAGAAAACAACATCTCAAAACAGACATCTTCAAACAGAGCCTGAGAGACAACAGAGAGAAAAAAATCCCAACAAAAAATCAAACCAAAAGAGTGAGGAGTAGCATGGCAAGCTTCATGCGTTGCTCTATTCCCCATTCTTGGAACCCATTGGAGCTGAACATTTCTGCAAAGACCAAGAAGAGCCTTACAATCTGCCAAGATTGAAAACAGAGTTTCTTCAGCAGGCACAAGACTAAAAATAGATTGACAATCTCCTTCAATGAAAACCTTCGACAAATTTCATTCCAAGCAAAGCATAATTGCACCACGAAGGATCAAACCTTCAGCCACTAAAGCAGAGTGAACATGATCAAAAGCAATGGAGACAATTTTTTGCAAAACTCCCTCATGGTCCCAAAGAACTGCAGCGACTCTACTTTCTTTTCTAATCTGATCAAAGAGGCGTTAATATTCAATTTGACAAAACCCATAGGAGGAGGTGACCACTTCTGACATGGAGAATGAGAAATAAAAGGTAAGGGGTCAAGCTGCTTAGGTTGATTTCTAATCTCCTTGGCTTCAAAAAAATACTGAACAGCTCTCTCAACTATCACACAAGGCTCCACTCCTTTGGAATTATAGGTCCTATCATTGAGATTTTTTCATATGTGCCAACACAAATACGATGCCAGACCTTCACATTCTGGGAAGCAATTACCATCCTGCCAACCTTCCGCCAAAGATAACCATCTCCTCTGCCATGGCATGAAGTGGAGCATCCGAAATCAATTCGAAGAGGACTCAGCTTCCACACTGCTTTGGACTCTGGGCATAGACACAATAAATGGTCAATCGTTTCTTCCACTAAGTCGCACCTTCGGCAAAAGGAATGAACAACCATACTTTTCCTTTTAAGGTTTTGATTTACTTCAATTTGATTGTGAAGAGAATGCCACAAGAATAATTGAACCTTTCGAATAAAATGAATTTTTCACACATTTACTCAGTTTCTTCGTAATTGCTGGTCAAAGCTACATTCTGCCAAAACATCCTTTGCGTGAGAACCTGTAATAATATCAAGAGCCAGAAAATATGTACTTGTAACCGTAAAACTTCCCGAGGCAGTCATACTCCAAACTTTCTCATCTTTTCCCGTTGTAACTCTCACAAGAATTTGTAAAATCTTCTCCCTATCCTTTTGATTAAAACACCTATCAACAACATCAATTTTCCAATAGCCTCTCTCATGATCAATGAGATCTGCAACCGTTCACACATAGTCATTTTCAGGCCTTGAAGAGATTTTACAATCATACGAGCCCGATAGCCATAAATCAGACCAAATGTTAACTAACTTTTCATCTCCAATTCGCCATTTCACTCCTGCCACAATCACATCCTTAGCTGCATGAAGACTCTTCCAAATCCATGATGCCCCTTTTTTACATTCAGAACTAAGAAAAGAACACTGCCCAAAAGAGAGCCATATTAAAAGCTTCTAAATTCCTGAAGCCCAACCCACCATCCATCTTATGAGAGCACAACCTGTCCCATCGTATCCACCTTGTCATTGATGATTGAAAATTTCCGCTCCACCAAAAATTTAAGAATCTGCTCCAGAGTTTTGAGAGCACTGTCTTTGGCCGTTTAAAAACCCGTATGGCATAATTTGGAAGAGCCGCCATAACGGACTTGATGAGAGTCTCACGACCCGCCTTTGACATGAATTCTCCTTTAATAGTCTTGACTTTTTCGGCTACCTCACTAAGAGCCTTTCAAAAGCTTGGAAAATGCATAGGTGTCTCTAAAAATCATCCCAACAACTTTGCCCCTTCTTTTGCTTCCGTCTCATCAATCTGTATCTCTATTTCTTCTGCTCTCGAGAGGTTAAAAGACTGTAACTAGTTGGCCAGCTCCTCCTCCATTTGTACCTGGGGTTGAGACAAAGAAGTAGATAGGAAAGCCAGAGTTTCATCCAAGGAAGAAACACAGCTTTAGCTTCCTCTCGCGATGGCGAAGGAACACTCTCTAGCTCAGGCTAAGGGAGAAAAAAAAAACCTATAATTTGGATTCAGTAGTCTAATTAAATGTAAATGTGTTAAAAATAGATATAACGGTGTTAAAAATCACTACAGGATCCGGGTGCCATTTCTTTCTTTTATTTCCTAGTCCTTCACGTTTCTAGTTCATCAAAAGGAAGTATGTCCATGTTAATTTGCATCATCAATCAGCATTTTTCTGTGCAAATAATTATATCCTATATTCACAAACAAAATTCAATAATTGACAGCAAATCACCCTTGCATGGGGTGGTAGGTAGGTATATTGATACTGCACCTTCCCGTTCTACTTGATTCAGTAAAACTATCAGTACCAGAATGCAACCTTGTGAGGAAGTCTACCTCTGAAATTGATACTAGAAAAGACTTTCTCTGGAATACAGAGAGCTACAATTGATTGCTAAGAAATCATTCCACCATTCTCCACTCCACTCCACCCAACAAAAGAAAAAAAAAAAAAAAAGATAAAATGTTTTCCTTCCCATTCACATGATAAGCAAAGCATCAAAGTTACAACATATCTTGCAAATGCAGCCCCAAGAAATCAGATTATTTTCTGTATTGAATGTATTTTAGGGAAAAATATATCATCTCAATATCAATGTCATGACGAGCAAGGTCTTCAACATTCTGTTTGTAAGAAATACAAATGGCGTTCATCATTCAGTTCAACTAAGAATTTCCATTCACGGGTTTTACAAACTTTAGTATGGAGAATACTACCCCAACAGTCCAAGGGATGAAACATTTCTACTTGGTGTATGGACGGAAACTTATCGCTTCTGATCTGGTTCAGGAAAAGGTCAAGTGGGGATATGAACATGGGGAGATACACAGGTGCAAAGAATATATCAGATGAGATTAGACCTTCCTACTGCTGGTAAGTACTTTGTGCAAATGGAAGGCTTCACCTTGATCTCCATTTAGGGACCTCCTCTCCAAGTAGCAAGCAGTTAGCTGCCTGAGTAACCGCTCAAGATAGGAATGCAAGCAACCCTGTGAATCTTTCATGTTAGGATTTGTTGACAAGATCATTGCATTAACAGCATCAGCTACAATCTCTCGCTGCGACTCTTGAAGAAGATATCCAACTGAGGTCTCCTGTGGTATTTCATATGCCAATAAAGCAGCACAGTCCTATGGAGAGAGTTTCAATTAGAATCTAACTTCAAGTTTCACCGTAACAAGAAACATATTATATTTCTAAATTAACCCCAACCAGCCAAAAGCAGGTTAAATAAGTGTTCTCGTTAATACATTAATATCTAAAGATGTTCACAACACAACAATAAAACACCCAACTGTAGTGCCTATTGGAACCTGTGTGCTAAACATGCTACAAAATTCCCCCAAAAACTAACGAAAAATAAATGTAACAAACTGCAACTGTCATGAAAATCACATTCTGCATTCCAAGTTCCAACCAATAGTAGAATTTAAGTTCGATAACTTGAAGTTCCGGATGCAATTACAATGAAGGATTGACATGCCTTGCACATAATGCAGTTTTTTAACCATTCAGGATGTAAGAACAGTAAAATTTTAAAGCAGAACTTAATAGGGGGTGCAAATTGCAGAATTTTATTCACTACCATAAGTAGATTCTCAAATTCAGCCAACCCATAAAATTTTTCGAAGTTGATCCTTCCGTATGCCACAGCCTCCTCCAGCTTTCCATCCTGCATGCCATTCAAACTGTCAAAATTGTTTCATGAATTTTATCACTGTAATATTTCCAAGACAAATATGGTCCTGAAACCAATCCACAATTTTAAAGTTTCCCAACAGAGACTAAAACAACCCAAAGGGCATGCAATAGTAATGGACCAGATATGCTAAAGAGTGAACAATATAGATCTACCAAATGATATATGTACATTGCACAAATCTCATAGGAATGAAACTGCCAGTAGAACTAGTCTCTGACAGTGACAGAGAATACATTAATCTCCGTAAAGAGTTTTTGGGGAAAACTACTTAATATGGGCATTTGGCTCTTAAATTACCAGACTAGAATACCCTCTTGCAAAGTACAAACCACGTAGTAAACTTGGGCACAGAATTACTCATCAATTCATACCACATGTACTGGCTCTAAATTGTGACTGCAAAAATGAGCACTTGCTTATAAGTTTCTGCCGACACATGCATTAATTTGTAAATTTGAACAGACTGATAGGAATACGCATCGATGTAACACCTTGCTGCTATATGAATTGCTCCTCAACAAACTATGAGCAACAAAGTTCATATCTGGGAATCATTTTGCCAAACCCTCATAAATGGGGTTGATCCTCATAGTTTGGTAACTAATGGTACAGAACCACATAGTTACTTAGTTTTACCTACGTCTTAACAAGGGATCAAATAAACTTTATCAACACTTAGGAGATGAGGTGTAGACACCAGAGGCAAACATCAAGATAGTTTAGTTAATTACTTAAAAGAGAAAGGACAGAACTTTCGAACCACAGTTTATTCAGTTTGATAATCTGTAAAGAAAGTAGCAAGCATGATAAATAAGAAAAGACATTTACCCGGACTAGTTCAATAAACTTTTGACAGTGAAGCAGAAAGCAAGTAGCTGATGTACCATCCTGCAGATAGTAAAACTGGTTACCAAGACCTGAATAGTACAAGGATTGATAACGGAGAGAAGAATGATACTCTAGTTCACAGCACTGTGCACCAATTCTAACTTTCAACCTCAATAAGAAACAAGTCCGAGTCAAAGTGCAGAAGGAATTCTTCTTCACATGATATACACAATGATGCAGAATAAATAAGACCAATTCGACATCAACTGTAGCCAATAATTATGCTAAAATACACAAATATACAAGAGCTTGTCATGACTGACGCTGATAATATGATTATGATGATGATGACCAACAACATTTCAAGGAAAAAAGCTACAGAAGGATAGGGAGTACAGAAGGAAACATCAATCACGGATTTACATTGATGTGGCAGTGGCAGCGGCAGTGGCAGTTGCAATGTCCTGGGAAGTAGGTGGTGCTTACATTCCGTGACAGGAAATAACTATGGTATGTGAAATTTTTGGGAATTCAAAACCTGCTAAATCTTCACAATCATGAATGTTTAAGCCCTGAAGCCCCACAGAGTAATGTTCTTTGAGGATTTTTATAAATATTATTCAACATGTAAAGAAGTTTATGCTCCTTTCTAAGTCATTGTCTACAGGAAAAACTCTTGCCTTCTTCCTTTTTTAACTACACTTTCTTATGACCATAAATGCAATCAAAATATGAAATATTAATTTAACATAAAAAAGAAAAGAAAAAGGAAAATAAGCTAAGAGAACATATTTGTGAAGTCACAATTTCACATGAAATACATAACTAAAAAGATTATTACCACTTCTATGATTAGTCAAATTTTAAAAAAATCAATTAGGAAAATTGAAAAAGGGTTATTATATATTACTGGTTATTTCTTTTTCTTGAAAATCTATATTACTATTTAGTCTAGTTATACATTCAAATCAAATTTAAATTTGACTTATCACCTAAAATAAGTAGTCAAACTTAACACGATATTAGAAGTATAGAGTGTATGGCAATTTTAAGCTATGGGATGATATGACATGCAAACTTACGTCTCAGTAACAACTTCTGATATCTAACATTGAAGTAACCAAATCTAAAATTACAATGAGAATCTAATCTCATTCTCAATCAAGCAAAGAACATAAAAAAAATTTAAGGTTAAGGAGAATAAATCTACTACTTTTAGTCTCTTCAATGTTTAGCAACTTGAAAGCTTTGATTCAGGATAAGAGCTCAAATCCTGAACTTTGTTGATGAATTTGGTGGATGTAATCTGAATTAGGAATGCGTTTCTGAGTAATTGGAAAAAATGGGAAAAGTAGAATCTGGCTTTAAAGGGAGTTTCCAATTCATGCACTGATTGGATCAAGGTAAGCTGACATGACAGTAGCATGGCATAGAGATGATACATATGTGATCAAAGGACTCACAACGATCATGGCCATAGCCATTGCAATGAGCAGGAGACCATAAAATTGTAGCCAAAATGCAGTCTTTCAACTGCGAATCCACAATCAAAATCTTGGTCTGGATACAAGTATGTATAACACCTAGTGATAGGTAATATATGTTCCTCAACAATAACTACAAAAAAAAGAGAACTAAAAGCACATGCACAGGAAAATAGCTTTCTTGACAGTAGAGTTGGGTTGGTACTATATATACACTGATGCAGAAGATATGATTATTAAAACAAACGAACAATGTAAAATGAGTCAACTTTTATATAGAGAACTTGAGACGGTCAACCTGAACAATCTGAGGATACCAATCACGAAGTTTACCAAACGCATCATCAATCTTCCCAATCCTGATTAGCTTCATGGGCAGAAGAGATAGGTAAATTAGAGCTTATCTTTACTAAAAAGTAAATCACTGTAAGCTGTAATTATAATAGAAAATACAGAAGACCTCAGAAAAGGAAAGCCTCGCAAAAGAGGGATATTCAATACACACTTAAGTGCACAGTTCTATAGTTGGAGAAACAAAACTGAAGGAAATATTCCCGATCCAGAAGGATAAGGCTAAATTTATTAAAGAAGACCACACTGCAGAACATCTATTTTATCATAGTTAGAATTATTTACAAGTAAACGGCAGCAAAGACTAGAAGTCATATAACTATATAAAATATCTCAGAACCCTTAACCACTGAATAGGCCAAATAGATTCACTACTGAATTCAAGATAACCAAAATAAAAGAGTATGATTTCAACATGACCCATAAAAATCTTCCCTCCACCCCTTTGTGTAAATAAAAGCTCACTGAAAGCTATATTCAGAAAGAAAATGAATTCAATAATTTCACGATGAACTTGTGTTACTTGTGCTATTTACAGTTCTGCCAAAAAAAATTGAATCGGGCCCCAGATATCAAGAAAGAACTTTAAATGGCATTTACCGCTTTAGTCATTTAATTTTCTTGTAGCTGTGAACTCATTCCAAAAATTTGCTTAAGCCTCACAAATTCAGCACCTCCTATCCAATCTACACGGTAAATCAGTTTGAATCAACTTCAACTACTTTCTTTCTCAGTCCACTCATAAAAAACCCAAGTCCTCAACAAGCACGTTATCACTAATCGTTTCTCCTCGTTGCAGCTAATGCCTTCAAATGTACAGCAAAAAATCTTAACTTTCATATATTCATCATACTACTTATTGTAACTACGGGTATGTTCTCTCCATTATGCATACTAGTTATATCTGATTCAACAAACTTTCTTGCAGCTCCTCCGACATGAACATCCTCGTTATTCATTTATATTGCTTCACAATTGCCCACATAACGATTTTTTTTCCCCATTTCTTTAAAAGAACTTCCAAATTTTTATCTATAGATGTAAATAATTACATACCCAGAAGAAAAGAAATCTTGACAAATGGTGATTAAAAAAACATGTTCAGATTGCCAAACAAAATGAAAAAGCACTCAAAATGAGAAAATGTAATATGTAGTTTTACTCATTTTCAGAAAGGAAAAAAAAAACTTCAAAATTTTGTGTCAGATTATATAATGCAGGCTCTTCAAGAAGGGGGAAAAAAAGTAGAACTCTATTTTACATGTTAATATCATCCAAAAAGCTTTGCTCAGTCTACATACTTGCATACTAATTTATCTCGCTCTCCATAAAGGATACAACCATGCTCTGACATTTCGTACCTGACGAAGAGTCTTTCTCTGGTTTAATGCGTACATCTCTTGGTCAGTGAAGCCATTTTCTTTAGCTAAGGAGATGGGAGGAACAGTACTCTTACTAGCCATGTCAAATAATTTGAGCGTATCTTCATAGCCGTAGTGTAGTAAGTAGGAACGGACTATTCTGGTAACCCCCAAAAAAAAAAAGGTCAGACAAATATAACTAAGTTCTAATATAATAATAATAAATCAAAAAGAAAATTAATAATACTATGACAAGTTGACAACCGTATCAATCCAAAAGTAATAAATACTAAGCACTAAAATGTATTTTAAGGCAGAGTGAATAGTAAACACCAAACAATCTCAAAAAACAGATCCATCGGATTCAACTTTCAAAGTTGAGCAACAGTTTCCTTTTTCTTGAAAGGCAGACTCAACTCAACTCAATTGAGACTTTTCCCCAACCACTTGGGGTCAGCTAAAAGGCAGCCAATACAAGCATTTTCAAACTGAACCAAACCCATTCATAAGGTAAAAACATCATACTTTGTAAAATAAGGCAAAAATATTTTTCAAGCTGGAAGAAAAGTACACTTTATTTTTGGAATGTATCTTTAAATAAAACCAATATGATCAGCATTCATGTATATGCTACACAAATGATACACAGTATAACCCTTAGCCTGCGTTTAGTAGGAGGGAAGGAAGGGCAATGGATACAAGAGAGGAGGGATGGTGCAAGCTTCCATTGTTTGGTAGAGGGGAAGGGTTGGATGAGGGATGAAGAATCCCTTCAGGCCCACCATTTTGCTTCTATTCAAAAGTGGGAGCAAGAGGAGATAGAAACAATCAATATTTGTTGGATAAAAACAAAAAGACTTTTTCATCCTCGTTTAAGTGTATTAATTCATATATACAAGGATATAATGTTAAAATAAGAATATCACCTCTTTAATTCCCTTCCACTCAACCAAACAAAAGAAGGGATGGACACCCTCCATGCCCTAGGGATGCCTCTTCCTCCTCCTATCCTTTCCCTCCATTTTTCCATCTTTCCTACCAAAAGAAGCATTAAACCTTAACGTGCTTTCAGGTTTTACCCTTTCACTTTATCGACAGTAGAAGACTAAATTTTTTTTATTTAAATTTTTCCCTAAAAACAATCATGCAGTCAAACAGAAAATCATTCATATTCCAATAGTTTCATAAACCTAAACTAGTGAGTTCGCACAGCACCATCAAGGCACAATGCAAAGTTCTAAATTTGTTTCTTACCTTTTCATTCTTTTCCCACTTTAATATATAATTCTGAATGGAATGCGATACAGGAATGAACAGTGAACAAGGGTGGTTCATAGCTTATCTATGTGTCTAGGATATATTATACATACTCAGCAGATTTATAGATCAAAATGTTAATCAGGAAAGGACATAAATATGTCAAAAGCAAAATCTTATCTTTTTTATGCACAAGAACAAAGCTAATACGAAGTAAATATCACAAGAAAGCACAAAATGAGGTGCACCCATACATACATGATGTATACAAAAGAATTTTACAAACATGTACGCTCATCTAACCCAGAAATCAACAAAGGATTCTAACAAGAAGAAAAAGAAAAAGAAAAAAAGAGCCATCAGAGATTCAAAATAATAGAAATTCCAAATGCAACAAGAGAGCGCACATACGCCTGGCAACAGGATAATGCAACAGGGAATGACTATCCATCTTATCATCACTTTGCACATGCAGCACATAAGCTTATGTGTCTTCTGCAAGTTATCAGGTCAAACTTTTCTCACCTCCCACGAGAACCAAACCAACTTCCTGAACATCCAATCATCCAATAGAAAGATCTCACCTTGGGGATATGAAGATATCCCGGCCCCTCTCCCTCTCTCTCTTCCTCTTCTTTTTCCTTCTCTCTTTAAGTTTACCTACCTCAGCAAACTCCTCCTTGACAACAACCCAAGGATAAAGAACACCAAAAAGGCCTCTCTCTCATCCAATTCTTAATCCAGAAAGGACTTAAAAACGAATATTTCACATCATCCCGCTCTTTGAAATCCTCAACCAGTCTGCAACAGCGGTCTCCATCAGCTACAATGCTGAAAAGAGAGATATATCTGAAGCAAGGGGACTACCAATAGTACAGAGCATATTGTATCTACAAACCCAAAACCTTACCAAACCCATCCCACAAAACCTAAGAGGCACGGATACTTCTACCTGAGTAACATACCCATATCGTGTGCGTATCAGATACCGACACTCCTCGGATACTCACGAATACGTGTTCGATACTTCCTAAACGTATCCATAATATTTTTTTTTAACACGTATCAAATACTTCAACCACGTATCCGATACTTCTAAGATACTTCAAAACACATCTTTAACAAGTTTGAACATTAAAATGTAGCTTTTCTAACAATAATATCATAGTATAATTGTAGAGAGTATTGAGATATGTATCATGACTTAGTACAAAATTTATCCATGCAAATTATGCAATATGACTCTTAACTCTTATTTTTTTTGTTAATCATAATATTTTATAAAGAAATGTCAATAAATCAATTTTTTGTAAGTATATAAAAAAATAATTTATTATTTTTATATTGCCGTATCTTGCCGTACCCGTTTCTTGGTTTGTTTTTAGATTTACTGTATCGTCATACTCGTATCGTCCCGTATCCGTATCTATGCTTCCTAGCTCAAAACCCAAGCTCCTAGGAGAGGAGAAAAAAACGGTGAGGAAATTGAACCCAGCTCCTAAGACTAACTAGTTAATCTTTCTCTACCTATGCTCTTCTTGTTTATTGTTCCTCCACTTTTTCTTCCTCAAGTTGTTTTTCTCCTCTCCCTAAATTCAAATCATTTTCATTCATTTCCTTTATACCAGTATCCAAATATACCCTTTCTACTTTGAAAACAACCCGAATCCTATTATTTTTTCTTTATAAAAAAATAATTTATTATTTTTATATTGCTGTATCTTGCCGTACCCGTTTCTTGGTTTTTTTTAGATTTACTGTATCTTCATACTCGTATCGTCCCGTATCCGTATCTATGCTTCCTAGCTCAAAACCCAAGCTCCTAGGAGAGGAGAAAAAAACAATGAGGAAATTGAACCCAGCTCCTAAGACTAACTAGTTAATCTTTCTCTACCTAATGCTCTTCTTGTTTGTTGTTCCTCCACTTTTTCTTCCTCAAGTTGTTTTTCTCCTCTCCCTAAATTCAAATCATTTTCATTCATTTCCTTTATAACAGTATCCAAATATACCCTTTCTACTTTGAAAACAACCCGAATCCTATTATTTTTTCTTTCTAAAACCACCTCACATAATCTTATTGTATCACACCACCTCTTTCTCAAGATAGCTTACAGTCTCAAGGTCTTAAAGTACATCATCATCATCACCGTGACAAAATTTTACTTAACATCAGTTTCCAAATAGTTTCAAGTTTGGGGGCCACATAAAAGAACCTAGTGGAAGTAAATGTCTATTGAGTAAATCATGCTTCCAAGCTAGGCAAGAGCAATTTGGACAACCCAACAACATTATGTGAATGGCTCAAGAAATATCAGTCGTAGTACATATACCCTCAAGAAGAACAGGGAACAAAATAGAGCACATCTATCACAAAGGCTCTCTCAGCAAGCTTGTACCTTCAGCGGTTGGATTGAGAGCTCTCAATCCAACGAATGAGCGCAAGCTCACCTGAGAGCATTCTCATCATAGATTTTTCCAAAAAGATATTAAATATAAGCTTCAAAATCATCAAGTTTTAGTCAGATATAAAACAAAGCAGGGATGCTCATCTTGTCCCATATAACACCTAACAATTGCGTTTCTTTTAATGCTTTCGGTATATAGGCGTTAACTCTGTTCTTACAAACTTGGGATACATCAAATCAAGGTTTTGTTTCATATTAAATAAATAAAAAATCAAATTCAATATCAATTGCTGAATGTTTCTTGTTACCACAAATATTAGACATGCCTTGCTTGAACGTAACTCTAATTTAATGTGAACTTACTCATAACTGACATTCTGTGGTAAAGATGCATTTTCAATTATCATCTCTTGCTTTGCTCTTTCACGCGCTTCATATACCTAATCATAAGATACAAGAAAATAGGGGGAGGGGAGGAGTCAATATATACAAGAAACATAAATTAACGAGCTATAGGTTCAAGTTCAGAGATCCACACTTGCAGTTCTTCAGATTAGAATTTTTAATTCTTATTGAACATCATAACATTATAGACCAAAAGTTGTGATCAGAAAAGAAGAAAACAATTAGTTGGCAAGTTATAGTTCCTAACAGTCACAGATGGAAAGTCAGCAACTTATTCTGTTTGCTGAAATTCAAATGGGCGAATAACTTAAAGTAATTACTCCTAACAAGCCTGTTTGCAATCTCAAGACATAATTATAGAGACCAGAATACAGTTTCAAGATGCAACTACAGCCGCTTCTTATCAGAAGCATTTGGCTCTTCAACTAATATAGATTTAACCTCATCTTAGCAAAATAATAATATTACTTCTTGAAAAAGTGAAGATTAAAACTAGCATCGTTAAGGAATCACTTAATCGAGTAGGTAGTAATGACAACCAAAAAAAAGAGTTTCAGCGAACCCAGCATACCATGTTCAGAGAAGAATATTGTGATGACAAAGAAAGAGAAGAAGTATATTTTACCTTAAGATCAAAAACGAATGGTTCTTTCCCAAAGTTGACGCTCACCCTGACATTGAAATCAAACATACAACTACAATTATCAAAACTCTAGAACTTTGATAATACAAGAATCTGTATAATTGTTTCAATTTTATACAAGTATTGGCACAATTCACGAGTGCAAGAATAACTAAGAAGTGCAAGAAAGGAAAACACAAGAATATAGCAGGCATAGTGTTTCCCTCACAACTGTATCAGAAAAGCTTCTTAAATTTAAGCCATTGCCCACCAACTACAAAACAGAATGAGAGAGAGGAACGTGGGAAGAGAAAGAGAATAGAATATGCAAACCATCTATTAAAAACTAAATTTGTCAACATACATGTACCAAAAATGGATAAAAGTTGCCTGTACCAACACGAATTTGGACCAAAAGAAGGCCACATGTGAGGGGCTGTGTTAGAGGATTTAAATATTAAAGTTGCATCCTTTCTAACAGCTTAAGCTTTTAGAGTAGATGGTGGTTAACATAATATCAGAGCAAACAAGATCATGTGTTCAAACCTCATCGTCACCCTAATAATTAAAATTGAAACACATGTTGAACCAAAAGAAGGCCACACTTTTTCAATTTTAATTATCAGGGTGACGATGAGATTTTAACACAGGTTCTTGCCTGATACCATGTTAACCACCATCTACTTGAAAAGCTTAAGCTGTTTAGAAGGTGCAACTTTAATATTTAAATCCTCTAACACCAGTAAAACATGAACTTAAAGTAAGGCCAAAATGTAATAAAATAAATTGGAGATACATAAGCAACAATACCAATAATCTCATCTTTAACCTATTGAATTTACATATTAAAATAAAACTAGGGGTAGCAATTCGTGTTAATAGGTCATGTTTGTGTGTGCCAAAATAAGGGCATTTTGTTATATGTACCAACCCGAACACAACATGTTTATTAAACTGGCTAAGCATCCTTGACACGGACACAACCTATTTACCAAATTAAAAAAACTTGATACGACACATGTAACCTATTTAATAAACGAGTTGTAAACCTATAACATGACAGAAACAATCTATTCATTATTTTTCATAATTATAAAACGCAAATATAACCAAAAATTATAATAGTGAATTAAAACTTATGAAATAACTAAATTTTCCATTTTTTCCTTAATAAATCACACAATTAACCTACAATTTCACTATAATACAATACTAATTTAAACATAGTACATATTATATTGTCTAAAATGGGTCACTGATCGATTTGGGCTAATCTGGTTAAAAGGGTTGAATTGGATTTAAACTGGTTGAGTCTCAAAACCCAAACATGACATGATTAATTAAACAAGTCATTCAAGTTGAAACAAACACAATTGAGGTGTACCAAACATACTAAATTCGTGTTGAAGGGTTGAGTCAAATTCTGTCAACCCTAATTAAACCAATTCCTAGCAAATGTTGCAGTAAGACGAAGATAGACTATTAACCTCCCATTACCAAAAAAATAAAACAAAGAAAATGTGAAGAGCCAAATGAGGTCAAATTGATAGCTAGAGCACCCAATGGCCTCATTTCACTCGAGGGTTACACCAATAAAACAACACATCTGTATATTCATAATTAATCATCACTGACCAAGAGTTGAAATAATAAGTGCTGCTAAGTAAATAAAAAGAATTGGAACCTAAGTTAATGTATCGAACCTAAGAACTCGACTTAGTGTGACCTTTTATCACACTAGACAGTTCAAATTGTTTGTACTTAGTCCATGCCATAATTTACAGTTCATATGATCCAAAATCACCTGAATCAAAATAAGATAGAATTTTCTTGGTAACGGCTGGATAGATTGGTTCCCTAACACTTTAAATGTGTCATACATCCTATTAGAGTGCTCAATAACCCATTCCAGAACATAATACGTAAACCTAACCAGGTGCTAGTCCTTTACTTGCCCACATGTACCCAAGACTTCCTTTTTCTTTCTTCTTTTTTTCTTCTCATTTTTCCTTTTTAAGTCCAAAGGCAAGAATGTGCTAAGAGGCAATTAGCAGTCCCCATACTCATAAATCCCTCCAACTCTAGTGAAGACATGATTCTATCCCATACACCAAACAACATTCTAGACCCAAATAGGCACTAATTCTTTATTTGCCCATAAACAACACTTTTCTTTTTTTTTTTCCCTTCTCTGGTCCAAAGGCAAGATTTGACTACACAATGGTGGGCAGCTCTCTCCCCCATATTCATAAATCCTCCAACTTTGTCAAAGATCAGATTCCATCCCATGGTTGCTGATACAGACACCTAGAGATTTTACTAAAAAGTTAAATAACACCGTTTGCATTTACAAGACATTCAAATCCCTAAAAGTATTAGTAACTTTGGGTCCAATCACTTCAAATGTGTTGTATGTCCCAATGGTAACTCAGCCCCACATCGCTGATCGCCCTGATTCAGACAAACTTGGGGAAGTGTTAAACAAGGTATGGGAAGAAAAGACAGTCGTGTCAACAAAGGTTTAAAGAGGGGGCAGGGTCAAGGACTTTGGGGGCCCTAACCCACCCACCCTGATTATGCAGCAATTATATTAATATACCCCTATTGTTTCTCAAAATGCCAAAATTGTGTTATTCTATATAATCTCATTTAGGGTTTTTAGTTTCATAAGCTGCTTTCCAAACTTCATCTCGCTCATCCTTTTGCAGCTATCTCATTGTAATCTAGCCACCATCATCTTCCATCGCCACCACCATAACCATTCACCGTTATGGTGGCCATCCATCACCATCAAGTCACAATCCCTCTCTCAATCGTTTTCAATCCTTGTAGTAGTTACCACCATTTTTCTCCTTTATTTTTTTATTTATCATTTTATCTTCCAATGATACCTGGAGTAAACATGCAATTCCCATCAATCTGATCATCTCCTCTGGTGATTTTGTGTATTTGTACATTTTTCATGTTTCTATAACTTCTTGGATATTATTCTGTTCATGCCTTGTTGGTATCTTGCCGAAAAGGTTCCCTCAGGATTGAGGACAATATTGTATCATATTCTAGGCGGAGTCACAGAGATGGCCTCCCCTACTCCCTAGCGGGCAGGGTCAAGATACGGTGGCCCCATCCCATCAAGTCACAATCCCTCTCTCAATCATTTTCAATCATTGTAGTAGTTACCACTTTTTTCTCCTTTATTTTTTGATTTATCATTTTATCTTCCAATGATGCCTGGAGTAAACATGCAATTCCAATCAATCTGATCATCTCCTCTGGTGATTTTGTGTATGTGTACATTTTTCATGTTTCTGTAACTTCTTGGATATTATTCTTGGATATAATTTCTGTCAGACAATGTTTGGATGCTTAGAAAGTTTAAGAAAAAGAAACTAATGGGAAATGAACCTCTCGCTTTAAATAGTTTTTATGGCAAACGGCAGGAAGCTGGGAACTGGCTGAAAAGGTTCCCTCAGGATTGAGGACAAAATTGAACTAAGAACCCTGTATCATATTCTAGGCGGAGTCGCAGAGATGGCCTCCCCTACTCCCTAGCGGGCATGGTCAAGATACGGTGGCCCCATCCCATGCCTATTGCCACTCCTAGTCTCCTAGATGCACAGATAACCAAAGTGCTCAAGGGTTTTAGTATCCTGATGTAAAGTAAGCTTTTCAGCGCACACATACAAGAGAAACACTTGGTGAAACACTGAATTTCACATCGAAATGAAATTTTAAAATACAGGAACATACAAATGAACCAATTGAAAATAAAATAATTCTTTCAAATTTATGAAATTTGAAAGAGATTGAATTCCAAGTTTGCATTTTGATAATAAATTGGTGCAGCAGATATGTCAAATTACATAACAACCTCCCATCAGCGGAATCCATTCACAAGATTCCCAATATTTATGTAATTAAATTTGCTTAATATAAAAACAATACTCTTAATGAATATTATTGTTGGAATGGTGAATCACGAAAGTTGCTTCTTATTAAACCTTCATAACCATAAGTAGTTTCCTTTTACCTAATTAATAGAACTGCTAAGGCAGACACTTGACTAATTAAACACTGGCATCAAAGATTTACACATCAACAAACATTGATGTTGCGTTTGGTACGCGGGAATGGAATGGAATGCAGCTGGAAATGGAATGAGAATGAGAATGGAATGGAATGGTCATTCTCATTCTATTGTTTGGTTGCAAATATGAAATGAGGTAGGAATGAAATAAGTTTTAAATCAAATTGTCCAAAATACCCGTCCTAGTGACAAATAAATTAAACTAACAAAGGTGTGGTGGTGGTGGAGGAAGGTGACAATGTGGAGGTGGTGGCGGTGTAGTGGTGGAGGAAGGTTGCGATGTGGAGGTGGTGGTGTGGTGATGGAGGAAGGTGGCGATGTGAAGGTGGCGGCGGTGGTGCGGTGGAGGTAGTGGTGGAGGAAGGTGGCGATGTGGAGGTGGTGGTAGTGCGATGTGGCGGTGGCGGTGGTGGTGGTGGTAGTGCGATGTGGCGGTGTGAAGGTGGTGGCAGTGGGATGGTGGTAGAGGTGGCAGTGGGGGAGGCGAAGGCGACGGCGGTAGGGGTGGTGGTAGTGGTAGTGGTGGTAGAGGTGGTGATGGTGAAGGGTTTCTTGGTAATATGAATTTTTTTTTAATCGTACTAAGAATAGATTTTCATTCTAAGGGAATGACCATTCCCACCTTAAAATCCATACCAAACAAAGGAATGGATGGAATGGGCATTCCATTCCTGCGTACCAAACGTAGCATGAGAGGCTTTCAAATGCAAATTTCAACCACGCGCATAAAAAGCAAAGTGGCAATTACTCCAAGCAATTGAGCCACAATATGATTAATTACATTTAAATAGTGGACCAATACACACAAATACAGTAATTAATATTTTTGCTGTTTAAATCATGTATAATATGATGAACAAGCAACAGTTTTAGCACATACTCCTCATTTTGGCTGTGCACAGCAACAGTAGGATATAAGGGACCCTTCACATCCTTGTAGACTGTTCCTACTAAAACCCCGTTTTTACTGGCACCAAGAACAACAGATAAAAAATCTATGAGAATTTTGAGAAAGGAAAAAATACAAAATAAATTAAGTTAAACACATCTAAACAGGAGAAAACTTAAATAGAAACCATACTTTTAGTTCTCAAAATTTCCCATGTTCACAATCAAAACATGTACATATAAAACAACACTTCCATTCTGAAAGCAAGCACAAAGTAAAAAAAAAAAACCTTACGTGAAAAACATTTCCTGTGTAGCATAGTTAATACCACCACCAACTGTATCACCAGCCGTATAAGGTGGGCCAAATGCCTCTCCATTTCCTTGTCCATGAAAAAGCATTCCATCATCCCCCTGATACCCATAACTGTTTGCTTCCCATCTGTCACATGGAAGAAAAGGATTAAGAGGAATTTTAAATCAACTAAAAAATAACAAGGCATGCCATCATCGGCTCAAGTTTTCAATCCTCGTGTGATATGAACAACAATAAAGCTATAAGAAGAGCCAAATATCCTTTTCTTCTTGGAGTTAGAGCTGCAATAAGGGATGGCAAAATAGCCCACCCCTCCCCATTTAAAATGGTTTTCAAGACCCGTTTAATGGTCTTGGGTAGGACAGGTTTTATAGTGAAAATCCAAGCGAGTGCGTAGCACGGGTGGGGCGGGGCAGAGCAGGGGAACTTAAACGGGTGCGGAGTTTGTTTGCTAAATGGTTTTGGTTGGGGACAGGGAAGAGGACCCCGGACCCAAACCCACCTCATTGCCATCCCTAGATATGAGCTTCAAAAATACTCAGCACAGCAGTTTCAAACCACCTCCACCCCAAGGCAGGAATATAATCACCCTGCTGCATCTTCATATACTATTTCAACAGAAACAATATCCAACCATTTTATGCCTCATGTTCTTGCCTTCATCTAATGACCTCAATTTGGATGAAGCACACAAACAACAAACTATGTAATTGCTAGTCAATTTGCACAAGTTAGTCGAATTCAACCTTTCTATACAACTAATTTATTGTCCTTCTGAAGCTAAACAACCTTAAAGCAAATAAACTACGAAAACCTTGAAACCATTACAGGCATTGTTACACTATGTACTTGTTTGTGGTTGTCTCAACACTCGATTTAGTTTTCCGTTGCTTAGGGGTGTGATGCCTTCCCTGGATTTGCACCTAAAAGAAAGCCTTTTTTTGAAAATTGTTACAAGCCATAGTACCTACCTATATCAAACAACTTTAAAAGGGCTTTTAACAGAGAGTCACTCACAACAAATATCCGTCCTAACACTGCTACTATCAATTCTTTCACTCCTCAACAAAGGTGTTGTTTGATAAAATGGAAAATTAATTACTGAAAATTTTAAGAGCTGAATTTTAAGTGCTGAAATTTTTAAGTGGTAATTAAAAATTGAGATTATCTTTTTGAATTTTAAGTGTTCAACATTCAATGATAAGTGAAGTCACTGTCACTTAAATTTTACCTCATTTTAAGTGGCACTTTCCTTTTTAAGTGATATTCAAATTGCTTATCAAATAAACTTAATTGGATAAGCACTTCATCCATTCAGAATTTAGTGCTAAATTGGGTTATCAAACAGCACCTAAAGGGCTTTTTTCTCCCAAAATTTTCACCCACCTTGCAAAGTATGACTCATCCTCAAGAAGTATCCTCTCCACACACAATTTAGTTCAACTTTGATGGTTGCTATTTAGGGAATCCGGAAAAGTAGGATGACAGATAACAATTTTTAAAGAACATTATGGTATTCAGACTGATGGGTGCAGTTTCTGCAATTAATTCAAATATAAATGTTCAGTGCACAGGCTTGCGAAAAGTTGTAGGATGGGATTTTTCAAAATTTTGAATTGGGGTCAACTCTTTGGTCGCCATATGATAGATAAAGTCCATTTTTAGGCTCCTGAGCATTATGGAAATTCGACACACAGTATAGGACATCTCTAGTAGTCAAGTTCTCTAGAATTGGAGATGAGATGGAACCCCCAAATCAGTAAGGACTAAGAAGCAAGCTAGGGAGAGTTCACTAACGAAAACGTTTTTTGTTTTTGTACTCGGAAAAAAATAGAAATATATTCTTGTTTTTCTGAGTGGAAACAGAAAGCATAAATAGCGTTCATTAAACTTTTTGTTTCCAAATTTTTGAGAACAAAAAGCAAAAAACAGTGTTTAGTAACACATTTGTTAAACAATTTCTTTTTTTTTCTTTCATATTTGAACCTATAACTATTAGACAATACAAAAGAACTTTTCAACAGAACTAGTCTTCCATAAGTATGATATCATATATATGTGAAAATTAAATAAAATTAAAATTGATATCATATATATGTAAAAATTAAATTAAAATTGATATCATATATATGTGAAAATTAAATTAAAAAAAATGATACAGGTTAAAAGATAATAATATTCATAACATGTATATCATAAAGAGTTATTATTTATAAGTGAATTTTTTTTTAAAAGAAGATGAAAGTAAGAGTATTTTCAAAGTGCTTTTTATTTTAATATAGATCATTTATGCACATTATATATTATCATATTAATTTATTATATATTATTTAGCAAAGTAAACAAGAAAAAGATTATAATATGTAAATAAGAAAACAATTGTGCAAAAAATCATGAATAGTGAAAGTTATGTTTAATATTATATATTATTTAACTAAGTGGGTCCCGCTACAATGGAGAGAGTATTTCTCTGCTACAGTGAAGAAACAGAAGAAACGTCTTTTTTTTGTTTCCTCCTTTCAAAAAAATGAGAAACATTTTACTAAACATATATTTTTTTTTTTTTTTGCCTTTTTAGGGGATAGAAAAAAAAAACAAAAAATGTTTCCGTTAGTGAACGAGCCCCTAATTTCTCAACAGTAGAGCGGCTAGTGGCTTCCCCTTCTTAAACTTTTTTGTGTTTGTCTTAGTATTCTATATCACTTTGGGTTGCTTAAAAGCCTAGAATGGCATCCTTCTCTAGTATAATTGTTCTATTTTTCCTCTCCTTAGAAAGGGCACATCGTCCTTCGTAAAAAGGACCAATAAATAGCTGATAGCTAATGCAGTGCACATGTTATGAATAAATTTGCCATAGAAATCAAAAAAGTAAGTTAGCAGTGAGGATAATTTGTAATTGAACATGTAAGATATCATACTACCATTATTTTTAAAATAATAATAATAAATAATCCTTTGATGAATCAATTCAAATTTCAAATGATTTAAACTAAAATTATACCTAAAAGATACTGGATAAGTAGTTTTGTGTAAGGATGGGACTCGGACGGGTTAGGCGGACCACAAGGTCAATCCGCACCAAACCCATGTTACTAACCTCTTATCCCGCGCCATCCCATATGGTTTCCTCAGGTTGTTCAGGTTACTCAGATTGTCAATTTTTTCAAAAATAAAAACAAGTTGGACAAGTTACTCATGTAAATATAACATAGTAATAAACACACACACACATTTACCTATGTATTAAACAATGGAACTATATCCAAATAGCCTGTACTAGAGTGTCATATTAGTCACATAAACTATTGATAAAATCAAGCAGACTATTATTGTTATTATAACATGGACAATAATTTACAATCATAATAAAGAAAATATAATAAACCCAAAGGGTAAAACATGTAACTTTAACATTAATTTATGTAACTAACATATCATATTAAAAATCTAAAAACTTAGACTTTGGGTTGGAGGAATTTTTGCCCAAGTCCGAATCAAAATGAATTCGGACTCCCAAATTTGAACTCAATCCCAATCCTGATATCTCAAATACCCTACCCATTCCTCCCAATTTTTCAGGTTGAGTTCGGGTTACTCGGGTTAAGCCCGCCCAAGTTCCACCCCTAATTTTGTGTTAAGTGAACCATCTCCCATTGTTCCCTCAATCACAAAATTAAGATGCAGTTTTCATAGTCATTAGGGATCAATTTGTCCAGACTGTAATATCTGAGCCCTAAAATCTCTTTTCTCACTTCCGTGGCTTTCCTGATACCATTTATTTCCCTCTAAGACTGGAATTTCTGAATTGTCTTTGCTTCATTTCCATCTCTCATCTCTGACTTTCCAAATCTTCTTCAATTTCAAGGATTTTCAATGGCTTCAACTCTTCTAATACCTTACCTTTCAAAAAAAAAACCTCTTCTAATAACGTCTATATTTCCATATAAGCAAAAATTAGTCGTACAATCTTATGAGCAGAAACAGTTTATCTTTGGCTGAATGGCTTAACAATCAGTTGGTTCCTCTGTGAATGTGAAAAACTAAACTATAGTAATGACATAGAAGTGTTTGAATTCTACCTATTATGATAGAGGAAGCCAAATTAGAAGGGGGGGAAAACCAACAGATTTGTCTATGAAACATTAGGTAATCTGAACCCTGTTTAACTATAAAGGAAGAAAAAGATATGTCACACATGTTTTGATGTTTTACTCTTCTGAAATGTAGAGAAAAGGGAATATACACCTAATTAAACCAGAAAGTCATATAGGACAGATTAAACCGCTCCTAGAAACATGAAACAAAAGCAAGCTCTCATATATCTCTCCTCCTTAACAGCCCTTAACGCATTTCTCAAATACAGGGGGAAAAAATGAGATCCGTATAATAAATTTATAATTTATTTACTTCTCTTACAATATCTGAGTAAAAACAATGTAGCACGATTTACAATTAGATCATTATATTATAAAATTAGCAACCACTTTAACTTTTTGGACAAAAAGAGAGAAGAAAAGACAACCCTCGCTATCCCAACAAAGAATAACTTTTCAACTAGTATGCTTAATTACAATCCAGCCATCATTGAAAATCTAGTCTCCACACTTGTCAAATAAAAATGTGGTATCCACGCAGCAATTCTTGAAAGATTAAAAAAAAAAATCACCCCTTGGAACAATTGAGTGGTGAACTATATAGCCGAACAAGTAACATGTAAATTAGAATATATTATATACATTATACTGATTCACCAGGATACTAAGGAAAACAATATGACTGTGTACAATAAATCTTATGTTATGATTTATCTCGCCTCCTAATAGAGAAAATCAAATTCAACTTCCCAAATTATTTGAGTGAAAGGATTTAGTTACTTCTCTACTGAATAAATTTCCACAGTGACCATCCATATTAACAAAGAATCCTCACCAGGACTCCAATTGCATCTTAAATACATGAGAAGGATTAAACCAAAATTCTCAAAAGTGACCGATGAATATAAAACTAGAATAGTAAAAAAAATCAATAAAAAAATAAGGAAGTGAAACCACACAAGCTAGCACGTTTTTGTTGCTTAAACATGTGGAAAAGGGAACAAATTATGTTTGGAAATTTTATCATTCTTTGGTTGCTAAAGTTGTGTTTGTAAATGGAATGGATTTGTTTTATTTTACACATATAAATATAGGGATTCTTTAGAAGTAGAGAGAGAGAGAGAGAGGTGTTGACATAGAGAAACATAAAATAATGTTAGACATACACCCAGTAAGTTGCGGAGGATGGGATTATCAACCAGAAACTCGCGTTTCTAAGAAAATCCTATTTCCAACTTAAAAGAAAAAAAAATGGAGCTTGTTTCTTAAAGAAAAGTAAAAATTGGCCTAAACAGCGTTTTAAATAAACTGAAGATGAAGATGACAATGTAATTCATGCCAGAAATCACATTCTAAAGACACCCTTGACTCCTTGAGGAAACAGATGCCTCCACTCAGCTACGCCAAGGATAAATATCAGCCTCCTTTTAGTAAAGTTCTCAAAAAAAAAAAAAAAAAAAAGCCCTTCTAAAAATCCAAAACAGCATAAACACAACAATCAAAATTCTATTTCATATATTTTACCTCATTTTCTTAAGAATCAAACATACGACCTAAAATCTTATAGCTGTGAAAATTGAACAAACTTATCGAAAACATGAAATCTATAGAGTTCAGCAGAATGTAGAGTCATAAAACTTGAAATTCAAGACATCCCACAGGACTCATCCAATTATAAAGATCAATAGCTTTGAATCCCTACAAACAATATGACATATACATGATAACAACCACTCAATACACAAATATATAGGTAATATACACACACACATATATGCTCACCCGGGTTGTATGCGCATGTTGTAACCCTCGCAAGTGAATCCGATGGCAATCTTGCCCTTGGCGCCAGCATTCTTAACAGAAATCTCAAAATAGTAGACGAGTCGCTTCACCGGAGCAGGCCGATTCGCCTGAACGGCGCCTACATCGTGATCGTGCAAGTTCACACTCGAGTACTGAACCGAGAGCCTATCGGGCATCACCACCGCGAAACCTCCGGAGCTGTTGACAGTGTCGAGCTCGGTAGGAGCCTCCTCTTCTTCCTCCATTTCCACGTCTGTGGAACCCTTTGAGTTCAGCTTGCACATCTCAAGAAAGTACGAGCCTATGAGGTCTTGATGATCGCTCACCATTTGTAGAGATTCAAGAAAACATTTACGCAAACAAAAACCCTAGATTCAAATTCTTGGTAAGTGGAAAAAGCCCTAGAGATCAATGCGAAACCCTAGAGATCAGTTCCTATACGTGTCTGATCATAGCAAGAACGTTCAAAGAAGGGATTTCTTGACACCAAAGCGAAGAGCTACTGGCCTTCTAAGGAACGATACACATATACAGTTACAGTTACACACACACATATACAGTATATAATATAATGTATGCAGTACTCACCAAGTATTTATATATGCGTGGGTTCGTCTGTCACAAAGTTGCACCCCGGTGCACTACTACGAGTCCGCGACTCGGTTGAAGTGAGGACATTTTTTTTTTAGGGTTGGTTTGTTTGGATGAACGGTTATGAAAAGAGTAAGAAATGAAAAAAAACAATTTTTTATAAGAGTTCGAATATTAAAAATAAATAAATAAAGGAGTAAGATTCTTATTATTGTTTAATTTAAAAACAAAAAAAAATTCTGCCAAAAATACAGTTAAAAAATTCCTCCCACATGTCCTTGCTACTTCAAACGATGAAAGGATTATTCAAGAGTTAGGTCAGTGGTGGCTGACATTATTATTGAGATCAATAAAATTGGTCATCACTGAATGCTACTGAAAGTAAAGTAAACGAATATACTGGATATACGTCAAAAATTCGTATAAAAAAATAAAGTTTTGTAGTCTCGAAAAAGCAAATTTTATGTCGTCGAAGCAAAGTACAAGAGACTGTTTCAGACTCACACCCATTCCATTCTGATAAGACTTACAATTGCGACTACCTTGTCCAACTGTTGCAGATTTCCGTCTAACGTCAAAATTCTCTCAGAAGAGTAACTAGAAGAACACGAACCGTCAACAAGTATTATGTCCCATTCATAACTCAATCTTCTTCTCCTTCCTCACTAACGAACAGTTGTAGAAGAAACAAATTCATTAACTTGATCATTAATAAATCTTCAATACAGTATTCAAACAGTTGATCAAGCAAATAGAGACACCATAAATCACTCAATAAATATGTGTGTGTTCTCAAAAATATAAAAAAAATAATTGAGAAAAAAATTATTTACTTAGAAAAATATCTCAATGCTCTCTCTCTAAAATATGAATTTTTGGTATATAGAAAGCGTAATTAAAATCACACAGAGAGAGAAATCATATGACGTTTTTATAGAAATTAAAAACCCTAATTTTTCTTAGAAAACAAGTTAAAATTCAATAGGAAACAAGTCCCCACGATTTTAGAGAGTTCTGGGTCAAAACCAGGTCAAAACAGGACTCTACAGGACAAAATTCGCCAAGGTAATTATGGACCGGTCCAGCTAATACTTGGACCGACCCAGACTCTTGTCTATACGAATTTTGGGTCCTGAGGCCAGTCCAACTAATACTTGGACCAATCCAACCTTGAAAGATACCTGATTTTGTTTTAAAATCCCTATTTTCAAGGTCGGAACCTTCCGGTTTGAAATATATGTGCTCTCATCACTTTATCAGGAATACGTGACTCATATATATGATCAACGATGTCCTCATGCATTCAGAACCATCTTGAAACTTCAATCAATCGAATCTATGTTCAGCCCTTTGTGGCTTCTGCCGAATATTCAAGTTTCACTTTTTGACGAACCCTTGCATGATTGGTGTAAAACTTCATTCTTACTCTAAGACTTCAATTACATGATCAATGACAATAATCTAACTCAAAGAATACAACTCGATCAGGTTTGGTTTTGATACCAAAGATTGTCAATTACAAAAATATATGTCACAATCTCCCCCTTTAGCAATTTCGTGATAAAATCAACCTAGACAATTATAACCTAACCACTGAAAAAATCAACAATATGTCCCTAATACAAAGAAATATATCTTGAAGAATTCAGAGCATTGTGTGCAAGCTTTCAACATTCATGTGTAGTGTGTGCCAAACCTGTAAAATCTGCATATCATGCAAACAACACTACATGTGAAAGCTTAATCAAGAAAAATATAATGATATAAAATTATCTCTAAACTCTCCCTTAATCATATACCCAAAAAAATATGTTTCCCCCTTTATATATGTTTTCCAAGTCTCCCTATGTCTCCTATTTTCTAGTATTAAATCTCCCCTTTTGAAATAAATTGACAAAATAAAACAAATGAGAATAAGAGAAAACCAATTATGACATGATTAAGTGAGATAAAACATACCTCCAATCAAATATATCACATAAGTCCCAAAATTATGGAGAGTAACATATCAACAAAATATAGAAAGCATAGGTCATAATGTATCTAAGAAAATCAAAACATATAATATAGCAAGTTCAAGCATCAAGACTAAAAGCAAATAGAGCTAACTACTCAAAGTCTAGCAAAACATAAACTAAATCTAAACCACCAAGACCTAATTATCATCATCAATCACCATGAGCTCCAGAAACTAGATATCATCATCTATCACAACGATATCGTTAGTCATGTAACTCCATATGTTGAAATTTGCATCAAAGTCCACAAAGGTATGACCCAAGCACAAGTATGGTATCTATAGAATAAACATGCAACATAATCAAAGACACCATGTCTAACAAAAAATAAACAAATCTAAGTCATAAACCTAACAAAAAGATGAATTGGTTAGAATCATCAAAGCCTAAAAACTAGTTATCATCAATTATATAGGAGAAGGAATGATGTCTATTAGCAAATATGCATTAGATTATCATAATTAAGGCTCGAATCATTATCCTCTAAGATGGTCTATCAAGATTTGTCATCAAATATTACAAAATAATATCACATGTTAAGATCAAGAACACCAATTACTTGAGTCATAACATTTGTATTCACCTCAATGATAATGTCAAACATTTTGGTATGCAAGCATTGAAAACATAAGCTTCAATGAACCTTTGTTATTTCAATCTATTAAAATCAACACAAATTCTCTAAAAATCAATCATTTCCATTAATTCAACTAAAAAACAATTACAAATATCAATCATAATGATTCAATATATAAAGCACAAGATGTAGTGATAGTTGAGGCAAAGTGAGGAAAATAGAGAAAGAAAGTCACACAAGAAGAAAGATAGGCATAAAATTTACAAAAGGCAAACATTTTGCTTTTAACCCTGCTGGCCTAGCCTAGTTGGACCGGTCCAGCCTTCACCTTGGACCGGGTCAGCTGGTTAGCTTGGCTAGTTGACCGAGTTTGACTGATTATGCACTTTTTAAAAATAAAAATAAAAGCTAAAAATACAAAAAAAAAATCTTAAAAATCTAGAAAATTAGGAAAATATTTTTGGAGTTTTATTTATATGAAAATAAAAATTATAACAATCATATAATCATTAAAATCAAATTTTCACATAAAATAACAATGAGTTTTAAATTTTCTAAAAAAAATCAAGAAAATTAATGAATGCACAATTTTTAAACTCATAAATTTGCCAACAAAATTCATCATTAAATTAATGATCATGGCACAATTTCTATTACTTAAATATTTATAAAAATTTTAAAATTCATCTAATAAATCCATGTGTGTGTGTGTGTGCGCGCGCAATCCAACATCATCAAAAATAAGCAAATTTATTTGATTTGTTTTCTAAAATACATTGGATGTTAAACAAATTAAACCACACATGATCAAATTATTTTTCATTGAATTTTTTTTTTTCTAAGACGGTGGTTTTCATGCTTACGGACAGCCAGCTATTTTCTCAAAATAACTTCTTTTAAAAGATACCTCATTGGAGATTTATGTCGTAGTGGTAGCTTCGAACATATCCCGAATGTAGCATTTTCCTTTTGTCTTAGATTTTCAGCAATTCATTTTTTTTTTCATGCTGAATAAAAATAGAATATTTTCATTTCATTGATCATTTACGCCTTCAATGCTACTCATATAATATACTCTAGTCAACTTCACATTAGTTTTCAATCAATTCTCTCAGAGTTGAACTAGTGCACATATTGTATGGACTCAAAAGATTCACCTCTAAAAAGAAATAAGTACAACACATTAGTTATCAATTCTTAGATCATAAACTCAAGTACTTCATTCATTGATAAACTAAGTGTCTCAATCATGAATTCACAAATCAAAGTGAACTTAAACAGAAATATAGAGAATTGACATTATTTCATAGAAAAAGATGATTTCAACATTCACATGATTATTATAAAACTAAACAAAATCAACCTATTCTAAAAGATATGGTTCAATGGAAAACAAATAATGAACGTAAGTTCAGTCCATGACCATAGAAGTCCTATTGACCTAGTTAGGGGGTTTTGCACTCAAAGACCTATTAGGAATAAATCTCATAGTATCAACCGGCACAAACTTCTCCAAATTTTTCTTTCTCATCAAAATTATTTTAACATGCAATCTATCAGAAAAATATTTTGGAGAACTATAAACAATCTTTTTCTTATTTGAATTCTTTTTCGCTTGAGATTTTTGGGGTTTGTTCCAATAATATGGCTTTCTAACAAAAACCCTATTCTTAGCAAAAGAATAATGCACATGAAAATCAGAATTAAAATGTTTTCTTTTTTTATAGCAATAGTGTTGATTATGTCCAGTTTTACCATAAAAAGTACAATAAAGCACATTGGACACAACATTAGCATGCATAGACTCAATTTAAAGCTTAGGCTTGGGTGCAGACAAATTCAAGTTATTGGGTTTAACAAACACAATCTTACCCTTAGATGATGACCCAATAAAACCTAGTTCAGTCTTATCTCCTACAGGCTTATCAACACTAATCATGCTATCAAGCTTAATCTGTCATGTAAATGCAATCATTTTTTCTTGTAATTTTTTCAATTTAGACTCAAGAAAATCAATTATAGCAACAAAAGTATCTCTAGCAGAAATAACTTGACTTACCTTTCTTTCGAGAAACTTCAACTTATTCTAAAGGTTTTGATTGATAGTTTTTTCATCATCAATCAATTGTTGTTTCTGCTCATTCTCTTTCCTCAATGTTTCTTTCTCTTTTTCTACTAATTTGAGTTTTTTGGTCTGTTTCTTGTAAGTTTTTAATAAATCATCAAAGACTTCTTGTAACTGGCTTTCACATGGTTCTTAATAAGCTTTCTCATCATTAGAACCGATTTCACTCAATGATGCATATTTTTCATATTTACCTGCATCAGAAAAAGAATCACTAACAGTATCATTATCAACACGAGTAATAGCAAAAAAAGCAACAAAAACATATTTCTTATTATTTTTACCTCTGCATTTAAAAGAATTTCATTTTCTAAAATTTTCATTATCTTTATTTTTAAGGAATCTTCCATATTTTCTAGCAAAGAGATTTACGTCATCCTTTTGTTTTAACACATCACATACATGATATTGTTGAACCAATTCACCCTATCTCTTATTAGATTCCATGAAGATTTTTTGAAAAAAAAAATTATAAATACTTCGCAATAACCTACTCACAAATTAAAAAACACTGCTCTGATACCAATTGTTGATATCAGATTATATGTAGTAACCCTTGTGGACGGGTGTGAAGACAGACACTGGGCTGAGCTATCACACTGACAGGGTACAGGGTGCTCAATCCCACATCGCCTGGGTGTGGAGAAGGGGATGTGCTTATATGTAGTGTGTTCTCTTCAAATGGTATGAGACCTTTTGGGGTAAAACCCAAGAGTAAAACCGTGTGGACTCAGGCTCAAAGCGGACAATATCATACCATGTGTTGGAGCGGGGTATTACAGTTAGTATCAGAGTCTAAACACAGTCGGAAGTGTGCCGACGAGGATGTCGGGTCTCGTAGGGGGTGGATTGTAGTAACCCTTGTGGACAGGTGTGAGTGGGTGGGTGCGAAGACAGACACTGGGTTGAGCTACCACACTGACAGGGTACATGGCGCTCAATCCCACATCGTCTGGGTGTGGAGAAGGAGATGTGCTTATATGTAGTGTGTTCTCTTCAAATGGTATGAGGCATTTTGGGATAAAATCCAAGAGTAAAACCGTGCTGGCTCAGGCCCAAAGCGGACAATATCATACCATGTGTTGGAGCGGGGTATTACATTATAAATCTCTAATATAAAGAGCAACCCGCTCTGATACCAATTGTGAGTTGTGCGGTGCGAAAATGACTGCGAAAGTTAGATTTAAAACCTAGAAAGGGAATTTTTGTTTAATTTTTCAGATTATCCAATTTTAAGTCTAATTAAAATTCTAAGCAGTCCCACAAAGTAAATAAATAAAATAAAGTGTAGTAAAGCAAAGTAAAGTAAATGAATGCACCAGATATACGTGGAAAATCCAAATCAGAAAAAAATCATAGGTGAGGCTTTGTAACCCCGGAGAAGCAAATCCATTATCGTCGAAACAAAGTACAACAGACTCTGTCCCAGACTCACACCTACTCCGCTCTAACAAGAACTCTGATGTGGAACACCTCAGGCTTATAATTGCAACTACCTCGTCTAACTGTTGTAAATTTTTGACTAACGTCAAAATCTTCTCAGAAGGGTAACTGAAATAACATGAACACTTAGTAAGTATTCTGCCCCCTTCATAACTCGATATTCTTTTCCTTCCTTACCAACGAACAGTTGTAAAAGAAACCAATCCAGTAACTTGATCACGAAGAAATATTCAATGCAATCTTTGAACAGTTGATCAAGCAAATAGAGATATCCTAAATCACTTAGTGAATATGTGTGTGCTCTCAAAAATATAAACAAATAATTGAGAAAAAAATTATCTGCTTAGAAAAATATCTCAATACTTTCTCTCTCTAAAATATGATTTTTTGGTATATAGAAAGCGTAATTAAAAGCACACTGAGAGGGAAATCATATGAGGTTCCTATAGAAATTAAAAACCCTAAATTTCCTTGAAACTAAGTTAAAATTCAATAGGAAACAAGTTCCCACGATTTTAGAAAGTTTTGGATCAAAACCGGGTTAAAACAAAATTAGCCAAAGTAGAAGCATGGACCAGTCCAGCTAATACTTGGATCGGTCCAACCTTGAAAGATGCCTAATTTTACTTTAAAATCCCTCTTTTCAAGGTCGGAACTTCACAATTTGAAATATATGTGTTCTCATCACTTTACCTGAACTACGTGACTCTCATATGTGATTAACGATGTCCTCATACATTCAAAATCATCTCGAAACTTTAATCGATCGAATCCTTGTTCAGACCCTTAATGGGTTCTGCCGAAGATTCAAGCTTCATTCTTTGATGAATCCTTGCATGATTGGTGTAGAATTTTATGCTTACTCTGAGACTTCAATTACATGATCAATAATAAGAATATAACTTAAAGAATACAACTCAATCATGTTTGGTTTTGACACCGAATATTATCAATTACAAAAATATACGTCACAGATTGTTCATTGTTAAATTAGCCTAGCACTGGCAACATTTTATGTAAACAATTTTAACGCAAATATAATGCATGGTCCAATCCATATATTTGAATAAGAGAGAGTTTTAATTTATTTTTATCATTATACCTATCACTGTTTGTTTGTTTGAGTTTATAAAAAATCATAAGGATAGTTTTATAATTTAAAATATTTTCGCTACTTTCCTTTTTCCTCTAGCCTTGACCAGATAACGGTATAAGCCACAAAACTAGTTATAATGAATGTATGTGATTTAGCTTGCAGTGATGATAAATAAATTCATTCAAGGAACCTTCAGGCTTCAAGCTTTCACAGTTCCTTCAAGCCGCTTTACAGTTGTCATTTGCATTATAACTTAATAACATAAGGAATATGGTTAAATAGAATCCACGGTAGAGAGAGATTTTGAGGTTGATGCTGCTGCTGCTCCATATATATATATATATATATATATATATATATATATATATACACACACGTACTACTATTAAAAGTACAAAGAAGTTTTTTAGTTTTAGTACACTATTTTTTTATTTTTAAATTAAAAAAATAAAATTTTCTTTCTTTTTATTTCTAAATTTAAAAATAGATTTTCATTTTATTTCTAAATTTATAACTCTCAAAACCCAACACCTAAAATTACTCTTCCTCTCGGCTATGACTCTTTATTATTTTTAAATTAAAAAATAGAATTACCCAATCAAAACCCTTTATTTTTATTTCTAAATATATAACCCGCAAAATCCTAAACACCTAAAATCACTCTTTCTCTCGACCACGGCTCTCTATTATTTTTTTATTTTTAAATTAAAAACTGCTCTCATCTTTCTTTTGATTCTCATCAATAACCATTCGATTCAGTTTCGTTTCAACTTACATGTGAGTTTTTTTTTTTTGAAAATTTGAATTTGAATTTCAACTTATATCCTTGTACATGGATTTTGAGTTAATACAATAAGTTACATTTTATTGACCATATATATATATATTAAAAAAAACCAATTTTAAACATATATATAAGTAAATAAATAATAATAATTTCTGAAGAAAAATACGGTACAGGTGAACACAATGTAAAAAAGATTTGTACAGTACGAACAATTTAGAAATCAAAGCAGTTTTAAACCCATGTTTAATACACAGGATAGCAAGTAGGATTACCATGTATGACACACTGAGTATCATTCTGTGTCTCAACAATAAGCAAGAGAGCAAGAACAAGAGAACCCTACTTAAAATAAAAAAAACAATAAGCAATAGATATGATACACATTCGAAACGAGATTGATGTATAATAGGTTGTCAAATAATATGGTGACCGTTTGGACCACCGGCTAACACTGCATCACTTTTTGGTCAAATTTTTTTAGTAATACCACCAAAAGTTATAACCTATTCGTATCTCCTTTGCCTCTTTAATGTGAGGAGGAAGAATTAGAGTTTCCAAGAGGACAAAAATAGATGTGTGAGTTTGTTGTCAATGAAAAAAAAAAGTGTTATAAGAATTTAATTGGATTTTACGAAAAAAATTTCTATGATTGAATCCATTTTTTATAGTTATCTTATTTTAGTGATTAAATTCTTATTCTTATTTTCATTTCTTTTATTTTTAGAGGGAGTGTCAAACTGAGCTGTTTTTAATATTTTTAGAGGGAGTGTCAAATTGAGCTGTTTTCAAATTGAGTTGTTTATATGTATATTTGTTTGGTAATTTTTTTATTACTTTTTTTTTATATATATTTTAAAGTATTTTTTTTCTTTTACCAATCTGATTTTATTTTAAATAGTCCTCATATTTCCAATAAAATGTGTTGTTAAGAGTGAAAAATCCAATAAAAAAAGAATTCTAATACAATTGGTAACTTTTTTTATATATATTAAAGGGGTAAAAAAAAGAGAGAAAAAATATGTGCTTATATAATTTATGTTTCTATTTTTTTAATAAAAAAAAGTGTATTGAACCTTAAAAAACCCTTTGTATTTTGACAATGAAGTTATATATAATATGCATCTCTTTGTCCCCTATTTACGAAATTCTTACCACTAAACTACAGCCACAAGTATGAATATTAATATTTGTTTATTTATCTATCTTAGAAAGCTTTTGGTTTCATCTAATTTTGTGCCTAACTCGAAATATTAATTCTAACAGAATATGATTGAATTTTATATGCAAGTTCTATATAATATGCATCCAAGTTCTTATTCATCTTTGTATTTTTTTTTTTTTTGTTCTTTTCAAAATAGTTAAGTTTATGTTATTGCTCTTTGTCCTCTGTTTTTGAAATTTTGAATTTGTAACAAAATAATGAAGTTATATATAAATGCATCTCTTTGCCCTTTGTTTTTATAATTCTTACCACTAAACTACAGCTACAAGTATGAATATTAATATTTGTTTATTTATCTATCTTAAAAAACTTTTAGTTTTATGTAATTTTGTGTTTAACTCGAAATATTAATTCTAACAAAACATGATTGGATTTTATATGCATAATGCACTTTGAGATATATAATTGCAACTTCTTCTATTAATCCAAGAGACCAATTCAATGATCAATTATGTCTTGAGATTAGTTTAAATTAAACATATTGCTTAATTGATTAATACAAGCTCTCTCACGATCAAGTTTGAATAAGTTTCAATTTGATCTAGATAAAGTTGAGCAATCGAACTGTATTTCGCTAGAAGTAATGTGTCATACACACACACACATATATATACTTTCTCTTATATATAAATCTATAAGTTTAATTTTTATGCTTTGGAAATTGTTATTGAAACATATCCTGCATTCAACATAACTAAGAAGAGCAATGGAGGTATATCCAAATTGCGAGACATTACTATAATGGATATGAGGTACATCATTACAACACTACATAAATGCTTATAATTACCATTATAAATTGTTGAACTAATTATTTTTTACAACAGTTCAAGAACAATTACTTTGATATTGGGGGACGATCTTGTTGAGAATGAAGGAAATTTGATAATGAAATTAATAAACGAAAGACCTATTATCACAGTTACACATTTGTCAATCAACAAATTCAAAGGTAACTTATCACACAACATTGAGATTATTCACTTTATATTTTTTATTATATCTAAATGAACATAAAATAAAAAATAATATTATATTTTAGGTTTGAATCTTCAAACACAATCGGGATCTACATTACAAAATAACATAAAAATTGAAAGAGTCAAAGCATTACGATATTGGTTGATTATTTATTTTTTCTTACTTACATTAGGTTTTAATTATTTATTTTACTTAAAGAATATCATGACTAGTAGGACATAGTTAGTGGAAGCTAATCCATTGTCAATAGTTAAAAAATGAAACAGAAAATAAACAAAAAATATAAATTTCTTTGTTCATGAAACCCATAATAAGGTCTAATTAATGATTGTGTCTGTGTATTTGTACATATCAACAACATATTGTTCCAATAATTTATTACGCTTTGACAGGTTTGAAGAAAACATACATGACAAAAATATGAATGCTCTCATTTCAAGTTCAAAATATCAATTATTCGAAGAGACTAAAAAACTTCCACTTGAATATATAATTGGAAAATCTGCAATGGCATTCAAGGTATTAAATTATTATTATTATTTTATATATTTATTTAATTTTTCTTTATTATATCACATGATTATAATTAATTTCTGTTAAAAATATATATTTTGTCACTCAACTTGCAGAAAACATATTACTTTTTTGAAGCAAAAATTATAGATATTAAGAATGCATCCGAACCATGGTACAATGCATGTAAGTAATTGAAGAAGAAAGTTGAAGTATGAAAGGATGGATTCAATTGTACTAATTGCAAAACAAAATACGCTAAATACTTTCAAATGTATTATTATATCTTTAAACATTCTATTTTAAAAAAAAAAAATTTAGAATATAACAAATATGTAATTTTTTATTATTATGTATCAATGAAGTATACTCATTTTATGCAGATTTATGATGCAATTTTGAGTCAAAGATATAACAAATAACTTATGTGTAGCCTTTGGCTACCAAACGTCCTTTGTAGCGCTAGCTCTCTATGAAACTATTAGACCATTAGACCTGTACTTGATTTTGTATACCCATTTGTAACCAATAATCTTTTTTTTTTCAGCAGGCAAGGGAGTGAGAGTTTAAGTATTATTCTGTTGCAATGCTTGAATTTCACAACTTATAGATTCCCGCTATTTAAGATCTTTCTCAGCCTCGACAAATATGTTAAGCTCAGAACTATAAATGCTAGCAACAAAGGAACGATGAGGTGATGATAATTTACTATTGGAAATGAAATTTTATAAGGGATAACGATTACCTTTAATTTTCAGCACTTGTATTTCAATTCCTAGTTTAATGAATTTAAGTCCTCTAGTAGCTTAATTATTTCTTCTTCCTTTCCATCACTCCATTTCAGAAGTCCTTTTCCTCGAAGGCAAAAAAAACCTTGAGAGAGTGGTCATTCTAATCTCTCAACAATCGTCTGAACGTAAAGTCTATCATGACTAGATTTGGAATATTGTTTGACACTATTAAAATCCTTGTTGAATTCTTGACGAATCCTAGCTAGGGCTGTAACTCGGGGGGGTTGGGCAGGTTCGAGGTACAACTCGGGCTCAATCCTATATATGAAATGTTTAACCCTAACTCAACCCTAACCATACTTCCAACCCTAACTACTCAACTCTATCCCAACCCATTCTTAAATTTTTAAACTCGGGTTAAGATTTCGGATTAGAAAGTTGAGTTAATTCGGGTTCTTTATATCACCAATCTCCATGTTGAAAATTCAAAGTGATCTTTAATAAGTTTCACATTAGATTACTCCTAAACACACAAAAAATTAAGAACTTGATGCAATTTTCTAAAACATTACAAACAAATTTTTAAAAAATTAATTATCCAAAGTGTTAACATACAATAAATTATGATTTAAATAACGGAAGTATAGAAGAAAAATGTTATCATAATTTGAATATTATATATAATATATTTAAAATAAAAAATATATATATAAATAATATTACAATTCGAGTTCGGGTTGAGCTCAAGTTGTTAGTACCTCAACCCAAGCCCAACTCTAATTAAGTTCGGGTTGAGATTTTTCAACCCAAGTTCAACCCTAATTGTAAAAATAGTTGTCCAAACCAGTAGAAAATTGGGCTGGGCTAGAGTTAGGTTCGGGTTGCCCAACCTAAGTTGCACCCCAAACTCCTAGCACGTATGCATCTTCCATCTTCCACCAAAAAAATTTCTTTTTGCAGGCAAACACAAACATTCCACCGAATAAAGGAAGAATTACCAATAGCTACATAGTAATTAAGATGAGAAGATATATAAATATAGTAAAAGATGCCAATGTAATTAGTGTTTCCTAATTACACCTAATCCTAGTCTTCTTTAACATTTATATAGTAGAAGATGCCAAAATTAAAAATATTAATTAACTAAGTCTCTAATAATTCTTCTGAAGTTGTCACCGTTACTCAAAATCGATGGATGAGTGTTTCTTTTTTACAAATTTTTATCCCTCCAAATATGAATAAAAGACAGAAAGGAAGAAAGATAATACTATTAAAAAAATTTTAATTACAAAACTATCATTAAACCAAAGTATTATGAATAGTGATGGGTATAATGGTAAAAATAAATTAAAAATCTCTCTTTCTTTGTCTCATAACAATCAAAGTAAGATATTATCTCATTCATTTTTTTCCATTCAATTAAAAAAAAAAAAAAGAGAATAATACAATTTCTTTCGTAGAGATGTCTCATTTACCCATTATTCTCTCCCTTCCATTCAATTTTCTTCCTCTACCAAACTCGGCATTAATATTATTAATCATATGATCTATACAAATACCAGCATATATGGATCCGTAATATATGGTCATCCCCCACCATATACTTATCTCTACTTGAAACACGGGAAAAATAAAAAATACTTATTCTTCAATTACGGATCTTGTCCAAATAAAGCATGCCATGCCAAATGCAGCATTTATCACTCATTAGAATATTAGCATTTTCAACGGATGAAGTATGATTGAATAATTATTTTCCTTTTTTTTTTATGGTTTTTAACAAGAATATAATGAGACATCATCGTTTATTTGGTAGAATGGTTAAAACTGAGATTAAAAACGTGAGAAAACAAAGGGGAAAAAAAAAAGGTGAAGGTGGTAATTTTAATTTTTTTTTCCCAACATTCTCCTGAGGCCATTTAATTTCGATCAAACTTCAAAAAAACATGACAAAAATGAAAAACTCAAAACCCAAATTACAATGCAGCTAAAAATTGTGTTTAATTTACACGTCAAAAACCTTAGACAACCCCTAATTTGCAACATCATGCATGCATTCAATCTTACATAAAAAAGAGGAGACGACCTTACCAAAGATCTAGTAAATTAAACTATATATATATATATATATATATTAAATCTTTGAAGGTGAGAATTGATATAAAATATTTGATGCGATTATCAAAAAGCTAGAATTAATTTCTTACCTTAAGTCACTGAAAGCCAGCATTTTCCCATGATATTCAGTAATTAAGTCGCTGCATTTTCGCGGGTAAGCAAGCTAGCTAGCTGGATGATAGGACTCTCCGTCAGAATATATGTAATAAAAAAAATATCTCCAACGTTCTTTTTATAATTAATTTGAAGGTGTTTCATTGTTTATTAGTTTATAATTGCCTATAAATGTTTGGACACAAGTTTCACATACGTACGTACCATAGAACCAATTAAGCAGCCACAGCCAGCCAAAAGCTCTCTCTCTCTCTCTCTCTCTCTAAATCGCTGTCATTAATTTTTGTACATGAAATTTGAAGATGAGTATTCTTTCTCCGGAAGCACCCTCCACCAAAAGGTTGTTGTTTCTCCTTACAGTAAATTAATGTCCTTATTAATTTAATACTAATTTGTTATATATGTTGGCCTCATTTTCGATTATTAATTTTGTCTTTCATATCATATATAAATATGTTCTTGTAATCAAATTATTCCACTAATTATGCATGCAATATATATATATATATATATATATATATATATATATATATATATAGGTTAGAAGGGAAGGTGGCAATTATTACTGGTGGTGCAAATGGAATCGGAGCAACCACGGTGCACCTCTTTTGGGAAAACGGTGCCAAGGTTGTGATCGCGGACGTAGCGGATGAGCTAGGACAAGCCATTTCTGACAAGCTTGGTGAAAATGTATGCTTTATTCACTGTGATGTATCAAAAGAATAAGATGTCAGCATTAATGTTGTGGACACCACCATTGTCAAGTATGGTCAGCTCGACATAATGTACAACAACGCAGGCATTGTGGACAGGCCTTTCGGAAGCATTTTGGACACCCCCAAGTCGGATCTAGACCGGGTTCTTGGTGTTAACTTGGTAGGATCATTCCTCGGAGCCAAACATGCTGCCAAAGTGATGGTACCACGGCGCCAGGGGGGCCAAAAATTTTTAAATTTTTTATTATACCCCTAAAAAAAATAATTAATTTTAAATAATACCTTAAAATTTATTAAAAATTTCAATTTGGCCCCCCCCAAATCTTTCCAAAAAACTTATATATTGACCCCAAATAAGAAATTTGAAAATAAAATTTAACTTGTGTCCTCTTCAAAAATTATATAAAAAAATTAAACTTATACCTTGTAGCCATACTTTTTAACGCCCAAATATTGTGAAATAAAAATTTAAGTTCATTAATATTGTAATCCTTATCACAACTAATCGTTATTTTATTTACATATACACATGTACAATATCTATTATATGAATTCAAAAGAGAAATACATTAATGCCCCCTCATATTCAATAAAAATGCATAAACCTTTCTTATCAAATATTTTTGTAAATTGATGTTTACAAGAAAAACATATAGAATTATATATCAATCTTCATTTGCTAAATGACAAATTAAAAGGAGGAAAAACAACTATTGTGAAGTTGTAAACAACAACAATGATCATATATACTAAAACTTTTAATGGTCATTTATTAACAAATAACAAATTCTATGACTAATTTATGTATAAGCCACTAAAAAAATAATCTTGTTTTTGTTAAAAATTGTGAGATTTTGTTTAGTTAAAATTATTATTATTTTTAATCAAATATATATTTTTGAAATGGAATCAAATTACTCAAAATCTTTTTCTAAAAATTGGATTTTTGAAAAACTGAAACAATTAATTATTGAAGAAAATTGGTTCCCTAATTTTTTTTTCTTTACCTCTTCACTTTTTAGTTATAACTTATCGTTTCATCTTCTCAATTTTTTTCATTCTCACATCAATTTTCTATCTAATTATTTAAGTTTCATTTTTCTCAATTTTGAAAATTTTTTTCCTGAACAAATTTCTCAACATATATATACTATAACTAAAATTTTAAAAAATTATATTACAATTGGTCGCTAATATTTTCAAATTTTAATTACATAATGTAAATTTGGCCCCCCAAAAAAATTGCCCCTGCACGGCGCAAGGGCTGCATATGTTTACGGCCAGTGCTTGTGCATCCATTGGAGGGCTTTCGACCCATGCATATTGCATATGCAGTCTCAAAGTGTGGCATTTTGGGGCTGACAAAGAACTTGGCGGCGAAGGTCGGACAGTACGGGATAAGAATGAATTGTGTGTCGCCATATGCAGTGAGCACCGGCATATCGGATTCAAGTGTTTTTGAGAAGGAAGAAGCGGACCTTGTGTATGAGATAGGCAATCTCAAGGGTGAAATTCTCAAAGCTGAGGATGTTGCAAAGGCTGCACTCTACTTGGCAAGTGAGGAGGCCAACTACATAAGCGGTCTCAATCTTGTCATTGATGGAGGCTTCAGTGTTGTCAATCCTAGCTTGATTAGGGCCTTTGGGTTACTTAACTAATGAACAACACAATAGTAGAATAATTTGATAGGAAGGTCGAATTATGCTGTTTTTGAAAGTGGATTTTGTAAATGATGTGGTAGGCGTTATGTGATGGGATTCACAAAATTACTTTTAAAAACAACTAAATTCGAAAGAAGAATTATTATCGTTAATTGATTCGTTGGGAAAAAAACTAGATATTTAATCACAAGACTAAATCTCGTTATTATATATCTAGATCCATTTCAATGCATTATATATTGTTTCTTTTCTACAATATTAATGATTGTGTAATAAAGCTTTTAACCAATAAAAATTTGGATTTCAGCATATCTAGCTAGAAATTATATATATATATATGGGTTAAGTGAATTAAACTCCCTTGAACTATCACCATATTGTTAGAAATTCCCTTGAACTAAAAATTGGTCTCCTGAACTATCACAAGATTGCAAGAAACCCCCTTAAATTATCACCAGATTGCAAGAAATCTCCTGAACTACAAATTGGCCTCTTTAACTATCACCAAATTGCAAGAAACCCCCCTAAATTATAAGAAATACACACTTAAGGACAAATCATCAACTAGCATTTAACGAAAAAATTAAATTACTTTTTTGTCCTTAGTTAATATGTATGATTGTTGGTGAAGTAGATTAAGGCCCTATTTGATAGCACTTTCGATTTCAGATTTTAGTTTTTATTTTCATTTTTTTGGAAATCACAACATAAATCGCGTTTGGTAACACAATTTTTATTTCTGAAAAAATGAAAGCAATGTCAAAATTTTGACAATCTTTAGGCAAAATTTGAAAGCTTCAAAACGAAACTTTCAGTTTTAGATTTCATTTTTCAGTTCAAGTTTTCATTTATGATTTTTTTATAAAATACAATAAATAAAAAAATTTCTTGCTAAAAAATATAATATAATACAATAAATTAAAATTTTATTAAAAAGAATAAAAAATTAGAAAATACAATAAATACAAAATTATTGACTCAAAAAATATAAATATAACAAAATAAAATACAATAAATAAAAAATATAAATAAAATACAATAAATACAAAATTATAAGTCAATAAGAATAAATTTTTTTTTATAAAATACAATAAAAAAATATAAATATATGTAATATATATATAAAGAGATATATAAGAAGAAAATATAATAAAATAAGATATGTTGGTTATATATTTTGATTGTAGAGGTTGAGATATAAGGCGTATTTATATATATAATGGGTTTAACAGTCATAAGGGTATTTTTGGCATTCTAAATTTGGAGTGAGTCATGCGTATCAACTAAGGTTAGATTTTGGATAGTAAGTTAACGATTTAGGGTTTATTGCAGAGAGAGAAGATAGTTCAGGGGGGTTTTTGAGAGAGAGAAAATAGTTCAGGGGGTTAAATGTTCAAATAATAGTTCAGGGTTTTTTTTTTAGAGAGAGAAAATAGTTGAAGGGGGTTTAATGCACTTAACCCTATATATATATATATATATATTAGACTAAACAACAAGGTGTATGCTTCTACTAACACCGGCAGATCATGAGTTGGAAATAATCATTTGGGGTCGGGGCCAAACTAGTAAAAAAATACACTTTTTATTTTATTTTTTCTAAATTTGAATTTTGTAAAAATAAGACTACAAAGATTCAATGAATTTTTGAACGGCGACATTAATTTTCTAACAGAGAGTTCGTGCGCACAACCACAAACTATTTATCATAAAAAAAAAAAAAACGTCACTAACACTTAGGCTCGTTTGGATTGATGGAATTGGAAAGAAAAGAAAAAAAAGAAAGGGAATGATAGTATTTTTTATGTTTGAATTGTCATTAGTAAGAGAAAAGAAAAGATTATGAGTGATTTGGAAGGATAGTTTATCCTTCCAAATCTTTCATATATATGATGTCCTCCCAAAAGTGAAAAGATTTAAAGAAAAATGATAAGAATAAATAAATATTTCATAATAACAAAAATAACTCTACCATTTTAAACAAAAAAATTTAAAAGATATTTGAGTATATCTTGCAATATAAGTACAAAAGGGCATGATAGTAAATTGATTAAAATGGTTTCTTTTCTTTATTCTCCTTTACCTTTTTCAAACAAGAATGGAATCATTTCCTTTCTTTTCTTTCATAATTTATCCAAACATGAATACATGTTATCCTCTCTTTTCTTTTCTTTTCTTTTCTCTCATAATTATGTTATCCTTTCTTTTCTTTTCTCTCTTGTTTATCCAAACAAAGCCTTAATATTTTGTTGTGAAAAATTTTTAGTTACAAAAATATATCGTCACAACAAAGTCACCTAAAATTGGGTTGCAAATTTCATATTGTGATAGTTCATTAGCAACCATCGCTAATATTTGTTAATTGTGACAGAAAAATTACTGTGACAAAAAAAAGTTATTTTAGTAATGTCTCTTTATTCCGTCACAATTGAAGTATTCATTTGTGACGTATAAGTTACTGTCACAAATGAATAGTTCAATGTAGTGTGTTGTAACGACCCGCTCCACCTGGTGGTATTATATTACCCGCTTTGGGTCCAGACCGCACAATTTTGTTATTGGGTTTTACCTCCAAAAGATCTCATACCATTTGGAGAGAACACACTACATATAAGCACATCTTCTTCTCCACACCCAGTGATATGAGATTGAACACCCTGTAGTCTGCCAGTGTGGTAGCTCGCCCAGTATTTCTCGCACCTGCTCACATCACACTTGCCTACAAAGGTCACCACATGTGTGTTCGCGTGTAGGGGTGCACACAGTTCGGTTCCTTACGGTTCTTGGTGGAATCAGAACCGGAACCATTTCCAATGGTTCCTTAATTTTAGAACCGGAACTGGAACCGTTGAATTCGGTTAGGTTCGGTTCCTGTTCCCCAACGATTCTTTGTCAACTTTTTTTCTTCTTAAAAAACAAACATTGACAAGATACACACTCATACTTTTGCACCCCTAGTTATAACAATAGATTAGAAGCTACCGGTATTTATTTATATATTTTATATTATATAAATATATAGAACATTAGGACTTAGAAGCTATTAGTATTTTATCTATATATTATATATTTTATACCTTATATATAAGTAGAACACTAGAATTTAGAACGTATTAGTATTTATTTATATATTATATACTTTATACTTAATATATATATATATATATATATATATATATATTCTAACGGTTTCGATTCTTTAACTTGGAACCGGAACTAGAACCTTAGTGAACGGTTCTTAAAATTTGGAACCGAAACTGGAATCATTGTGAACGGTTTGGTTCGGCTATTGTTTCAGTTCCGATTTCGAATCCACCAATTTTTTGTGCACCCATATTCACGTGTGTTCAACAAAAACAAAAGTTTGTTTGGTCACATGAAGCTTCATCCTGACTGGACTTGGCGTGGAGCGTACCCACTGCTAGTTTTTATTCGGGAGAAAATAAATGAAGATATGGCTCGGGTAATCGAGAGGCTAAGAGGAAGGGTTAACAACACTAATGACAATAGGATAGAGGAAGTGGCAGGGCCTATGGTGGAACCGATTCCTGATCTTAATGGGCGAGCCATAGTAGAAGATATGGGAAAGCCATCGTCTCCGAACATGTCAATATCTTTACCATCCTTCCTCTTCGAAGAGGGTGGCTCCCTAAAAACTATTGACAATTGAGTAAAAACTATTACAAATAATTAGTCATTTGTGAGAGATAATAGTAGGTGTTACAAATAATTAAACAATTGTTACAAGTCTTATAAACTGTTACAAAAAAAAATCAATTTTTAGCACAATTTTTTTCTTCTGTCACAAATATCTATCACAAATGCTCTCACTTGTTGCATTGTATGGGGTATTAATGTAATTATACATCTTCATCTGAGTTTGCAACCGTTGATCTTCAATTTTACTAGAGAAAATGATAAAAGATCCGAATTGGTATTACTACTGAGTGATGTGTCCATTGTTCATTTAAATACTTTGAGAAAAGAAACACTATTTTTATCAATTACTTATTAAGAGTCTTTCTTGGGCAATAGTGATTGAAGTACGGAAAAAAAAAAGGAAAGAAAAACAATAGACAAGTATAGTATTACTCTTTCCACTAGTTATGCTATCTTGATCATTCACTCGATTTTTTTAAAATTTATTTTTCAATCATATTTGTTTACGTGATGGATGACCTTAGTGGTCTTCTTTAGTGAAAGTTTGTCTTAAGTTTATTTCCTTGGAGATAATTTTTCATCAGTAGGGACAAAAGGATGAAAGAAAATCAAATACAAAAAAGAATCCGGCTAGAACTTAACACTCACCAGATGCATAAGTAGTGAATGCTTTAAGTCCTTTTCAAGTAGTTGCATTGTCAATTTCTTTTACACAAAAAAAAAAGGAAAAAAAACAAATCGCGAGGTTCCTTTCATACTCCAAAAAAACAACTTCAAAATGTGTAAGTTCCAACTCTGAGACTTATCCATAATGCTTGTCCAAATTGAATTTCCACCCAAATGAATGGATGTAGATGCCCTTGTTGACTATTGAGTTTTACAAACTAGTCAGCATTTCTATTTTTTTACTTGTATCTCAAATGAAATCATACTGACATGTAATTACAAAAGAGGAAGAAGAAAACTAAAGTTTATAGAGTGAATATATCAATTATCTTAATTTTTTAAATTTTTTTTAATTGATAAAGTCTCTTTTGTCTAAGTAATTATATGACCATGCACCAAATCATAGTTTTATACAATTGGAAAGTTTGTGGACAAATAACAAAATCACCCTAAATTGCCATATAATAAAGCGTGTGTTTGGTTTAGGTCAAATATAATATAATAAAAATGAAGTGTTGATTGGGATGGCAAATGCCATCCGTTTGCCTGGGTATTCCCTGTTTACAAGATTATGGAGGTGGTTAAAAGGTTTTGGACGAAAATGGGGTTAGATTTGAAAACTCGTGGGGTTACGGGATAGGGACAGAGAAAGGTCACCCGCTCTATTTATACTGAAAAATTATAATTTTGTCCTTATAATATATTTTATATTAAAAAATATTAGGTATATATTAAGCAAAGATTATCCTATTCCAAACACTATAGACTTTTGTCGCTTAACTCACCTCTCTCTCTCATATCACATGTCTCTTTCCTCATATCATATCTCTTCCAAATGAGAACCACTATGTATTATTATGATGTTCCTATAATAATATTAAATCTCAAGTTTCAATTGAGAATTTGAATCTTGTTTTTATCCGCATAAGAGAGAGAATTATTATCATGGATTAAAAATTATTTCATTATTTACATTCGTTAAATTTCTAATACAACTATAAAAATACTCTCCTAAATTCATCTTCACCCTGTTTAATAAACAAAGTTTTGGATGCGGATGGAAGGATTTATGCTATACGGGGACGAGAATGGTGTTAGCTAGGCTCCCTGACACAAATCCGTCCCGTTGTCATTCCTAAGTGTTGAGGTATTTATTAAGACTAATTTAGTCTAAAATTTATTAATGAAATGTCTCTCTCAACTTTCAGCTTGTTTTATCTAATTATTATATAAGGAACTGTCAATCTTGTTTATCATAATTATTATATAAGAAACTCTGACTAACAATATATATAACATGACAAACATTTATTATTGGGTAAATATCACTTACCTCCCCTGAGGTTCGTCAATATCCCACATACCTTTCCTCTATGTTTCATAATCACACTGATCTCATTTGAGATTGTGATTTATGTAACAGATTCTTCATATTCTAACGGAGTTGAACGAATCCAAACGGAATTGGCTGACATCATTTAGAAAAAACTATGATGGTCAATTTTTGCCCTTCTGAAATCTAAAATGACACTTATAACCTTATTGACCAATTCAAGATTACATGTCTACCCTTCTTTTATTAACTCAAAAGTATTACAATACACTTTACTCACACACACACACACACACACACACACACACACATATATATATATATATGTCACTTTCAATAGATCACAGAGACTGATCAATCTATGATACATGTTTTAATTTGAAAGAGAGGACTTATATTCATATATATAGAGAATATTTAAAAAAATCCCCAAAGGAATTATCTCTGCAACTCAAACAAGAACCATGGCCATCTGCTCACTCTCTCTTGCGATGGCGAATGAATAGCGAGAAGGCGTTGATGGCAAACCGTTGACGACCACGGTGAGGTGCCCCGACGAAGATTAAAGCTGACAGCGAAGGGTGGGCGGCAACGCAGACTTGGGTTGGAGAAGAAGGGCCATAGCCGGTGGTGGGATTGACTGTGATGATGACTTCACGATTCCAGCTAGAGAGAACCAGTGATGAAATTCTAGCAAAGGCAACGACACGAACGACAACGACAACAAGGTGAGGTGATGACTCTAGTGACGAAAATCGGACGATTGGTGATGACGAAAGGAAATTGACGGCTATAATGAATTCGGGTGAGGGAAAGATACATAGAAGAGTGCGCCTCTCTTCCTGTCTCAGTTGCCATACAATGGAGAAGAAGAGCTGGACCCTCGCGATTTTGACCATGGTAAAGTGAGATAAGATGGTAGCTACGAAATTTGGATAAAAATAAAGGATTTTTTAAGTCCTTTTATTGGAACAACAAATGTCTATAGAGATGAATATATGATTTATCGGCAAATAATAAATGCACTTGATACCCTAACTTGATTAGATGGTTATCACTGACAAGGAAGGTCAGTGAGATTATGAAACATAGAGAGGAGACATGTGAGATATTAACAAATCTCAAAAGAGATAAATGATATTTATCTTTTATTATTTTAAATTTATATAAACACACACACACATACATGGGAGTAAGGTCATTTGCTAGAAAGCACATACACTTCACCAAGGGTGCCGTATTCGTGTCACACTATTTGAATACGTGTCAGACACTTCGTAGAAGTGTTCTGATATTTTTTTTAGATACTTCTCGGACACTCCTTGGACATTTCTCAAACACGTGTCGGACACTTCATAGCAGTGATGTATATTCAAGTATTTTGAAAGAAAATTATATGCAACTAAGTTATGATTAAAAATCTAGCTACATATATGTAGAGGGCTAAATAAACATGATTATTTAATTTATTTTAGTCTATTTGTCTATTTTTATTTATAAGTTTGTTTGATTTTTAATTACTTGATGATAAATTAAATTATTTTTGTAATGCATTTTTTTTGTTGAATAATTAATATATATTAATATATTATTTTATAATTGTATTATTGGTGTGTCTTTGTTTTATTTTAAATTTTTTATCGTACCTGTACCACTATCTGGTGTCCCTGTCGGTGCTTTCGAAATCCTTTGTCATGTGGGATCCACTCTAAACGGTATTGCTGTACCTATGCAGTACCCGGAAACGGTGACGTTTCTTTTAGTAAGTTGCTATCTTTGTTTTTATTTTATTTGCTCCGTTTTTCTTCCGTTATATTATCACAGTACAAACACAACTTTGCCTCTCTTCTTCTGACACAATATAATTATATTTTAGGGTAAAATGCTCTAACACCCCCTCAGGTTTGGATTTATTACCCATAGATTAAACTTGTGTCAAATAAAGCTCTAACACCCCCCCAGGTTTGGTTAAATTAGCCTTAACACCCCCTGTTGTCAAAAATACCCTCAGATTCTCTCTCTTAATTAGATATTTGTTGAATAAATTACTATTTATGATACATAGTTCATTATTAGTTAAATTAATTTTTAATTACATAGTTTGTTAAATTAATTATTATTTATCTTACACATTTTATAATTCAAAACAAATTATTATTTATGCAACATAGTTTATTGTTAATTAGACATTTGTTGAATAAATTGTTATTTATGCTACATAGTTTATTTTTAGTTACATAGTTTGTTAAACAAATTACTATTTATGTAATAAAGTTTATTATTATTTACATAGTTTGTTACATAAATTATTATTTATACTATATAATTTATTATTAATTATATATGTGTTAAATAAATTATTATTTATGCTACATAGTTTATTATTAAATATATTATTTTTTAAATAAATTATTATTTATGATACATAGTTTATACTTAATAATAAAGTATTATTTAAGCTACATAGTTTATAGAGAAAGAATCTGAGGGTATTGTTAGCAACAGGGGGTGTTAAGGTTAATTTAACCAAACCTGAGGGGGTGTTAGAGCTTTTTTTGACACAAGGTTAATCTGTGAGTAATAAATCTAAACTTGAGGGGGTGTTTGAGCATTTTACCCTATATTTTATTGTAACAATGCATACTACCTTCTGTCTCTATATATATGTATGTATGTATATGCTTTACAATTTTTTTCTTTTTACTTAAAAGATCATAATTTTACTACAAATAATATTTTTTTTATTAAACTAATTTTGTTAAATAGAATATTTCGAGAGCTTCAATTTGAGTATAACTTAGACTATATTTTAACTTAAGACAGAAAAATTATAATTTTTCCAATTCATATCTACACATTTGAGTAATTTTTGACAACTTTAAAGTCTTTCTCACACATAAAATATATACATTTTAATATATTTCTTAAAATATTTATAAAAAAAAATTGTGTTTAAATGTTTGTAAACATAAAAAAAAAAACTGTGCTTAAAAAATTTAAAAGATGTTTTTCCAAAAATAAATCATAAAAATTTATATTCACATTTTTTTATCTCATTTTTACACACTTTCCACACACTTAAAATTTTTATGTTTTTTTTTATAATTTTTTTAACAACTTTTAGACATGTTTGAAAGATTTTTTTTGACAAATAAATCATAAAAATTTATATTCACATTTTTTAGTCTCATTTTCAGTCAATTTTCACACATTTAAAATATTTTTCCACACTTTGAAAGTATATTTCCACATACTTAAAACAAATACTTTTTTATGTTTTTTATTTCTAATTTTGTTAGAACTCTTAAGCATATTTGAATGATGTTTTTGCACAAAAAAATCATAAAAATTTATATTCACATTTTTTAGTCTAATTTTTATCTCACTTTTCACACTTTTAAAGTATTTTTCACACATTTAATGTACTTTTTCACACACCTAAGACAAATACTTTTTAAAGTTTTTTCTTTCCAATTTTTTTTAGAACTGTTAGGCATATATGAAAAATATTTTTGCACAAAAAAATTCATAAAAATTTATATTCACATTTTTTAATCTCATTTTATTCACTTTCCAAACATTTAAAGTACTTTCCACACACATAAAACAAATACCATTTTTTTATTTTTTTCTTTCCAATTTTTTTAGGAACTCTTAGGCATATAGAATGATGTATTTACACAAAAAAATCATAAAAATTTATATTCACATTTTTTAGACTAATTTTTTTCTTACTTTCCACACATTTAAATTACTTTCCACACATTTAAAGTATTTTTTTACACATTTAAAGTAGTTTTCCACACAACTAAAACAAATATTTTTTAAGTTTTTTCTTCCCAATTTTTTTAGGAACTCTTAGTCATACATGAAAGATGTTTTTGCCCAAAAAATCCATAAAAATTTATATTCACATTTTTTAATCTCATTTTTTTTTCACTTTCCACACTTTTAAAGTACTTTACACACACTTAAAACAAATACTTTTTTTTTTTATTTTTTTCATTCCAATTTTTTTAGGAACTCTTAGGCATATTGAAGGGTATATTTGCACAAAAAATCTTTAAACTTTATAATCAAATTTTTAGGCTAATTTTTTTCTCACTTTCCACACTTTTAAAGTAATTTCCAAACATTTAAAGTATTTTTCCACATATTTAAAGTAGTTTTCCACACACCTAAAACAAATACTTTTTTAAGTTTTTTCTTTCCAATTTTTTTAGGAACTCTTAGGCATATATGAAAGATGTTTTTGCACAAAAAATTCATTGAAATTTAATTTCACATTTTTTAATTTCATTTTTTTTTCACTTTCCATACTTTTAAAATACTATCCACACACTTAAACCAAATACTTTTTTTGATTTTTTTTCTTTCCAATTTCTTTAAGAACTCTTAAGCATATTGAATGATGTATTTGCAGAAAAAAAATCATAAAACTTTATATTCACATTTTTTGGGCTAATTGTTTTCTCACTTTCCACACTTTTAAAATACTTTCCGCACTTTTAAAGTACTTTTCTACACATTTAAAGTAGTTTTCCACACACCTAAAACAAATATTTTTTTATGCTTTTTCTTTCCAATTTTTTTAGGAACTCTTAGTCATATATGAAAGATATTTTTGTAGAAAAAATTCAAAAAAATTTATATTCACATTTTTTAATCTCATTTTTTTTTTCACTTTCCACACTTTTAAAATACTTTACATACACTTAAAACAAATACTTTTTTTTTTATTTTTTTCTTTCCAATATTTTTAGGAACTCTTAGGCATATTGAAGGATATATTAGCAAAAAAAAATCATAAAACTTTATATTCACATTTTCTAGGCTAATTTTTTTCTCATTTTTCACACTTTTAAAGTACTTTCCACACTTTTAAAGTATTTTTCCACACATATAAAGTAGTTTTCCACACACCTAAAACGAATACTTTTTTAAGTTTTTTTTTTCCAATTTTTTTAGGAACTCTTAGGCATATATGAAAGATGTTTTTGCATAAAAAATTCATAAAAATTTATATTCAAATTTTTTAATCTCATTTTTTTTCACTTTCCACACTTTTAAAGTACTTTACACACGCTTAAAAACGAATACTTTTTTTTATTTTTTTCTTTCCAATTTTTTTTGGAACTCTTAGGCATATCGAATGATATATTTGCACAAAAAATCATAAAACTTTATAATCACATTTTTTAGGCTAATTTTTTTCTCACTTTCCACACTTTTAAAGTACTTTTCACACTTTTAAAATATTTTTCCACACATTTAAAGTAGTTTTCCACACACCGAAATTAAATAATTTTTTATGTTTTTTCTTTTCAATTTTTTTAGGAACTTTTAGGCATATATGAAAGATGTTTTTGCACAAAAAATTCATAAAAATTTATATTCACATTTTTTAATCTCATTTTTTTTTCACTTCCATACTTTTAAAATACTTTCCACACACTTAAACCAAATACTTTTTTTGATTTTTTTTTCTTAATTTCCTATTTCTTTAAGAACTCTTAAGCATATTGAATGATGTATTTGCACAAAAAAAATCATAAAATTTTATATTCACATTTTTTGGGCTAATTGTTTTCTCACTTTTCAGACTTTTAAAGTATTTTTCACACATTTAAAGTACTTTTCCACACATTTAAAGTAGTTTTCCACACACCTAAAACAAATACTTTTTTATGTTTTTTCTTTCCAATTTTTTTAGGAACTCTTAGGCATATATGAAGGACATTTTTGCACAAAAAATTCATAAAAATTTATATTCACAATTTTTAATCTCATTTTTTTCACTTTCCACACTTTTAAAGTACTTTAGACACACCTAAAACAAATACTTTTTTTTTTATTTTTTTCTTTCTAATTTTTTTCGGAACTCTTTGGCATATTGAAGGATATATTTGCACAAAAAATCATAAAACTTTATAATCACATTTTTTAGGCTAATTATTTTCTCACTTTCCACACTTTTAAAGTAGTTTTTTTCACACATTTAAAGTATTTTCCATACATTTAAAGTAGTTTCCACACACCTAAAACAAATACTTTTTTAAGTTTTTTCTTTCCAATTTTTTTAGGAACTCTTAGTCATATATGAAAGATGTTTTTGCACAAAAAAATCATAAAAATATATATTCACATTTTTTAATCTCATTTTTTTTTTCACTTTCCATACTTTAAAAATTCTTTCCACACACTTAAACCACATACTTTTTTTGATTTTTTTTCTTTCCAATTTCTTTAAGAACTCTTAAGCATATTGAAGGATGTATTTGCACAAAAAAAATCATAAAACTTTATATTCACATTTTTTGGGCTAATTGTTTTCTCACTTTCCACACATTTAAAATATTTCCCACACTTTTAAAGTATTTTTCCACACATTTAAAGTAGTTTTCCTCACACCTAAAACAAATACTTTTTTATTTTTTTCTTTCCAATTTTATTAGGAATGATTAGGCATACATTAAGGATATTTTTGTACAAAAAATTTAAAAAAATTTATATTCACATTTTTTAATCTCATTTTTTTTCACTTTTCACACTTTCAAAGTACTTTACACACACTTAAAACAAATACTTTTTATTTTTATTTTTTTCTTTCCAATTTCTTTTGGAACTCTTAGGCATGTTGAAGGATATATTTGCACAAAAAATCATAAAATTTTATAATCACATTTTTTAGGCTAATTTGTTTCTCACTTTCCACACTTTTAAAATATTTTTCCACACATTTAAAGTAGTTTTCCACACACCGAAAACAAATACTTTTTTATGTTTTTTCTTTCCAATTTTTTTAGGAACTTTTAGGCATACATGAAAGATGTTTTTGCACAAAAAATTCATAAAAATTTATATTCACATTTTTTAATCTCATTTTTTTTCCACTTCCATACTTTTAAAATACTTTCTACACACTTAAACCAAATACTTTTTTTGATTTTTTTTCTTTCAAATTTTTTTAGGAACTCTTAGGCATATTTAAAGAATATATTTGCAATAAAAAATTATAGTTACATTTTTTAGGCTAATTTTTTTTCTCACTTTCCACACTTTTAAAGTATTTTTCACACATTTAAAGTACTTTTTCACACAATTAAAGTATTTTTCCACACACCTAAAACAAATACCTTTTTATTTTTTTCTTTCCAATTTTTTTAGGAACTCTTAGGCATATATTAAGGATATTTTTGCACAAAAAATTTAAAAAATTTTATATTCACATTTTTTAAACTCATTTTTTTTTCACTTTCCACACTTTTAAAAGACTTTTTACGCATTTAAAATAAATACTTTTTTTTTCTTTCCAATTTTTTTAGGAACTCTTAGGCATAATGAAGGATATATTTGCACAAAAAAATCATAAATCTTTATATTCACATTTTTTAGGCTCATTTTTTTTCTCATTTTTCACACTTTTAAAGTATTTTTTTACACATATAAAGTAGTTTTCCACACACCTAAAATGAATACTTTTTTAAGTTTTTTCTTTCCAATTTTTTTAGGAACCGTTAGGCATATATGGAAGATGTTTTTGCACAAAAAATTCATACAAATTTATATTCACATTTTTTAATCTCATTTTTTTTCACTCTCCACACTTTTAAAGTACTTTACACACATTTAAAACAAATACTTTTGATTTTATTTTTTTCTTTCCAATTTTTTTTTGGAACTCTTAGGCATATTGAAGGATATATTCGCACAAAAAATCATAAAACTTTATAATCACATTTTTTAGGCTAATTTTTTTCTAACTTTCCACACTTTTAAAGTAATTTTCACACTTTTAAAATATTTTTCCACACATTTAAAATAGTTCTCCACACACGGAAAACAAATACTTTTTTTTTTTCTTTCCAATTTTTTAGGAACTTTTAGACATATATGAAAGATGTTTTTGCACAAAAAATTCATAAAAATTTATATTCACATTTTCTAATCTCATTTTTTTTCCACTTCCATACTTTTAAAATACTTTCTACACACTTAAACAAATACTTTTATTTATTTTTTTTCTTTCAAACTTTTTTACGAACTCTTAGGCATATTTAAATAATATATTTGCAAAAAAAAATTATTAAAAATTATATTCACATTTTTTAGGCTAATTTTTTTCTCATTTTTCACACTTTTAAAGTACTTTCCACAAATTTAAAGTACTTTTCCACAAACCTAAAACAAATACTATTTCAAGTTTTTTCTTTCCAATTTTTTTAGGAACTCTTTGCCATATATAAAAGATGTTTTTGCACAAAAAATTCATAAAAATTTATATTCACATTTTTTAATCTCATTTTTTTTTTCTCTTTCCACACTTTTAAAGTATTTTTCACACACTTAAAACAAATAATTTTTTTTTATTTTTTTATTTCCTATTTTTTTATGAACTCTTAGGCATATTTGAAGATTGTATTTGTACATAAAATCATAAAAATTTATATGAACTTTTTTTTGGCTCATTTTTTTCTCACTTTCCACACATTCAAAGTACTTTTCCACACACCTAAAACAAATATTTTTTTATGTTTTTTCTTTCCAATTTTTTTTACCAACTCTTAGCCATATATGAAAGATGTTTTTGCACAAAAAATTTATAAAAAATTATATTCACTTTTTTTAATCTCATTTTTTTTCACTTTCAACACTTTTAAAGTACTTTCCACATATTTAAAACAAATATTTTTTTTATTTTTTTCTCTACAATTTTTTTAGGAACTCTTAAGCATATTTTTAGGAACTTTTATGATTTTTTTGTGCAAATACATCCTTCAAATATGATTAAGAGTTCTAAAAATATTGGAAAGAAAAAAATAAAAAATTTATTTGTTTTAAGTGTGTGGAAAGTACTTTAATAGTGTTGAAAGTGAAAAAAAATGAGAATAAAAAATGTGAATATAAATTTTTATGAATTTTTTGTACAAAAACATCTTTAATATATGGGTAAGAGTTCCTAAAAAATTGGAAAGAAAACACATAAAAAAGTATTCGTTTTAGGTGTGTGGAAAAGTATTTTAAATGTGTAAAAAAGTACTTAAAATGTGTAGAAACTACTTAAAAAATGTGGAAAGTGAAAAAACTATTAGCCTAAAAAATGTGAATTTAAATTTTTATGATTTTTTTGTGCAAATACATCCTCCAAATATGCTTAAGAGTTCCTAAAAAAATTTGAGAGAAAAAAATAATAAAATTTATTTGTTTTAAATGTGTGGAATGTACTTTAAAAGTGTGGAAAGTGAAAAAAAAATGAGATTAAAAATTTTAATATAAATTTTTTGTGCAAAAACATCTTTCATATATGGCTAAGAGTTCTTAAAAAAATTGGAAGAAAAAAACTTAAAAAAATATTTGTTTAGGTGTGTGGAAAAGTAATTTAAATTTGTGAAAAAGTACTTTAAATGTGGGGAACTACTTTAAAAGTGTGAAAAATGAGAAAAATTGAGCCTAAAAAATGTGAATTTAAATTTTTATAATTTTTTTGTGCAAATACATCCTTCAAATATGCTTAAGAGGTCCTAAAAAAATAAAAAAATAAAAAGTCATTTGTTTTAAGTGTGTGGAAAGTGAAAAAACTGAGATTAAAAAATGTGAATATATTTTTTTATAAATTTTTTGTGCAAAAACATTTTTCATATATAGCCAAGAGTTCCTAAAAAAATTGGAAGGAAAAAACATAAAAAAATATTTGTTTTAGGTGTGTGGAAAAGTACTTGAAATTTGTGAAAAATTACTTTAAATGTGGGTAAACTACTTTAAAAGTGTGAAAAGTGAGAAAACAATGAGCCTAAAAAATGTGAATTTAAATTTTTATGATTTTTTTTGTGCAAATACATCTTTCAAATATGCTTAAGAGTTCCTAAAAAAATTCGAGAGAAAAAAAAATTATTTGTTTTAAATGTGTGGATAGTACTTTAAAAGTGTGGAAAGTGAAAAAAAATGAGATTAAAAAATGTGAATATAAATTTTTTTAATTTTTTTTGTGAAAAAACATATTTCATATATGGCCAAGAGTTCCTAAAAAAATTGAAAAGAAAACACATAAAAAAGTATTTGTTTTAGGTGTGTGAAAAAGTACTTTAAATGTGTAGAAAAGTACTTTAAATGTGTGAAAACTATTTTGAAATTGTGGAAAGTGAGGAAACAATTAGCCTAAAAAATGTGAATTTAAATTTTTATGATTTTTTTGTGCAAATACATTCTTCAAATATGCTTAAGAGTTCCTAAAAAAATTAGAGAGAAAAAAATAAAAAAATTTATTTGATTTAAATGTGTGGTAGTAGTTTAAAAGTGTGGAAAGTGAAAAAAAAAGAGATTAAAAAATGTGAATATAATTTTTTATAAATTTTTTGTGCAAAAATATCTTTCATATATGGTAAGAGTTCCTAAAAAAATTGGAAAGAAAAAACAAAAAAAAATATTTGTTTTAGGTGTGTGAAAAAGTACTTGAAATTTGTGGAAAAGTGCTTTAAATGTGTGGAAACTACTTTAAAAGTGTGAAAAGAGAGAAAAAAAATGAGTCTAAAAAATGTGAATTTAAATTTTAATATTTTTTTTTTGTGCAAATACATCTTTCAAATATGCTTAACAGGTCTTAAAAAAATTTAAAATAAAAAAAATTTATTTTAAATTTTTTTTATTTGTTTTAAATGTGTGTAAATTACTTTAAAAGTGTGAAAGTGAAAAAAAATGAGATTAAAAATGTGAATATAATTTTTTATAAATTTTTTGTACAAAAACATCTTTCATATATGGTTAAGAGTTCTTAAAAAAATTGGAAAGAAAACACATAAAAATGTATTTGTTTTAGATTTGTGGAAAAGTACTTTAAATGTGTGAAAAGTATTTTAAAATTGTGAAAAGTGAGGAAACAATTAGCCTAAAAAATGTGAATTTAAATTTTTATGATTTTTTTGTGCAAATACATTATTCAAATATGCTTAAGAGTTCCTAAAAAATTAGGAAAGAAAAACATAAAAATATATTTGTTTTAAGTGTGTTTAAAAATATTTTAAATGTGTAAAAAGTGATAAAAAATGAGTCAAAAAATGTGAATATTAATTTTTATGATTTTTTTGTGCAAAAAAATCTTTCAAACATGTTTAAGAGTTTCTAAAAAAATTAGAAAAAAAAACATAAACAAATATTTTTATGTATATGTTTTAAGTATGTAAAAAAATATTTTAAATGTCTAAAATAAATTTAAAGTTGTGAAAAATTAATTTATGTGTATAGACAAGAATTGAAAAAATTATAATTTTTCTGTCTTATATTAAAACATAGCCTAAGTTATACTCAAATTGAAGCTTTCGAAATATTCTATTGAACAAAATTAGTTTCATCAAAAAATATTATTTGTAGTAAAAGTTACGGAGGATCGAAAAGAACACCAACGGCGAAAGCACTCTGCTGGGCCGACACTGACACTGAGAGACGAAAGCTAGGGGAGCGAATGGGATTAGATACCCCAGTAGTCCTAGCCGTAAACGATGGATACTAGGCGCTGCGCGTATCGACCTGTGCAGTGCTGTAGCTAACGCATTAAGTATCCCGCCTGGAGAGTACGTTTGCAAGAATGAAACTCGAAGGAATTAACGGGGCCGCACAAGCGGTGGAGCATGTGGTTTAATTTTACTTTTGATTAAAAAGATAAAAAATGAAAAGCATATTATATATATATATTTAATATAATATATATATGGTTGTACCTTTTATATATATATATATATATACTACGAACGGCAAGCTTCTGATACTTAAAATATTATATTAGTATAATGTTAGGGTAAGTTAACATATAGAAACGGAGCAAACGGAAGAAAAAAGGTTTTTTTATTCAAACTAGGGGTGGCAAATTGGGCTGGTTAGACGAGTTTGGGCCGGGTCAAATATGGGCGGGTTGAATATGGGTTGTGACCCATATTCAACCCGTTTGTTGCGGGTCAAATATGGGCGGGTTGAATATGGGTCGGGTCAACCCGTCAACCCATATTTGACCCGACTAGACACGACAGTAGGTAGGCGTCAAACACAAAAATGGAATGCACAAGGTCTATAATCAAACAAAAAAACTATAATTTGCTAATCATACTGATATTATTTATATGGTTTGTTTATTTTTGGGTGTTAGCAAATTTTTTTTATTTTTTTTATCCAAGAGCTGATTGCGTAAAAGAATATAAGAATTTAATTACAATCTAGTGTTTAATTACATTTATGAATCTATAGTAAAAGAGAAAAAAGAGTATAGAGTCTCGAGTAACTTAGTCAGCATAAATTTTCTTTAAAAAAATCAAAACATAAGCAAACAATTATAATAAGTATTTCAATTGAAAAAGGTATTCAACACTAACTCAATTATATCTTCATAATTGGGCAATTTTAAAAATGACCTACCAAATCACAGAAACACATGGAATATAATTAAAATTAAAACATTGAGAAAGGTACTCAAACACAAAAATGGACTCTGTAGATAGAGAAAGGTGACTTTTGAAAATTCAATTATTCTTGTTTTTTAATACAAAATGAACTCTGTGCATAGGGGGAGAGAATGTGACTTTTGGATGAGTCTGGGTCTTTTGGAACTAATCAATAAAAATAAAAATACCGTTGAAAAAATAAAATATGTGACCTTTCGATGAGTCATTTTTTTTTTGGAATTAATAAAAAAAATCTAAAGAATGATGAATATATATATATATATATATAATGCTCCAATGAAAATTGTTGTTGCACTATAAAGTTTGTGTCTAAATTATATATTCTTCTTATTTTTAATTAAGAAATTACAATGGTAAAATTCGACAATAATTACTAAAAAGAAAAAATATTATTTTTAAAAAAATTGAATTCTTACTAAAATACTTTTTCAAAAAATATATATATATTGTCCAAGTATAGAGAGAGAAAGGGGAAGAGAGAGAGAGGTGGGATCGAAGAGAGAGAAAGGGAAGAGAGAGAGAGGTGGGATCGAAGAGAGAGAAAGGAAAGAGAGAGAGAGAAGTGAGATCAAAGAGAGAGAGAGGTTGGATAGAAGAGAGAAACTTTAATTCACATTTTGTTTTATGGGTGAAAGATGGGTTGAATTTGGGCACCCATATTCAACCCATATTCAACCCATCTAACCCGCTAATTAATTGGTTTATATTTATCCAACCCGTTTATGACCCGTATAAGAAAATAAGTCACCCATATCCATTTTTAACTGGGCGGATATGGGCGGGTTGGCGGGTTGACACCCAATTTGCCACCCCTAATTCAAACTAGTATAAAACGTCGTAGTTTCCTCAAGGTACCGCATGACCCGTTACGGCGGAGGATCCTGGTCCAGTTTACTGAACCTGACTTTGTACTTTTCCTTCTGTATGTATAAATGGCGTTCCTCTTTCTCCAATGCCATTTTATATGTATATATGCCGACAGAGTGTTCACTGACTGAGCCTACATTTACAAGGCCTCTCTCAAATTGGGACTGTAAACTCAGTTTTCCACACGAACCATGAGGAGGTTCTTCATCATCTCTTTGTTGCTTTCCACATTTTTATACCAATCATTATCGTTGGATACAGAGACTTGTTCCGAGTCGGAAATTTCCCGACTGGGTCGGGAACTATTGGAATCGGCGAGAGAGCACGAGTTCTTCAACTGGGTTAGAGGCCTCCGAAGGACAATCCATGAATACCCAGAGTTAGGATTTGAGGAACACAAAACGAGTCAACTCATCAGGTCTGAACTCCACTCGCTCGGCATCCACTACACATGGCCTGTCGCCAAAACCGGGGTTGTTGCCTCTGTTGGCTCCGGAGCCCAACCCTTCTTTGCTCTCCGAGCTGACATGGATGCCCTCCCTTTGCAGGTTACCTCTCTCCCTCTCTCTCTCTCCAAAAATTTGTCTGTGTATCTGTGTATTTATATACTATATAGTTTCTGTTTGGTTTGTCTTATAAATGCATGTATGTAGTCAACAATTTTGGTCACTGTGGGCGATAATGAAAACAACACAAAATGATGAAACTAATCTTTAGCAGTGGATTTTGTACCTAGCAATTCCAGACTCTTGGACATTAATTGGGGTGGATGAATTTGTTTTCATTCTTAGGCAAGTACAAACTAGATCCCCAAAACTAGATCAATACCTAGGGAAGTGCAAATTAGATCAAAAGTTTTTAAGCAAAGGACAGAAAGCTCACATATATAGATGTATAAACTATATGTGTGTGTGTGTGTATCGAAGGGATGACTCATGGTAACTCTAGGGTCGTGGATCTTTTCTATAATTATGTTTTCCCATAATGCTTACATGACCAATTAGTTCAACCCATCTTAGCCTAAGACAGTGTTGATATGTCATGTGGTCAATTCTAGTCCCTTGAAATGTCTACGGGCATAACATAGACCCTACTTTTGCTTCATTGTAGCAAACTTGGATTCTACTTTTGCTTTATGGAGTTTTAGTGAAGCCAGTAATTAAGAGTTGCTTTGATTCAATATGTTTAGTTTCTTATTAATTTGTAATTCCATGAAACCAACATTAATATCTGGAAGCTAGGAATTGGTTGATTGGGAGCACCGGAGCAAGATTGATGGAAAAATGCATGCCTGTGGTCACGATTCTCATGTTGCGATGCTGCTAGGAGCAGCTAAGTTACTCCAAGCCAGGAGAGACAAACTGAAGGTAACTTTACTATCATACAATCATTAAGAAAGAATCAGTGAATCTACTATCCATTTAATACTTGTTTTTGCTAAATCCTATTGTTTTGGCATATAAATTAAAGGGGACCGTGAAGCTAGTTTTCCAGCCTGGAGAAGAGGGGTATGCTGGAGCTTACCATATGTTACAAGATGGCGCTCTTGATAAGATCGAAGCCATATTTGGATTACATGTCCTGCCAAACGTTCCCACCGGCACTGTTGCTTCAAGTCCTGGTCCGGTGCTCGCAGGTGCTGGAATGTTTACAGCAATAATTCAAGGAAAAGGTGGGCATGCGGCAACTCCACATAAAGCTAGAGACCCAATTCTTGCTGCATCCTTGGCGATAGTTGCTCTCCAACAGATAGTATCACGAGAGACAGATCCTCTTGAAGCCAGAGTAATCTGTTTGTTTCTCTTCTTCTTCTTCTTCTTCCTCTTTTCTTTTTTAAGCTTAAATGTTGCCATTCTATTATTTAATTAAGGTGCCACCACACAGGAAGTAAGCATAACCTGCTTCCCCAGAAGCCTTGCAATTCAAAAACTAGAATTTGTAGCTGTAATAGAAATTTGTAACTAATCTTGAGTGTGTTTGATACATCAAATTAATGTTGTAGCTCAGTGATAAAAAAAATTTGGAATGGCACTTAGGGGGAGTGGGATTAAGGGTTTGTCCTCTGTCAACCAAAATGAGTTTGATCCATCAAAGCAGATTCAATCAGACCTGAATCAAATTTGTTGGATCCAGCTCCTTACTGAGTCTAAGGATCAACACTTTGTTGCTAATTTTTAACAATTAGATTTGTTTCACATATGATTAGTAAGTCCAATTTCTTGTATGCATGCAAGTATATGTACACATATGCACACATGGATATGTATGCTAATTAATCAGATCAAATAAATTCACATCCATTGTAAAATATTTGTAATTACATTTTGCAAATCCAGATTTTTCTTGATATTTGGTTCTAGTACTTCTAAAATCTATGTTTTTGTGTATTATGGAAATTGCATTGGGCTTCTAAGCCCTACAAAATATATACCATAACACTGCATTCCTATATATATACTTCTTTGACAACAGCCTCAATCTTCTTGAAGCAAAAGAGAGCAATAAATTTCATCCTACTCAAATTGTGCAGGTGGTCACGGTTGGGTCCATACATGGAGGCCAAGCAGGAAATGTGATCCCACATACTGTTGAAATTACGGGAAGTTACAGAAGCTTGACCTCTCAAGGTCTCTCCTACTTACAGGAAAGGATCAAAGAGGTAAAACATATGCTCATCTTCTAACCTCTATATATTTCTGTACTTGTGACAAAATGAAAGAGCTTAGCAAAAATTAATCCTCTTACAGGTGATAGAGATGCAAGCAGTTGTGCATCAATGTAGTGCCGTCGTGGACTTCATGGAAGACACACCACTGCCTTATCCAGTGATGGTTAATGACGAAGCACTGTATGAACATGGTAAGAGAGTTGCGGAGATCTTACTCGGGGAACCTAATATGCAGCAGCTTCCGGTGACCATGGGAGCTGAAGATTTCAGCTTCTACTCACAGAAGTTCCCCGCTGCAATGTTTGTAGTAGGGACAAAGAATGAGACTCTGAGATCGGATGTGCCATTGCACTCACCTTACTTTGTTATTGATGAGGATGCTCTGTCCATCGGAGCTGCTTTCCATGCTGCTGTAGCAATCTCTTACTTGGATAGCCATGTTTTTGATATCTAGAAGTTAGATCTCATCACTTGTGAAATAGAAACCATATGAGAAGAAAAAATTGAGTAATTGCAGAATAATAATGCAAATGTATCCCATTAATTATAGTTTTTAAACTTACATTTTCCATTGTTGTGATCGTTAGTTGTTGAACTCATACATATATAAGTATTTGCAAACCAACTAGAAACCTGGAACCTTTTTTTAGTGTTGTAAAACCAAGGTAAATATGCAGTTATCTAACAGAAACAAAGACTTAGAGGTCCCAAATCTCTATTAGGCCTCAGTTTTTCTCTCTTGCACAAGTGAATCTTTTAGACCTGTTTGATAACACTTCCGATTCTATATTTCAACTTTTATTTTTATTTTTTTAAAAGTCACAGCAGAAATCGTGTTAAGTAACGCAGTTTTCATTTTTGAAAAACTAAAAGTAATGTCAAAAATTTGACAATCCTTAGGCATAATTTGAAAGCTTTCAGTTTCAGATTTCATTTTTCAGTTTAAGTTTTAATTTTTAAATTTTTTTTTATAAAATACAACAAATAAAAATTTTGCTTCCTCAAAAATATAATAGAATCTAATAAATTAAAATTTTATTAAAAAACAAGAATAAAAAAATTATAAAATACAATAAAAAAAATTAGTTACTCAAAAAATATAAATATAACAAAATAAAATAAAATAAAAAAGAAAAATATAAATAAAAATAATATAATATAAATAAAAATAAAATAATATAAATAAAATTCAATAAATACAAAATTATAAGTCAATAAGAATAAAAATATTTTATAAAATAAAATAAATAAAAAATATATATAAATATAAATATAAAGATATATATATATATATATATATATATATATATATATATATAAAAGAAGAAAATACATGATAGTTTGAATTTATGACGATTACAAAAAATATGCAAATGCAAAAAAGAAAAATGAAATTTTAATTAAAATAAACTAAAATAAAGTCCTAAAAAATATAATTTCGGAGGAAATAATATACATAAAATATGTAATATCATATTTATGTTGGTTAAAATGAGTTGAAACCATATTACTCAAACACAATTTTTAGTCAAATATACTACTATTTTTAAAAAAAAATTTGTTTTGGGTTATCAACATATTTTCAGATTTGTGCTTTCAAATTTTCAACAGCATATGACGTTACCAAACGTATTCTACTTTTGACAGAAATGGTAGTACGACAAGATTTCAGATTTCATTTTTCAGAAATCAAAAAATGGAATTCAACAGCTTTACCAAACAGTCCCTTAACATCCTACTTTGGCTTCATACAAGATAAGAACCGGCTCCACCAACGTTCTATAGTATTTCTCGAATCTATTAACTTTGTGGATTTAAAGTTATTCTTTATTCAATTGTGAACATTTATAGCTTATGCTCGGTTAATAAACTTGATGCAAAACTATAGATGGAAGATAAAGTTTACGGTGAACCTACTATTGTATGGTTCACTGTTAAATCAGCCTAGACATAAAAAATTGGTCTCAAATCATTTGGATCTCTGAAGCCATTGCCAGGACTGAATATCCAAACCAAATTGTTGCAAATGGGGTTGATCCAATTCATATCTTGTCTTTTGCAGTCCAAGTATAGAAGATATGGGCCATTTGTGTTTTGATTGCCAATTTTCCAATAGTATCTGGTCATGTCTTGTGTAGAGTTCATGCAGTGGCCTAATACCTCATGGAACTCTCTCATGAACTGGGCAGCTGACAACTTAACACATAAAAGCTTTAGGAATGGACTGAATAGACTTATTTTAGCTGCTGCTGTTTATGGAATTTGGAGGGGAAAGAACTCTAGACTTTACAACAATGAATACAAAGGACGCTAAGTTGATGTAGAATTTTAGCTCTCCCTCTAGTGACCAACTCTTTCCTGTGCTCTCATGGCTGTTCAAAGTTCCAAAGCATCATAATCAACGGACATTAAATATATGAATTGGAGCATATATAGTCACGAAGTGTGTTCAAAGCTAAACATAGCGGTGTTAATGGTTGCGGAAGTTTGTTTAAAATTTAGAGGAGGTAAATAGGCTTATTTGTTCATTCGCTTAATTTTTTAAATTAATTTAATTTTAAGTTCAATTAAAAATTAATCAAACACATCAAGCAAATAAATAAAACAAAGTGCAAGTAAAATAATAATAACACTAGATATACGTGGAAAAACTCAAGTCGAGAAAAAAATCACAGAGAAAACAACGTCTCAGAAAACCAATCCACTATGTTGAAGTAAAGTACAACAGACTATGTCTCTAACTCATACCCCTCTTCACTCTATTAAGAATCTGATATAGAACATCTCAGGCTTACAATTGCGATTTCAAGTCCAATAGTTGCAGACTTCCGGCAAACATCACGATCCGTGCAGAAAAGTAGTTGAAAAAACACAAATACTCAGTAAATATTTTGTTTCCTTTGTAGTGCAATCTGATTCACCTTTCTTTACAAGAAAGCAATAGAAGAACCACAAATCCAAATCCAATGTTTTGATTAACAAAGAATTTTGATGCAGTCTCTGAACAGCTAATCAGAAGAATACCATTCTAAATATTACTCGTGAATTATAGATGTGTGCTTTTAAAAGAAAAAAATAATATTATATCCTAAAAATACTTGTAAAAGCTCTCTCTCTAAAATAATATTTTTCTGAAAGCATAAATGTAGAGAGAACATAGATAAATATATATAGGCATAGGAGTCCTAACTTTGTTTAAAAAACAAGTTAAAAATCAATATAGGACTGGTGCCCAAAAATCAGGACCTGTGGAACTTTTTAAAAAATTTGCAGAAACTAAATTGTCGAGAAAAGTTAGACCGGTCTTGAAAATTAGGGACTGGTCCTACTTTGAAAAACCCTAATTTTTCAAAATAGGCTCTCAAAATACAAAGTGCAACATGTTCTCACCATACTTACCTGTATCATATGATATTCTTATTAAATTAACTGTATTCCACACTTGTTTATTAGCTCGAAGATTTTGAAGACCGATACAAAAAATAAACAATAAAATATAATTTGATTAATTAAGTTTTAAACACCGAAATTAGCCAATTACAAATTTATTATCTCACATGTGCCCCCTTCAGTCAGTTGACATGCCAGTGGCATCTCAAATTCAAATTTGGATGAGGGATGAGGGTGTGCTTAAATTATATTTTAACTTATGAAATGAGAAGTGAAGATTCAAACGCTGGAGGTGATAGTGTTAGACTAATTAAAGCCAATAAAATTGCACCCATAAAGAAAAGAAAAGAAATTTTGAAACCAGTTAAAGTTTTAATATTAACGAAAATAACAGTAGGAAAAAAGGAAAGAAATTGTTGGGATGTCACAGGTATTTGGAGTCGTAATATCAACACAAATTGAAATTTTTGCTTCCAAATCGTCATGAGTGCATTTGTGTTAGGTTGATATAAGCATTTCACACACCGAGAGACATTGCATCTAGTTTTGGTGCCCTAAAAGTCATGAATTCATAACCAGGTGAAAGAAAATAAAAGTTTTGTATGATATCACCAAATTTGTTGTAATTATTTACCAGAAAGTGCCAGCCAACAACAATGTAACACAACTTTGTTTTGGCAACGTTCGAAATCTTTGCTGAACAAGTTATAGTCTCAAATATAGAGAAAGGGGAAAACAAAGATCTAGTTTCTAAACAGGTTATCCCAAACACGTGGTGGGAAAAATATTTGCTAAGCATGTACAAATATTTATATGTAATATATATATGTATGGATGTATACATATGTTGCGTGTTTGTATATATGCAGTATGCTAATGGGCTATATTGACCAAGTGTGTTGAATAAAACTCATCGGAACCTCAAATAAATGGATATATCTAAAAGATCTTAGAGGACTTTTGAGTCTTTGACTAGGTATTAATTAAATGGATATACTACCTCCCTTTTATAATTTTAGTACAGTATAATATTTTTTTTTGGAATGTCTTAAAATACATGTTCATTTTTTAAAATGGATGTATCCTAAATTACCATTTTCAAGTTCTACTTTTCTAAAAGTTAACCCCACCATATAATAATAATACTAACTTTTAAACAAATATTTAAATGTAAATTAATTCATTACCACTATAAAAAGCTAGTACCATCATAAAAAGTCGAATTTTTCGAACATTTCAAAAATTATGAGACGGAGAGAGAATCTAAAAGCATCGCGGAGGACTTTTGAATCTTTGACTAGACATTAATTAAATGGATATATCAAAAAGCATTAGAGGACTTTTGATTCTTTGACTAGGCATTAATTAAATGGATATATCTAAAATCATCTTAGAGGACTTTTGCTAGGCATCATCTGGTCTGGTTAATAACTGGTTCATTTTCGGAGCAAAATATTTGATGGCAGAGACGTTGAAAGCCTTTATTTCTAATTCATTAATAATTCATCTTGTTTCTCTATAAATAACTTAAAGCTAACCTTCTCCAAACAAGTAAGAGAAGCATGGCTGCAAAAAAGTGTGGTGTCCTGTTTCTTCTCCTTGTTTGTGGTATGCTCTACTACAATTCATTTTGATTAGATTTGACATGGTTTATAAGCTTGTATGTGCCATGGTATTCATTTTATAGTGCTTAATGATCACACAACAACCTCCCACATATATATATATATAAACAAAAGATACATATTTACACCCTCTTACCTGTATTCATGCATATGTTCATATATTATATCATCAAAACTGTGACTATTTAGCTAATTAATATGCCGTTTTAATTTTTGGCTAATGACAGGCATATTTCTGTTGGGAGTCAATCTAGAATGCGCGAACGCGAAGGTTTGCCCGTTTATTTGCAGGGATGATTTAGATTATATGATTTGCAAGTCTTCCGGCAGTGAGAAGCGTAGCCCACCGTGCAACTGTTGCTTAGCACCAGTGGGCTGCACCGTTTACCTTGCTGATGGAACTCCATTTTGCAGTACTTGAACTTGAAAGTTTGGACATATGTTCAAAAGAGATTGTAGCTGCTTATCTATATGAAGACTTATGAAGTAATATGGGCTTTGTTGTCTGTGTAGTAAAGTGTGGTGTGTACTTTATTGTGCAATAATTGAGATCACTCTCTCTTTGTGGTATATAGTGTTAACTACTGTTGTTTCTATGTCTCCACAAGCCTTATGGTATGTTTGTAAACTCATTGTTACAGCACGTGAATTCAGAAGTAATGTGTACTTTATTGTCCAATAATTGAGATCTCTCTCTCTTTGTGGTATATTGTGTCAACTATTGTTTCTACAAGCCTTATGGTATGTTTGTGAACTCATTGTTACAGCAAGTAAATTCAGAACTTGGACATATTTATCATGCTGTGAGCTTGTGCCTTCAGCTGTTTTATTGGAAAGGTACATGGATTGTCAAAATCCGAAGTCTGCGGATCCAATGTCTGAGGGTGTGAAAACATGAGGGTGTGATTATGCCTATTAAATCAAACAACAACGATTATGACTAACCCACTCATAAATTAATAACTTGGAGGTTGATCTTGATCACGTGTTTCGAATAAAAGTCATTTGTTTAATTTTTATCATGTACATATTTATTTGAACAGTAGGAGTGCTTGAATACAAAACAAAAGTTGACTTGGACTAAACATCCATTGATAAGTGCATTTCACACCATAATTTCCATTACAGCATCCAAAACCTAGCTTGTTGGGAAGTTCCTTCTAATATATTATATATAGGGGTGTGTGTGTGTTTGTATTGTTTTCATTACTTAATGTTTTTGATATATTATATATAACTCAAACCCTCCAAACATGCGTAGGAAATCATGGCTGCTGTCAGACTTAACTCTGTTAAACATAGTCTTAGTGGGCTGAATATGTGAATATGTAATTTTGTGAGTGCTTATAAATAGCCTTGTTGGGCATTGTAGTGAGAGAGACGAATTCTAGAGTGAAAGTATTGTTGAGAGTTATACACTTTGGGAGAGAAGGCATCGGTGTGTCTTTGTACGTTTACTGCAGCCTTGATCATATTTCCTTGTATTGTTCTTGTGATTATAATATAAGGTTGGGAGTCGTAAGATTTCTGTAAATTGTGTGTGCTTAGGGACGGACCCATGTTGAATTTTTTTTTCCCCACTTATATACTCTTATTTGTTAAATTATATACTTATATATAACACCTTGCTCCCCCCCCTCCCAAATTACAAAAAAAAAACCCACTAGGCTTTCACTAAATTTTTTTAATCTCTCTCTCTGTCTTTCTCTCTCTCTCCCCAATATTTCTCTCTCTATCCCTCTCTCTCTCGTTTTCCCTTTCTTTCTCTATTTGTCTCCTCTCTCTATTCGATCTATTTCTCTCTCTTTTTATCCTCTCTCTTTGAGTCTTTGTCCCATCTCTGTATATATAAAAACAATTTAAATTAATAAATTCATTTAATTTTTAATCGATAAATTAAAAAATAATAAAGTAAATATTTTCTTTGAAAATATTATGTTGGTTTGAAAAAAAATATTAGTGTTAAAGGTTGTCCTCCCTCACAAAAATTTCTAGGTTCATCACTGTGTGTGCTTTGTTTCTTTTTTACAAATTTTTTTTGTGCGTGAAAGTAACTTAACGTGTGTCTCAAACATCAAACGTGTTAAATGAGAGTAAGACTGAGAAAAACGAGGGCTGTTTTAGTGACATTAGAGGCACAAAAATTTGGTATTCAAATTTACCCCATGTCAGCTAGCCTTTTGCCTCGAACAAAACTTGGTTGTCCATTGCTCCAACAAGTCCAACATTTTACTGAACTCATGTGACAATAACAATAACCTAATCTTACCAAAATTAGGCACTTCATGGAGACGCAAAGCAACAGGACCCAAAATCACATGCCAGTAGCAAACAGAAGCTTCGTCACGTGCACGTTGGTCTCTCTCACTTTCCCTGTATCACCAAGAGACCACGTGGGTCGTCTTTTGTCCCTATTCTGTGCTATAGAAATAGAAATCCCGTGGCAGCCAGGGTTTTCTGTAAATACTCTTTATGAAGAAGAGCTGATTGGTAATTGAAACCACTCCAAAATAGCTTTTCCAACACCGATAACGGGTATCCAACAACCGGGTACCGGATCATAGAGCTTGGGTCCATGAATTAAAAATGCCTCGATCCTTCTTAAGAAAATAATATTATTTTGAAATTGTGATCGAATAAAACATAAAGAAACGGTGTTTTGGTATTTGTTCTGATCAGACACAGACAGCATATATGGATTCACAAAAATCAAACCCCACATACTTGTATTTCTCTTGCATGCTTGTCCATTGAATTATCTTTCTTCTTTCATTGAAAATTAAGGAGAGTGCCCACACCTTTTAGGCAATGGTTTTGCTTCCAAACACGTGTTCCCCCTATATGTCAATACATATAATTATATGTATAAGCCCTATATGTTCCCCTGTATGTTCAGATCCATGCTTGGGTCACACATGCTTTCAGTGATTTCATTAGTGTTGTAATACTTTTGGATCATAGTTGAAGGCTTGAAGCTATAGTCTTTGACAGATCCTTATTTCTCATGTTTTTGATATGTTATATACAACTATACAAAGCTAAACCCCTCCAAACATAGATAAGAAAGCATGGCTGCTACCAGAGTTGGTGTCATGGCTCTTTTCCTTGTATTTGGTGTTCTACACTTCTCTTCTCTTCACTTTGTTTGATTTTCATGGTCTATTACATTCAAGTCTTCATATCAGGAGAACTATGTCTCAAGAACAGCTTGTAACATGAAAAATTACATCAGATTTTTACTAAGCTGCCTCTATCCTATATTCCTATATGTATATTGTGCATATCTAGTTTAAATTTATTGTTATCGATGATTATATTCTCAAAGCAGTCTCATGTTTTCTATATTGCCAGGCTTTGTTTTGCTGGGGAACAACATGGATCATGGAATCGTTGAGGCTTGCCCTCTGTACTGCTTGGATGTGGACTACATGACTTGCAAATCTTCTGGTGAGGAGAAGCGTAGCCCAAGCTGCAACTGTTGCTTGGCCCCAAAGACTGCACTCTTCACCTTGCTGATGGAACTTCAGTTTACTGTGGAAATTGATAGTCTCAACATGCCTAAGAAGATTGTAACTGCTTCTATTAAATAATGGGCGTTCTTGTCTATTTGAATAGACTCTGCGTGTTATGACTGTGTGTTTGTTAATTAAGACTCGGTCACAATAAGTGAATTCCAAACTTTTTTTTTTCCCATCCATTTTGTCCCTACTTGAATACCCAACCTCTCCTTTTTTGAGAGCTGAAGAAGATGGCACTCAATTAAGCCAACACGTCATGATAATTTGTGATACAAAATCTCATGAAATGTTCATCTTAACGTGATGTCTCACGTTGTTGTCTGGGAAGAAGTTGCTGGCGTGCGTGCTTATAGGATAGACGCGTTTTAAAAACCGTGAACACCGAGAGTGTTTAAAGCAAATATATTTAACAGATGTACTTGCAAGGGGATGCCTTCGTGTATAAGGGTTGTCCTATGTAGATAAATGCCAACTAAACAAACTAAAATATGACTTGGATAACTTGCTACAACATTTCTTTACCACACACTAGTTGTAGTTGATACAGATAAAAGTAAAATTGGACTTCCCAGAAAAATTTAAGATGGAGTTGCTGTTATTAATAGAAATAACCTGAGCTTTTTATGAAATAATTTCTTTCTTTTTGAAAATTTTAAATTCAATGTCCCAGTGCATTGTGGCAAATGGCAATGAATGATAATATAGCAAAAAAACTGTGACTATAGCTTGAAAGAACACTCTTTCCAGATTTTTTTATTACAAGAGAGACAAAATTGCTTCCAAATATCAGGGAGATACACATATTTAATGATAACGACTAGCACTGCTTGTATATGTGATTGCAGGAAAGTAATTTTGTCTCATTCTATCAACTGTGTGGTATTGCCTGCAAAAAGACGCATCAAAGAACTACTTAGGTATTGCTCATAAGGTTTCATAGACATTTCTTCCAGAAGGACAAGAAACAGATGAAAATTTGTTGATTTTTATTGGCATTTGTCATGAAATTATTACATACAATTTGAAAGTTCATCACAGCTATCCACAGTAAGCATGACATCCTTCACTGGAAATTCTTTATAAGCATCTGGCAAGACTGGCATATATTTTTGTTTCTATCCTCCCCTCAAATTTCGTTTCTTCTTCTTCTTCTTCTTTTTTTCCTATCTAAGCCTTTTACAAATAATCTTCATACAACAATTTAATATTTTGATCCGATATGGAAAAGAGTCGACTAGTCAGATGTAAACACAGAAAAACAACTTTATGGAGTGAAACTAAAAGGGATTATATACTGACGGAATCCCTCCTTCAAATCCCATCCACTCCTCCCATTCGTCAAATTCATCACAAGCTCCACTTATCTGCAACTCTTCATCTTCAAACTTTTGCATTAGGGTCTGCACATTAATATATATATATATATATATATATATATATATATATATATATATATATATGAAACAAAGCAAAGAGTAAAAATGGAAAGAAACTGAAAGAAAAGCATGTAAACCAACAGCATTATAACATTCCATCACTTGATCCAAAATGCAAGTTTGCAGATTTTTTTGCATTATACTTATAGACCTGGGTAGATTCTGACCTGGATAGACCCATTCAACAGTAACACTAAGGAATTCCTCTAACTTCCTAACTTTAAGGAGAGACTCCATAAATGTTCTATATAGAAAAAGGTACAACTAAATATATATTAATTCACCCACCCACACATATGCCTGCATGCATGCAATTTAAGTTATAAAACGCATATGCAACAGAAAGAAACTAGTGTTAAAATGATTGAAGTAGAAACTAATAAATATCAAATTATAGTACCCATGTTCCAGGGGGTTAGCATTGGGTACTTTCAGATAATTGAGCAACATTAGTCAGCCAAGAGCCTTCCCCACCTAGGTAGTGTCTCTCTTTACTAGTATATTTAAAGAGAAATATACGATGTATCGTTTCACATCAATTTAACTCAAAGAGCTATCGTCCCAGCTACTAATTGGAGTCAGCTACAAAGAATCTTTTGTCTCCATATGATACTTTTAAAGCCATGTCTAGGTTGAATCTAACGCAATCACATCGTTTCACAGTTCTCTTCCCCTTTTGACACCTTCTACAATTATTATCAAATAAAACCTTGGTGCCCATGCATTCGTTGTCTGATCCATTCCAAATAGTTTTCCTCATCATATGTTTGACAGTTCGAGTGCCAGTTCAAACTTTTCAAACCATTCATTTCTAGTCTATCTTTTTGTGTAAGGCCAAAACCCAATTCTCAGTATCTGTTTTCATAAGGTGTGATTTTAAATTTTACATTAATCCACGACATACAACCCGTCTTCCTCCAGGTTTTGGCACCGGCTATGTGAAAGATAATATGCTGGGGAGACACAAATGGAGGAGTGGAATTAAGAAATATAGAAAACAAGTCATCATTATTTAAAATACTATTTTAGCTTTCAGATAGGGGCATAAAAAAGGTAAGGTAGATTGCTATAAGCTAACAAAATCTGAAAAAGTTTAAAATCAAAATGGTAATGAAAGGCAAGAGTGGGTCTGAATTTAGTAAAACCATTTCTCTTCACAATCCATTAGCAGTATCTTTTCTTTTGCTTCACTTGATAATGATATATGAGATAATAACTGTGAGGTAGTTAGAAATGCCATGTTGGCCTATGACTTAAATCTTCCACTGTTCTCATTACGCCTATGTAGTATGTACCATAAGGTCGCTAAGATCACTAGCTAAGTGAGATGTAGATATCTTTTGAATAAGTGAGATGTAGACATTCAAGGTCTCGGATAAGAATTAGGTATCTTTATACTAATGTTATCTGCAACTAAATGGAAACCTGGATAATTCTATAAAGCACTGCCTTGATTAAGAAGGGAATCAGTAAACAGTCTTATGTCATTGAAAATGTCTTTTGTTCTCCCAATATCCAAATTGGAATATTCAGGTTTTGAAGGCAACAACTCAAGAAGTAAGAAATTGCAAATATCTGGGAACATATTGCAAAAGGATGTAGAGAAATTTGTGAGAATAAATAAAACTAGTAATCAATTCCAATAATATTTTGAACTTCCAACCAGAAGTTGAATCGATGCAACGCATATTAGACTCAACCACACGGATATCTTTTGCTCATGTCTTACACCTCATGGGCAACAGGGTCCTAAGTTTCAGGGTTGATAATGATTTAGTAAATTTGAAACTGAAATAACTAATAGCAAATTAATAAAGGATATCTCTCTAGATTAAGGAGTTTAGTTTGTTTAAGTGGAAAATTGACATAGATTCCAAAATTCATACAAACTAGCAATAAAACATTTCCAGTTTGAACATGTGTAGGCACTTTTGCAAAAGTGCCTACACATGTTCAAACTGGAAATACCGGTTTAACCAAAATTTGGCAGTTCCTAATGGGTCCGATGCTTATTGGAAGCGCAATTTTAATGGACTGATTGTAATTATTAATTGGATAAACCATTTCTTAAGTTGGCAATAAGCCATTGTTCTTTCAAGTTAAAAAACAGGATATCCATATATTACCCAGTGTGGTGCATGAGTAGATTCATACTCTGAGTTTATCTCGACTATAGTTGTTTTAGATCTAAAAAAAATTGGTCAACACTTCCAGCTCACTTCCTGTGAAGTTCTCGAGATATTTCCTAATAATTTTCCGTAACATGTATGTACATTCTTACCCCACCACCATTTGCAGAGAGTCAGAGACCATGTCATTTGGCTGCACTTTTTACTTAATGCAGTTGTCTACGCATGTGAGTTCCACTATAAGTCTATATCGTATACCAATCCAAGTTCTACGAAAATAACATCCTACAGGTATTCAATATGCTGGAGCAAACAGTAATATATAACTGGAACAAGATCATGGCTTGAGTTGTAATCCCTTTGGTTCTATTTAATAGACATATTTTACTTTGAAATAAAAAGGAGTCAATAGTATTTCTGAAGCGAAAAAAGAAATACTAATGTTTACAATCATAGTTCTTTGTATTGACTTCAGAGTTCAGACCTATCAGACAGAATTCACTTATTCTTGAATTTTATCAAAACTGCAGAACAATAAGTATCACATCAGAAAAAGGCACATTAATGATATTTCGTTTACTTCCCAAAAGTACCTCATTTTGAAGCAAAGGTTGGGCAATTATTGTACAAGTGAGGATATAAATACAAATTTAAGTATTAAGAGATGAACAAATTAACTTCCATCTTGAACAATACTCTCACAATTTACTATCCTTCATTAGCAATTCTTCTGAAAAAATAAAAACACAAAAAAAAAAAAAAAAAAGGGAATTGGCTTATGTCCCCTCTGGTAAAAACGAAAAGCATGTTCTTGTGGTTAAAAGAAAATTGAGAATGTAACAAAATTTAGATGAGTTCTAACACACAAAAAGGGAAAAGAGAGACTAGAAATTGGGTGCTTTTATGTGAAGTCAGAAGGGTTATTACCCAGTGTGGTTCCGATATGTGCAATAATTAGCTGAGATTATATGAAGATATAGGATTTGGGTAGCTAATCCCTAGTTGTGGTATGAGGCTTTCTTCTGACTGGATTTAGTTGAATTACATGACAATTCAAAATGATGGCTCTGCTGAAAAAAGGTTACAAATTTCAAAAGAGAAAATAGTTAGAAAAACTATAATAAGCTCGGTAAATAATCAAATCATGTCTTCCTGAAAAGAATTAATATGAAATGCATAAAGTGGTTCTTTGAAACACCTCCAAACACGTAGCAAAACAAAGGCTTCTGTTTAGATGTTTGTCATCCATGGCTTGAATGACACGATGCAGCATTTTGAAAGAAGAGTGCTTTAAGAAGTTTCAAAACCGAATTGGATAGAACTTTGAAGATAAAAACCAGATGTTTACTTACCCAAAAAAAAAAAAAAAGATTTTATGATATAAAAACTTGTATGTTCATCACCATTACCTGTACCACCATTGCTTGTATTTTATTCAACCACCACCACTACTGATATATTAACAATGTTGTAGAATAATTTTAACAATATGATTTGGGTTCCTTAAGGTAATATTTAACAAATACTGGTCTATTGTATACATTGACATTATATGGAAGCTAAGGATCTGCTCAAAACACAATATAAAATTTAAATAATATAAGATTTTACTATTAAAAAAAAAAAATCCAGCAAGGAACACATACCCACAAAAAATGCAAAAAAAAACATAAGATTTACCTCGTATGCAGAATTTATATCCTTGAACATTTGATGCTTTTCGGATATGTTCTCTCCTTTGATCACATCTGGGTGATACTGCAACCCATAAATTTTTTTTTTAAAAAAAAGAAGTAATAAAAAGATAATAAAGTTGAAGAACTTGATTTATATATGTATACTTCTATATATATTAATGTGTATATAATATAAAGCATTACCTTCAAAGCTAAATGTCTGTAGGCATGTTTAACATTGGACTTGGAGGCGAAAGGGGTTAGACCCAGGACGGCATAGTCGCTGAAGTTCGCCGAACATCTGGTCTGGAATCTGACCCACCGGCGAGAACTTGGAGTGGGTGTCATGATTCTGGGTCTCTGTGTTCCTCGCAATCTGCCCCCACTTCCATTTCTCATCATCTTCTCTTCTATTTCTCGCCTCGCCGGACTTGTTGGATTTGCTATTGACTGTGAAAGGATAACAGAGGTGACCAATGACTGACATCCAGTTTTCAAAATATGAGGCAAAGAACCAAACTGGGTCCCGCCAAGAAAATAGTTGTTCCAACTTCCTTTTTTTTTTTTCAAGTTATTGGACATTAATTTTTATTAGAGAAATTTACGATCTCATCTTACTTTTCCGGTAAAAAAAACAAATAAATAAATTATATTGATTCTTACTTTTAAAATAATTTATAGAAAAAATAAGCCTTTCTTTCTTTAATAATATTTTTATTTAGGTTCTAAACCACTAAACCTTCTATTTATTCCTTCGAAAACAAGTCTATACCTTACATAATTTTTATTTTTATTGTGTGATGACAATATTCTCTTTTTAGAAGAAAAAAAATTTAAAAAAGAAATAAAAAACCTATATAAGCCATAATTATAAAATTGATCACCCCCAAAATCCTAATCCTCACTTCGGAAAAATAAGATCATGTCTTGAAGGAACATCAGAACAGTCCATAATTATAAAATTGTCCTCACTAGATACTGACTTCGGAAAAATAAGATCATGTCTTGAAGCAAAATCAGAACAGTCTCAACTTTCATGGCGAAATCGGAGAATTCAAAGCCGATTTCATCAAATTTACCGCCTCTCGTCCGCTCTTCCGCCAAAATCCACCCAGCAAACGATGCCGAAACAGATCCCAACTCCTACTCGCTCGAGAAATTCAGACTCTACGAAACCAAAGCGGTAAGAAAGAATTCCAATCCCGTGCTTGTTTCTCAAGAATATGCCCTCGAAAAGAAAGTAAAATGAAAATTTTTTTGGTTGTCAAATCAAATAGAAACGTAAATTATGAACCCTTTTAATTTGATTTATATGGGTTTGTGTTCTTTTGAGTAGAGGTTTTATCTAATTGGGAGTGATCGGAACAAGAGATTCTTCAGAGTATTGAAGATCGATCGTATGGAACCGTCCGATCTCAATATCAGCGAAGACCCAGTGGTCTATACGCCGCAGGAAGTCAAGAGCTTGCTGCAGCGGATCGCCGAAGGCAATCGTGCCACGGGAGGGTTAGCGTTTGTCGCAAAGGTTTATGGCATAGCTGGTTAGTTTTGGTCACATTTTGGGTTAAGTTGAACTGCTTATGATGATGCTTGGGTTATATCTAGATTATATTTAGTTAATGGTTTACAAGTTTCAATTTTTTTGTTTTCTTTTTGGCTTTTGTTTCAGGTTGCATTAAATTTTTGGAGTCATATTACTTGATTCTTGTGACAAAGCGTCGACAAATCGGTTGCATATGTGGTCATGCTATTTATGGTATAGATGAGACCCAGTTGATTACAATTCCGCACCTCTCGATTCAAACTGATGTTGCTCATTCTAAAACTGAGCTAAGGTACTTCTCTATGTTCTTTGGCCCCATAATTTCTCATTCTGTAGTTGAATATAGACTTCTAAAACTGATGTCATGCACTGTAAGTTCTTCTTTTATTAATTTTAGTAAATACAGTTGTCATGAAGAGCACCAAAGGGGGACTTAATTCATTCACCCGTGGCTGTACAAATTGTCATGCATTGCATAATTAACCTGATTTCATCTCTTTTTTCTCTTTGTCCCAATGATTGCGTGGCTTTTGCTATGTTATATGACCATGTGCGCTTTCACGGTCAATTATATTATATAATATATTTATTTAACATTCACACGGTAAACTGAAAATATGGTCTATTGTCTTTCCAAATCTATGGCCATAAGTTTAGCTAAGTATTCTCAATTGGTGCTAGTGACAGATGGCACCATATACATGTATATTATTATATTATTTTCAATTTTTTTGTTTTAATTTTTTCTTACAGTCAGAGTCATGCAGTGAGTACTTTGTTGAGGTAGTTAATAAAACTACGGATGTGCTCAAAATCAAGCTTTAATAAAACCTTACAATTATCAGATCATTGGAATAAAACTCTTTATTGTTTAATAAGGATGATTTATTAATTTGATTCATTGCACGTTTTAGTCCATTCTATAATGTGAAGGAAGAGTGTAATAATAACTTAGATTTGCATGCCTTGCATAGCTGCTTTTAGAAGCAAAACTTCCTTATGTAAATGTCATGAGTTTGCTCACACTTCATCATTTTTTTCTTTTCTTAAAATGCTCACACTTAATCATCCGAACTCCTTTTTTTAAGTTTGCTTGTTTGTTTTGGGGGGGGGGGGGGGGGAGGGTGGACGAGAAATGAAACCTTTAATCATTGAGGATATAAATGCAAGTCGGAAGAGGAAGGCTTTATGAGTATGATAGAGAGTAACCAATTAGTGCTTGAAACCTACAATGAACAACCAGGAGTAAAATAAGCAATTGACCGTTGAGGAAAAAAGGGGTAACCAAGGTGATGATGAGTCCAATGAAAATCTTTAAATTAGGGATCTCTGGGACCAAGATTGGTCCATAAGTCTCCAGTGGTTTAGCGAGCATTCAAATTTAGAGTAGTTTTTAGTTTCTAGCACCTTCCTCATTCAAAAAGAATTCTTTTTTTCAAAGTTCCATGCCTATTTAATATATTCAAAAGATTACTCTAGCACGTTAAGGGCCTGTTTGGTTCAATTTTTTGAAAACAGTTCTCAAAAACTCACAAAACAAAAACTATTTTCAAAAGATTATAAAAGAGTGTTTTCTAAAATTAGGCCTTTTTTGTTAACTGAGTTTTCAATTTAGAAAACTGACAACCAAACAAGGTTTTGTACAATTTTTGGATTTTTAGTTTGCTGAAAAAATAAAACTATATGTCAAAACTGAACCGCACAGGGAAATTTCTCATTGTTTCATTTCTATGAACATTTTTAATTATATGGACCATATAGTGGTCATAGCATAAAATACTTAAATTTTTTAGTGTAAAATACAATTATTATTGTTATTGTGGAGTAGATTCAATTTTGTAGTTCTTTAAATGATAAATTAATTATAATTATAGCTCATTAATTATTATGATTTGTGGATTTTTTATTATTAGGTTGATGAAAAAAAATATTACACTTACAATACAGGATCATATATATAAAAAGATATATTTATTAGTCGTCGTGTCCCACCATGCCCGTGTCTTAATTTTTTATGATTTGCCGTCTTGCCATGTCGTGTTGTGTCTTGTATTCGTATCTGTGCTTCTTAGCCAGCCAAGATTGTCATCATTTATGTTTTGCACTCCCTCAATATTTTAAGGGTGTATAGTTGTTAAATGATAATTGAAATAGTAGGAATGATTGCATGCTTTACAGTTCATTACCCTTGCCAGTACAAGAAGTGATTGTAAAGTGGGAATGCTGTATCTAGAACGAAACACACAAACAAGGGTGATCTATGATCCTGTTTGTTTGTTGTGGAAAGTTTCAACATGGAGTTTTTGTGTAGCTATGTGCATGGGGGCAAGATATGTACACCTTATGAACTCTTAGGCTGTCCTGTGTACCAACTAATAAATGGACCATTTCCAAATGGAACTTCCAGGAATACTCTTAAATTTCATATAACATTCTTATGTTTGTAACATGCGATGGGAAATATAATCTTAAGATAGGTCTGTTATCTTATATGGTTCTGTCGGTTTCCTCTTCTAAATGCAGATTGTTTGTGTCCATCTGAAAGTGTTTAATAACTGATGATTAAAATCTTTCAATTCTTCTTATTTAATTCATTTGACTCAATTGCAGGTACAAGAAGCTTTTATCCAGTGTCGATTTGACAAAAGATTTTTTCTACAGTTATACATATCCTATAATGCAAAGTTTACAAAAAAATGTGTTGTCAATGGGTGAGGAAGGGATGCCATACGAGAATATGTTTGTGTGGAATGCTTTTTTAACACATGCAATTCGATCACGATGCATGAATACTATTTGGACAATTGCATTGGTTCATGGGAATTTTAAGCAGGTATCTGACTTTCTCTACTGGTTTCGTATTTTTTTGTTGTAATGGTTTCTCAGCTCATCATTTGTGGACTTGATAGAATATTATTGCTACCCAAACAATTTTATTCTAGTTCTTTATCTTTTTTGTATGCATGTATAAAATAACCGCGACATATCCTCCTAACTTTTTCTTCTTTAATCCTCTCTCTCTTTTTCTAGGCCCGAAAGGATCTACCTCATGTAGTTAGGTTACTAGGAGGTCTTAATATATTATTTTATTATATCTCTTTGGTTTGAGTTTGAAAGCAACCACTTCGAATAAATAATGCTGAGGTTAGGTTTGTATTCAGTTCATCCCTCCAAGCACCTTTGATTAATGAGGGACAACACTGTATTATGGCACTTCTTTTTATATTCTTAGGCTCTTTCTTTTAATACCTTTCACATGAGTTCTCTAGGTAACAATTCTTGAACTTCTATAGAAGAAGTGGAATGGTTATCTCCTTGGGTGGGTAAATTACCTTTCTTTCTTTCTTCTTCTTCCTTTTCTTTTCCTCCAGTTTTCATCCTCAGTCCAATTATATGGGTTATTCCTTACTTTGTCAATGAAAGGATACTGAAGCACTATTAACATTGAAGTGCAATTATTCAGTGATTATAATTTAAAATGCTTAAATTAGTGAATAATTTTTTCCCCCACTGTTCTAACAAGGACCAATTTAACAGGAAAAAAAAAATTGATGCTAGAATCTTATTGTTTCATTAAAACTTTTTATGGCCTTTTCCAATTATATTTTCCTTAGAAAAGTTTTATTGTATATTATTTAATGTGAAGTTAAGGTTCAGTTTTGAAATAATATAATAGAGATATCCATCTATTGTTGTTTGTTCTTATTTGTTTGCTAAGGATGTGATACAGCCACAGAATCCCTAATTTTCTAGGGTTAACTTTATAAATTTTAGAAACTTTCCATATTTTGAATTTTCCTAATTTTTATGTAATTTTCTTATTTTCAGTAATTTTCTTGTTTTAGTTTTAATTTATATTTGGTAGTTGTCTAATTCTGGCATGGATTGGGGAGGAAGAAACTCTATATAAGGCCATGTAATTGGTAGGGTTTGATAATTTTTATTGAAGAGATAATTTACAGCAACTTATAGTTTGCTTTCAATTCTCCTTTCTCTTGTTTAATTCTTTTATTTTGTTTCAATATTGCGGTGACGACAATTTGATCATCTCCTCTTGGTAAGGTGGCATCATTTGGTATCAGAGCTTTGGTTTCGGCTTTCCGATTGCTCAATCATGCCTCCACGACAACCATCAAGAGGAGGAAATCGTAGGATGCACGCTCCAGCTGAACCCTTACCCCAGCAATACGAAGATGAGATAGAGTTTTTGCAGAGACAAGTCGAGTTGTTGACTCGCCTATTAGGTCAACGTGTTGTCAACTCGTCGGTTAACAACAACCCACCGGTTGATGACAATATTCTGATGGATAACAATGTGTCAAGCACTGAGGCTATCGCGAAATATCCATTCTATGTTTCGCATAGCCATGGATCAGTCAACGAGTGGACTGACCGTCGTTGGCCTACAAATATCAAATTCGATTTTCTTGAGTTTCATGAAGAGAAGGACAATCTTGAAGAGGATTTTGTAAATCCTTTTTGCAGTAACATAGCACCCAAACCAACACCTATTTTATTTGATGAAAGGCGTTGGGATTGTGGCTTTAAGGTGAAAATTCTTGAATTTGTAGAAAATCTTAGTAGAGGAGATAGTGCAATCCCAGAGGTCGAGCCAAAATATGATGAGTCTACGATTGAAGAGGACGATGATGTCATATTTGGTGATGTAGGAGACTTTTTGGTCATGCGAAAGTCACTATTGCTTCCAGAACATGAGGTTGAAGAAGACTGGTTGCACACAAACATCTTTCACACCACTTGCACTATTGGTGAAAAGGTGTGCAACAAGATTATTGATAGTGGTAGTTGTGAGAATGTGGTGGTAACTATAGCAATGGAGAAAAATGAATTGCTTAACCTTTCATCAACGAGAGATTTGTAAGAATACAAGTCTGACCATATGTTGGTGTTTGAAGATTCGAACACTAAAACAAGTTTATGTAGCTTGGAAGATATGGTTGATCATCAAGCTTTTGGATCTATGAAGATAAAAAATAGTGGATTTCATTTTTATGATATGATTTGGGATGAATTCTTGGAGTGCACAACAACTGCTAAGCGTTTGTTGGAACAAAAATTAAAGTTGATTGAACTTCTAGTTCATGATACGTGTTCCACAGAGTTATGCGAATCTACCCAAGTTCAAAGGAAATCTAACAAAATCAATGATTATTATGCAAATGAATTCTTTGTTAGTATAAGAAGGTTATTATATTTGATTCGAGTTCGGAAAAGAAGAAAGAAGAGATGGAAAGCTATGTTCAGATTTTTTATTGATCGTGGTAATTTCTTTCAAACTCGAAGGCGAGTTCTTTCCAACCCAGAGGGATTGATGCAGCCATAGAATCCCTAATTTTCTAGGGTTAACTTTATAAATTTTAGAAACTTTCGATATTTTGAATTTTCCTAATTTTTATGTAATTTTCTTATTTTTAGTAATTTTCTTGTTTTAGTTTTAATTTATATTTGGTAGTTGTCTAATTTATGGCATGGATTGGGGAGGAAGAAACTCTATATAAGGCCATATAATTGGTAGGGTTGAGGAGACGATCAAATTGTCGTCACCGCAATATTGAAACGAAATAAAAGAATTAAACAAGAGAAAGGAGAATTGAAAGCAAATTATAAGTTGCTGTAAATTATCTCTTCAATAAAAATTATCAAACCCTACCAATTACATGGCCTTATATAGAGTTTCTTCCTCCCCAATCCATGCCATAAATTAGACGACTACCAAATATAAATTAAAACTAAAACAAGAAAATTATTGAAAATAAGAAAATTACATAAAAATTAGGAAAATTCAAAATATGGAAAGTTTCTAAAATTTATAAAGTTAACCCTAGAAAATTAGGGATTCTGTGGCTGCATCAGGATGTCTTCACTATTTCTATAATTATATCATAATATATTTAAGGGACTAATTTTTGTGCACTTGAATCTAGTGCATTGCTTTATCCACTAGTCTGTGAAGAATATTTGGTTATTACTGAAAATATAACTCACCAGATTCATAACTTATTTAGATGCAAGGTCAAACAAGTTATTGGAGTCTAGAAACTTACTCATGGTAAAACAATATTAACTAGTCAAATAGGGTTCCTTGATTCACAAAAATGTCATAAAATGAAAGTTTTAACATCATCATGAGAAAAGTGACACAACAAGGAATACCATGTGAAAACAAATAATTATTTTGAAAATAATGATCTAACTATTTTTTTGGTGCGTTCAAATTATAAATTATACACTTTTTTTATTGCCTAGATTTTCTTTGCATAAAAAAAGGCTAGCCTAGTGCATCCCGCCATTGCGACATCTGGGGAGGGTCAAATGTGCGCGGCCTTTAGCTCCGCATGGGCAGGGTCAAAGATACATTTCTTTGTATCTAAATGAAAATGTATCTTGAAGATTGGAAATAGACCTAATTTTTGGCATCACATTGCACAATGTGGCTGACTGAATATATAGAATCTTCGTCCTCACAAGGGGTGGACCCAGAATTTTACACTTGGGGAGCCAATTTAGTAAAGTAAAAATAGAATTAGAACTAGTAGTATGCATGAAAACAAAATTATAAATTTATATGTATGTACTGTAGTTAATTTTTTTTTGCAGGAATAGTCTTACTATAATTTTTAATATAAAAGAAGATCTAAGAGAGATTTTTTGTATTCTTTTTGGTACTTCAAACTCCATTAAGCATATTAAATGAGAAGAAAAATGGAAATACTTAATATACATTTACGTTTTCTTTCTTTTACCTTTCTCTTAAAATGTTATTTACCTAAGAAAAATACTCTCTTGAAATGGAAGCTCACAAAAGTAAGGTAAAAAGGATTTTAAACAAAATTTTCTTTTAGAGAGGGCCGCAAATTAAATCTTTTCCATATTTTGAACTTACAACCCTTATCCTTTTTCTTGTGGACTGGCTGTGTAAAAATAAGGCACTAAGCATAACACAGGCAAAACTATTCATAGGGTACATATTTAATAGGAACTTTTCAATTTTTTTTTCTTTTTTTTGTTCGTGGGAGGGCTATGGCTCTAGTTCCATGTAGGTCCACCCATGGTCCCAGCGCCTGTTACTGAGAGCTTTTACCATTGCATTCTGCAATGACCCTTATCGTTTACATTGGATATGAAACATTAATATTTAATAGAAATATATTGTGTATTTTCAAGTTTGGGGCTAACTTTCATCATATATAGAGTTGTAGGGTTCAAAAAAAAAAAACCCTTTTGAGGTGCTTAGTAGTTAGTATAGTGTTTGGTTGAGGAAAATAATGGAGGGTAGGAAGAGGGGAAAGGGAAAGGAGGGAGGAGCTCTCCCTTCTCCAGAAAAAGTGTGAGGTAATTAGTTCAAGTATTTGAATAGCCATTTCTGTGTAAAACAATCCAATGGTTAAGCTTGTTTCCAGTCTTCCCTTCCTCTGCGGGACATACCCTTGGGCATACTAAACAATTTTATATACTGTTGTGTGTGTATCTATACATAGTGAATGTATGTATTATGAACATAATTTATGTACATGTGCAAATATATCTACAATTGAGCAAATTATATATGGTTGCTTGATCATATTATTGTAAAGTATATTTCAATTGAGCAATACATATTGCATGCTAAGCTATTTTGTGGATCCTATTGAATTCAATGATTGCAGATTAGGCTTTCAATCTTTGGAAGAGACTTCAGTGTTTCTCTGGTCTCTAGACGATCTCGGCATTTTGCTGGCACACGGTATGATTTAGTTTAAGTAAATTCATTTTACTGATTTCTGAAATCACCTTAAATTATCTACAACTTCTTATTTGCTTCCTGAGTGGCATGCATCCAAAAGCTTTTGATTTCTACACTCTCTCACTTGTGTCAGCTTTTCAAGTACTTGTTTAAACTGTCATAAATTAAGTGGCTAAATATTGCGGAAGATGAAATTTTAGCCGTTATTTTTTATTAGTTGAAATGGTTTTTGAAGGAGCTTCCAAAGTTTTCCATGATGTAATTATTTATCATCATATGAGCTCCAATGATTTGTTTGAAGTGGCTTTTACAAGTCCATACTCTCTGGTAAAATAAAATTGTTGACTCTTTTATGATTCATCATTATTTCATTACACCCAGGTGTACTCATAGTTATGGTTTAGTTCAAACTCACCCTTACTGCCTTACCCACCTGTCTGAATTTGTTGACTAACTAATTAGAACTTCATTATGTAGCAAAAAACTTGGTGTCAGATATTTCATAAACATAATTGGAAGATTGTAAATTTTGTAACCTAAGGGATACACTTATGCTGCGTTGGTACGCAACAATGGAATGGAATGGAATGTCAATATTATCTTTTTTGATCCATTCCTTTGTTTGGTAAGAAAAATAAAAGTGGGAATGACCATTCCGCGTCATTCCTTTGGAATGAAAAAGAATGAAAATTCATTCAACTACTCAACCTATGGAATGGTCATTCCATTCCCAATAAACATTAAAAAAAAAAAATTCGTTACCAAAAATAATGTAATCATCATTCCATTCATGCATCATTTCATGATTGAAACCAAACAATAGAATGAGAATAATTATTCCATTCCATTCTCATTCTCATTCAATTCTCACTTTAATGGAATGCTTATTCCATTCCATTGTTGCGTACCAAACGTAGCATTAGAGAAATAAAACGGAACCTATTTAGATAAAAATATAAGCTCATAAAACCATTGATTGAGTATATCACAAGCCAATACATCCTCTCTTCTGCATAATAAGAGTGTAAGAATATTGTGAAGACAATGGATTAATGTTAAAACTCGTGAGGCAATTAGATTATTTATTTATTTATTATTATTATTATTTTCTTACATCTAATCAAATATAAATGCTGTAATAAACGATATATTTGCACGATTTAAAAATTCCTTTGATAATTATTGTTTTTATATATTATGGAGATAATAAAGTATATTATAGATGTGATTGGAAAACAACGTACCATTTAGATTCTGACCAATTTTGATGGAGTGAAGGGGCTTATGTCATTGACCAGTTGCAATAGTAGGTGAAGAACTGCACCCTTGACCATCCCCTTCTTTATTTTTCTTTTAGAAAAAGAAAAAAAGAAAGAAACATAGGGAAAGACTGGTGCAAGATGAAATTGGAACTCAAATTAAGTGAGACTATAAGGTTGGAAACCCAAGAGGATACTTGGAGAAGCCAAAAAACTGGTTAGCTGAAAATGGTTTGATTGAGTTGGAAATTTTATTGTGTTTGGTATAGATATATAAATGGACTTATTAACTTACTCCTGGATTCATGCATTAAGTGCCAATTTCTCCCCCCTCATTCCCTCTTTCAAACCAACATGATATCTGGTTCGTCTTTGAACTATATATAGGAGAGTATGGAGTATGGATGCAACCCTATTTATCTTGGAAATTGTGCCAGTGGCGTCAACAATGTTTCCCCTATCTGAAGTCTTGTATCAAGATGAAAAAGAGTATTATGAGCTCTGACAAAAGATTTTACATGGGCCATGACTACCTATGATCTCTTAAACCATTTGATTTTGACCCTTCGCACAATATAAAGAGTCACTTGATAGTCTTGTGACTACTTAAGAAGACTAAGAATACATTGCTGTTTGTAAAACTAATATAAGATGAAAGAAAGCAAAAGCAAACATGAAGTATGAAACTTGTAAAGGCCACTTGATGGTCAAAATTGGTCCTGCTGAGCTGACTAGTGGTCCTGCTCGACCTTTGGGTGGTGCACATTTGATGCTTTTGAATAATTTTTGATAGTAACTAACCGATATCTTAAGAGAGATGGAAACATACAAAGATCAGAAAGATGAGAAATCCTTCCTAACTCCAAATAGAACCAAAGATTTGAAGTTTGAGAGCAGAAGAAAGGGAACAGAGAAAGACAACAGCAGCAACATGAATAAATCGATGAAACCCCACTAAGTAATCGACCTCAACCCCCTCAAGTAGTGTAAGAATGAATTCTGGAATTCTATGTCGTAGTGGGCCCCTTGTTTTGGCAGAAAATGAGCCTTCATGTTCCTTTGTCACTTACATTGAGATGTTTATTTATTAAGTTCTGATAACAACTCACTATTTTACTGTAAAATTTTTGGGTAAAATGCTCTAACGCCCCCCTTAGGTTTGGATTTATTGCTCACAGATTAAAATTGTATCAAAAAAGACTCTAACACCCCCTTAGGTTTGGTTAAACTAGCCCTAACCGTGTTGCCAAAAATACCATCAGATTCTTTCTTTTTCTTTTTTACTTTTTCCTTCTCTTTCTTCTCACAACACTAGGTATTAACAAAAAATATCTGTGGGCAATAAATAATATTTTTTCAGAAAATCTAAATATCAGATTCATATTTGTTATGCCTCTCAAGAATCAAATTGATTTAAATTTGAGAATTGATTAAATATTTTTTTCCTCGTAAAAAAGTTTGTAATAAAAAAAAGAAAATCACAGCAGGCTACAAGAAAAGTGAAGAAAAGAAGACTATGAAATTTTGACAAATGACGATGAATAAACTGTAGAGCAAAAAGGTATATAAATATATAAATTCGTGTCATGGGATATCCTTATTTAAGAACGTAAAAAATTTTAATGGTTGAATAAAAAAGAAAAAGAAATTTTAATATATATATATATATATATATTTTTTTTTTTGAAAGCTAGAAAGAAATTCTAATATAACATATAACATCTTTTTTTTTTGAAAGCTAAAAAGAAATTCTAATATAACATATAACATCTATATATATATATATATATATATATATATATATATATATTGTATGGGTAAAATGCTCAAACACCCCCTCAAGTAAAAAATAAATAGAGAGAATCTCGGTGTATTTTTGGCAACAGGTGGTGTTAGGGTTAGTTTAACCAAATCTGAGGGGGTGTTAGAGTCTTTTTTGATATAAGTTTAATCTGTGAGCTATAAATCCAAACCTGAGGAGGTGTTAGAGCATTTTACCCAAAATTTTTAGTATTCTTTATGAGTTTTTGGTAAGTCAGTGTTTTATCAAGTCTAAATGAGTTCAGTTGGGAAGCACAGTATTTTGTAGTTACATATATACCACTGGGGTTTCTTATTTGATCGATTCAGCACTCTCTTAGCTATGGTTAGTCTGAATGTCAAGGCATGACAAAAGGTGTGAGGTTTATGAGAAATAGGATGCATGCTTGCATAGTGTTTGAGTTAATCGACATTTCTTATATATAAAAAAGTGAATTTGGCAGCTTCTTTTCTTTCTTTTTTTTTTTTCTTTTTTCTTTTTTGGCCAACAAGGCCTAGCATCATAGACCAGTTGTTACATGGAGGTGCTATTATCTGAGGATATTTTCGGATTTGACAATATGGATCTTATGGGGCATTCTGAACCTGATGTTATCATTGGATTTTTTGAGTGACCGCATACTTGAACAGGACTGCAGGTTGTACTTCTTACAGTACCTTCCCAATTTTTCTTTCCCTTTTTCTATTAATATGTCTACAGAAATTTTACATGTGCAAATGTGTGTGCCCAATTATTTGTTTTCCTATTATAAGACTTTGCATACGTGCATATTCATATATTATAGAGATGCATGAATGTTTTTGGGTCTAGCTGCCACTTTTGGGAGTTCATGCCCTGTTACTCTTTCCCCTTAATGTTGGTTTACCTCTCCTTAAATATCTGTGGATATAAAATTACAAGATTATGTACATGCATCTGTGCGCATGCATTTCCATAAATAATTCATTTTTCTATGAAGGCAGGAGACCTTTTTCATTTTGTTGCATTTTTCCTTTTATTTTCGGTTTTCTTCATATCTTCCAAGTTCAGGGAAGGACCAAAGGAGGAAGAGCAACAAATCAGGTTAGCCCCCTCTCTCTCCATCCTCAGGAATTTAGTCTTTTTCATGTTTCTACTTTTAATGGCCAAAAAACAAAAATATGTATATATTTTTTAAAACTGATTTTTAAATCCACCTATTTTAATCAAAATAATTAACTCCGGTTTTCTCTCCAAATCCCCACACACATTGTGATAATATTTTGTGTTCACAAAGTTTTTAGGCTCAAAACCTAACCTGCAGGTTTCGAATCTTCTGTTATGCAGCATATTCTTTCAGCTATTTTTTCTTCAGTTCTGTTTGTTTGACTTGAAGTGTGGATCTGAAGTTTGGGTTGCTTATGCGGTATTTGTTGTCATATTGTCATTCTCCATTGTGGTTATTTTTTCGGATTGTTTTTGTTATATTGTCAATCCTTGTTTTCCCAGGTTGCTTGTGCTGTATCTGTTGTTATATTGTTGTCATTCTCCATGGGATTGTCTATGTTAGATTGTCAATTCTTGTTTTCCCTGGTTTTGGACATAATCTGTAAATGGATAATGTGCTATGCACAACATAGGAGTTACAATTATTCTATCATCTTTTTTGTTGTTATAATGGCCACTAGTTGGCGTTATAATCTCTTATTATTTGTTAAATGGGATTGAATCATCGAGAACCTTGCTTTGATGTTTGCCTTTTCCTTTGTCTTTATAGAATTGTTGGAATAGATTAGTTTCCTAGATGATGTAGTGTGCACATCTTAAATTTGGTTTTTTTATTTGTCTGTGGTTATTATTTTTTGTTTTATACCTAAATATCAGAGTAGAGATCTCAGAATAAAAGAAATGTGTTTGTGGTGATAATAAAATTGAAAAAAAATGGAACCAAACACTTGAATGAATCAGACACTAAAGCGACACTTCTAACTTTGGCAGCTTTTCCTGTTTGAGTTGGTGCCTGGGTGATTGCTGTTACTAGGGGGTAGGTCCAGCACTTCGGTTGCCTAGGCTCGTTGACATTGTTGAGTTAGGTGGTTTGATGGGTGAAAGGTGAAGCTCCCTCGTAGTACAGTTGTATGGGCATTTGGAAAGGACAGGTTTGACGTTTAGGATTTACTGTTGATTAACCGAAAAAGAAGTGTATTGTAGAGAACCAATATGAAAAGGGGAAAGACCTGGGCAGGATTCATTAGTTTCCTTTGCGCCTCCTGCTGAAATTGAAGAATATCTACCTCATACCATATCACACCATATTTCCTCTTTGAATTTTTCACTAATTTTACATTGGAGAGTATGTGAATAACTGTAAATTTGTTTACTCAATACATTAAGGGAGGCAATATCCACTTTTCAATCAATGCACTGTACTTTCCAAGAAAAATGACATTATTGTCTCGAACTTCATAAATAAGAGAATCAAACATTTATGAGATTAGAGACATTTTTTTCATTTTCTTTATAAAAGGACAAAAAAGTGGAGTGCGGATATCACTTCCCTACTTTAATACAGAGAATTTGTTATATATATTGGGATAAAAGTGAAGTAATTGTGTTTCTGTTGCTTCATTGTTTCATTGGTTTCTGTTGCAGTTATTTAAAAAGGGGAGTTAATGATCGTGGAAGGGTTGCAAATGACGTTGAAACAGAACAAATCTTCCTAGATGAAGAAGCTGGATCATCCAAAGGAAAAATGAGTTCTGTTGTGCAAATGCGGGGTTCAATTCCCCTTTTCTGGTCACAAGAAGCTTCAAGATTCAGTCCTAAACCTGATATAATCTGTAAAACAATCAAAATTTTCCATCTGATTATTTTGTCACCAATTTGTTTTTTGCATTGCATCCTCGGTTTATTATTCTATATCTTATCTTATTTCAAATAAACTTGTGATTGTTCCTTTTTTGTTTTTCAGTACAAAGATATGATCCTACATATGAAGCCACCAAACTGCATTTTGAAGACCTGGCAAAGAGATATGGCAATCCTATTATTGTGCTTAATCTGATCAGGGTTTGCTTTCTAATTTAGTTTTAATGATTGACAAGCAACAGTGTATACTATTTTGGTTTTTAGAGTTCCTTTCATGGGAATTTTTTTATTTTATTTTTGAATTGATTGATAATCATATTGAATTAAATCTCTTCTATAGAACATATTGTTATAAAACTTCTTGTTACGCGTTGAATCTTTTCAGGTATGGTAACAACAGCTAGAACTTGATTAACTTGTTGGTGCATGCTTCAAACTTTCAACTTTTAAAATTGCACAAATAATTTCTGATCTGGGAGGTTGGAACAGTATTGGCCTCTTATTTAAATTTGGGAGTTATACTATGATGCTCACACACACACACACACAAGAACCTCGTATTATTGAAGCCAACTTTGATATTTGTCAGCAATGGCAGTTAGAAGTTAGTATCACCAGTTTTCACTGATGCATACAGTTCTTATAGTGTCCTTTATGATCTTGTTGCCCATTGTCCCACTATCCATATAACATGCTCGTTTCATGGCATATTCCTTCATTATTGTTCAGTTTTTAGTGAGCATGCATGGTCTTTTCTTGTTTTTTTTTTTTTAAATTATAATTTCACTTTGTCATAGTTGAATACTTTGCACCACTTTTTACTAGGAAGTGGTTCATATTTTACATCGTGTACGTGTATATATGTGTGTCGGTGGGTGATGAATGTTGCTTTTTTATATGCCTTTTTTAGTACTTGCATGGATGAAAGTAGGATAAATATTAACTTGCTTCTCCTTAAATTGACTGTCCTTAGTTAATTGAATATTTTGTGCTTGTGTATGGGTAGTATTGTTTCATTACTCATCCTATTTTATATGTAGAGATATTCTCTTCTAGGTCAAGGGAGGGTTGACTTGAGCCTTATTAATCTTGAATTTGATGTCGAAGCCCTCACATAGTATCATTTAAATTGTAATACTGGTTGCTTACTTTTATATATTAAATTGCAGACTGTTGAGAAAAGGCCTCGAGAAATGATGCTAAGGCGTGAGTTTGCTAGTGCGGTCGGGTATCTAAACCAGATTCTTTCGGAAGAAAATCATCTTAAATTTATACACTGGGACTTTCACAAGTTTGCAAAGAGGTAAGCATGTGATGTGTCATGCAATAAACCTCTCCTTTCCTCTGGTCTAACTATTCTGTTTCTTTGCTTTTTTCAAGCAAGTCTGCCAATGTTTTGGCAGTTTTGGGTGGTGTGGCGAGTGAAGCACTTGATTTAACTGGGTTCTATTATAGTGGGAAGCCTGCCACTGTTAAAAGGAAAGCCACTCAACTCAGTCGAACAAGCACTGGGAGGTACCACATCTCTCTTTAATTGATGTTTGTTCATTTTTGCATTAACTAGTATTTTGAAGATTGCAATTTGTTAGTTGACTATTTTTTGTGGTTTTAGGGAACCAAAATTTTGTATTGTGTTGTGATTGTTTTGTAATAGAAGCTATCTGAATTTATTTCTAACAGTTTCTGCTGATGAATTCTTTTGGGGTTTTGTAAATTGATACTCAAGTAGTTTCATCCTAATATATTGAGATATCTCTCAATGCATTCTTCCATGTAGTACATATTGAATATGGTTGTCCAATGCTGAATCTTGTGCTATGCTCATTGCATATAGTTTCTAGTGGGCTAAATGTGAATGTATAGTTTGTGTCTTACAGCTCATTGTTGCTTCTTTCAGGGATGCTTCTCTTAGAGATCTGAGACCTAATTCAGGGGACCTTGCAAGGATTGGAAATAGTAATGATACTTTGAATTCTTTTATGAAACAAGATAGAGAGTCTGATAGTAGTCAACAGACTAGGAAGGATAATTATGATGGTGCAGGACCTCGGTTTCAAAGTGGAGTTTTGCGCACTAATTGCATTGACTGCTTGGATCGGACAAATGTTGCCCAGTATGCTTATGGTCTAGCAGCTTTAGGCCGCCAACTCCATGCAATGGGTTTGACAAACGAGCCCAAAGTTGATGCAGATAGTACCATTGCTCAGTCTCTGATGGATATGTATCAAAGCATGGGTGATGCACTTGCCCAGCAATATGGTGGATCCGCAGCTCACAACACTGTATATTCCCATACTGTGATCTGCTTTCGCGATTTATAATTTTATATATATATATATATATTGGTTAGGGTGATTTATAAAATGTTGGTACTATTAAACTATTGGTATATTGTTTAACCAGTGGTTTTATCATGAATCCAGGTGTTTACAGAGAGACAGGGAAAGTGGAAAGCTACAACCCAGTCCAGGGAATTTCTGAAGTCTATCAAGCGATACTACAGCAATGCTTATACTGATGGTGAAAAGCAAGATGCAATTAATTTGTAATAATTCCTCCTGTTGTATACTTGTATCTTCTAGTAGTCTCCATGTTTCCTCTATAAATACCATTCAAAAATGTGACTAAAATTACAATACAAGTGAGTTCCCCTTCCCTTCATATATGAGCTGAATGAAGCCTTTAAATCATCAGCCTATTGTTTCTCATAGAGTTCTAATTATTTAATTACTTATTATTTTTTTAGTGGGGTTGGGTCTGGAGGATGCTAAGATGCTCAAATTTAACATTTCACTATGACCGTACTTCTGAATCTATCTTCTTTTAGTGGTAGGTAGGGGAAGCTAGGATGCTGCAAATTTACGATGCTTTTTTGCATGCTTCTCAATCCATCTTCTTTTGGTTGTTTTTACAGATTTCTGGGTTACTTCCAGCCGCAGGAAGGAAAACCTGCACTTTGGGAGCTGGATTCTGATTATTATCTTCACGTATCTGGGATAGGAGATGACCTTGTCCCCAATTACAGGTAAACTTTGAATCTAATTTAGATTTTTGGCCCCTTATTTTATCAAATCTGACTTAACCATGAGAATGGGTAGGAGCTGTAGATAAGGAATCAAAGAATTACAGATGAATCTACAAAAGGAATTTAATTGTGTGAACCGAAAATGACTTAACCATGAGAATGGTAGTAGGAGCTGTAGTTAAGCTTATAAGTTGATATGAAGTTATTGCTTTATCCCCTTTTAAACATAAATAGAAATTGTTACGAGCTCAGGTTCTCAAGTATGAGAACGTTGATTTAAGACTAAAGGCAATCACATCGCGCAAATATTGTTAAACTTTAGGTAAGGAACAAGAAGTTTAATTCACCCAATGCCCCAAGCGGGGGATGGCTTTTTATGTCTAATTTAGTCATTCATGTTATACATCCACAAGGAGGGTTGGATTAATGTTCTAAAACATACACAAAAACACATTTTTCCATAGATTCAAATATTCAATAAAATGATAAGCATCCTCCAGATCCCCTCAAGCTAGACATGGTTAGATTCAACTACGTAGATTGTTTAAGCACTCATGTAGGCCAAACTTTGTAGACGCTTATATGTGCAGATAATACTTTTAATTGTACTGTTCTTGCTAATTCTCTTCAACTAATAATTCCCAATCTTCCTTTTACATACTGTTTGTATCGTTATATATTTATACAAATTTTTTGTTAATTTCAATTTGCAGTTCCCCAGCTGCTGCTAAGCCTGTAGGAGAAGGAACCACTCTTGCTCCTATTCCAGCTTGCAGGGAGGACTTTTCGCGAATGAAGTTGACATCGTTTGATAAATTGATAGAGAGAACATGCAGTTCAATAAAGAATGTGAGACTTTGCAGTGAACCTGCAGATCAAAAACCTGGGAATTCTGGAATGGCACCAGATGCAGTGTAATTATCTCCCTGAAATAGGAAAATATTTTATTTACTATATATATATCTGTGTGTGTATTGGTTTAGTATCCTATTCTGAACATATATATATGTGTATGTATGTATGTATAATTATCTCCCTGAATGTAAGCAGTTTATTTCTTTTTCCTTTTCTTCTCTGTGCTCTGATACGTTCGATAAATATCTTAAGAACCCTGCAGTTTTTCATGTTAACAGTTTTTTAGTTAAAACCTACCAGTGAGATTTGTATTTACATAAAGTTATATCCTCTTAGGTCTCTCTTTTGCAATAAATTTCTAAAGATTTTCCTGAACTGATTTTTAATATACGTTGTACCTGTTCTTTTCCACTCATGCCTTGTGGTAAGTCATCTATGTCTCTCCCTAACATGCATCTTGCCGGTGATAATTTCATGCTTGCAACTTATGTGATGCTTAGCTTTTCGTTTTTTATGGTTTAAGGGGGCTTCTATTTCTTAGGACTCTTCTATTAATATTTATTTGAGCTTATTTAGGCTTTTTCAGTTTTTAGCACTTACATGCTTGGTGTATGCATGGGTTTTTGCCCCTTTGGGCACTTTTAATGGTTACTTGACAAGAAAAGAGAAATAGTCTTGTGTGTGTTATTTTTCACGAAAGGGTTGTTTCTGTAAGTTTTAATTGGATTGAGGAGAAATCTGATGATTTCTTTCCTCTGCTCGCTTATGATTGGTTTCTAAGCCTATTAAAGATACTTAAAAAGTTATTATACTATTAGAAAAAGAGATGTTTAAATTATTTATTCTTTCCAGTAGGTAAATCACACACACATACACACAGCCATTTGTCCCATTGGGACTCGAACCCTCAACCTTCCATTTGGAAGGAAGCGAAGATACCACTTGGGCTAAGCCCTTGGTGGTATTTAAATTAATTTTGTCCTGCTGGTGAACAAACACAGAAACTTTAATTTTCATATCAACTTTGCCATTGCTGAAATGGATTTGTTTGTTGCAGCTATGTATTTGGATTACCTTTCTACAGTTCAATAACACGGGCAAATTCTATCAGTGAGTGCTAATACATAATACATATTTCTTGCAGTGAAATACAGCTCAAAACTCCGAATTGGCTTTTTGGACAGAGGAAGTTTGAGGAAAACATCTCTGCTCTCAAAGTGGCTACACAAGAAATTACTAATGAAGGGTCTCAAGATGAGAAGAAAGTAGATGGCTTCTGTGACCTAAATTGCCTTTCTTCTATTGGCGATATCAATGAACAGGATGTCTTTGAAAGGTATTTCTATTGAAAACACATTCTCATTTGTCCCAAGATGGAGATCTGTTTAATGTTTATTGTTGATTTGGATTTCATTGAGCTGAGCTAGCATGCTTGCCTGCTAGGACAGTTCATTAGAAGCCAGCAGAAGGCTTAACTGGAAGGCTGATAAGTTGAGCCAGGTCTTAAATTCTGCTTACCTTGCTTAACTCTGGTGGCTCAGCTCTGTGAATCTTTGCTTGCATGTTACTATTACGGATATAATTTACCTGTCATGTGCAAATAGTATACCATTTTTCCTGATTTATGAAAGAAAGTGATTGTTGATATGAAATTCTGGTGAGAGTGCAGTAAAGGTGGAGTGACAATAAGAAATAATAAAACTGAAGATTTAATATAATACTTACCCCTATGGAGAAAGTAGTGTTAAGAGGATTGAAAATGTTGCAACACATTTAATCCCTATGTCTGGCTTCTAGTGAACCTTGAGAAATATATTCTATATCATGCACCAAACGAGAAATGGTATGACAGATCCATCATCACCTGTCCAGCACATCTATGTTCCGCTGGATGCTATAAAGTACAGCTAGCAAAATCTTAATGGAGTCGGCTTATCATAAAGATTACACTTGAAATTAGGATACCTTGTGATGTAGTCCATAACACGTTTAAGAGAACAAATTTGAAAGTCGCCATCATTATCATTCTTGCCTTTTTCCCAAATGAATGGAGGCAGCCACACGAATTCTGTTTTTCCATTCTATTCTATTATACACCATGTCTCCTCTAATATTTAATTTTTTTGAAGTCATTTTTAATTATTTCATTTCATGTTAGTTTTGGTTGACCTTTCTTACAGGCCCATAAAGGGGTCAACGTTCTATATGTCCAAACCACCTAAGCATTAATAGTACTTATTTATGATTATTAATGGTGATTTTATACAGGAAAATTAAGGCTGGCCCCTCCAAAATTTTTAATAATTTCATTTATCAAAAAAAAAAATTAATAATTTCTATTTATGGTTATCTATCTATGGTTATTAAAGGTAGTTTGCAAAAGAAATTACTTGTGGCTCCTTCAAAGTCCAATGAACCTCTTTAGTCTTACTTTTAAAATTTCAAATCTAGTAGAAAAAGGTGCTACAACATATTAGTATATTCATGCATATATATACACACACACACATATATATATTATTTGTTATGAATTAAAGAGAGAAGAAAAAAAAAATGCTCGATACTTGACAATCTCATTTATAGGTTGTCACCTTTTCTTCTCTCCATTTTTTTCTTCTCATATCATTTAATAGACATGCTCCTACCCAAGTGTATACTCTCTTATTTTTCACTAATAGATGCTTTTCCTAATCTCTCCCTCAACTTCGAGTAGTCAATTTGTGTCTTTTATAGTCACTCCTATCATCCACCTCAACATCCTCATTTCAATTACATGATTGTGTTATTGTTGTTTTTTTTGTAATGCTCCACACTCCTATAAAATTTCCCTTTTAAATTGTTTGGTATAAAACGAATTCAAAAATAATCTTGTACTGTAGTCGTGATCCAATTTTGTTTCAGGTCAAAATATGTCGTACTTTCTAAAGTTGATGTTCAGGTCTTATCAGAATCAGGAGTTCATGTATATCTAACACTTTCTTGTCAATGGAGGACATTTTTAGAGGATATTTCCATGAATTTATATTATGTGAGGATTTGTGATGCAATTCTAACCAGTGTGATGCTTAAGGAATCTCGAAGTGGTTGTTATTTAGTTTCTCCTCTTCCTCTAACGATTTGTAAGATTTTTTTAATATCAAAATTATGTACAAAATCTCAAAGCTTAGTTGCATAACCCTTGTCCATTCTCTACCTTAAGCCTTTAACCTAACACAATATCTATAAGAGTTAAAGTCCAAAAGTTTTGGCAAACCTTCTCTGAAATTTCAGCAACCTTCGTATCAATAAAGAAATTCTTGCAACCTTTCTCTAAAGAACCAAGCCAATTCTAACCCCTTTCCATCTACAAAATTTAAAAGATTCTTTCACTATTTAGATCCTAATTCACAAGCTTTCAGTAACTTTAACTCACCAATAAAGGAAGATTGTTTTGCATAGATGGTAAAAGATAGAGGCCAGGCAAAACTATCATGGGAAGAAGTAATTTGAAATGATTTAAAAAAATTAAATATAACAGAAGTCATGACTTGTAATATAAAAGGATGGGAAAAAAAAAAGAGAATTCATGTGATCACCCACATTCATATAGGATGAAGGCAAGGATGGTTGTTTGCAAATTTGGTTGGTTTTTTTCCACTAAATAAAACTTGAAACAATATATAGCATCATAGATATTATGTGAAATATGGTTATGAGCTATATGTCAGTTTTGAAGGCAAAGGCACTAGTTTGGACTTCATACTTTTTCTTTTTTCACCTTTCTCCAATATTATATATTGAAAAGTGGGACAAGAGAAGTAGTATTACTCTGTTGCTATATCTACAACTCCTTTCTATGGTATATTCTTTGGGTATGTAGTTGATAAATAGTGTATTGTTAATGTCCTTTCCAGATACCTTGCCATGACCTCGGTAGATGAAGCCAATGGTTGGTATGGCGGTTCATTGCTTGGTGATCAAGATGAAAGCAGTGAGATATATAAGCATTATGCTGAACTCTGTCAGGTAGTACAAAATTCCTTCTCCATTGAGCCCCAGTAATACTTACTTTCTTCAGTAACTATAGCAGGCTACATTTTTATCTGCAAGAATCATTAACTGTTGCAAAAATAGTGATTCTTATTGGCTATGACAAGAAAATTATCATTGTAATCTTTCCCCAATATTTGTTTCTATATTTTCTGTGTTTTTTTTTAATAAAAAAAGCAACTGATTCTACTTTCTGATTTGGTGATGAGTATGATGTTGTTTCTACTTGTAACCAAATTATCGGTGCTTGTTTGTTGTCTCCATAGAACCATATGGAATAAGAATAGCTTGAGCTGTTTCCCTGCTGTGTCTTGGAAGTTTTTTTCCTAATATATGATTTACTGAGATCTTTTAAATGTTTCTTTTACTTGCATTTAGTAAAAGGGTAAGCCCGGTGCAGGAGACTCCCGCCTTTGCAGGTCTAGGGACGGTTAGATGTACGCAGCCTTACCTGCTGTTTCACATTTCGATCCCGTGACCTTCAAGTCACAATGGAGCAACCTTACCGTTGCGCCAAGGCTTGTTTTTTTTTCACTTGCATCTTAGAGTAAACCCAAAATTGGAGATAGTACAGCACCCTAAAAAAGGGTACATCCAGCAAAGGCTGTCTGCTATATCAGATGATAATTACCTTCTGGTTGGACTCGATTTGGCATGGTGAGATCTTTGGAGTGTCCTAGGCATTTGGTAGGGGAGAGAAGCCGGACCCTTTCCCTTTTGAATTATACAAGTAGAGAGGCTGGTCTCAATGTGGCATGGGAGATCTGAGAGGTGTTTTTAAGATTCAGTAGTAGATAGAAGCCAGATCTTTTCCATTTTGAACATTTTATTTAGAGGGGGTAATTGATGTCATATTGAGTTTCCTCGTAATTAGAAGGCAAAGAAACCGATCAAATTGATCAATGATTTCATGTGCTAAAGTTGTCTCGTGGGAGATGTTTGTATGTTTTTAGTTCATTGTCTTACTATAGTTTTCTTCCTGTAACTTGTTGCAACTAGCAGGGCCCTGCCATGGAACCCTTCCAACATGATCCTGAAAAAGAGAAGCATTATGCTGACGTTCTACGAATGGGCACAATTGATGGTTCGGACGATGCAGCTGTTGAAGCAGAGATGGAAGCAGCTCTCAAGGAGTATGATCAAATTGGTGCTGATCTCGGATTATTCTTAAGACATGCAAATTTTTGGCGAGAGATCCAAGCCAGTTGACAGTATTGATCATTGGAGAATTGTGTACACAGGGTATGTGGCCTGCATTCATACCCCTATTTCCACTTTTTTTTTTCCCCTCAAAATATCTTTCTTTCATTATTCATAATAATTGATCCCCTATGAATCATGATGGTCAATTGTAGAGATGATAGATAAAGAAAGTTTTGAAACTGTATGTAAAATATACATTTTACCATTGGAACTCCTGTTACTCTATTACAGGGACATTGTATTCACTTTTCCAATGAAGGTGTGAATATGCTTGTATGCAGTCCATTTCATCATTATATACAGACCATTTGGATATCATATGAACATTCAAACCATAGGGGAGGAAATAGTGATGAAGTGCGAGGATGGGTCTTTAGTTGCAATGGCTTTAGGAAGCTTCCCGCTTCAAAAGTGAAAAAAATAAGTGCTTCTCTCTCTCAAAGATGGTGAAATTTGGCAAGAATTTTAGGATTTAATGATAAAATCTAATAATTTAGGAGGTTTTTAGGTAATTTACTATTTTTAATGAAATAATAATTTTTAATTACTTTTTACCTATTTTTGTCCATGCTTTTTACAAATGAGGACATTTGTTACTGGACATTTATATTCTATTAGGATTCTATCTATTCTTGCAACAAATGGTGACCCCGTTTTATTGTTTTTCCTTTTCCAGTGCTCAAGTTTGAACCTGTGATTTTTGCTATATGAACTTTCTTTAAATTAGGATGTTTTGAGTACAAAAATTTACTCACATATGACATCATCGCATTGCTCATGTAACAACTTTTAAAGAATTATATCAAATAATTTTTTTGGTGAGTGATCCAAGCCAGTTGACAGTCTTTGATCATTGGAGAGTTGTATACACAGGATATGTGGTAGGATATGAAGTTGTGTACACATTCATACCTCTATTTCCACCTCTCTTTTTCCCCTCAAAACAATTTTATTTCATTGTTCTTAATTACTATGAACCATGATGGTCAATTGTAGAGATGATAGACCAAGAAAGTTTTGAAACTTCATGTAAAATATACATTTTAACATTGCAACTCCTGTTACTCTGTTACAGGGACAGTAATGATGATGACTACATATTTGAATTTGTGTGGAGCATTTCTGTCTGCAGAGTTCAAACTCTGGTATGAGGGTATGAATAGCTTGTATGCAGTCCATTTCATCATTATATACTGACCATTTCTGTCAGATAAATCAAGAGGTATTACACGTCTGAGCTAAATTGTGGAAAGTTACAAACAATTGTATATTTCGGCATTCTTGTAGTAGTTATTAAAATGAATATACAATTGACTTTCATAATTCAACTGTGGTTGTTTGAAATGTATGAGGTATGTAGAAGTTCAAGACTTCCTTCCAAAGGTCAGTTTCTTAGTTTCTGTTTGGATTGACTTTTTCAAATATGGGTTTGGCCTTTTGGGCTTAGAAGCTGGTTTGATTAGTGTTTGGGTAGTTTTTCTAAGAAAACAAAGAAAGACAAATTAGTGTTTTAATGAAAGTTTTAAAATTCCAAGTGTACTCTTTTTATTAGCGTATAAAGCCCCTTTATTTTCTTCCCAAACCTTGGTATGCAAGTGACTTTCATGATTGAACTGTGCTTGTTGGAAATGTATGGGGTATGTGGAAATTCAAGACTTTCTTCCCATAGATAAACCTAAGAGATTAGTTTCTTAGTGCCTTTCTGGATTGGCTTTTCAATCACGAGTGTTTGGTTAGCTTTTTTCTTAAAGAGCTTTAAGGTCCTAGAAGAGCGTTAAACTGGCACGGGAAGCCAAACTAGTGTAGTAATGAAAGTTGTAAAATTCAGTAGTTCCCGTTTTAGTAGTCAATAAAAATGAAATCCAAACGTGTTCCTATAGAACGCTCCTTTATTTTCTTCCTAAACCCTCGTATGCAAGTGAATTTCATAATTGAACTGTGCTTGTTTGAAATGTATGAGGTATGTAGAAGTTTAAACTTTCTTCCAACAGATAATACTAGGTCAGTTTCTTAATGTATGAAATGAAGATCTAGACAATTGGGACAACTTAAATATGTACTAGGGTACAAATCAAGAGCTAACTCTGGTTATTTCCGCTACTTGTGAAAATGATTTCATGGGGGACTTTATCAATAAATTGTTTGTCAAGTTTTTCAAAAGACGATGATTGTTGGTGGTTGTTAAGCAAAGTGCATTTCGATATCAAATGAACATCCAAACCTTAGAGCAACCGGGAAAGAAATAGTGAAAAAGTGAGAGGATGTGTCTTTAGTGAATATTAAATTATATATCTTTTCCTAAATTACATAAGTTTTTTATAATTTCTCCTAAACTATTTAGGATTAAGATTTATTGTCTTCTAAATTTACTTAACCTCTAAGATTATGTGCCTATAAATAAGCTTTTATGTATTTTTCATCAAATCAATTTAATTCAATACAATATTTTCTATATTTCTAACATGGTATTAGAGGTTACCAATTTATGATAGTTTTCATTATCTATCGCACTCACCGCCGGGAATGACACCATCGGCATCATCCCCTGTAGTCAGTCGTAGAAAATAGTTTTCACCTTATATACATACATATATATATATATGTGTGTGTGTGTGTGTGTGTGTGTGTGTGTGTTTTTGTGTGTGTGTGTGTCAAAGTCAATGATTTTAATTTCTGATTTTCAAATCAGTTTTTACTCCCGTAAGTAGTTTTCGGTCTTACCGTTGCTCCAATGAGTTTGCTCTTTTGCAACTTCTTTGTATGTGTTTGCAGCCACTGTTGGTAACATCACCAGATTGCTTTCACAAGCCATAGCATCTGCGTGTCAAAGTCACTGATTTCAATGAGCTCTTTTTTTATTTTCAAATCAATTTTTGCTCTAACAAGCTACTTTCGGTATTTTCGTTGCTCCAATAAGCTGCATTTGTCTATCGAGCCACTATTTTGTAGCTTCTTTGTATATGTTCACAACCACCAGATTGCTTTTGCGAGCCGCATACAAGATTTTGTCTCCAAATTCAAGTTAGCTTCATATAACTCACCTTGAGTTTGCGGGGGTTATTAGATTATATATTTTCTATTATATCTGTTGTTAGATTATATATCTTTTTCAAAATTACATAGGTTTCTTACACCATCTCTTAAATCATTTAGGATTAAGATTTTTTGTGTCCTAAGTTTACTTAACCTCCAAGATTATATGCCCATAAATGGGCTTTTATGTATTATTCATCAAATCAATTTAATTCAATACAATTTTTCTATATTTCTAACGGTGAAATTTGGCAAGAATCTTAGGAGTTAATGATAAAATCTAATAATTAGGAGGTTTTTAGGTAATTTACTCTTTTAATGAAATAAGTTTTTTTCTTTTTCTTTTTACCATTTTTTGTTCCTCATTTGTTACCGGACATTTCTATTAGGATTCTATCTATTTTTGCTGACTCCTTTCTATTGTTTTACCTTTCCAAGTTTAGGGTACAAAAAATTGCTCACATACAACGTCATCGCGTTGCTCATGTAACTACGGTGGCACCTTTATGCTTCGTTTGACAGGAAGGAAGAAAGAAAGGTGAAAGGAAAATATGAGGGAATGAGCAAAATTTTTTTGCTTAGCAGAGAAGAAAAAATCATCCACCCTCTTTCACAAATTTTCATGCCTCCAAATTTGGACGGAAAACAAGAAAGAAGAAAAATGCAAGACTATTAAAAATGTTTTAAATTACAAAACTATCCTTGTGATTTTTTTTATAAACGCAAACAAACAAATAGTGATGGATATAATGGTAACAATAAATTAAAACTCTCTTCCCTTCTCTCCTAACAAATAACTTTTTCCTAGTGTATGTACAAAAAATTGCTTAACTAATTACTGTTAATCAATTTGATGCACACACCCAATAAAAAGTAAGAACTATATTTTACTAGTAAGAAATTCGAAAAAGAGGATTCCAAGATTCTTTCATTCATCTTTGTGGATATTTATACAAGTTGGAATTATAATCCTTCCAGAACTCTAATTACCTTATTTGCAGTTGTTTTTACTCGCAACGATTTAAATTTCTTTTTGAGTTTGGACTTATATTTGGATTAGGCCGTTTCAGCCTTTAAGTGGAGCGACTTAGACCTTTGTTTTTCTCAACCCAGTCCTTTGGGACTTAAATTGATACTTGGGCCTAGTCCATTTGTGTATCAGTTTAGCCAATTGGACTAAGTAAGAATTTCGCCCTTACACCTAGGTATGTCTCATACATCCCTCATTCTCTTCTATCATACCAAACAAAAAAAAGAAGAACACAATCTCTTCCCTAAAGATATTTTATATATTCCTTCTTTTCTCCCTTCCATCTAATTTTTTTCCTTTTTACCAAAGGAAGCATTAAAGATCTTGTCAAATACCATAAAATAAAATAATATAAGCTAGTCAAACACTTAAATTTGGTCCCCAAAAAAAAAAGCAATTTGGTCAAATTAGAATATAAACTTGGGTAAAGTGCAAAAAAAATCCAAAACTATTACTCTTTTGCAAATAACTTCCTTGAACTACAAATTACCTCCCTAAACATTATTTGTAGCAATTAAGGGCATACCTATCACAAAGGACAATTTTACCCATTCTTATTCAATTTGTTCTTTATTATTAAATTCTTTTCATTATCTTTTCTCTTATAAAAATACTAATTATACCATTTATCTTAATTTATTATTGGTATTAATTTATCATAATAATAGAAAAAAATACATAGAGTTGTAATTACTACTAAATTTAGCCATTTTCTAAAATAATAAACTTATTATTAAAACTTTACTATTTATAATAAAACTTTATTATATCCAGTTTAAACTTTTTTACGGTAAAAAAATACCTTTTTCTCGTACAATATATTCAAGAAAAATTAAGAAATTAATTAAATAAAAGGGTAAATTACTTTGACCTCTCCTGAAGTTTTGCCTAATTACCCTCGAATTAAAGTTTTTAAATTATGCTGAAGTTTGGTTGACTTTACTCCAGGTATCCATGCTTTTAATTAACAGTTAGGTCCGTTAAAGCCAATTAAAAAAAATCAAAATGCCAAAACTACCCTCGATGGCGGTAGTGTTGGTGTGGCATTAATGGAGAAAATATATATAAAAACATGTTAATCTCAGTAAAAGGATTAGAAATTAAGTTATTTGTGCATAAAAATATTATAACTTGAGGGTACTTTTGTAATTATATATTAGATGTAATTTTATTTGACGAATCATTAGTCTGATAGGGGTGTCAAAGTAATTTTGCAAAAACTTTAATTTGAAGGTAATTAATCTAAATTTCAGGGGAGGTCAGAGTAATTTACCTTAAATAAAAATACATTCTTTTTCATGCAGTATATTCACAAAAATTAAGAAATTACTTAAGATTTTTATTTAAAAATTAATTTTAAAAATTAAAGGTAAATTTATGCAAATTAATTTGATGGAGAATATGTCATCAAAATATTATGATTTTTTTTAATAAGAAAAATGGGTTAAGTGTAATTCAATAAGAAATGACATTATGGTCATTTAATGAAAAATAACTAGGCATGGGGGTATTTTACAATAAAATGTGGTAGTTCAGGATTTTGTGTACAAAATATAGTTTAGGGGTTATTTGCAAATTTGGACATTATTTAGGCGATTTTTTTGCACTATATCCTATAATAAAATATATATAAAAAAAAGAAAAAAAAATTAGAGAGAGAAACCCACTTTGATTATAGTTCTCACTTCCTTATTCAATGAGATTCATTTAGTTTGATAAAATATTAAAACTTATGAAATATATATCAAGTAGAGGATATTCATGTCTTTTTAATATCATCACGTCATATTCGAGATACACATCTGAAATTTAATTCGAGATATGTAGCGCTACTCTTTTCATAAGATTTGAAAAAATGCATTTCTCTTTCCAAATTCATTCTTTAAAGAACTTTTTGTTCTAAAACATTTGTGGAAACAGAAAATTGTTTTAAAAAAATACTTACGAAAGAAGAAAAAAAACTACTTTAAAAAAGGGCAAATTACACTTACCTCCCCTCTAGATTGGCTTTATTACAGTTATCTCTCCTCTAGTTTGACATATTACACTTACCCCCTCTCAATAACAGTTGTTAACAAAAAATGTAAAATTACTCTTATGTCATTTACACTTACCTCCTCTCTAAATTGACTTATTATTAGGGATGACAATTTGCCCCGCCCCGCTCCGCTCCGTTTAAAACCCATTTACAAAACCGTTTAAGGAAATGGGGTGGGGATGGGGTTAGAGAAAATAATCCGCGTTTAAACGAGGCGGGGACGGGGGTAAGACCCTACCCCGACGGGTACCCGCCCCTTTTAAATATATATATATATTTATACTTATATATATAATATATAAAGGAAATATTAATAATGTATAAAGGAAATATTAATATTATATATATCATACAACTATACAAGTTTATTATATCAGTAATGGATGACTAAATATTATCCATTGGAGACAGGGCGGAAAAAGTTAAACGGTTTCGGTTATGGGGAAGGCAAAACCCGCCCAGCTCCGGCCCGTTGCCATCCCTACTTATTACACTCACCACCCCTGTGTTTTGGAATATTACACTTATCCCATCTGATTTGGATGTTTGTAACAAAATACCCCCATATCGTCAACAACACTAACTGTCAGCGATGATCAATGCAAGCGTAGTCAAATTTGAAGATTTATATGACACTACTCTTCAAATATTTGTAAGAAAGATTTTGTCCTATGTTGCTTGTGCAAAAAGACAAATTTAACCCCAACTAAAGAAAATACATAGATCATTTTCTTCTACATATTCGCCTTTCATCTTTTCTTTCTCTCTCTAAATATATTGCCAATTTAATATCTATATATCCGTCAATAGATCTTTTAGTTTTAGTCCTTGTTCGCTTTTTATTATATCGATTATCGATTCAAATAATGATATCATAATGATGAATAATAAAAACTAATAGATTTTGGAGTGTATCTTTGTTCCAAGTGTTTGAAAGACACCTCGAACAAAATGAAATGAGTTTTGATCATTTGAAACGTTTCAGCCTTTAGGATTTATGAAAATATGTGCGATGGTACGTATAATGTAATTGTGACAAAATAGTTTTTAGTTAAAATTATTTATATAATAATAAGACCACAATTATAATTTCATATTTTCGTCATATAAATCTTTAAATTTGGCCACGCCAGCATTAATCATCACTAACAGTTAGTATTTCTGACGATAAGAGGGTATTTGCTACAAACTTTTAAATTAAAGGGAGATAAAGTGTAATATTTTAAAATATAAAAATGTTGAGTGTAATAAGTCAATCTAAAAAGGAGGTAAGTGTAAATGATATAAGAGTAATTTTACATTTTTTATTAACAATCATTAAAATTTATTATTGAGAGAAAAAAAGTGTAATATGCCAAACTTTATAACAAAGTGAACCTAGAGAGGAGATGAGTGTAATTTGCGGTTTAAAAAACAGCCACAATCTTGTTTTGAAAAACCGATTTTCTTTACTGCTCTCTTCCCTGAGCTTTTAGCTTGACCAGAACAAATAGTCTCACCGTTGACCACACAACCGACTCAACAAAACCCTAATCTTGGTCCTCGCCTCCTCTCTCCTGCTTCGACTTCAATTTTCCGTAGATAACAGAGGTTCTCTCTCTTCATCTCTCTCTATATCTCGATATATATATGTATATATATTTCATCTTGTCTTGCTGTGTTTATGGGGATCCTATTCAAGCAAACTGAACCTCAATTTTGATTCTTAGTAGGAAATAACTGTGATACAAGTCATGAATTCAAGCTCAAAGCTTCAAAAAAAGAGTTTTAATGAAGATAGGATCAGTAACTTATCTGACCCAATTCTCTGTCACATCCTCTCATTTCTTCCAACGAAATTCGCGGTTGCAACCGCCGTTTTGTCAACAAGATGGAAGTTCCTTTGGACTTCACTCCCCAGCTTAGACTTCAACGATTCCATCTCCTTATATTGGCCCGGAATCATCTTCAGAAATCCCAGAGAGCGACTTAGTTTCATGAATTTTGTGGACAGAGTGTTGATGCTTCGTGATGAGAAGTTGAATCTCGATAAATTCACTCTGGATTGTTGTGGAAATTGTGATTTGACCCGTGTTAGCAAATGGGTTTGTTTTGCTGCTCGACAAAATGTTGGAGAAATTAAACTCAGCCTTAATTTGAGGCACCCATTTCACTTGCCACCCAGTATTTTTATGTGCAAGACGGTGGTAGTTCTGCAACTGAATTGGAAGATTTTTGTTGATGTTCCTGAAAATGTTTGCTTTTCGAGTCTCAAGGTCCTTCGGTTCAATGGTATTGAGTTTTGGCGGTCTGATTGTATAGAGAGGATTTTACGTGGTTGTCCTGTGCTTGAAGATTTGGTAATTAAGAATTGCAAATGGGTTCGAGGCTCTTGTTTGAATATCTGTGGATCGGCACTGAAGAACTTAACATTACATTCACAAGCATACAGGATTGTAATTGAGGCCCCAGCTCTTGAGCACCTTGATATTAAAGATTATACGTCAGAAAGTATTCTGATGAAGAACCTGTGCTCCCTAGTAAAAGCCAATGTAGATGTTTCAAGGATAACAGTAGGTGGCAAACAGTTTTTTGATCTTCTCAGGGGGGTTTCTAACGTCAAGTTTATGTCACTATCTGGAGCAACTATGGAGGTTAGCTTGCTTCACATTTTCAGTATCTCCTTAAACTTTCTTATTGATTCTAGAACAATTAAATACATTGTTTTCTTCCTATTTATGTTATTGTATTATTTTTGTACTTAATTATTTCTAAGTTGGATATAACATGTGTTATCTTTTCGTGAAGGCACTCAATTATGCATATGATTATAATCTACCTACATTTCATAATTTGACGCAATTGGAGCTTACTGTTGATGGATGGAATGGTTGGACTTTGCTGCCAAAATTACTCGCAAGTTCGCCCATTCTTGAAGTTCTTGTCTTTGGGGAGGTAAGTTAATATGCAACGTATTTTTGGTTTAAGGTTTTTTTTTTTAGGTCTGACTCATAAGTATCTGAACTTTGCACTCTTTTCTTGTTAGGGACTTATTCAACAAATCCATTCCCAACTTGGAGTTTTTCGGTCCAATTGGAGTCCGCCAGAGCATGTGCCTAATTGCTTGTTGTTACACCTTAAAGCAATTGAAATTAGGAACTTCAGAGGGGTAGGGGATGAACTGAATCTGGTTAAGTATTTGCTGAAGAATGCGGAAGGCTTGAAGAATATGTCAATTGATTGTACTTTCTTGAAGGAAGATGTGAAGATGCAGAAGAAATTATTAAGGTTTCCACGGGGCTCAGCGAGTTGCCAGCTTGATCTCTTATTTTAGTTGTATAATATATCTATTGGAAACATAACAATCTCTGTAAAGGAAGGGCCAAAGCTTCTATGATAGCTTACCCCTCATGTAGTCATGTAACATATTTTGTTCATCAGGTATTATCTGTTTCTTTGAACCTCTTTATTCCTACTTATACTGAGTATTAGATTAATCTTGCTATATATTTCATGCCTCGTCTCCTTGCACCTTTTAACTTGTTCAATTTCAAAGGAAGATTGAATCATTGATACAAAGGAGTCATCAAATCATTAATAAGTGCAAGTATTCAGTGAGTTTTGAAACATATCTGGTACTTCTATATGCAAATGAGAAAACACTCTCTTAATAGATACTTACTAGGATATATTCTTTAATAAAAACTTAGTATAGAGCATGTCAAATCCTAAGATCTGAATTTGTTGAGTGTACTATCACGGTATTACGGATATTTATATACAGAAGCCATATCAGTAATTCCATATAGTATCCATGTTGGATATTGATGCTTCTCAAATACTCCAGCTAGGTGAATTTTCCTGAACTTGTGTGGGAAACATGTGAACCAAATGATATGGGGTGTTCTTGTTAGTGTAATTGACAGACTAGCATCATGGGGGTTTCATCATTATCATCCTTGCCTTTATCCTAAATGAATGGGGTTGGCATGAGGTTTTTATATATTCGGAATAGTTTTATTCTGTCCAAAGAGGAAAGAGATGTATAAGATAAAATCACTTTGAATATAGTCAAGAAATCATGTCACAAAAATGTCAAACTTTCTTGCATCAACATTTAATATTGCAAATCATAAACTTAGAATATCTAATAAATCAGAGGAATTATTATTTATATTTTATATTTATGTGTGCATCTTTGTAGTGCATATCTATGCCTTCTCGATATCCTATTCTTCAAAGAATTTATCTTATCAACATGTTCGTATCATGTCATATCCATGTCCATGCTTTGTGAGTAATAATGTAGCAGTCTAGCAGATGCCTTAACTCTTGTATACCCCAAATCCTTAGATTTTGGGGTGGAAGGCGTAAGCCTTCATCTTCTGTTTTGGAAGTAGATTTGGTGCACAATGAGAGAGAGTAAAGTATAAGAAATATAGGATTGTAATTAGTGTGTAGTTGAGCTTGTAAGGTGGATTTTAAACAGGCTTCGTCTAGAATTTTTTCCAGATATGTTTCTGCCAGGAAAACTGGAACCAAGTCAGTAATATAGTTGTTTCTTATTGAATTTGATAGAATTTTTTTATTAATCTGTCTATTTTAGTTGGGTTGGTTTTGTCATGTGTTAGCCACGTAGCGCCTACAGGATTTGCTTAATTTTCAATGCTAACTGGCCTGCTCTAACCCAAAATGATAGCCAATTCTATTTTGAACTTGGTGTTCCACATGTTGTGTCTAAACATTTTCGTATACTTCATAAATTAGTATATATGCTAGGTTACTATTTTTTTTTATCACCAATCACTGTAGTATCGAATTAGAGTATATTCATCTTTTCTGATACATCTCACCAAATTTTTTTTTCCCTCCTGTTTGTAGGGGGAGGTGGGGAGTTGGTTCAGTAGGTCTCTTTTTGGGAAATATGGTATGAGAAGATTGTTATGGCATATGGCAATATATTTTGCTGTTTATTTTTCCTACCCTGGCAAATGGACTGGGTTCAAAGCAGGCACAAAGCAGCTTCTTGCTATTGATGTTAGTCTAGGTATGGACCAAATATTAATAATATTGCTAGTGATAGAACATTTTGTGCTTCTGTGAATATATTTGTATTGTATTTTTCTTTCTTTTGCTTGACAAAAATATAGTCTTGATGGCACTTTTTAATGTTACATTGAATAGTGAATAGCACCTCCAGTTTTTATGCTGCAAATATCCCAAAAGATCCATGAAATGTAACCATTAATGCCTTCAACCTCCATAAAGCTTTTATGAACAATAACTGCTCACTTCTGGAGTTTATATTCTTTCTACATTCTTTTGACGTCTCTTTCATTCTTTCATTCCACAGGACACTTACTATTTTATGGTTCTCTCACTATTTTTATTAACAAAATTTGATCAGGAAGTGTTGTTTCCAATTTTAAGTTCAAGTACCAAAATGATATTAGTGACATCATGTTTGTACTTGGTGGAAGTTGGCATCTCAAGGTATTAATGTTCAGGTAGGAGTTGAAAATAGGGAAACACGGGGATGTTCATAAATTGGTGTGTGAGGCAAAAAATTAGTTTTCAATATTTTATATTATTTTTATTTTTATTTTTTGTTTCTTATTTTTTATGTCAGCTGACAACCCAAGCTAGTGGAACCCAAGGCTTGGCAACAGTTCAGGGCATAATCAACCTCAAGAAGCAGGTATGTTGTGCTAACTTGTGGATATTATGAAAGCAGATGACATGGTTTTGAAAGAGGGATGCGATCAAATGGGCCTTAAAAGGCTCCTTTAGCATGTTTCTGTCATGTTAGTTCTCTATCTTTTGTTGCAGTATACCATGGTCAATGTTTTAAGACCTGGTCTGGACTTGTCAATTGAACTGCCCAAGCCGTGAACCAAGTGCCTCTCAGTTGGGTGAACCATGGAAACTGTTGAAATTTGCTTGATTTGTCTAAATCATTGGACAGGTAAGCCGGTAGGCCATTGAGACCCTCATGATTACATTAAACTTGTCGAGTTTAGGCCACTTGCAGACGGTGTCATGAAATGTACTCTTGAAATCTGATTTGTTCCTGCTGCCATAGCTCCAGTGCTAGAATTTGTTTCTTGGGCAGTTGGGAGCACCGCGTTTTCGGCATCACCAGCACACGCCTTTTTCTAGGGTTTCTTTGCATTCAAATCAAAAACAAGAATGGGGTCTGTAAGCACAACCAAGTTCTTATCTCTGTAAATCAAGTCAAGGAGCCAGGCGATGTGGGTTTGAAGGCTTTACTGAATTTGCTGTTTGTTTTAGTATTATTTTTCTCAATGAACGATTGGATTTGGTTGTTGTGTGTACATTATCATTATGGGTGTGTTGGGGTAATATTTGTTGAAAGTTCTAAACCATGTAGGATTTTGAATTTTCAATAATTATAAGTAGTTAATTAATTAATTATACATTTCTAATGTGTATATATATGTATCTAGAATCAGATCCAATTACGGACTGTTATCAGCGAAATTAGCTAAGCACAAGTCTTGCAATCCAGTTGAAGTATGGTTAGAATCGGGCATAATTAAGCCTGAAATTGGCTCCAATGGTGCGAAATTAAATTCAATTTCACTGCCTGAAGCCTGGCCCGTAGTCCCAGTATTAAGCCCAGTTAATGGTCTAGGCCTCGATTTAACAAACTTTTTCTGGCCCATCTTACGTTGGGCCATGTCCATTTCTATGTAGATTAACACTAAGTGCTAGTTTGATATGCAGGAATGAAATGGAATGGGAATGGAATGAAGCTGGGAATGAAATAAGAATGAAATAATTATTCTCATTCCAATATTTGGCTGCAGATAGAGAATGATGTCAGTAATACCTTCCAACATGTTATATTTTTTTATAAAACATAATCAATTTTAAAAATGGGACATTTGGTCAGCTTTAATTTAATTATCATGTAAAAAAAAATTAATTACCCATTCAATTAAAACTTTCTAAATCAAGATATAATCTGTGACATGTATATATATATAAGCGTGTGGTAAGTATATAACATACATATTATATATATAGAGAAATTAACGCAAATTACCTATTATATATATATATATATATATATATATATATATATATATATGTTAGGTAATTAGCCTTAATTTCAATCAGTGCAATTTACAACTTATTCCATGAATATATATATATGAGAGAGAGAAATGAATTTTATATATCTACTAAATATAAATATAAATATTCTAGATTGAGTTGTAAAAAAAGGAAAAAATTAGTGAAGAGAGAGGATGCTTTTAAGAAGTGAAAATGAAATAACCATTTCATAGTAGAAGAAGAGAAATTGTTTTGTTGGAATGAGTATTTCGAGGGAATGATTATAATTTACCATTCTATTTTTAATGTAATACAACAAACAAAAGAAAGAGAATCAAAAGTGAAATAATCATTCCATTCTACTTAGATTCCTTCGTGCCAAACTAGGAAAAATGATAGCCGGAAATGGGTCCATGTCCATATATGAAATATGCATACAATTTTATGAAGGCGTACACCGTACACACCAAATAGGCTTTCACGAAAAAGGTGCGTTTCAAAGCATGTTTTTCAGGGTATGCCTTTGCATGTGTCTTTCTCAAAAGTAACTCTCTTTTTTGCCTTTTCTTTACCTTTCCCTTTCCTGTTCTTGTTCTACTCATGAAAGCGTGAGTTTGGAAAAACTCTTTAAATGAAGTGCGCGAGTTTGGAAAACATGTTTGAAATTAACAAGCTAAAATATTATTACAGTATTTGTGATTTCAATCCTCAAGTAAAAGGGTCTGTTTGGTTTTTTGAAAACTGAATAAAAAGATCTGTTTGGTTCGCCATTTTTGAAAATACTCGGTTAGAAAATGCTTATTTTTATAGAAATGTCTTTTATAGTTTTTGAAAAACAGTTTTCTGAGTTTCTTGAAAGTAGTTTTTAGAAAATTGAACCAAATAGACTCTAAATTTCTTGGGGCAACTTCAATATTTGGTACTTTTAAATAAAATTGTCTATTTAAAATTGTCTGTTTGTGCCTGTTATTTTAGGCTGTTTTGACGAGCGATGTTAGAGGATCATGTGAAGTGTATGTTAAATAATGAAACGTAATTCGTCTCTTAATCAAATGGCGTAGCTTTAACGTTTGGAGCTAAGTACAGGCCAAATCATAGTGGGAGTTCAGCTAAAATCAAGCTTATCTTTTCTATTTGTGCATGATCCCACTATTCACTTTAGGTGTTTTAACAAAACCAAGTTGCGATATTGGATAGTTTGGTCTCTCTCGCTAAACTTTTTACAAATACCATTTGCTATTCTGGATTATACTATGAGATTCTCAATCACTTTTCAAAGTGCATATATATATATATATATATAAGAAGGAACTTGGACACAACCAAGACATCTGTGGAGCAAAGCTGGGAAGATGAAGCTTTACTACTTCATTTTAACTATGATTCTCCTAGTCTCCTCAGGTATCTTACTTGTGTCTTAATTTTGATAACAATCATTTTGTCCCAGCAGCAAATGGCAAATGAAAAATGGCTAAGTTCAGCAAATTTCTAAGTACTAAATACCATAAACTGTCTTTATATATATATATATATATATATATATATGATCTCAACTCTTGTGTTGATTATGTTTTTCATATTAGTGGAGATGATGATGATGATGATGATGGGAGACAAGAGGGTTGATAATGGAAGGAGGTGCATGGCAGTGATGGATCCAGGTGGATGTGATCTCTCATCTTGCAAGCAGAACTGCTTTCAAGTGAAGAATGGGAATGGAGTGTGTGTAGCTCTAGCCAATATACAAAAAGGTTATCAATGTGTTTGCTACTTCAATTGTTGAGCTGTTGCTTCTATTTTGTCACTACTCTCTATGAATGTGATCAATGAAATAAATTAAATGCAAATCATTTTCGTCATTTACTTGAACAACAATTAATTCAGTATAAACAAAAGTAGAATTTCTGGTTCTTAAATTAACAAGCATTAAAGGGAAGAGCATGAGTCTGACACTCTGACCAAAGACTCTGCTTCAAAGACAAAACCTTCCAAATTCGACTTCCTTCCCTTAAGGTCAGCCTCAAGAGATTTCATGTAATAACTTTAATCTATATTAATAGTTATAATCATGTCAGAACCTAGCCTTGATCAAACATCTTGTTAGCTAATTAAGATCTCCCAAAACTTTGACCCAAGTTGCTTTTGCCCAGTGATATCTGCTTGAATAATCACTCACCTCATCATCTTCACATTCTTTTCAGCACTAGTTGAAACTGGTTTTCTTTAAGACCAAAGAGTCGAGCGAAAAAGGTAAGAAAGCTAAAAACAGAGATCCCTGCTTGAGTAATTATTCACCTCAATGTCCGAAAATAATTTCTGTACCCTAGTGATTTCTACACTAAAACCCAGAGACCCCCTCTTGGGCCAAAAAAAAAACAAACAGAGATTAGAAGTTGAAGCCATTTGTATAGCAAGCCAGGTTTTCTTAGTCGAATTCAAGACAAGGAAAGCGATCACAAACATTCAATATAGAAAGCTAATTGATGCCAAACAGGGCATTCACGTAGCGAGTAAAAGTAATTTTCTATATTGGAATTTAATATATAACATTTGCATTCTTAGAACCCAAGTTGTACAACACAAATTGCAAAAACAATCAACAAGGACATGGTTTCTTGGTTCATGGTGCCCTTCTATTCAAAAACTTGGAGCTCTATTAGCTCTACGAGAAGCTGGTCAAGGACGATTGTGGAAGCCAAAGCTGCCCTACTCCATGCAAATATAGTAATAATTGTTAATGGCAGTGCAGCAATAAGTATAACATCCCAACAAGAAATGAGCTCATGATTAGGGAAGCTACTGAAACTTAATGCCAAGAAGTCACCTGTCTATAGCCAAGCTGGCAAGAGTCCCATCCTGCCTCTGGTTCCCTTCTTTTCATGGGTGTGGCAGATGAAGCAATTTGTTTAAAAGACTTCATTTGCTCTTCCGTTGATGAATTTCTTACCGGAAGCAAAAATTGTCCTCCATTTCCTCCCCTGCTTCCATTCTCTGCAGAATTTACCCCACCATTTACATTAAAACCAAGCCTAATGCTTTTCATGTCATTCGGGCTTGGTCCAGCAGCAACCTCCATAAGATATGGGGACATAGGAAAGGCGGGAAATGCACCAGGGCCCGATATCTGAGGGATGACAGTAGTTCCACGCGGGTCTGTTATGTATGGTAGGACCCCTGAAGAATGAATTGTGGAGGAAGATACAGGATCGGTAGGGCCAATGCAGAATCCATAATTATAAGGGTAAGCATGAGGTGGTAGTGCCTGTGGTGTATACGGTAATATGGGCTGTAAGTGAACTTCCCTCTGCATTTGTGCCATTGGGGGTCGGACATTTTGTGCAGCGGCAAGAAAGGGTAGGGCATGGCCATTGCTAAAGAGCTGCATAGAACTAAAATCTGCCGAATTTGCAGGTCTCACCCAATTAAAGTCTGGTTGTCCAGAATTTCCCTGGAAAGAAACAGCAGGATTATTCAATCCCTTGTTTCTCAAAAGTTGGCTGCATTGACCTGGCCAGTGAGCATCATTATGTGTATCTAGAGGTAACAGATTGTCATTCAAATCCAAATCCACAATGGAGTGCCTTGACAATGATACTGGTATAGAAGATTGAGGACAGTTTCCATCATTCTCACTAGGACGATTGAGGTCAATATCAAGCCTGTCAGATCGTTTTGAACCGACTTCAACAGAAGACTCTTTAAAAGGGTAACCTGAAGGTATGGTGACATGTTCCCTCGGCAACAATTCCATGGCACAATCATCTCCTGCAGCAGCAACATTGAGGTCAATCCCTGTAAAAACCTGTGAGTGCTTTGAGCTGCAGTTATTATCATTGATGAAAGATGCCCTGTTCCTATTGGAACCATAGGAATGAGAAGCAGGCCGGAAAGCACTAGTTGCAGCAGAACCCCTCCAACCTAGTTCACCTTTCAATTTCAATGGGGCAATAGGTAAGGATATAGGAACTCCAGACTTAGCCACTACGGGTACAGGTGTTGAAACATTGATCACATTATAAGAGGATACAGTTCCATTGACCAAATGTTTAGGGTATTCCACTTCACTTTCCTGGATATCTTCATTCAAATCAAATCCACTCAGACGTGGAGTCTGGCCAACAACTTCTTCAGGTTTTGTAGTCAACTCAGATGATTCTTGCGCATGAGGGCCACTGTTAGTTTCATGCAATGCAGGATTCATGTCCTGTGATGACCCTTCTGCAGCCAAGAAATGTTTATTTCTCATTGGTGTTTCAGGATCCATAACCTCCTCGTTGGAACAAAAACTATCACAGTTGCTTTGTTCATTGCATAACTTGACCCCTTGTCTGTCTTCCGTTGAGCACTTTTTATATGGATCTGCAAAATCCACAGAACTCTCACCATTTTTCTCTTTAACGGAAGAGAAGCTTCCTGAGGTTTCCCTATAAAAACCAACCCTTTTCCCAACTTCTCTCGCAACCTTCCATGCCACCTCCAGTGGATCATCCAGCTCATAGGAATGCTCCTCATTGTGTTGACTCAAAATTTCAGCCTGTTTCTGCTTTGATGGACTGGACTTCCAAATATCGACCTTCTCTATAACTGAAGAGTTGTGGTCTGCAATCCTCCTCAGCACCTTCTTATCATCCCTAGCTCTAACATTGTCAATAGCTCTTTGACTGATTTGTGCAGCCATACCCAAATCCAATACAACACTTCCTACCGCTAGTTCTTCCATGGTACACTTGAAACCCAAACAGTTGCAATTGTTCAAGCCACTAGTGCAGCGCTTGCATGACTTGGCTTCCAGTGACGTTTCCTGAAAGCTGTGACTTGAAGAAGAAACTGGAAGTGTGACATGTGTGGAGTTAGAAGACGAGGACTCGGTTTTAAGTTGTGTAACATGAAAAGAGCCATGCATGATGGACTTCAAACGATCTTCACTAGCATTTATCCAGCTCCCTTTTGTTCTCCCAACATTTGACTTGATGTTCTCTCTGATAAGAGGCGAGCCAGTATCTGAGCTAACATCACTCTTCACAGAAATGTTCTGTGCAGAATCAATTCCATTCATAGATTGTACAGAAACTTCACTATCCTTTGGATTGCCATCACAAGCATGTTCATCCTGAAGACTTGAAGATGCATATCCATTGCTACAAGACATTGAACCTGAAGTCCGTTCAGCACAAATTTCTTTCTGATAAATTCCAAGTTCAACCTCTAAATGCCTTGATGTTGAAACAGCAGGTGATTGTGGTTTCAAATTGTTTGCATTATCTCCTTTTGTGCAATGACTGGTAGAAACACGATCACACATTGGGTACTTCCTTTCAATTTCTGACGAAGTTTCAGCTTCACAACTCTGGATTTCTTCACTGGACAGTCTGGACATACGTTGTTGCTTCTCCAATACAGCATCTGCATCCTTAGACTTCCCACAACTGTTAGACTTACCGTTTTCCTTCCTCAAAGTATCCAGATTTTCACAAGAATATAGGTGCTCAACACCACTTGCCATTTTACATGCTCTGGAATCAGGCTGATCCATAAGTAGTCTATTGACTGTCCTAAGAAAGTATATCTCAAACCGTGTATTCGGTGAGTGCCTCCAGAAATGTAATCAATGACCGTAAATCTTGGCAAAAATACTAAAAGTTAACATTTTGCACTTGTCTCATGAGTGCTTCCAGACTTAATGACAATCTTCGCCAACTCCAGGAAGGTCAGCAGATCCATCAGTCATTTGTGCGGGTTAATAAAATCCTACACAACTCCCCTCAAACATGATACTGTCATTTTTGAAAAATCGGATATTCAGCCAGGCAGTCAACTAATTTCCTGCAAGATCAACATCCATTGTACATCAGTTGTTGCTTGTAGAAGTAAAAATTACCATAAGCAAAAAGATGTCAATCCATTTCTCATAGAAGGTAGAGCTTTTCAATTTCCTGAAAGAAAAACAAAGAACCATCTAACTTCTTAAGACTCGTAGTTTTGTCAACTTTCCATTCCATAATTATCTAAGTGATTTTTCTGGAGTATTATAGAAAACCATGAAGTATTGCGAGTCTTTTACGAAATCTACTCTACATAAAGAACAACTTATATAAAACATTTGAAACCCTTAACAAAAATTTTAGACTAAATTTCCATCATAGCTCTGAAAGAGCAACTCGAAAATGAAGAAGAGTTGAAAACATTGCATAAGACATGAAATCAATTAATTCATAAATATGAATCTTGAATGAATGCAGAAGTGTAAACCTAAAATACCAAACAAGCTTCCTTGAATTCCTCCTTAATTAAGAAACAAACTAAAAACTATCAATTGTACAAATTTTGAAATCTTCCACTCAAAAAAATTGGAAGCTGAATGCACCAGGTAAAGCAAGATTTTCCCATTCCAAAGAGTTCCAACTTACAATTGGTAATGTAAAAGAAACAATTACTTGTCTAACCATCAGCACCCAAATAAAATTGGGGAAAACATGCATCTCTTAGACAATGTTGCCATGTTTCCAATGGCAAACGCAGCTATGAGCCAAGAAAATTCACTTGTAATAGTGTAATTTACAAAATTTTCCTTTTAATTTTCCAGGAAACATGAGAAATTAAAGTGAAAATTCTTGGTAGTCAACCAGTAAGGAACCGATCAGTACCAACTAATTTCCCTAGAGAGGAGAGCTTATTAATCAAGCATCCGCCAAAGCCTAAGCACAACAACATGGATCTACAGAAAAACAGATAGAATCAAAATCCAAAGATCAACAAATACCCAAAAATTTAGGATTCAGCAAAGCTAAAACTGGATCTGAACAAGCTTTATCCTATAAGTAACTCATTTCCATTATGATACAATCTTACAGAGGACCACAAAACCAAAACGCTGGCAAACCCAAATCCCACAACACAGAAACACATGATACTCGCACACAACAGAGATCTGAGCAATGAAAAAACCCTCAAAACTTAAAATTCTAGTAACCCAAATGAATACTAATTTCTAACAAAAAAATCGAAAGAGAAAACAGAAACCACTTCATATATACAATATATAGATACACACACAACCAACAAATGAATCAGTTTTATGGAAGAAAAAGAACCTGTTCCTGTGGTTGTGTAGAATTGTTGAGAGGTGGAAGATGGCAAAGACTTTAGGGTTTCAACTTTGAGCAAGAGGCGGCCATGAGAGTCAAAGGAAGAACAATGAGCACAGAAACAGAGAACCCAAAAACTCTCTCTCTCTTTCTCTCTCTCTAGTTTAGTTTTTATGGGTCTACACCGAAAGTCCAACCAACCAACCAAGAAATGAGATCGCCCTTCTTTTTCTCCGGAGAGCCCAAGGAGGTGGTGACAAGGACAAGATCATAGTCCCACATAGTATTCCTCCTGAGCTGCTTTTTTTAGAGAGAGAGAGAGAGAGAATGTGTGACGACGCACACTACAATACAAACAAAATGCATTGTAGAGAGAAAAATTAAGATGACGATGTAGAGAGAGAATGTCAGTGGGTAGTGTCTGGGAGGAGTGCGTCAGAGTCAGACAGACAAGGATGTGAAGGTGGGGACACCTCTTCCTCTGCCACTGCGCCCTCCTCTTCTCTTCTCTTCTCTGCCGACGCGGGTCCCACCCACACGTTCGTAGGAATCACACCAATTAATCATCTTTTCAGCTTTTCTTTTTCTTTTCTTTGCTCTTAAGATCACTAACTTTCTTGCCCCCACCAAATTATATATCAGCTCACATGTATATATCTATATATTTATTACACATATCAAAATATCTTTCCGCTGGCCTCTGAGATTTTTTCAACGTTGGGGATTCAGTGCACGCGTTTTCATCACACTATATGGACTTATTCAACAACTACGTTACATTATCTCTGCATAAATTATCTAAAGCAATTGTTGTATAAGCAATATAAAAATATGATATTATTGCATAAATAATTTAATATTGTATAAATGATATAAAATTATTTCATGTCTAAAATTATTGTGTAAATATAAATTGGGCCTCACATAATGTAGATGAGTTTGTACTGGATAAATTTTCTCATTAAAGTATAGGTCGACATCATTTTAATAAGAGTAATGACACGCTGAGTGAAAATTATTATCAAATAGAAAATCGAATCAATTCTCTATTCATCATATTAGTGTATTTGAGACCCAAATATATATTTCACTTTTACCATCTAATGAATCGAGAGTCATTTGATTGTTCATTAAATGATAACTTTCTTAATGTTATCATTTTTCTTTTAATAAATGAATAATATGGTGTGTTGTGCACTTCAGTTGTGAATTTTACTGTTATTCTTGTCGAAACTATTATATTGTCTCCTAAACTATATAAGATTTTCTATCTATTTTTCTAAACTACATAAGTTTCTTGTCTCCTAAGTTTAATTGGTCTTCAAGATTATGTATCTATACAAAACCTTTTTCATAAATACAATTCATAATTTAATGTACAATATTCTCATTATTTCTAACATAGTATCAGAGCCTAATTTCTCTCTAAGTTGTGACCAGCCCTAGACCACAATCCTCTCTTCTCGACTCTTTTTTCTCTTGTTGTGACTGTCTAAGTACAAATAAACCATAGGGTAGTTGCTTAGTGTGTGCAACAATGTAGGGAGAATCTCCTCCCATGTTCGGACCCATATTTTGAAGTATTCCCTTAAGATCTAAAATGTGCTAAGAGTCTCTAGGTATATTTGTGACTTGTTTGGGTTGCCGGTTTGTTCAGTAGCATTGTACCTCGTATTCGTCGTGTCTCTGACAGTTTTGTTGGTATGTATTGGGTTGCCGGTGTGTTCAGTAGTATTGTTTTTCACCTTCAGCGTATCTCCGGCAATTTTGTTAGTATGTATTGGGCTGCCGATGTGTTCAATAGCATTGTTTTTCGTCTTCATCATGTCTCCGACAGTTTTATTAGTATGTTGTGGGTTGTCGGTGTGTTCGTTAGCATTATTCTTCGCCTTCGCCGTGCCTCCAGCAATTTTATTGTGTGTTATTGAATGGAAAAAATTTTGCTTCGTAGTCCCAATCATTTTGTCTCTATAATGGGGGTAAAGGAAAAATAGGTTGGCTTTTGGGGACCATCCTTACTAAAGTCATTTATAGCCAAGCTAGGCTTGGTTGATATCTTCGCTCCCCCCTCCACCTTGAGGGGGGAATGTTGGAAATCATATTTTATTTCCTTTCTTTTTATCAAGGCTGATTTTATTTCCTTTTATTTTTCTTGATTTTATTTCCTTTTATTTCTATTTATGTTAATGCTTGATGTATTCCTCTTGTGTATATATAAAGAGTGACTAATCTCATTTACAGCTAAGCCACTTGCACATATTTTACTTTTTGGTATTAGAGCTTACCAATCTCTGATAGTCTTCACAATTCTCGTCGTAACCACCAGGGATGGCACCATCGACTTCATCCCCGGCGGTCAATCATAGAACATATTTTCCACCTTATATATATACATATATACAAGTTTCTATTTTCGTTTCACATCCACCAACTTCATTATCTAGCCATTCCTCGACGGCTATGTCCAAGATAATTAAGGTCGTTTCACTAGTCCGATGGCTTTGGTGTATGTTATCTGACTAGTAAAAAGACCCATGAAAGAAAAGAAAAATTCATTCATAGAAGCTTAGATATATATATATATACATTTATGTTATGCACTAAGAGGGAAGGAAAAAAGGCAATGAAAGAATAACAAGTAATTTTGTCTAAAAAAGTTAGATTTCTAATCTTTATATAAGTAGGAGCAACATTTTAATTATAGGTCTTATTTTAATTAATAAGAGGTGCACGTATGAATGGACAATCGTTACTCTCGAGCACTACTCTTTCTTACATAGTACAAGTCGAAGTCAAACAATTATTACATTTTTCACAATTCAATGAATAAGCCGTCCATTATACTATTCATTCATTAATAACTTTCTTTATATAAATTATTAGGGAGGCGTTGCACTCCTCTTTTCTACAATTGCACTCCACCTACCTTTTTCTTTTAAAGAAAATGACAAGATGACCCTTAAACTAATTAATACATTATCCCTTATTTTATAACATCACAACTACCATATATACAATCAAATTAAACTTTTTTTAACCTTCTTTAGTTTCTTTATTTTGAATTTTTTGGGTCAGATCAAAAGAAATTTTTTTTTTTTATCCTTTTAACTTTCTTTAGTACTTTTTTTTTTTGTCTTGTCAAAATGGATAATTTGTTCAACAAAAATAAATTTTTTTATCTTTTTAACTTTCTTTAGTACTTTTTTTTTTGTCTTGTCAAAATGGATAATTTATTCAACAAAAATACATATATATTTTTTTGCTTCTTCCAATATAGATAATTTCTTTTTTTAAACCTATCAAAAGATATAATTATTGAATAATAATAAAAAAAAAAATTTGGGTACTCTTAATGTAGATCGTTTATTCAACAAGAATAATTTTTTTTATGTACTTTTTTTTTTAGTCCTGCAAAAATTTATTCAACAAGGATAACTATTTTTTGGGTACTTTTTAATTTTTAATTCATACCAAAAGAAATAATTTATTCAACAGAGATATTTTTTTTATCTCATGCCAAAAGATATAATTTCTTTAACAGATGTATATCTATATATATTTTGATCTTGTCAAATGAAATAATTTATTCAACATAGATAATTTTTTTTGGATCTTGTAAAAAGGGAGAATTTCTTTTTATTAATTTTTTTTAGATTTGATTCAAAAAGACCAAAAACGTTAAAAATAAGAAACAAATATGATGTCTGGAAAGGTAATTTAGTGTTTTGAAAAAAGTTAATCATTTCACTTTTGAAGTAAATATTAGAAATATTTGTAAAGACAAATCTAAAAAATTGAAGTATTCTTAAAATATTTGTTTGCCTTTTTATATATTTAAAAATTATCTTAATTCAATGATAAATAAAGAGAGACCTCAATGCTCTTTTTATGACAACCGTCTCTTTATAATATTAACATTCACATGAATTACCAATAAGTGTTTCTTGGCAGTCTTGTCACGTTAATTACCAATATAGGCATGCACGGATAGAGATTTCATGTGTCGCTTTTCATGATGCTTTATGATTGATTGATTCCATTTATCTAGAGAGCACCTTCAATATGTATCCGTATAGTATAGGTGGCGTTTTCATCAAAAGACGAAGTTGACTCTTATGTCTCCCACTCTGTAATGTCACGTTTACGTGTTTCCACCAAAACATTATTATATAACAAAGATAATTGTTTAATTTACCACTTCTGATATTAATTTTAAAATAATGATTTTTTTAATCACACTACGTCCCAAAATTCAAATCATATTATAATTTTAACCATTTGAATAGGACGACCAAGAGAGTAAGAGTGAGAGTGCGTTTGGAGCGCAAGAGTCTCACTCAATTTTAAGTATAATACTTCTCTTACTATTTGACATTTTGTAGCGAACCACTGTAAGGACTAAGAGAGGCCATGGCCTCCAATTGTTTTTTACACCATATATATATATAATTAGTTTTTAAAATACATATAAAAAAATTTACATTTTACTCCCCAAAAAAATATTTCACACCCCTATGTCCGCTCTGCTAACATTGCTATTGCAATTTTTTATTTAGTCAATATTTTTTTTGTCCTGCCAAGTCACTCAATTTGGGAGATACCATTTTGGTTTGATATTGCTACTTGATAAGGCTATAATATATAATTATGCAATGAGGAATGAAGTTAGAAAAGGCTAACAAATATAATGACCTTTGAGGATTTTTTTTTTTCCCTTTGTGGACCTAGTTTCATGTCCATTTTGTTACATGTCTCGTTATCATGTCTTTTTTTCTTGAAAAGGAAATACTCACAATTTGACATGCCCTAAAAAAAATTGCTAATTACATGTCAAACTGGCTTCCACATATTTTCATCCAAATTTCATCCATGTCATGGATAGATCACTCAGGTTCGGGTTCATAAGTTTCCACACCTAGTATGAATTGTACAAGAACAATGGTTAGAATTTTCTTCTCTCTTTGACAATAAAATTATACCTAAGTCACAAAGTAAAAATAAGAATAAAACGGGTACGCAAAAGTAACAAATTTTATATTATACATAGAGTTGTGAAATCAAAACCCGCGTAAAGGATGAGAGCAGCACCTCTTTAAAGAAATGATGTGACATAGAGCTATACCATATCTAATTATCCAGCGCTGTATCATTGCATGTCTTCTCAAACGTACAAGGCTTATGTAAGATCAATTTCAATTCTCTGTACATAGAGAACAGGTACATAGCTTGTTTTTATTACAAAGTGAACGTTTGGACTAACATGAAGGAACTTGTGTCAATCGGTCAAACAATAGTGTATCTATCCACTACGTACCTATTTTATATAATACATATCTATACAACTTGTTATTCGACTGACTCAATCATAGGAGGACTTCAAATTGTGCTGTACTACTCTTAAATCTTTATAATATATTGTTGAAGTAATCTACGACTGTTGGTTGTCCAAAAAGATAAGGAACTTTACTGCCACTGCTTATGTAGGCAGATAAGGCATGGCAATATAGCCAATAGTCATAGGTTGCATGATCTGCTGAATTAACTGAGTGTCTGGTACTTTTAGAGCTTGGATCCTCTTCTACATTAAAGAAGTGCAATGCACTATGTATCGGATAAATTTTAATCGTGTGTGCACGGTGTATTTATATCAGACATATTATAATTCTTTTTACAATAATGAATGTAATTTTTTTATATATTAAATTTGTGAGTAAAGCTATATATTTTAAATAAATATTACGAAATTTAATTCGAATCTATATAGTAGACGATATAATCCATTATTTTAGGAGATAAAATTAAATGGTAAGTTAGTATTAGTGGGATTCCTCTCCTACATGAAATTTCGATAGTATTATTACATGTCACATAGATTCAAGTTAAAATTTCTTGAAATAAAATCGTAAAGTTTAACATTTTTCTAAATTTGTTTCTTACTATATTTGCACCGTTTTAAACATATTAAATAAATCCGGATAGATTTAATATGTGAAAAATTAATTTAATTATGTAAAAAAAAAACCCTCCAAATACAGTGCTGTTACTGAATCCACGATCCGGACTTGTATTTTACGTGAAATAGATAAATACACTTTCAACCCATGTACATGGTCAGTGGGCCCCTGAAACTTGTAAATTCCGGCAGGGACCAAACCAGATTACATGTCGGGCGGGTTTTCCTAGACAAGGAATCTACTTTGACAACGAAGTCATTTCGGGTTCCGTGTCGTTGTGAATGTTATTGTAACTTTTGGCGATTCAATTCATTTCACTCCAATTATATACTCCTGCACACACAGACACATACACATATATAATATATATATTGATGGCAACTGTTATGACTCGTGAGTGATGTTACGTCTACATTCAATTTATTATATATATATATATATATATATATGAGAGAGAGAATAATTCTTAGTCCTTCGTTTGACAGGAAGGATGTGGCAGTCGAGGAAAGATATAAAAAAAAATTTTTGTTTGATAAAAAGTATGTAAGGAGGGAAGAGAAAATATGAGTCATTCTCTCTTTTACGAATTTAGAAACTATCAAATTGGAACAAAAAAAAAACAAAAAAAAAAAATAAGATTATTATAAATATTTGGGTAAATTACACTGACTTTTCCTGAGGTTTGCCCTAATTACAGCCAGCATTAAACTAAAGAAATTTGTTACAATGACCTCCCCTCTAACAGAAATTGACTAACAGAGGTTAATTTTTGGGTGAAATGTCTATTATACCCTTATTAATATTATATTGATATATTTTATTTTATTAATATCACAACACTTGAATGTTAAATCTGACAAATCGAAGCTGAATTCTAAAAAACAGACTTCACAGTTGCGTCCGGAATGGTCCATTTAGCTAGGAACCAGTTTGAGTTGGTAAAAAATGGCCAAAATTGACTTCCCGGAAAGTTCGCGCGGAAAAATGAAGGTGGCCGAAAATTCGCCGGAGAAGATGACCGGAACAGTGCATCTCGCCGGAAATTTGCCGGAGAAGACGACCGGAACAGAGCAGCTCGTCGGGAATTCGCCGGAGAAGATGACCGGAACGGTGCATCTCGCCGGAAATTCGCCGGAAAAGATGACCGAAACCGTGCAGCTCGCCGGAAATTCGCCGGAAAAGATGACCGGAACTTGTGAAAGTTGTCGAAAATTCGTTGGAGAAGATGACCGGAATAGTGCACATCGCCGGAGAAGATGACCGGAATAGTGTATATATATGTATATATAAGTTGATGGGCATTTTGGTCTTTTCAACTAAAATTTTTGACCAAATTAACGGAATTTTGGACGGAGGGGGTCTATGTCATAACGGAGCAAACCTCAAGGGAGGTCATTGTAACAAAATTCAATAGTTTGATGCTGGATGTAATTAGATCAAACCTCAGGGGAGGTCAGTGTAATTTACCCTAAATATTTTAAATTACAAAATTTTTTATATTTATCTTATTTTCTTTATAACAAATAAAGTAAGATATTATTTTATTTTATTCTCTTTCATCTAATAAAAAAAAAAAACAATTTCTTTTCTAAAAATGTCTTATTCATCTCTTCTCTTTATTCCATCCAATTTTTTTCCTTCTAACCAAACTAAGTATAAAGGTAATTGCAGTACCACAATCAAATTGCTTTTTCCCCACGTTGACATGATAACATCCATACCAATGGAACAAATGCCAGCAATTAGATGTGCAGTAAATTGAAATCTAATAAAAAAGCTTACATGAAGTACTGTTAATTTCTTGAAAATTGATAACTTTTCATTAACATTGGCTACAATGCCTAGTGAAATTACAGTAGTAACACATAAACGATGATCTCATATTTGATGATTATGGAACACAACGGGCCAAATAGTACAGTTTTTTTTTTTTACCTGAATCCTCTCTTTAGTCCATGAATATACAAGTAAGCACATTCCTAAGCAAAAGAGTAGCTGAAAATACAAAGAACAGCAAACTTTATGGCATACAAAGTTAAATACACAAATTTTGTATCAAAGGAAAAGAAGATAACCCAAACAAGGTATTGTACAGAAGTAGGTGCTATATATACAACTCTATTATGCATTCAGTAAAACAAAACCTCATCTAATCTGGGATGGGGCATAAATGGGGTTTAACCATTCTGTCTGAAGTTCAACAAGAGAACATAACAAATGAAAACATGTGAACTTCAATTGATTTCTGTGTAGATGCAAAAGTGCATAAATTTCAAATGAAATCTACTGAGTTTTCTAACTGTCGGCAACTGAATATATAGAGTTGCAACTCAGATTTTGGAATTCTCAACAAACAAACAGGTCCTTGTAGACTTATCTTTAAACTTAGCTGAAAGCTTGTTCAAATATGTGCAATAACAAAAGAATGGCATATTTCAAAACTTGGAAAGAAATGACAACAGTTGCTAATTTTTATCGTCCAAAAGAATGACAACAGATAGGAATGTGGTTGAATTGAAAGAATCCTTACATACTAAAGAATATTTCCCAACTCCAGTTTCAGTAAAGGCTTTAAACTACATCCCGAAAAATACAACACTCTTATAACAAAATCACACATCACCTCACTTTGTGACATCAATCCACTGTCACTGCTGCAATGTAATCAGTATCAACAACAGTTCCCTCTAGAGCCTGGAGTCCTCTATCTGATCTTTGTTTCCCTCTCATCGCTTCATCTTATACAACAATCTGCAAAGCATTTACTTGTCTTATGCCTTAAATCTCTAGTCACATTTGACGTTTCTGTAGATCCTCCTTACAAACAAATTGGAGCCCAGATAACCAACTGCTCCTGAATTTTCGATTAAAATAAGAAGAAAAAAAACTATCATTGTTAAAGGAATAAAATTTTACAACTAAGGAATGGCAGAGATTTAACAAAAAGTAGATCTTTCCAAAAGCTTGACAATTAAGACGAGGGGAGTGTAATCTCAGAAATATATCAAATTAGCAAAACTTACCACAAAGTATACCTAAACCAAGACAGAACATCAAGGTGTATCCAAAATAAAAGCTGATCTGAAAGAAGCCCGACATTTTTGTCTTCAAATGATAAAAATAGATAGAGTACAGGAACACATAAACAGCAGTGGAAGCAGCACAGAAGAATGAAGTCCATTGCCAATGATAGTTCTCAGCATTCAACAAGAAATAGGTCCCAACAATTGTCACACAAATGGTGACGATGGTCAGAATCACAAAAACAAGAAGCATAAAGCCATACACATAGTACACCTGTTGAGCACATGGATCAAATGAGATATGGTTAACAGACACGCGGCAGACGAAACTTAGAATTTTAAAATTATGGATCTAATGAACAAGTGATAGGAGATAAGAATACTTATAAGGGGAAAAGAATAATCCATAGACTGGTGAAGATTGTCAATGAATTTACGTGTCACATAATCATAGCTTACACTTGATCGGGAAAAAAAAGAAGAAAAGGAAAAAGAGAGAAAATGTCTATAAGTCCACACTAGAAGGCTCAGTTCAGATATGGATGAAGCAATCATCATCTTTGAATGATTATTAAGCATCTAATTTGACATATTTATTAACATATTTTAAAAATATAATCCATAAATAGCAAGATAAAATCAAATGGTTCAAATCAAATTCAGATATATACTGCAGGATGTTTGTATCCAGACTACCTTTAATAGGCGAAAATGCTATCAAGAAAGTTCTCCCATGACAAGAGCTATGAACTCTCTTTAGCCGTCGGATTGAAAAATTTATTAAAAGACAAATCTGACGGTCTTTATTCATGGATCTTGAAACCTTTTTTCAATCCAGTGGTCAATAAGAAGAACTCATGACTCTTCTCGCAAAAGAGACCTCTTCGCCTTACTCTTATAAGGCAGTTGTACCAAAGTTGGGTTCTTGTACTGGTTAGAGGAATCATATCCAATATTTTCACTGAATAGAAAATGGAATAAACAAGGCCAAATATAAAAATTCTCCAGCCACGGCCACAAATTTTCCTTCAGATATCATTATCAATGGCTAACAAGCTTAAAAGATCTGATTATGCACCTCTTTTTGAATGTGATAAAACAGTATACACACAGTGATTATAACGTGGCATATATATTTGTCTGGCAATGTTAAATCTCAAGCAAACTGAAATTATCAGTATTCTGACATTTATTTCAACTGGTCAGGAACAGAAGAATAACTAAGAAAATATTAAGATATCCTGGTATAATTAAGGACCAAAATCTCTCACAACTTCCGGTCAAATTATTGCAGGAGGTAAGATTTACCTTGTAATTCCAGAAGGAAGTGAAGACAAAATACATCTCTATGAAAATGCTTCCAAATGGAAGCAAACCACCCATTAGAGAGACTACAAATGGCGTGAGATACCATTTCTTCTCAGGGATTGGACGAGGAATGGTCTTCACACGACACGGATTGTTTGGAGCACCACTCCAGTTTTTTCCTATAACAGTGCCAAGAAGTACCAGAGGAAAGGAGATAAAAGCCCAAATGACAAAAATGACAACCATTGTACCAAAGGGAATCGCAGCTAGAGATCGGTAAAATATAGCAATTGTGTTCAAGATGAATCCAATCCCAAAGCACAAGAAAGGGAAAAGTGACGCTGTGAGTATCATTGATTGTACCCATTTTTTACCTGAAAAGATAAGTTAGAAGTAAGCCTTCAACAAGTACTTGCTGAGAAGATAATGGGATGACAAGGCATGACTTGAATGTAAATAAAAACAATAGGCGAAGAAATAGACAAACTACATACCACCATATCGGGAATACATGCCACCACTCACATAACCAGAAATGAATGATGTGAGAGCATAACATACTATAGAAGTCGTGACAATTGCTCCTCTCCTGAGGCACATAAAAATCATAGCAGGTAATGATCTAATAAAGACGATAAGACAAACTGGCAAAAACACAACTACAAATAGAAAATTTGAGAAACTTAAAATAAGACTTTTGCAACAATCAACTCAAGAAGTGACCAGGGCATGAGTCAATAATATAGGAGCAATAATTAAATTTCTAATCCAGATAAGACATTAATCAAGCCTCTGAATCTTACAAAAATAGATGCATCTTTGGGGGAAAAGGGATGTTGCGTAAATAGGAAACCGGATTTTAAAAAGGCACAAGGAAATCACTGACAATAGAAAAATAGAAAAACACATGATTTAGATATACATGTTCCAAAATATTGTATAGCTGATCTTTTTACGTACCCTATGTACAACATCCCAATAATTGTTAATATTATGACAAGGAAAGCAAGTGTTGCTAGCTGAGCACCAATTCCAACAACAGATGAAAGCAGAACCAGATTTGGGGGAGGGCGAAAGACGTCTCCATGGACAAGTTTCCAACCAGACTCTTCACTTACATCCCTTTCCTGAGCAGGGAAATCGAAAAAAAGTATGCACTTGTGGATTTAGCTTATGAAAAGAAAACTCAATGAAACTTATTGACTGAAAAATTAATATATACATATTTACATGCGTATATCATAAATAAATTTATATATTTATGCATGAATGTGTGTGTGTGTGTGTGTGTATCGTAAACATGCAAAAACTACAAATCAGAAAGCATTACCAGAGTCTCTAAATCATCATCTTCTCGAGCATATTTGGCATAGTCCTTTCGAAGAGTACGCAACAATATCATTGACACCAAGCCAGTAAGGAAAATAACCATCATGAAAGAATTGAATACGGAAAACCAATGAATCTGTGCAAAAGTAAAGGTTATTTGCAAGATTTCTCAGAGGAAGTACAAGAACAGAGAAGCATTTTCTGATGATAGTAACAAAATATTTCTTTGACGACACCTTTCTCAACAAGATGCTCAGAAATCCCGAAGTTTAGCAAGTACAAGTTAATGAATAGACTCTAAAATTTTTGCAAATAAACAATTAATAGCTTAATAAATGTTCTACTGCTACAGTGGTGGAAATAAATAAACCAACTGGGTGACCATTATTCACCTGGTGCTCAAAAAAAGGATGGTCCAGGTAAACATCAAAACGACGCGCAAAAGAAATGTCTGTTGAAATCCATTTAACAGAATATGTGATGCCTAATACTCTCCCCTCTTCCAATGGTTTAGGGCTGTCTTGAGTGAGATTAACATGAATAATCTGCAAGAGTAGAAGTTCTGTTAAAAAATAAATAAGTTCCTTAAGCAGATTGTAGAAAAATTCACTATGTACATTAGGAACCACAATGAATATTATAGAACCTACATGATCCCCATTGTATTTAACAATAATATTCTTGTTTGTATAAAGCATATGCTTATTATCAGGGCTTCTATGAGGATGCAGTGCACCAACAAAACCTGATCCCAAAGAATTTGCAATCAGATCAAACTAACAAAATGAACTCAAACAAAATGGAAAAGAAATTTGTAATTGACTGCATACCCCATAGAGGCAGATCATCTGATTCAATCAAGCCCAAAGCAGGAAAAATACAGAGAGAGAGAGAAGAGTTAGATAGGTAATGAGAGGAATATTGTAAGACAATATATTGTTGTAATAACCTAATCCTCGGCTCTGAGTAAAGGAAAAAAAAAGGAGTTGAAAACATGAAATTATGGAGGAAAACATTAGCAGTAACAGAACTTAAATAATCATAAAGAATGTACCCATGAAGAATTCAAACCAATACGAATTATCTATTGCATCCTTTAACTGTTTAACCTTTGTTGCATCTAGTTCAAGTTCACAGATGGTATTCTTGTCCACATTTTCTGCAGAAAGATATTGTCATGTAAGATATAAATAGGCTCTTAGCGACAAAGAGATGAAAGTACGAAGGAATACGTACTCTTAAATTTAATATCAATTTGGCTATCAATGAGCTGGTTTCCACCCAGAACCTCACCAAGGCCACCCCACTTATGAGCCGCATTACCAGATGGGTGACAGAATGGAAGGCTGTAGTAGTTGTAGGTTTCTTGTGGATTATTATATGGGCCAACCTTGTTTACCCATAGAATGACAGGATCATCTGCTTGATACTGTAGGATAAACCAAAACATTTGATGATAACATTAAAGAGAATATATAGAAAAAAATTCCTTAGAAGCCATATGTTTAAACTGAATTATAAACAGCAGAAAGAACAACAATAAAAAAGATCAACTACTCCATGGTCTGCATATAAAATTAAAGTTTTATTTTAGCTTCATTCAGTCTTTATTTGGCAAAGTGAGATAAGGCTAAACTTAGAAGTAGACAAGTAAAATGATACATGGACTAAGATGCTGGCATAGCCAGTGTTTTCTGAGTGGAATAGCATACTATTGGAGATCTAGTGTGATTTAGAATTAGAAAGCTCCAAGTGTTGCCAATAATTTGTTATGAAAAAAAACAAATCTGAAGTAGAATATGTGTATATATAAGTGTGCAATACCAATCGGACTTTTTATACTAGATAATCAATCTTCTGAAAAGATTTAGTAACAACGATAGACTGATTTTAGCCTTTTTGCTGAGTCAATACATGTTCTGGTTCTGTTTCACAGACACAAATAAGACAATTATGGTTCTACCATGGTAGATGCTTTGAATGATAACATAACAAACTCTTTTGGACTGCCAAAGCATCAAAGATGATTTTAGAGTTAAAACACAATGGGCCTGCTTGGTTCAATTTTCTATTATAAGAGAACTGAAAAACAAAAAAAAAGTTCAAAAATTCGTCATGCTAAAAACTGTTATCACAAAAATTAGTTAAAAAATGCCTAATTTTATAAAACAATCTTTTGTAGTTCTTTCACAATGTTTCTGTTTTCAAAATTCTTGATACTCGTTTTTAAAAAATTAATCCAAACAAGCCTAAGCTTTTTTCCCCTTTTTTAAATACACAGAAGAACTTAGTTGAATACTCGAATACATGACCCAGTTTTCAATGTCACTACACACATGCAAATAGAGCAATAGATTGTTGGCTTGAAACATGTGGCCAATGTTTTGCAGAACATGGATCTTATTGTGCACAAAACAAGAATAGATAAGAGGCAATAACACACTCCAGCAAAGTATGCCCAGCCTTTGATGCACCCATCTATAATTTTCTCCAGTTAGAACTTAGAAGAAAATACAAAAAGAAAATATAAGCAGTACCGACAATGGGGTTTTTTGATCCATGGTACTGGGAGAGGTAAACTGAGAACAGATCTAACATCATGCATTATTTTCACAAAGTGGTCACCCTGAAAATCGAACCTACATTAGCATGTTTGTCAACCTGAACTTTTATAGTTGCAGTAAGAAATAGCCTACCCAAGATACATCGGTTCAAAATCAAACAAGTTCCTTCAAAATGGAAAGAGTGTGGGCTCTAATTTGGTTGGAAGTTCAGAAATCAAACAAGGGTTGACCATGGGCGTGGTTAGGTATCACATAGGAGGTTATTAAAGTTCCACTATGTTACGATCATCCTTTACAATTACAATTCACTACTGCCTAACCTCACAGATCACACCTTTATCCATTAGAAGGTATGGGAAGGTGGATCAAATAAGGATTTGTATGCATTAGTGAAAGGTTTTTCATTTTACTGGATGTGCATATTACTTAAGATATAAGATATGCATTAAATAAAAATTGCAAAAAAGGGTGCTAGTTAAAATTGACAGGGGGAAAATCGAAGATGACACATGGAAGAACGATCTGAGGATTAGATTAGTTGAGGAGAATCTTAATGTGCCCAGCTCAACCAATAATAGATAATACCCGCTGCATGCATGCAAGTCTTCATCGGTATTAACAGGTCAACATGGGTTAAAAAGCCCTCTACTCCACTGAAGTAGTGTTAGATCATTAAGATAAAGTACAGCGGAGTGAGTTGACTGGTTATGCACACTGTATCTCGTCCAATTTATTGTGATCACAAACTCAAATAGCGGAACCATTTTTATAAGTAGAGTAAGGATTAGAACAAAAATAGGTATAGATCAAGGCTGTGATGAGGGCACCCTCATCACCATTGAGATTACAGTTAACAACTCTAGAATAGGTCTATAAAAAAGCCAACTGAAGCAGAGTATCAAAGCTGTTCAAAATTCGCTAGGTTGTACTTGGATTTAGCTCAAGTTGGGAATTAGTAACAAGGTTGACTACTCAAAGATAGGGAATAAGATAAGTTGACCAACTCTAACTAGGATGTTCAAAGTCAGTCAAATGTGGATTCAGCTCTAGCAAAGATAAAATTCCATCCAGCATCAACAAACTCTTCAAGCTTGGTTCATGTGGATATGACAGAGCTCAAGCATGATTACAAGCCTAAGAAGTTTCTTCATCACCAGATCTGACAGTCTAAAGTGATTTCCGAATGTGATAGTCATACCTGCAGCAAACTAATATAGACCCCTCATTCAAAATGTAAGTCTCTTGATACTATTCTCTCAATACTTATTTCCTCAGTACAATTCACCAACTTATATTGTTTATGCTCAATACTTCAATTTGTTTTAGTTTTCTATTATGATAAACGAAGGATAGCTTGTCGCGCCTGTGTACATCTTCCTCGTTGCTCTAACATAATTTCATTCTCCATTCAAAAAAAGAAAAAAAGAACAAGTTAAATTTATTAGTAGATTTTTTTCGTAGAAAATTTAGAATTTTATTCTCATACCAATTACCAATTCTGTGATGAGATGTTGATGAATTGTATCGATGCCACAATACACCCCTTACCTCTAAAAGGAATCTGCAATATGATATATGCATAGAATATAGTTGAACAGGCTAGGTGAAATTTACAACGATGCTTAAATATGAGGGGAAGTTTTCTCATTCTGTTTCAAATGTTTACATGGAAATGATCAATACTTCACTCTTACAAATATCAATTTTGGGAATTATTCAGGCAAGGTACCACAACATAAAATTTACTAATCACGACAAGAAAAAGAAGAGTAAAGGGGAAAAAAGATTTTAAGAAATGTGAAACCTGTGAGTTCCCTTGTCTGACAAAAAGAGATAACAAGAACATTCTAAACACAATAGATCATTTGTGGGTTGTGTAACCTTGTTGCTTAATTTACAGGGAAAAAAAAACCATGTTGCTTAGATAAGTTTTTTAACTTTTTCCTTTAGTTATTAAAGGAGCAAGTATAGAATAATGGGTATTTAAGAAACTATAACTATGTTAGGTTCTTGTAATTGAATGAAAAAAACATAAGGAATCTGCCAAAGAAACAAAGCAAATTCTTCAATTATTTTTCTTTCTAATGAAACATAATATTACAATTCGGATAAAATGGTAAAAGGAATATTTCCATTATAATAAATTCCAGCTTATTCCAAACACACAAATGGAATTTTATTTCAAATCCAATCCAATTCCAATTCCTTTTTCAAATCCAAATCCCATACGAATTTGGTTCCAAACAATGCGTAAATGTCATAATTCTTCCCCTTCCTCAATTCTCAAGAAAACAAAATAAGATGTACTTTATTCCAGACAACAACGAAGAAGGAAAAAAAAAACCATGATTTGAGATCTAAATGTAAGACAATCATATCTCTAAAACTCTTGTCACGCCATTACCCACCAAAAGAACCTCAGAGAACACATGATAATTAATGAAAAACATAAAATATGTGAAATTAGATGAGAGAAATGACAGCATTGCCCGGAGATCCACAAGTTCCACGTGAAGAATACAGATAATTTAGAGCAGTTAATTTACCTTGTGATCGGACTCAGAACAGGACGTCGGCCGAGAGGTGAAGAAGAGAGAGAAAACGAGGAAGATGAAAAAGGATCGGACGGTGGAAAGCATGGCTGGAACAACAATTCAGCAATCTGGCATCTGCGGAGTGTCCATTCTCATTTCGTAATATGTTGATATTATATATACATATAGAGAGAGAGCTTACAGGATTTTGAGAGCTCAACGACTCAACTTTGCGTACATCTGAAATTCGTTGGGAGGCTCTAATGAGTCGGAGGCCTAGTCTGCTTCTGTGGTTCAAGTAACCAATTACTACCTGCCATATCAGGTGTTTTTTTTTTTTTTTTTTTGCTCTCTCTCTCTCTCTGTCTCTCTCTCTGAAATGGGTTCCGCTACGTAAGGATGACAACGATGCGGGTTTAAAGTGGGGCCTCTTTTTCCGTCTTTGTACCCATTTGAGTTTTACAATTATGTCCCCTGACCAAAACCTTAGCAATACAGCAGTGCTCCCATTTCCGTTTCCGATCCCGTTTAAATTCTTCACTCCATCCTGTTTAAATTTTTACTCATTTTTATTCTTAATTTTTTCACTCAAATTTTAAAATTTTATATTTAAAAATTTAAACCAAATAACATTAATATCGATAAGTTTAAAGGTTTCCAACATACAAAGTAAATAATTTAAATGACATTTTTCCAACAATTTGTGTAATTGAAAAATTATGATTTTTAAGACTTATGTGTGTGTGTGTATATATATATGAAGATAAAATAGTAAATTCTCAATATAAATGAGATGGGGTGACATTCTTCTATCCTCGTCCAACACTTGCAGAGATTTTCACTCCTAAGAAACTTGTCCCAGCCCAAAACCCTTAAACGGGCTTCCAAAAACTGTTTTAAATTGGATGGGATAGGGCGAGGTGTTTTGCCAAATCTAATCTCCGTGCCTCATCAGCGCAAGTGCACAAGGGAGGCTGATAATCACTCTTAAGAGAGAGTGGACCTCACAGACAAAGTAGAATTCACTACATGTGGAATGAGTGATCTCCACCCTCCCCTTTGTTGGACCGTCTCATGCTCAAGTATAAACATATGCTATTGTGGTTAAAGTAACCAATCACTACCTGCCACATTAGAATTTTTTATATTTACTTCATCATCACCCTTGCTTTAATTTCATAAAAATAGATTCATCACACCAAATTTTTTATTTTTTCAATTCTTTTCTATCACACATCATTTCACTTATGTTTTGTTTGGTGCGCTGGAATGGAGTGTCCATTCCATCATTTTTGACGTGTTCCTTTGTTTGGTACGAAAAATTAATGTTAGAATAATCATTCCAAGTCATTCCCACAAAAATCATTTTTAGGCATTTCACTTCTTAACTTATGAAATGTCCATTCCATTCCCAAGTATTATTAAAAAAAATATTATCTTCCCAACCTTATTACTATGTATTAAAATCTCTTTTACCTTAGTACTAGCCGTGAGTATGATAGAATCATACGCCATAGGAAGGTACAATAAAATCAAATGGTATAACTGCGGTAGAGTCCATATAGAGCTCATGTGCTCATATGCATATATAATCTTACTCATGGTCAAATAAAATGACAAACTAATTAGGAGATTTTGGACGAGTACTTGGATTCTCTACTTCCTACTTTTTTTTTTTTTCACATATCATTTTATCTCTACGATCATATATCAAGTTTGGTTTTAGGATAATGCTGAACACCTTTACAGTAGACTCACTATAATTTGGTAGAATGGTAAAATTAAAACTTATAATGATATATTTGGAAGCACTTATTTTTGTTTAAATATAACATAAGAAGCTAGATATTCCATATTTTTTCTTTTTATGAGAGCAATATTGGTATTTTTTTATCATATAATGCCAATAATGCTATAAAGCTAAAGCTAGTATGTGTGTGTGTACATATATATAGACTTTACAATTTTATTGGCATCCATGCATGACTTACCAGATTTCTACTTTGAAATCTTGCAATCATTTGGTTTTCAATGTCTACAAATCACAGATTGAGATGACACTTAAAATATTAGTATAGTTGTATGTGTTATATATGAATATATATCGTGTGAAGTGCTTTTGGTGAAAGGCGAGTAGGATTGGAATTTGGGTAGGAGCTTTTTTGAGGTAATTTTTTTAAAGGGAAAATTAGATTTTTATGACCAATTCTAAACAAAATTACTCTAAAATGACTATAAAGTTTGAAAAAGATGAATAATCACCAAAATTGAAACTTAATTACTAATGAGTGACTATTTGATCACTTATTACGTAAATATCATTCCTCTAATAAATTATTTATAATTGGACAAATTTACCCTTTACATTAATCTCAATTAAATATCCTTCCTCTAATAAATTATTTATAATTGGACGAATTTACCTTTTATATTAATATCAATTAAACATTTTGCTTCAAGTTGCCTTAATAGCCTTAATAAGCAGCGGCTCTTTCAAGTTGCCTAATAAATATTTAGTTTTAAATTTTAACTAATAATTATTTATTTTTATTTTTATATCTTGTATTATTTATATTTTTATATAATTTATCGTTTTTATTGTTTATTTGCATATGATGCTAGAAGTTGTTATTTGGTGATGACAACTAGAACACTGGTGTACCAACTAGAATAAGAAACAATAATTTAGAGTAGCAACAATTAAAATTCTTTTCTCATATAGTTGGATCTTGTAGTGATTTTGTTTATTTTTCATGGTGGTATTGTTTAACTATTAGAAATGAATTTCTTTTTTTTGGTTTTGGATAATTGATAGCATATGTTAAAAAATAAATTATTTGATAAAGCAAATCGAAATATCAGTTTTTTGCACGTAATGGTGTGGTCTGTGAATGGTGTTAAGGTTGTTTAATCTTCTTCAAATTGAAGCAATATAAATAACATTGCAGAATCATTTGGTTTGAATTTTTTGCATTTTTTTTCTTAGGTCCAAGTAGAATGACTTTTCTTTTTCTCTTTGTTAGCATAGAAATTGAGAAACAATACACTCCCAGTTTACAGTCTTAAAGTTTATACTTGTCATATATTGGTAACCTCAATTTTGTCTATATATATATATATTACTTCTCAATTTCTACACAGAGTTAGTATGAATTGAATATAAATGATGTTTTATGATATTTGTTTTGTTGATCTAATAAAAATTTTGATCTCTTTGCGAGAGAAAAAAATTCTCATTTTTTGTTCTCTCAAACACTTCAAAAGCAAATTTAAGCAACTCTTAACGTGTCTCAAATTTGTTATATAACTTCTTATCCTCTCTGTTATGTAGTATGTTTTGAGACCATGGTAGAGAGAATGAGAAAAGGGACAAGGATGATAAAAAAAAATCCTATCTTTTTAATTGGTTGACTGACTAATTAAAAAGGAAAAAAGAGAAAAGATGAATTCAAGGAGTTATCATTATATTGAATGGTAATTTTGTCATCTAAAAATTATTTTTAGAATGTTTAATAAATAGGGTAAATTATATTGACCTCCCTTGAAGTTTGTCCTTATTACACAATATATCAAACTTATGCATTTTGTTACATTATGGTTCCTGATATTTGCTCCGTTATGACAAAAACACTCCTCCGTCCAAAATTTTGTTGTTTCCATCCATAAAAATTGATTATAGTAACCAAAATATCCTTCAACATTTAAAATGACTTTATTACCCCCTTAATTGTATGGAAAAAAAAACTCTCCTTGATAGACCAACATACCCTTAGACAAAAGACAAAAAATTTCTTTTTTCTGAGTCCTTTCTTCTTCACAGTCCACTTCATCTCTTCTTCTTTCTTATACATTGGTAACCACCCACAATGAACTTATCCACAGCCTCGTCTGCTAACCGCTAGTGGATCAAACATCACACATGAAGGAAAAAGACTCGAAGATATAAAATCGTGAAGCTTTTGACAAGAATAAAAACTTAATTACTTTTATAACTCAAAATAAATGAACCCTATGACAATCTATTCCAAAACTTATCTGGAAACACCATAGTTGCCAATTTGATGCAAATAGATTGGCAATGAAAAGTTCGTAATTTATAGAGAAAAAAGAGAACAGAGTAATAATCAATTGATTATTCAAGATTATATCCATGAAACATATGAGATCCCTGAAATCAGCCGCGCTGAGGAGGACGAAGAGCCCATCGCCGAGTGTTGGCGGCTCTCATCAATCGATTCTTTAAGATTAATCCGGTTTGATTTGGTTCATTGTGGGTTCAATTACAATTGTTGTGGGTTCGATTGGGTGGTGGTGATGGTGGTGGAAGTGGTGGTTCGATGGATTCATCGTTGTCAGCCCGCCGCTCGGCACATCCCTATTGCACCAGTGTCATTAGCCCTCCACAACTAGCAATTTTCCTTGCAAAATCTCTGCAATCTTAGTTCTTTACATTCTCTTTCTCAACTAAAGAGAAAAGACCCGGGTACGATTGAGATAGAGATGGAGATGTTATTGGTGATTGAAGTGGAGTGAAAAGGTGGGGGAGCTTCCATGGTGGGGATAGTGGCAGGCGGTGGTAGGTGGAGAGGAGAGAGAACGAAGATAGAGATGAAGTGAGAGGGGAGGGAAATTAAAATAAAATATTTAAGATGGGGAAAAGTGTCATTCTATACATATAAACATTTTAATTTTTATATCAATATAATATTAAGGATATAATAGATATTTCATTCAAAAAGTTAACGTCTGTTAGGCCCATCCGTTAAAGGAAAGGTTATTGTAATAAAATACATAAGTTTGATATTGAGTATAATTCGAACAAATCTCAGGAGATGTCACCTCAAATGGTCACTCATCAGCAATTAAGTTTCAATTTTAGTGATTATTCATCTTTTTCAGACTTGATGGTCACTTTAAAATAATTTTGTTTAGGATTGGTCACCAAAATCTAATTTTCCATTTTTTAAAAATAATGTCGGTGAATGAGAGGGATATTTTGGAAAGAAAAAAAAAATCATTCCATTCTAGATTTTAAAATGGTCTAAACAAACACTAAAATAATAATGATCATTTCATTTTAGCGCCATTTTATGTGTCAAATCAAATATTAAAATAAAAATGATTATTTCAGTCTATTCTCATTTTTACTAACATTCCATTCCTAGCCCATTTCTATTTCATTCTTGCCTATGAAACTTACCATTAGTACTGCATATTAGAGTTGTGATACATCTGAACGTTGTGCACCAATTAGATCTCACTATAGTAGTGTGTTGGTACACAACGTTTGCAATGCATGATTCTCTCTCTAAATTAGGTGAGAGGATCATTTTTCTTATATTTAACTTGCTAAAATCATTTATAATAACTTAATCTCAAGTACGTCTCATACTAAATTTTCTCTTCTAACTACATTTACAAGTGTTCTTAACACGTATATATACCATAAAAGTAACCTTATTTCTTCGGCAATTCTGAGGATCTATCCTAACATTATCATATTCTATGAATGCATTATTATTTTTTCTTTTTTAAAATTCAACGCTTTGCTCCGTATAAAATAATTAACCTAATTTTTTATTTTTTCCAAAAAGTTTAGCAAACGCCACACACCCAAGATTTAGAAGATAAAAGACTGAAAAAACTTGCGAATATAAGATCAGTTATTATAATTTACTAGGTGTTGTGACTGATATATATATATATATATATGTTTTTTTTTTCACATTTCTCAAACTTAGACAAAACCGATTCAAAGTGTCACACACTGATTTTTCAACTCTATTCAAATTGAATTTAAACAACCATCAGTTTTAACCGAACCAAACTCGCATTCAAATTTTTAGTGTTGATCACTTCTTTTTCCTCTTCCCTATCTGTTATTAACTAATTATTATTATTATTATTTAAAAAATTTTGTCTTTCTTTATTTTTCTCTTAATTTGTGTATAAGATAAATCATAGCTAATTGGTGACATAATCTGATTTTCATTTTTTTAAATAAAATTTTCTTTCTTTTTTTACTCTCATTTTTTCAACTGAGGTATTGTATGTCTAATTGTCTATTTTTGGCAATCCGAAAATCAAAAAGTCTTTAATTGCTATCTTACACTGGTCATGCAAAAGTATTGAAATCCCACTGTAATGTAATGCAATAAGATCTATTAAATGTTTAATTCATTGTATAGCTTGGAAAGGAGTTCTTCACAGTTGACAATTTCAGATTTTGAGAATATAATCAACTCCTAAATTCAGTAATGGCATAAAGAGGAATTAATTAGATATCAATAATTCAACATAAATAAAATGTTTCACTTCATATGATATAAAATTTCAAAGAAAAAATTCAGACAAATCAAAACATCAATGTCAATTATCAATTTATATACAAACAAAACAGATCTATCAATTGAATTCAAGGCAAAGCAGTGCCAGGAAATTCAAGACCATCATCTTCATCGTCTAATTCATCACCACAATCATATACAGATCCAACAACAAGGAACAATTGATCTTCAAGATACCTCTGCAACAGCACCACTTCATCACCTCCAGCTCCGCCACCTTCCTCGCATCGGCGGAGCCCCTCGCCGGCAGGATCCAGGCAGTCGTCCGGTGAAGCTGTCTTCAGTCTGTTCCGCCGGCGGCGGCGGCAGAGGCGGAGGCAAATTTCGATGGCGCAGAGGAGGGGGAAAGTGGCGCAGAGAAATGGGAGGAGGAGAGGCGAGCAGAGAGCGAGGAAGAGGCACCGTCTGCGACGACTCCTAGGCCAAGACGTCAGGATCATCGCCGCCGATTTGATCGTTGCCGACGGACGGTGATGGTCGTCGTCATCGTTCCGGAGGATCAGTAAAGTTTGGCGATTCTGGTGCTGGTATGCCCCTTTTTCTTTGCCCCAAAGCCACCATTCCCACATGACTTCGTTATTTGTTTATACATAAAGAACGTGTTAAGTGTGTGTGTGTGTGATTGTGACTGCTTTTTTTGGCTCAACTCTGAACAGAGTGTGTGTGCGTCATTGGTTTTTAAACCACAACTTTTTTGAATTTGTGATTTGTTTTTCAATCCAAATTCTAATTTTTGGACTTTTCTACACTATGAGATTTGAAATTGCTAACTGATATTTAAGAGGAATGCGAAATAACAAATTTTGTTGGCAAATGAAATCCATGTGAGCCCCACTATAAACTTATCTCATTGTCCCAAGTCTCATCTATTCAAAAAAAAATTGAAAAAGAATTTTATCACTGACTAAATATCGACACATGCTGGGAGTTCTAATTTCTTTGAAAACCTACTCTAAATGAATATGGAATGGAATGATGGCATGTGTCTGGTGATGAATTATAGAGCATTGTAAGAGGGCTCAGGGCAGACATATTGTTGTGGTAACTTGGATCATATAGCCAGGTCCAAAGAAAATAAAATAAATACTATTATTGTGTTTATTAGTTTGCATCCCACTAGTATTTACTCGTAGTAATTTAGGATCTGGAAAATATTTTTTATTTTTTGTTTTCTGTTTCTGTATCTTAAAAAGGTAAAAACAGAAGAAAACTGATGATTAATAAAATGTTAATGAAAAATATTTTTTCATTTTTGTGAAAGAAGAATGGAGAAAAATATATTTTTCTTCTATTTCTCTACTGTAGCAAGAAAAATATTTTTTCACTATAGCGGAACCCAAATTACACTATCTTTTATCTTTAACTAAAAACAATTGCTACGAACAAGTTGAATCCATGCCCCATGGAAGATAAAAAAATAACTTTCACTATTCATGATTTTTTGCACAATTTTTTTCTTATTTAAATATTATAACATTTTTCTTGTCCATAAATTGCCCATTTTTGAATATTTATAACATATCTTTGTCATAAAAATTATTGTATTCATTTTCATTTTTTTTCTTTTTTCTTTTTACTTTTAACTCTCCCCACTTTGCAATCCTAGCTCCCTTTGCTCACGCTATCATCACACATAAAAAAAAAACTTAATGGAGTAAGTATTAGAGTTAAAAAAAAAACTCAACTATTTGAAAATTGTAACTTACCAAAGTGCCAGTAATATACATCTAATTTACCATTTTACTCAAAAGAATAAAAAATAAAAAGAACATTGGTTCTAAAATGACAAGAACCCTTAATGACAAAAATAAAATTAGGATGATATGAAATATGGATAACCTGTTTACATTCCTGTTCCATTTGGTAGGAATGAAGAAAATTAAATGGAAGGAAGAGAAGAAGGGAGGGATGAGATATTCTTAGAGAAGAGATTATGTTCGTCCCTATTTTTGTTTTATTAGATGGAAAAGAAAATAATGAGTTAATTTCCTACTTTATTTGTTAGGAGAGAAGGAGAGAGATTTTTAATTTATTTTTATCATTATACTCATCACTATTTATAGTGCTCTTTTAAACATTTATTATGCTATAAGTCTTGTTTTGTAATTTAAAACTTTTTTAATAGTCTTGTCTTTTTTCTTTTTTGTCTTCCGTCCATATTTGTAGATGTGGCAATTTGTGTTGGTGAATCATAATTGTGTCATGTCGGTCTATGAATATTTTGCTAAACAGGTCAACTCGAAACAAGATCCATTTATTAAACAAGTTACACAGGATGACCTATTTGACTCATTTAGCATAAATGAGTTATGTAATTTGTTTATTAACTTAAGTATAAAATGCAAATATGTTAAAAAAATTGAAATAATAGATGACTAAATTCATGAAAAAAGAATAATTGGGACAATACAATTACAAAAAAAATGCCAAATATAATATTCATATTGAAATAATAGAGATGTTTATAGTTATTGGGTTAAAACATGTTACAGATTCACTTGACATGATTAAAACACAATTAATTAAACTAGTTGAACTACAAAACACTAGGGCCGACCCTGACTATAGGCCAACTAGGTTGCTACTTTGGGCCCCACATTTCAAGGGGCCCCGAATTTATATATATATATATATATATGTAAGGACCAAGAAAAATTATAGATATAAACATATATATGTTGGGCCTCCAAATTATATATATGTATGTATGTATGTATGTATTTTTTTTTTTAATCATGGGTGTCCGGGCCAGCTTACGCATACCTCGACTAATTTCATGAGGCAACCCCGCAGGATTTGTATGTATGTATGTATGAGGACAAAAACACAATATATATATATATGCAATATGAATCACATTTGCCTTTTTGAAAAAAAAGAAAAAGAAAAGAATGAGAGATATAAATAGAATAAATAGTAATGGGAGAAGAGAAAGAGCGTGCGCGCTACACACACACACGCACACACGTAGTCATGAGTGGAAATGATGGGAAGAGAGAGAGAGAGAGCTATATTAAAGAAAGAAATGTTGGTATGGAAAAAGAAGCAAGAGAGGAATAAAAGAAAAAAAATTCAAATACACCTTCCGTTGACTATAGTAGACAAAAGGAAATAAGGGCGGGGGCAAAGACACATGCTATTCTTTTTCTTCTGTAAATTCATCCATGCTATGTATGTATTTTTTTAATATACTTTTTTCTGTTTTAATTAATTTAAGTGATTTCTATTGTGCTTTTTTATTATTTGTTTTCCTAATTTATTTAAGATAAATAAACCTTATTGATGTTCGGTAATTTTTTTATTTATATTTTTTGCAACCCCAAGTCCGAATCAAAGAGAGATTGATAGCTTGGAGTTTGACGATTGCTTGGATTATCTACTTATAAGGTTAGTTATTTTTCTTATGTCTACTCAAAAATTTGAATCTAGGCTTGAAAAAAGAAAGGAAAAAAAGAAGAAAATTTGATTCAATCTAAAAAATGAGTTTTTCCTAAGTTTTTTAAAAACAATACACAAACAAAATGTGTCGATTGAGCCATTTTAATGAAACATCTGCACTGTTATAATTTTTTTGCCTTTGTGAAATTATATGTAAAAAGAACCACTTATTTGAAAAATTGCTTTGGACCTATTTTCATTTTAGGATTCTCAAGGCTAGTCCTGCAAAATACGAACACGACACGATTAATTAAACAGGTTAAACGGGTTGACATGATTATGATACAAAGATCATTAAGGTAAATATTTACTTCGTGTCGTGTTGGCAGATCGAATTTTGTCATCCCTACATATTTGGAAGGATGAAAATTTGTGAAAGATGGCTCATCCATCTTTTTTTATTTTTCCTCATTGCCTCATCTCTACAAAACAAAAAAATTTGTTCATTCCTTCTTATCTTCCCTCCAACATTCTTCCTTCCTTCCTACCAAACAAAACATATGAGTCGATTCATGAATCTACAATGAAGGGTATTATAGAGATTTCAAATTAAAAAAAAGTTAATTTTTGTCATTATTGTAACGATCCGTTAACAGCACGAGGTATTTGCATATTTTTTTAATAGCATAAGTGGTTTTGTACAAAAATAACAGTTTAGGGAATTTTTTTTCAAAATTGTGAAAGTTAGAGAGATTTTTTTTTTTGCAATTTACCCTAAATAGGTTTTATTTTTGAATATGTCAGAGTTTCATAACATCTTACAGAGACCATGAATAGAAAGAAAGAAAAAAAACCTTAAACCAACACGTCAAATTGTTAAAGGAGATGCTTGGACTGGCCATTGATTCTCTTCTTGGTAAAATTTCTTATTGTTTTTGGTGAGAAATAAAGAAAGATAAATAATAATAATAATGGTTGCTGTGACTTAGATAATTATAATACTAAAAAGCAATTTGTTATCAATCATAAAAATCTCATAATATATATATATATATATAGCATAACGTAGATGATTAAATTAATTGAGGGGTTGGATGACTCAAAATTTAGGTCTGTTTACATGAATAGTTACTTTAAAAATTGAATTCCTAAGCTTTTACTAGTTTAGCAAACAATGATTCTTCAGAAAAAAACTAAACATTATTGATGCATGTGTCGAGTCCCAACAACCCAACATATACAATACTGAATGTATTTACATGAATGAATTTGAATTACGCTGATAACACGTGCGGTGAATTTTATTAAGTGCACATCACACTGACTGTATTATAAACATACTATGAGAATAACTTTTATTAAGTGCAAATCACACTGACTGTATTATAGACATACTATGAGAATAACTGATTGTCAAATAAAGGGATTTTGATCACAACCCGGGCCCAAATGAGAGGCACAACCCTCTTCTCTTCCCTTTGGTTTCTAAACATAGTTAATGTAATCGCTGTTATAGGAAGATGAGTGAGCATTAAAGGACATAATTAAATATAGATTTAAATAAAATCGATCTCATGGAAAATTAAATGTTCAAACTTGCCCTCTTTGCTGTTATTACATTAAGAAATCAGCAAAGGAACAGATGGATAGAGAAAAGTTATATTTTTTTTGGCCTGTTAATATATTAATGTCGCGTTTGAAAATATAAAATTGATGCACTGAAATTGAAATTGGTGATAAAAGAGATTTATAAATAAATTTAGGTTGGGCCCAAATCATCACATGTGACCTTTGGTACACAATGCTGCAAGATAAACACGAGAGGTGCATAATCACCACCAAACCACACATATGATTTAAATTCACATATTTATGGAAAAGTTCATCAAATGTGTGAAATCACTCGCAAACCACACATATTGTTTAAATTCATGAAAAAATTTATCGGACTTGTGAAATCACTCACAAACCACACATATCATCTAAATTCATATATTTTTGTGTCATGTGAAAGTTGATTTTAAAATGTTTGAGCTTACTATTCATCCACAAAATTATTTTTTCATTCGGCCACTTGTACGGGTTTCAAGTAATGATGTTGTACTCTCATCAAAATAGTTGGTATTACATTTTCAATATAATAATGTTGTTTTCTCAAAAATAATAAATGTTGCGTTATTGAAACAATGATGTTGCATTTTCAAAGTTTCACCCACCAGATATGATGTTGCATTTTCGACGTGATACCATCTTTGATGAGTTGCGTTTAGAAAAAAAATATTTCCTAAAGCGAAACATGCGTACTCCAAAGCAAGTCCTACTAATTTTCCCAAATTAGAAACATTTTGACCCCTAATGGATGAGAGGCCTTGACAACCTGGTCTTGAAAGTGATGAAATACGTAGTAATATTACAGAGGAGGACAATGACTTTCGAAAGTGAAAGAACAAGGGCTTATTTAGTAATTTGATCAAATTTTTTTTTTTTTAATATTACAGAGGAGGACAATGACTTTTGAAAGTGAAAGAATAAGGGTTTATTTAGTAATTTGATCAATTTTTTATTTTTTTTAAAAAAAATAGAAGGTAGAGAAAAAATGAGTTTGAAAACACATTTTCATTTTCAAAAAGGAAGCAATTTTAAAAATTTAACAACCAATTAAACATAAATTGAAAGTTTCAAAACGAAACTTCAGTTTTAGTTTTATTTTTCAAGACACTATAACTTATTTTTCAAAATAATTGACAATAGATAACATTACCAAACTTATTTTGATTTTCAACTTCTATATATTTTTTTTAACTTGAAAAAGAGAAAAAGACATTAGTTAGCATACACGCCCTAAACAAGATGCAACCTACCACAGTCTCAGTAAGGAGAAATAGAATAGCACATGCAAAACCCATAAAGTAGCAACCTAGAAAACACAAACATTTCGTTGATGGTGTCGTATCCGTGTCGAACACTCTTTGAACACGTGTCGAATACTTCGTGTCCTGATATTTTTCTGGAGACACTTCTCTAACACTCATTGGACAATCCTCGAACACATACCAGACACTTTGTAGCAGTGATGCATATTCAACTATTTTGAAATGAAATTATATGCAATTAAGTTATGATTAAGCTAAATATTGTAGAGTACTAAATAAGTTTGATTTTTTAATCTATTTGTCTATTTTTGTAATATAATTTTTTTTTGAATAATTAATATATATTAATATAGGGAGTTGATATTGAGTCTATTGACACTTCATTAATATCCTCTGGCGCTCCACTCTTATCTTTTTATAAAGTAAATGATTATTTTAAAAAAAAATACACAACTACCCTTTCTGATATTCTCTCCTTGTCTCTAGGATTCAATATTTTTACTCTTTTTTAAGAGGTTCCAAAAAAAAAAAAAAAATTACCCAGAAAAAAAATGAACCAAAAAAATAGTTATCTTTTTCTCTTTTGACAAGATCTAAAACAAAAAATATTATATAAGTACCAAAAAAATATTATATTTATTGAATAAAGTATTTCTTTTGACAAAAACTGAAAAAATGACCCAAAAAAAAGTTCTCTATAGGACCCAAAAAATTGAGTTGTATTACACAAAAAAAAAAAAATTCCATTTTTTTTTATTTCTGATGAATAAATTATCTGATTTTATAAGACCGAGAAAAAAAATATGGTATGCAAAAAAAAAAAAAACCCAAAATAAATTATCTCATATGACAGCACTGAAAAAAAAAAGTACGATACAAAAAAAAGGACCCAAAAAAAAGTTCTTACCGTTAAATAAATACAAAATAATAGAGTATCCATTATCTCTTTTAACCGGACCAAAAAAAAGAAGTTATTTCTAGAATAAATTATCACTTTTGACTGGATAAAAAAAAAAGTACTCAGGGAAAAAGTTCTCTTTTGGTTGGAACCCAAAACTTATTACTAAATGAAGTAAAAAGAATTAAAATTTATTGTATAAAGGTTAGTTATGGTATTATAAAATAAAAGATGATGCATTAATGAGTTTAGGGGCTTTCTTGTTATCTTATTTAAAAGAAAAAAGGTTAATGGAGTGCAATCGTGTAAAAGTGGAGTGCGGATATCGCCTCCCAAAATTAATTGTATTTAAAATAAAAAAAAAAGTTTAATTTCACTTACATAAAAATTATGATACATAATTCTTTAAGGAAACTAGGGAAAACTTTTTTTATTATAATAAGGAACTTTTAGAAATTAAAAGATAAAAAAGAGAAAAACATGACTCTATTAAATCCTTTTCCAATTGTAGTTGTGTTAATTTAGCTAAGGAGCTTTTGCACTAAAATTTCAAAAAATAAAAATAAAAAAATTAATATGACATTTTTCTTCCTTTGTTTTTTATTTTTCCTCCCTTTCTTTCTGTTTTGTTTGTTCACAAATTGATGGTTTGTTTCTAATTTTTAATTTATGTTATTTTATAAATAAGACACATGGAAAATAAATTACACATTTGGTAAGTAAAAAGACAATATTTTAAATTTTAGATTCTTTTAGTTATATAAGATAAGGACACGAATAACAAGTTTCAATTGAAAAATGTCTAAACTATAGTATCTGAGTGGAAATAAATGGATTGTTATATTGTAAACCAAAAATAAAAACAAAAACAAAATCAATTACAAATTACTTGGGATAATAAGGTTACAGTTGAATTTTTTTATTTTTATTTTTAAGAAAGATAAAATAAAATTAGAATTGAGTTTTGATTTACAAGGACAATTAGAGTACTAAAAATATAGGAATCAAGGATGATATAACATATGATTACTTTTGTTATTTTATGTTACAAAAAGATGAAAGTAAAGTATGAGAAGATATTGGTGGAGCATCAATATCAACTCTTTTAATATATTATGTTATTATTTTATAACTGTATCTGTGTCTCTTTTTAAATTTTTTTTTTTATTACCTTATTCGTGTAGTGCCTATCCGTCCCGTTCCGTTTCGTGCTTGGTAGGGAGCAACACTCTCTGTGCCTTGCGGTATTTGAAATTCATCAGCACTAATTTTCACTGTATCAGTGTAGGTATGAGTGGGGGTGTTGAAAAAATGGCGATTTCTACAGTACTCGCCGAAGAGGCCGAAAAGCCACTACTCGGCAGAGCCATCGTGAACGGCGTCGTAGACTTGGAAGGTCTTCCGGCCAGCAGATCAAATTCCGGCAGATGGAGATCCGCATCTTTCATGATAGGTAACACAAACAAACACACGTACACTCAGGTCTTCAGATATATAAAAATTACTCCATGAAGTGAATTTCAAACTAGAAAGAGTTAATGGAATTGCAGGTGTGGAAGTCGCTGAGAAGTTTGCGTACTATGGCATATCGACCAATCTTATAAGCTATTTGATTGGTCTGCTCGGCCAATCCATGGCGGCGGCGGCCGAGAACATGAATGCGTGGTCGGGGACGGCGTCTCTTCTGCCGCTTCTGGAGCTTTTGTTGCGGATTCATTTGTTGGACGTTTTAACACCATTGTCATTGCTTCCTTGCTCTACATTATGGTTAGTTGTTACTTAATTTCTTCTATTTAATTTTCATTTAGATTGTATTCTTGTCACTAGAATTAGAATTCATGGGATTTGAAAAATCACCTGATTTTCAATTTTTGTGATTAATTACTTGTCTGAGGAGCTTCTTCATATAAAAAGGACTTCATTGATAAGGTCTTTGTAAAAGAAATTTTGTTAGAAGAAATTTAAGAGAAAAAAAATATTTGGCAAGTGCATTTTTTAAATATAATTTAACTCTTAAGTTATTTTTTTCTTGACAATATTATCCTTTATTCTTAATAACGATTACAACCCTTAAAAAGCGCAAAATTAACAATGGAAGAAAGTTGTGGCGGCGGCGGTTGGAGGTGACAGTGCTAGTGGTGGTGGTGGCAATGGTGAGAGGCGATGGTGGAGGTGGAGGTAGTGGTGACAGTGGTGGTGGTAGTGGTAGAAAGCGGTGACATCAATAGTGGTGGCAGTAGTGATGGTGGCAGCGACAGTGGGGGTGGTGGTGGTGGAAAGCAGCGGTGGCGACCGATGGGGGAGGTGGTGGCGGTGGCTGTGGAGGCTGTGGTGGCGGTGACCGTGGCAGTGGAGGTGACGGTGGCGGTGGCAGTGGAGGAACAAGAGGCCAAAAGAAAATATAGCACAATCTTGTTAATATATAAGAAGTATATGGACAAATTAGTAAAATAACAAATTTATTTCAAAACAAAATTTGGTTTCTTAAAAGGAGATTCTAAAAATAACATTTTTTTACTTCTCTGAAATGGGTTTTCTGACCATTAGTTTCTTCAGAAAGGCCTTTATATATGTGTAACCAAACATCACATTTTTTCTAAAAAGACTTTTTATGTCTGAAAGGACTTTTTGAGGTCTGAAGAAGCCCCCAAACAAGCACTTAAATTTTATGTTCTTTTGAACTCAAAATAAAATTCAAAAGGAGCAAAGGGACAATATAATAGTAAGGCTTTTCACATCAAATCTTGGATGTTGGCAAATTGAATTCCCTTGGGCCCACCTCGAAAAATTTACGAGATTACATGTGTCATGATGTGCCCATGGTAGATTATAGAATGTTCTAAGAGGTTCAACATTATCATCGTTTACTAAAAAAATGCCTATATGATAATCCATCACTAACAAATCGATTAGACTAAATCAATGCAAGATGTTGAAAACATTTTCAAATAATTTACTATATGTATTAATAATACATGTTAAATATTATGTCTTTTAAATTTATTACATAAATTTTAATGTATTCATGTATAAAACCTTAAGCAAAACCCATGTAATTTAAGGCATACAAATTATCAAATTCTAGTTCTCCAATTGGGAATGTCATGGAAGTTCTATGCAGTCCATTTCAATGCCAGTTTTTGTACTGTCAAACAATAACTCAAACAACACAAGGGAAAAATAAAATGCACAAAGAATTTTACCTTCAAAAGGGTTACTGCACATTCAAATGACTTCACAATTTTTGTACAATGGACTAATGGAGGCCTAGGACCTTTTAATTATCAAGATGCTAGTGAGTAATTTAAAATTTTGGACTGTACGGAGACGACCTTCAAATCTCGAACCAAATTGACTATTGATTTTACATTTAAAGCTACATAAAATTGTCATTGAAAATGTGAAGAAATACAAACTGCAAGATGATTCGTAAGTTGAGGGTGGGCCATGGTGCAATGGTAAGGTTGTTTCATTGTGACTTACGAGTTCGAGAAACAACCTCCCTGTATGTGACTAGTCCTTTAAGTTGATTCGTAAAAGATCCAATTATGATTTTCACCGGTTCGTTTGATTCTCATTATTCTATAACAAGTTAAAGCTCAATTAGATACGTTACAAGGAACCATTTGAAACAATTTCATCATGTGACTATACAAATGAGCCGGCACTTTTTAACGCAATACTAGCGTGCTTAAGGAGACTTTTTCACATCATCTCAGATGCTCTCTAATCACAAGGACATTCTAGAACTTAATTTTTGATTGATTGGAGAAATCTCAGTTTATTATTAGAAAATGGCTATTAGATTGTGTTTCAGCACTGTGATAATGAATAATACTCCCCTCATCATAAAATGCAAATTCCCTTTGTATTGGGATGAATCACAAGGACAATATTTATTTATTATTGGTATTGGATGGTCCAACTTTTCTTGGTAGTTTGGTTTCTACAGGTTTTCAAAAAGTTCCACTGGTCATGATTTTTGGGCACCAGTCCTACTTATCCTGTTTCAAAAAGGAATTATTTTTGACGAAAATTTTGATTCCTTTTTTATTTGAAACTTCTAGGAAAGTTCTATATTGGTTTTTAACTTATTTTCAAAGCAAAATTAGGAATGCTTTTAGAAAATTATTATTTTAGAGAGAGAAAGTTTTTACAAGTATTTTTAAGGTAGAATATTATTCTATCTTTTGAGAGCACACATCTATAATTCATGAGTGATATTTAGGATGTTGTTCTTCACCTGATTAGCTATTCAGAGACTACATTAAATTTATTTGATGATCAGAACATTGGATTTGCAGTTCTTCTATTATTTGATTGTGAAGAAAGGTGAACTAGATTGCACTACGAAGGGAATGAAATATTTGCTGAGTACTTTTGTTCTTCTAACTACTTTTCTGTGAGGATCGTGATGATAGCTGAAAGTCTGCAGCTATTAGACTTGAAGTCATAATTATAAGCCTGAGATGTTCCGCATTAGATTCTTGACAGAGTGAAGAGGGGTATGAGTTTTAAACAGAGTCTGCTGTACTTTGCTTTTAACATAGTGGATTAGTTTTCTGAGACATTGCCTCCCCCGTGATTTTTTCCCGACTTGGGTTTTTCCACGTATATCTGGTGCCATATTTATTTTTCGTGCACTTTATATTATTTATTTGTTTTATGTGTTCGATTAATTCTTAATTGCACTTAAAATTGGATTAATTTGAAAAATTAAGCAAACGAGCGAGTAAACTTATTCACCCCCTCTAAGTTCTTAATTAAACTTTCGTAGCCACTTCCACACTGCGCAACTCACATAGGGTTGGCAATGTGGTGGGTTCGGTACGGATTCGCCTAAACCTATCCTTCTCCATTACCTTTAATAGCCTTCCCATTCCTATGGCCATCGTGGTTATGGAATGGGAGGGAACTCGAATCCCATCCCACCTTGTTGGGAGACAGGGCGGGTCACATATCCTTTAATAGCATTCCCATTCCCATACCTGTTGCGGCTATGAGATGGGAAGGGAACTCAAATCCCATCCCCACCCCATTGAGAGACAGGGTGGGACACATATGTGCCGCGTGAGAAATATAGACTCAATTATCTTTGCCCCATGTTCCATGTTACAAGAAATCAAGCTAAGAATGAGTAACAGACATTGTTATGGAACAATCAATTTCATTGTCATGCTATTACCACATAAACCTTTCTTTGCCTAAATTTCATTAACCTATGCCCTACACACAAAAGGAAAAATAAAATCACAGTATCAATCAATCAAAATCATATATCATATAGATGATGATGTATAAGAAAATGATGAAGCAAAAACATAGATCACATAATATATGATGTTATATATAAAACCCTAATATATATGTTCCTTTTTCTACTACGGAGGAATATAAACCCTAATATAATAGTTGGATTGAGACTAAAGAGAGAGACAGAGAGAGGTGAGTTCTTATCGATCGCCGATTGACGATAGAGAGGCAGTGTTGTGTTGACTAATTACAAGAGAGAGAGAGAGAGAGAGAGAGAGAGAGAGAAGAGTTTGTGATGTATTGTGTTGACTAATTACAAGAGAGATAGAGTGAGACAAAGAAGAGCTTGTGATGACTTCGACGTCAATATGTTAGAGAGGTTAGAAAAAATGTAAAAAATATCTATATTTAATGTAGGGATATTATATATACAAATATATTTATAATAATAACAATTAAATAGAATGAAACATGTTTTTAACAAATTTTGAACCCATTCGTTATCGTGAGACAAAAAGAGTTTCGTACCTTTTCCATTAGAAACGAGACCCACCAAGTGGGTTAAAATTGTCATCCCAAGTTGTGAGCCCAACTTTTAGTTAATCATTAGGCCAAAGTGTAATAAATATTCCTCTGGTTTCAAAATGATGTACAATATCCCCTCTCCTTATTTTGGATGCAACAAACACCGTCCAACTTACAAATTGGAGCAATTTGCCCCTATTTGGAATAAAAATTAACTTAAAATGACAAAAATATTCTCACAAATATAAAAAATAAAAAAAAAACTAATTAATTTACTGAAAAATATCAAAAAAAATTACCGAAAAAAAGAACTTTAATTCACCAAATTTTTCTCGGTATTTTTTGTAATTTTTTTTTGTATTTTTTGACAACTTAAAGTTTTTTTTTGGTATTTTTCAATAATTTGTTAAAAAAATACCGAAATAAATTTATCAAAAAAAATTGGTGAATTAAATTTCTTTTTTTTGGCTAAACTTTTTCGACAAATTAAAGTTCTTTTTTTTTTGGATTATTTTTTTTGGTATTTTAAAGTAAATTAATCAATTTTTTATTTTAATTTTTTATTTGTGAGGGTAGTTTTGTGATTTTAAGTCAATTTTTAATTCAAATAGAGGCAAATTACATAGAGTGTTTGTATCACCAAAATATATATATATATATATATATATATATTATGCACCATTTTAAAATTAGAAGAAATTTATTGCACTATAGCCTAATCATTGTTCCTAACTTTTATTTCCTGAAGCGAAACATGCACACTCCAACCCAGTCGTACTAATTTTCCCAAATTCGGACCATTTGGGCCCTCAATGGATGGGGGTCTTGTCTTGAAGTTCTTATCTTTTATTTTTGGGTAAAGTCATTATTTTTATTACACCTCCATAAATTCATGCGCATTTTTTTTGAAGTCATGAAACACGTACTAATATTATAGTGAAGGAAAATGACTTTTGAAAGTGAGTACCTACCGGCTACCTGCCACTGTCTCGCAATGGAATGGAATGGCACATGCAAAATCCCAAAAGTAACCCTCTCTCTTGCATTATTTTATGTTCATCAGTGCTCTTTTTTTATCGGTTGAGGTGTGAGAGGGGGTGCTGAAGAAATGGCGGTTTCTACCGACGCCGAAGAGGCCGAAACGCCACTGATCGGCGGTGCTGTGGTCGACGGCGTTGTAGACTACAAAGGTCGTCCGGCCAGCAGATCAAATTCCGGCGGATGGAGATCCGCATCTTTCGTCATAGGTAACAGCAAACACACAGTCAAATCATCATACAGATTACATACAATAAAAAAGAAAAAAAATTTAGTGGATTTCAAACTAGAAAGTTAATGGAGTTGCAGGTGTGGAAGTCGCTGAGAGGTTTGCGTACTATGGGATATCGGCCAATCTTATAAGCTATCTGACGGGTCCGCTCGGCCAATCGACGGCCACGGCGGCCGAGAACGTGAATGCGTGGTCGGGGACGGCGTCACTCCTGCCGCTTTTGGGAGCTTTTGTTGCCGATTCATTTCTCGGACGATTTCGCACCATTGTCATTGCTTCCTTGCTCTACATCCTGGTTAGTAGCTGCTGCTCACTTATTCTATTTAGTATTCTTGTTACTAGAATTAGGAGGGTTGGTGTATTCAATTAGGATTATAAAGAATTTTAAATGAATTTAAAAATTTGGGCGTATTCAATCCATATTTTTTTAAACTTTTAGTCGATTCAAAGTTGACCGGTATTCAATTCAAACTTTTATAGACTTTTAAAGAGTTCAAATATTGCGGTATTCAATTAGAATTTAAAAAAAGTTTACAAAAATCAAGGTGTATTCAAAAAGTTAGATTTTGAAAGATTGCATTAAGTTGAGGGTGAAAGTTATAAAGACCGAACCACATAACAAATCCAACATTTCCACACAGATTTTGGTGGAATTTTTTTCTTTTTTAACCTTTCTCTATAACAAGGCATCCTCCTTTTTTCTCTCTTGATTTTTCTCTCTCTTCTCAAATTCTCTCATTTTCTATTCAATTAGGATTTTAAACTAGTAGAAACAAAATCAAACAAATTGCACAAACAAAACAATCAATATATCAAATATTATCAATGCCAAAACCTAGTTCGGTGCATAGTTCAATTTGTACTGCAACACAGAAACCAAGAACCGAATTTCAGAGGGTGCAGTGGATCTTTGATCTATAAACAAATATATCAATTCTTAAAATAATATATATATACAAAATAGGGTTTGTGAGGGTTGTATTATCTTGTCGTCATGGACTTTCATGACGACAAGATAATATATCAATGCATATATACTTGTACAGATTTACTCTCATATAGATACCCATTTAACATGCTACAATGTTTATATACACTTGTACATTTTTATACTCATATGTATACTCATTTAACAAGTCATACATACAATAAAACAAATGTCTATATACCTTTTAAATATACAAAATAAAAAGAAAGATGATATTTTATAAAGAATTTCATATGAAAAATATTTTATGGGTCATCAAAAGTAGATATTTAGAATCTGTTTGGTTTAGTTTTTTTAAAAAGTTTTATATTTTAGATAAATGAAAACTCAGAAAGTTGTAAAAAAAATTGTTTTGTTGTAAGTTTTATGAAAATTGTTTTCTAAAAATTCAGTTCCAAAAAAATAATTATTTGTAGAGAGCTATCTTTTATAATTTTTTGAAAATTATTTTTTCAAACACAAGAACAATAACGAGATAATGCTTATGAATGAAGAGTTAGTATAACTTTGAATATGTGAAGAGATGTCGGGTACAGTGATAACAATGACAATTAAGGATATGGAGTAATGAATGTTAAATATTTTCCTTTAAATTTTGCTTTCAAACTTGTTATAAACTTGTTACTATACTTTTGTGAATGCCAATTGTTTTGCGTTTGTTATAACTTTTGCTTTTCGTGAAAATTATGATGCACGCCGGAGTAGTATAATCTTTTTTTTTTTTTTTTTTATAAAAAAAAATGTCTATATATTCTATCTATCTAATACAATGAGGCAAAAATTAGAAAATATGAAATTATTCCATTTACTATGAGCATAACTTTTTTGTCATTAACTTAACATATAATACGAATAAAATAACAAAAGAAGGAATATGGTTTAACCTAATCCAAATCATACGTTCAACTTTCATTTTGACATATATTGTTTAATCATTCTTCGTACTATTATAAGGAGGGATATATGTAACTTTGTATAGATTCTTAATAATTCTATTGAATAATTCCAAATAGCAGAAATTATAAATGATATACTTGCCCCTTGAACCATTTGTTTGCTTGTACGCAAAAATATAATTCAAGGATACAAATAAATAAAATATATTGAAGAAATCATTACGAGTCTATAAAAATCCATCAAAGTCTCTAATAGAAGTCTATAAAAATCCATGAAAGTTTGTAATTAAAGTCTGTAGAAATTCATGAAAGTCTGTAATAAAAGTTTATAGAAATCCATCAATTCTACTTACACTAAAGTTTGTCACTTAAAAAATGTCTTCCAAAATCCTTTAAAATCCTAATTGAATACACCTTCCTTAGAATCCATGGGATTTGAAAAATCACCTGATTTTCAGATTTTGTGATTAATTAAATCTTGTGTTCTTTTTAACTAATCACTTCAGTTGGAGATAAAACAATAACAACTATAAAGCTTTGTTTGGTAAGGAGAATAGAAAATTGGAAGAAAGAAGGTAGAGAATGAGGGAGCCTTTTACCTTGTGCGAAAAATAGGAGTAAAGGGATAATCTAATAGTAAGGTTTTCACATCAAATCTTGGAGGGTGGCAGATTGAATTCCCTTGGCCCTACCCCGGAAAATTTTCTGTAGACTGGACAGAGAGACTGCACGTGTCCGGTGGACTATGGGATATTCTAAGAGATTCAACACTACCATCCTCTACGAAAAAAATGTCTATATGATAATCCATCAATGATCCAATAGCTAACAAATCGATTAGACTAAATCAATGCAAGTGGTTGAAAATATTTTCAAATAATTTACTATATGTATTAATAATACATGTTAAAAATTATGTCTTTTAAATTTATAACATAAATTTTAATGTATTCATGTATAATGCCTTAAGCAAAACCCATGTAATTTAAGGCATAAAAATTATCAAATTCTCGTCCTCCAATTGGGAATGTTGTGGAAATTCTATGCAGTCCATTTCTATGCCAGTTTGTGTACTGTCAAATACCACGAAGGAAAAATAAAATGCACAAAAAGAATTTTACCCTCAAAAGTGTCACTGCACATTCAAATGTCTTCACAGTTTTCTGTACAAGAATCTGGATTGTATGGAGATGACCTTCAAATCTCGGACCCATTTGACTACTGATTTTACATGTGAAGCTAGGTAAAATTGTCACTAGAAATGTGTAAGAAATACGAACTGCAAGTTGATTGGTAGGTTCCTAAAAGATCAATTATGATTTTCTCCAGTTCATTTGATTCTCATTATTCTATAACAGGTCAAAGCTCAAAAAAGTTACAAGGAATCATTTGAAATCAATTTCATTATGTGACCATACAAATGAGCTGTCACTTTTAGTCTTAACGCCTAATACTAGCATGCTTAAAGAGACTTCTTCACATCACCTCTAGAACTTAATTTTTGATTTATCGGAGAAATCTGAGTAATACTCCCCTCATCATAAAATGCAAATTCTCTTTGTATTGGGATTCGTCACAGGGACTTGGCTTGTTGACTGTATCTGCTGTGCTCTCTTCTCTGAGTTCTTCTGAAAGCCAAAATACAGTGAAAGCAATGCCAAATTCTCCTCCCAAGGTCCAAGTCATCTTCTTCTTCTTTGCACTATATCTAGTGGCAATTGCACAAGGAGGGCACAAGCCTTGTGTCCAGGCTTTTGGAGCTGACCAGTTCGATTCACAAGATCCAAAAGAGTGCAAAGCCAAAAGCTCATTCTTCAACTGGTGGTATTTTGGTTTATGTGCCGGTGCTTTGACAGCAATCTTGATCTTAAGCTACATTCAAGACTATCTTAGTTGGGGTCTTGGTTTTGGAATCCCATGTATTGTCATGGCTTTTGCACTAGTCATTTTCTTGCTTGGAAGTATGACTTATAGGTTTAGCATCAAAGGGAATGAGAAAAATCCCTTTTCGAGAATTGCTCAAGTTTTTGTAAATGCAGCTAGGAATTGGTGTACTACCCCTTCTACAATAGCTATTGAAGAGGAAGCTCGAGGGAGCCCAACTCATTACGGTTCTCAACAATTCAAGTAAGAGGATTACTTTCTGGTTATGATGAGATTTGGAAAAATAAATCCTACAGACCTCATTCTTGTCCATAAAAAGATTTGAAAAGCAATACATAACTTGTGTAGGCATTTAGAGGTATCTTGAAAACTGAAATTAGTCCATGACATTTTGCTTCTCATTTGAAACGAGTCAATTGTATTCGTAATCATGGTAGTTTCTTAATAAGTCAAATTTCTTTCCATCACCATTGAATTATGGACATTGGAGGATTTCATAAAGGACTTTCTTTCAGCCAATTGTTACCATCATGTGGGTGATGATCTGGTGGTATTTAGGGGCCATTGCTTGGTGCCCATGAAACGCTTGGATTGTATAGCACAAGATTGTAAGTTCGAATCTTGTCCGTATCCAGTCTACTCAAACTAACGTTCTTGATTAGCAGGGACCATACTGTTTGATGACCCTCATCTGGTGGTATTTACCATCTCTGTTCTCTAATGCTCTAGAACAAATCATTGTTCCAGTTCTCACTGGACATTTAAGCATGAACCTTTATGCAATATTGCTCTTTTTGTACCAGCTGTGGAATCTAATTATCAGGCCAAACAACAAAAAATTACTTTGTATTGTGTTCCCATTGAGAAACTCATGCTGTTTGGTTGATATAATGGAATCTATCTTATTGTCATGGCTACACTTAAAAACTAATTTTTACTCATTGAAATAGTTCTTGAATCTCCTTTAATTATATCTTTTGGGTTCATAACAGGTTTCTTAACAAAGCCTTGCTTGCACCCAATGGTTCAGAGGAAGATGGAAGGGTGTCTAGCATCAGTGAGGTTGAAGAAGCAAAAGCAGTTCTAAGGCTGGTTCCCATATGGGCTACATGTTTGGTTTATGGAATTGTATTTGCCCAGTCCTCAACTCTCTTTACCAAGCAAGGGGCTACCATGGACAGATCAATTGGATCAAACTTCGAAATACCAGCTGCTTCACTTCAATCATTTATCGGCTTTTCAATTGTTCTCTTCATTCCCATTTATGATCTCATTTTTGTTCCTATTGCAAGAGCTATCACTGGAAAACCCTCAGGCATAACAATGCTTCAAAGAATTGGAACTGGAATGTTTGTATCTGCACTTGCCATGGCAATTGCAGCTCTGATTGAAAGGAAACGACTTGAAATTGCTGAAGAATATGGGCTGGTTGATAAGCCAGAGGCAACTGTTCCCATGAGCGTCTGGTGGTTGGCACCCCAATATCTGATGTTTGGAATTGCCGATGTGTTCACCATTGTTGGTCTGCAAGAATTTTTCTATGATCAGGTGCCAAGTGATTTGAGGAGTGTTGGTCTCGCTCTGTACCTCAGCGTCTTGGGCATAGGGAGCTTCCTGAGCAGCTTTCTCATCTCTGTCATTCAGAAAGCTACCAGTGGAGATGGTCAAGATGGTTGGTTTTCAGATAACTTGAATCAAGCACATCTCGATTACTTCTATTGGCTTCTCGCTGGATTGAGTGCAGCGGAATTGGTAGCCTACTTGTACTTTGCAAAATCTTACATATACAATCGAGGAAGTAATATCTGAAATTGTTCTGAGAAAGCTTTTAAATCGCCTGTAATCCAATGTAAAGAAACTATGTACTTAGGGCTAATTTGGTACGCAGGAATGGAGGTGGAATGGAATTGTCATTCCACCTTTGATTTCCTTTCTCTCGTTTGTTGTGCTACATTAGAAATGAAATGATCATTCTAAGTCATTCCCTTGGAATGCTCATTTCAATAAATCCATTCTACTTCTTGAATCATGGAATGACCATTTCATTCCCACTTATTATCAAAATCATTCCCTCTCTCTTCATTAATGCATCTCTCTCTTTTACAACTTACTATAGAATATATATAAATCATCTTCTCTCTCTTCATTAATACCATTTCATTCCTACATTATTCTCTATCTGTAGCCAAATATTAGAATGAGAATGATCATTTCATTCTATTCTCATTTCATTCCTGATTTCATTACATTCCCACTTCATTTCATTCCAGCGTACCAAACTAGCCCTTAAATCTTTCAATGCATAATAGCGCAGTTGCTATTCGCGCTCCATGTTTAGCCTCAGGCGCTGCATCCCTTTGTTTTAATAAATGAAATTACATGACTATGCTTGAAAGAGGTTTAAGTGCTTTGGTAAGTAGTCGCTTTTTGATAACTTACCACTTAAAATAAATTTTAAATGATATAGACACCACTTATTCCTTAAAAGTTGAATGCTGAAAAATTAAAAAAATATTAAAAAATATTTATTTTTTAATTAACACTTCAGAATTTAGTTTTTAAAATTTTTGGTTTTAGTTTTATCAAACAACACCCAAGTACTCTCATAACCAAAATATTGACTCTTCGCAAAACCTCATCTGTGACCTTATAGTTGCAATCTTTGGGTTGTTTGGGCGACGGGAAATGATGGGAAAGTGAGGGAAGATGAAAACATAGGAAAAGAAAAGAAAAGGATCTAGCCAAGCTTTCTTTATTTGCTTGAATTTCCGTGCCATTTTTGTATATAAACGTATATATGTGTTATGGCCACTTACAATTTTCTTCTCTCAAAAATCATTTTTTTTCTTTGTTAATTTAAATCCAATAATTTTTTTTCTCCGACTATTCAATAAAGCATGTATATCCTTGGCTGATGAATAAGAGAGTCAGTTTAGATGAAAAACTAAAAGGAAGAATTGTTGATGCAATTTTTCTTGAGTCGTCACTCTCTATTTTGTAAAAAACAACGCTCTTCCGGATTGTGCAGATTTTTTTCTTCGACAAGAACAATTGCATAATTTCCTTTATTATAGCTAGGAGCACCTGAGACTATATATGGAACTATAATAGCAGCTCCCAAAATAAAAACATAGGGTTCAATAGCAAATCACATTTCTCCTCCACTTTGGAATAGCTAGTCCCTCCCAATTAGGGATGTCAATTTAATCCACTCCGTTCCGTCCCTAATGGAATGGATTTGAGATCATACTAATCGAATTATGAGCGAATTTGAAAAGAGAGTTTAAAACTCGCTAAGTCCCTGAACCCATCCCAATTAATGATAAATATATAAATAAATATTCTTTTATTAATTATAATTTTTGTTTTTTTCATTAGTTATAATAATTTTAAATTTTAACAACATTTTTGTTATTATTATTTGTAAGTATTTGTCTATACTTAATTTTTTTTACAAAATTTATGGTAAATTCGTTCAAGTTTGCATTGTATTTCTTAAAAAATATATATATCGGATTGTCCCGAACTCGTCCCGACTCCGATGCGAGACGTCTCAAAACGAATTTAAGAATGATTTTTTATTTGTGAGATGAGTTTGAAAAAAGAGTGCCCCATCCCGAATCCGTCCCGTTGACATCCTTACTCTCAATAATTGGATCATTTGAATAGCTGCAATTGAATTGAGCTTTTGACCGTTTGAGTTCAACAATTAAACTCTAAGCTCATGTTGAGACCAATTTAATTTAAGAAGTTGTGATCTATTTGCACATTATCTTTCTGCGTAATATCTGAAAATTCACGAGGCAAAAAATAAATTAGAAATTCAAACAAATTTTAATGAAGGAGTCAATGTTTGACGATGTTTAATGAGCTTGTTTATAAGCAAGTTTGTTTGTGAGTTTAACTAACAAGCAATCATAGCTTTATTTGTGGGACCTCACTTATTTTATTAAGCGAGATGAGAAAGCAAGCTAAATTATTTGACGCACGTTATACACGGAGTACTACTTGTTAATTTTTTCCACATATGAAATACTCCGTGAATCTCCTATTTATGACTTATTTATAAAGCGCCCAAAAATAATTGGAGAAATATCTCCTATTTATATGTAGTCTAAAGTAAGTTTCTTCTTGGATTAGGTGAAGACATGGCTGTCTCTACCGTCACCGGCGCCGACACACCGGAGGTCGAAGCTCCACTGCTCGACGACACCGTCGACGGCGTCGTAGACCACAAAGGTCGTCCGGCCAGCAGATCCAAGTCCGGTGGGTGGAGATCCGCATCGTTCATCATAGGTAACAACAAACTCACTAGATCATCGAATCAAATTAGGTTTTCAAAATGAATGAAGTGAATTTCAAACTAGAAAGTGTTAATGGAGTGACAGGTGTTGAAGTCGCTGAGAGGTTTGCTTATTATGGCATATCGTCCAATCTTATAAGCTATTTGACCGGTCCACTAGGCCAATCGACGGCCACGGCGGCGGCGAGCGTCAATGTGTGGTACGGCACGGCGTCTCTTTTGCCGCTTGTAGGAGCATTCATCGCCGATTCATTTATCGGACGTTACCGGACCATTGTTGTTGCTTCCTTGCTCTACATCCTGGTTAGTCATTAACTTCTTCTATTTGAGCAATTATTTTAGGAAAGGAAAATTCTGTCTAAAGTAAAATATCCAACCGACCAAGTATGACAATTCAATTAAAGAGATGACATGATGATATCTATTGGTTAGTTTGAATTTGCATTGCTTAATTGATCTATAACACTGCTCTTTAGTAATAATACTGCCTTTTTGGTGCTTTTTTCCAGAAATTCTTGTCTTCCTGGGTTGTAAACAGTCCTCAAAATTGGAATTATGTGTATATTTGAAATTTCATGGTAAATACCCCTTCGAAAGAAGAAGGGCCTCGGCCCTCAGTAATGAAACTGATGAATAGCACATGGCTGAACTACCTAAGCTCATACCAAAGAGAAATATATGAAAGAACTAATGGGAATGGATATAGTAAGCACCATCTTCTGCGCTTATGTTAATGAACTAATAATCTTGTCTACCATATCATTTTCTTGCATTAGGCATATAAAATATTGAAAAATGCTAGAAATCTAGTAATAACTGTGACATTGCAACAAGGAAGTTTTTAATAGTATAAGATACATTCAAAAACTGAAAAATTTTAGGCTAACATGTTCAAAGGCCAAAATTTTATGCCTATTACAATTTTGAGAAAAAATATTTTAGTACATGCAATAGATATGTGTTAGGTCAATAGGACTTATGTTGGCATATTTCGTGGTTCAAAACTAGAGTTTGTAAGACTTGTAAAAAAAAATTAATTAACTTATCAAAAAAATAGAAAAAAAAAACTAGAATTTGTAACTTTGTTTGGATTTTTAGCTTAGCTAAATTTTTAAAAGATAGTTTGTGCAAGTTAGTTCTCTTGGTCATGATTAAAGATTGAAGTCAGGTTTTAACCAAGGGTAAAAAGCGTAGTTTTTAACACTAAGGGTATAAAGGTAAATTGATACTTCAATGCTAGGAAGCATAGACACAGATACGGGACACGGGTACGACACGACATGGACACGGCGATACAGGAAATTCTAAAAAGGACACGGACACCGCGAGGATAAGACTATAAAATAATAATATAATATAATATATTAATATATATTAATTGTTTAACCAAAAAAAATTACATTACAAAAATACTTCAATTCATTATCAAGCAATTAAAAACCAAACAAATTTATAAACAAAAATAAACAAATAGATTAGGGAACGAGACTTATTTAGTCATTTATATACATTTAGCTTAGATTTTTAATCATAATTTAGTCACATATAGTTTTCTTTCGAAATACTTGAATATACATCACTGCCACGAAGTGTCCGACACGTGTTCGAGGAGTGTCCAAGGAGTATCTGAGAAGTGTTTTAAAAAGAAAAATGTTAGGACACTTCTACGAAGTGTCCGACACTTGTTCGAGGAGTGTCCAGGTGTCTGACACGGTGTCCAAGTGTTCGACACGGATACGGTACCCTCAGTGAAGTGTCCGTGCTTTATAGCTTCAATGCAACTGCAAAATAGTTCGATTGGTCGAGATATGGATTGGGAGCTTCTCGAGTCATGTTGATCAACACGCCTCTTGATTGATTGAACTATCGAGAAAGTAGTTTTCTTTTCAGCTTAAAACACTTAAAATCTGTTCACTCCAAGGGTGGAGCCAGAAAATTTGATTTGGGGGGCTGAAGTAATTAAAATGTGAAAAATTTATAAGTCAATATTAATATAGTTTTCTTTATAATATTAGTCTTTAGTATATATATTGAGGACAATATAATTCAAAATGAGAAAAATACAACCTATATAAATAGAGATAGAAAATTGATATGAGATAGAGAAAACATAGAGAAGAGAAATCGATAAGTTACATGTAAAAAGATAAGTGGTAGAGAAAAACATTGTTAAAGAATTCATTTTCTTTTAGCAATTGTTTCAATTTTTCAAAAATTCAAATTTTTGAAAAAAAAAATAGATTACTTTGATTCCAACCTTGATGAATGATCACAAGTTTTTACAAAACACAATTATGAAAAACAAAATAAAGAAGTACTTTAATAGCTTATACAACGAGTAGATAAAGAATTTGTCATTTAACAAATGACAGCTAAAAAAATTAACATATATGGTACAATTAAAAAATATTGTTGTTCGCATTTTTGCCATCTTGGTCCCATAACACTTTAATTTTTCCTTCTTCCCAATAATTTCAAGACTCGCCAAAGGAGATCAACATATGATTTAAGATATATATATATATATATATATGCTATCTAAAAAGAATGTCTACTAGGAAGAATCATGTATTTTTATTAAAGACGACGAAACATTATTGTAATTTTTTCTTTTTCTCTATTGAATTTATATAAGGAATATTATACATGTGTTTATATGTAAATGTAAATGGAGTAATGTTATATTAAATTAATTATAATGTTTTATGAATTTTGGAGACTACAGTTTAAATTTATTTACAAAATAACTATTTTTGAGAAGTGGGGAACTATAAAAAAAAATTGAAATTTTTTTGGGGGGGCATGGTCCCTGCTAGCCCTCCTCTCCCTCCACCCCTGGTTCTCTCTATAACTTTGATTTCCCTATAAATACATTATCATAAGGCAAACCTTAACACAAAATACACTGAGTTTTATATTTTTGAAAATTTTTGAGCAAAATCAAGTGCACTCATATATTTCTTTTAGAATTCATCAATTGCTTTAGATTGGTGTGTGTTAATGAGTATGTTGACATCATAATCGCTGTGGAGCTGATATTGAATAAGTTCAACACCAATTTGGTCATTCAATTTTACCAAGATTGGAATGGACAGCTGGATATCGGAGATCAAATTAGTGATTGGAGAAGAGAATTCGTGATGAGTGAAATCTGTTGATGAGCGGACTATGTGCTTGAAGACATAAGTGGAGAGTTTGATGAATTGGTCTATATCAAGAGGTGACTAGGGGTTCTAGGGTTTGGGAATTGTTAACCTAGTGTAAATCTCTTTTTCATAGTGGATTTGGTTTGCATGGACTAGATCTTTTAGTTTTTTCCATTTGGATTTTTCAGGAAAAAATCTTGGTGTCCTCTCTTGATTCTTTTTACTGCTTTAATTTATTACTGCTGTGATTGGTATGGTGATTAGCATGATGAACTTATTAGATTTCATTATTTAGTTTTAATTTTGAATTTGAAAATTCGGTGATTTAGTTAAAATTCAGAAAGTTATAAAAATTAGTTATATCTGTAAGTAAGACCTATTCATCCCCCTCTAGGTCTAAATCACGAACCTTGCGGTAACTCTGTATTAGAGTCTAGGGTTTTTTGTCCTTTACCCGATCAATATGAATTAAATTACCCTTGTAGACGAGGAAAAAGTATAAAAATATTGTTGATGAGGAAAAAAGTTTAAAAATGTTGTAGCATAGTGATGGAAGTGCTACCATGGCATTTAAACCATGTGAAGTACATTTCATGGTTTGATTACTTTTAAATGAGCAGGCACGTCTTTTTTAAAGCTCTAATTCTAAAACTAACATGATTAAGGAGAGACAACTCTTCCTCTTCCCACTCAAGATCATTTGTAGTTTTTGATTGATTGTATAGATCTGACTTGATTATTACGAATAAGACTGCTTCAGCATGGTGATCCTGATATACATATTGTTCATCGTGAAATGTTAATTCTCTTTGGATTGGTAACAGGGACTTGGTTTGTTGACCATATCTGCTGTGCTCCCCACTCTCAGCCCTTCTGTCTGCCAAAATGCAGTGAAAAATATGCCATGTTCTTCTCCCCAGCTCCAAGTCATCTTCTTCTTCTTTGCACTATATCTAGTGGCAGTGGCACAAGGAGGGCACAAGCCTTGTGTTCAGGCTTTTGGAGCTGACCAGTTCGATTCACAAGATCCAAAAGAGTGCAAAGCCAAAAGCTCATTCTTCAACTGGTGGTATTTTGGTTTATGTGCGGGTACTTTGACAACAGTCTTCATCTTGAACTACATTCAAGACAACCTTAATTGGGGTCTTGGTTTTGGGATCCCATGTGTTGCCATGGTCATTGCACTGGTCATTTTCTTGCTTGGAAGTATGACTTACCGGTTTAGCATCAAAGGCGATGAGAAAAGTCCCCTTTTGAGAATAGGTCACGTGTTTATAAATGCAGCTAGGAATTGGCGAACTACACCTTCTGCCATAGCTCTTCAAGAGGAAGCTCGAGGAACCCTGCCTCACCTAGGTTCTCAACAATTCAAGTAAGGGAATTACTTTACTGGTATTATGAAATTTGGAAACATGAATCCTCTCAACCGCATTCTTGTCCATAAATGATCTAAAAATTAATAAAACTTGTTCAAGGCATTTAGATGTCCCTTGGAAATTGAATTAGTCCACCATTGTGTTTTACTGATCATTTGAAATGAGTACATAGTATCCATGGTTGTATCTAAACAAGTCAGTTTACTTCCGATGACAATGTTTATAGATGGGCATTTTAGGATTTCATGTGAGACTTTCTTTCAATCACTTTATTGTCATTTTCGCTGATGGTTAATGTGTTCAGTTTACAGGATTGATTGGTCCAATTCTCATTGGACAATCAAACATATCACAAATGGAATTTCATTATTGGGACTAACAAATTAATTTGCATCATGTTGATTTTGTTTAATGAGCTAGGGTTGGACGTTATAGGATTTCCTAGACCAGGATAGGTGAAAATCAATGCTGGAGAGAGAGAGAGAGAGAGTCTCCAGTTTACTAGTGGCCCCTCAAGTGAATTCCTCGTAAAAGTTTAAGCCAAGTCTGGGTCCAAGCCTTGACAGAGCCTTCATTCAAGGTTCTTGGGACCTTTCTTTATGCATCGGAATGTTGGATGGATTTTCAGCCGCACAACCCCCCCCCCCCCCCTTAAATGATTGTGGAAATTTATTTATGGGTTGAAGAAAAGCAATGCTCAGGCTGGCATGGGATCAGCCGAAGTCATGGCACTTGCCCTTACCTTGGTTCATTGAGATGACACCATATGCATTGGGATTGCCTCTCTGAGACATGATAGGGACAGCGTTGTGATGTAGTGGTGGCTATTATGGCAAGAGCCAAGAGGCTAGCCATTTAATGCGATAGAATGGCGTTGAAATAGCCAACATCCCTGAAGAGTTTTCTCGTGGCCCAATATAGTGTTGCAACATCATAATGGGTATACTTCATTTGGAAGTCAAAAAGTGGTCTCTCTCTCTCTCTGAGTCAGAGTCAAGCTATGTCTCGTGTAAGCTAGAGAAGATGTTACCTTAACAAGTCTTAGATTTCAGCCATCACGCCAAGTATTTTCTGGGATCCTTGTTAAATTCTAGAGGCCCTTCTGAGTCTTCAATCCAGGCAGTGCACAAGTTCGTTGGGGCATATTTTTATCTTCATGAGATGTTATGAGTAGAGAGGAGGTCTCATCTCTGATACACTGAAGACGCCCTTGTCCATCAGTACATCAGAGTGTCTTTTGCCTTGTCTATGTGCATCTCTATAGCAACTCATGCTGTGTGGCTGAAATAATGGGATCAATTTTATTGTCACATCTGCACGCTTAACTATTTTTTCTCGCTGAAACCACTTAATCTCATTTAATTTTATATTTTGGGTTTGTAACAGGTTTCTTAACAAAGCTTTGCTTGCACCTGATGGTTCAAAGGAAGATGGGAAGGTGTGTAGCATCAATGAGGTTGAAGAAGCAAAGGCAGTTCTAAGGCTGGTTCCCATTTGGGCTACATGTTTGGTGTATGCTATTGTATTTGCACAGTCCTCAACTTTCTTTACCAAGCAAGGAGTTACTATGGACCGATCAATTGGATCAAGCTTCAATGTACCAGCTGCTTCACTTCAATCCTTTATCAGCCTTTCTATTGTTCTCTTCATTCCTATATATGACCGTATTTTTGTTCCCATCGCAAGATCTATAACTGGAAAACCCTCAGGAATAACAATGCTTCAAAGAATTGGAACTGGAATGTTTTTATCAGCAATTTCAATGGTAATTGCAGCTCTAGTTGAGAGGCAACGACTTGAGACTGCTCTAGAATATGGACTGATTGATGTGCCAAAGGCAACAGTTCCAATGAGCATCTGGTGGTTGGTACCTCAATATGTGTTGTTTGGAATTGGTGACGTTTTTACCATGGTTGGTCTGCAAGAATTTTTCTATGATCAGGTGCCAAATGAATTGAAGAGTGTAGGTCTTTCTCTCTACCTCAGCATCTTTGGCATAGGGAGCTTCCTAAGCAGCTTTCTCATCTCTAGCATCGAGAAAGCTACCAGTGGAGATGGTGAAGCCGGTTGGTTTTCAGATAACTTGAATCGGGCACATCTTGATTACTTCTATTGGCTGCTCGCTGTACTTAGTGCATTCGGATTGGTAGCCTACCTGTACTTTGCAAAATCTTACATATACAATAAAGGAAATACTATTTGAAAATGCTCATGACCATAGTTGTCACATGAAGCAAATTATTGGATGTACCGCTTATTTGAGAATATTGTTAAATTCAACTTATGTCAATTGTATATAACTGTTTGATGGCTTAATGTAATTGTATTTTTGTATTGAAAACAAAATTCAAGACAGTGATGCCTATAATTAAAGAAGCTGCAGATGGGTAAAATCCTCTGTTTATGAAGCCGAAGTGGCAGAGGCCTGCTGGGTGTTGCGTCAAACTCGTCCACTTCTGGGACCTTTGTCGTTATCTTTGAGGACCTGAAAGCTCTCCTTAGCTCTTACTATAACGGGTCGGGCGTTTGCCCTCTATCTAGAAGTCTAAACTGTTAGGTAGTGCTGCATATTCATTCATTTATACTTAATTATTTTTTCATTCGGATCCGATGTGAGACAAGACCCTCTAACACTTACCATCAGTGGGTCGTCTTCTGGATTCCTCGGCAATGTAATCCACTTGGTGGCCACTACTACTTGCTTCACATGGATGAGTTCCGTGAGTTTGTAGAAGTTGTTGGGCAATTTGACAGGCGCTTTTAATAGTTAACTCGTCGTTGGTTGATGCACCTAATATGATAGTGTATGTGTAGATGCTCAAAAAATGCCTTGACACAACACACTCAAGATCTAGAAGAGAGGATTTAAAGGGCACTGTGTATTTCCAATTGCTGTTAAGTACAACGAATTTTAAATTCTGTCTTTTCCAAAAATCCAAAAAATCCCCTTCTTTTTTCCTTTCTTCTTCTGTTTATAGTCTTTTGATTTTTGTCATTTTCCTCTACTTGTGCTTGTCCCCTTCATCATTGTGTCTGTTTGGCCTTTCTGGACCTTATCTAAGTATGGACGATAATTGTTTTTGGAGGTGGATTGGTTTAATGATGGTATGACAAGTAGGAGGTGTGGTCTGTTGGGGTTGGTCTCATCCCAGTTAATAGCGGCCACGTCAATGTGGTTTGGGTTAACTGGGTTGGACTTGTTGATATGAATTTTGGGTCTTTGTGTTGGTTCGACTCATGGGACGGGGATTGGGCCTGTTGGGCCTTTCCGTTCTGGGAGGTTGGGCTTTCCTGTTTTGGGGGTCAGAGGAATATGAAGGATAAGATAAGGTGGGCAGCCCTATAGTTGAAATATGTTGATGGATTTTAGCTTAGTCCCATGATTGAGAAGGGGGGGCTTACCAAGTCTGCAACCAAATTGACTTGAAAAGTCTATGGATCAGAAGTAACATAGAAGTTCTTAGGGCGGGTAGCCACCAGCAATTGGATTTGAGGCCACTTACAATTTTCCATTTCTAGCCTTGTTTGATGATCTCCTTAGAGGATGAGATACTTCTCCAGATTTGTGAGCCAGACGTCTGCCCCATCCGATCCAAAGCTTAAGCTGTTAGGTGGCATTACTTACCCATGAATCTCACCCTTTGTGTGGATGCTTGGAGTAACACTGATTAAAAGCCAGCTTTGATAACAACTTGCAAAAAATCGGACACTTATCTTTCGATCACAAGAACCCCTAACACCTACCCTAGCTACTCAGCGTGCCTAGTCTTTTCGCACTTGTGACATATACATGACATTTGACATAGTCATGAAGGTGCCACCTGTACATTTTTACAGTAGATCATGATACATACTGTAGACGAAGGAATTTGAGGTGAACAGATTTGTACGAGGAAATATATGTAAATAGGTATCAGATAATTGAAGCTCTAGAAGGAGGATACAGACATGGGTGAAAGAGGAGGAAACAAGGGGGCAAATTCATGTTACTCTTCTATTTCAGGTCACAAGGCAGGATCCAAAAATCATCTTATATGTGGGAATCACAACTCAACGAATCGAGCAACGGCTATGAGAGGTGGCTCTAATTGAGCCACTGATGAACGATTCCATGGCGGTATCTCGAGATAATTATCCCCATTATGCACGCACGATTATAGGAGGTGGGTGCACACACTACTTGTAGTCATTGAGACACGATCGGCCACATTATGATCCGGTCATAGTCACGAGATGCTAGGGATCGTGGTGACGGATGCATAACTTGACTTCTCACATTATGCCAGGAATGAAAGGAGCATATGAATTGGAAGCTAGAATAAACATGATCACTATTATGAGGGGGAAGTAGAGGATTATTCCCTAAAAAGGAATATTTTCAGTTTTCTCTATGTGGTCCATTTTCTGTTTTCTGCCTTTCCTTTGGCATTTGACAATAGCTGTACTTCACTCTCATTTCTTCATTTTTTTCATTCTCTTTTGTGGTTCCCTTATTTAGTACGATTTCTACTCTCTACACATGCAAATTTCGAAGATTGAGACCAAAAGGCACAAATAAACATTGACAATACATTCACATCAAGACATTGTTTGCAGAGGAACATGGCATATTAATTCTTGTAATGGACCACTCGAACAAAGGATATATTTGAGGTTCTCAATTCTTTAGACCAAGTATACTGGTATGTAGTTCAACCTCCTGATTGTGGATAACGCTAGGTGGTGGTGGAACCATGCCTGCACATGTTGGGGTTGGGGCAATCCAGACATAGTTTCCAACTCGCTAATTATTTTTAAAAGACATTTTTTTGAGTCTTATATAAATATTTAGAGATCATAAGAATAGTAATCCACTAGTATTTTCTAAATTTCTCATCTTACGTATGCTACGCAACAATAAAATGAAATGAACATTTTATTAAAGTGAGAATGGAATGAAAATAAGAATGAAATAGAATGATTATTTTCATTCTATTGTTTGGTTTCAAACTGATGCAGTAATGGAACGATAATTACATTATTTTTGATAACTAAATTTTATTTTTTAATATATATTGAGAATGAAATAATCATTCTATATGTTGAGTAGTGAAATGAATTTTCATTTTTTTTTATTTTAAAGAAATGACGCGGAATGATTATTCTCACTTTAATTTTTCTTACCAAACAAATGAATGAATTCAGAAAAATAATATTGACATTTCATTTTATTCCATTATTGCGTACAAAACGCAAAACAACATAGATGAGTGTGTCTTATTTAAGAATAAAACATAAATAATTAGACTTTGTATTAAACTTCCATAATTTGTTTTCCAAGACTGCTTACACGTGTAAGCAAAACATGGAGTTAATGACGTATTTGAATTGACTTATTTGAATTAATTATGAGTTACTCTATTACTATAAATTTCATTTAAAATAATATTTATAATACAGTTCAATAATATTAATTTGTAATTTATTTGGCTTTCTTTAACTATTTTTTGTATCATTAATGCATTGTTTTGACACACTATAATTTCTCAATTATATCACTACTAATTATGATGTGATTGTTAGAAATAAATGCTAATTATCACGGGTGTCTTTTAAAATAAAACTAATATTTTCTTAGTCTAAATTAAAAATTATTAAAATAAAAAAAATAAATGGATTAGATACTTAGAGCATCTCCGATTGACGCTTCAAATCCTACACTACTTTTGACATCAACAATAGTTCCAATCTATTCCAATCTATACCTCAAATGCATATGTCAAATTTGTTGCATCAAAAAGTGTATGCCAAAAAAATATTTTTAATTATTTTAATCTATAAGTCCCACAAACAATTCAAAATCGAATGAAAAAAAACTTGAAACATCGATTTTTAATTAATAAATTTAACATATCGGGTGAATTATGCCAAAATACCATATCTTAATTTGTGACATCATACATCCCTAAATTTAGCATAACATTTAAACTTGTTTTAATAGAGATAGGAGGCATTAAGACAGTTGTTTGTCATTCCCAAGTATCATTGTCTATTTTAGGGAAAAAAATATGTTTTTTTAATATATAATGCGCCGAATAAGGAGAAAGTATTACATGGTCTCCAACCATTGGTCTCTCGACTCAACACAAGCTCACATGCAAGGAAAAAAAACTAAATAAAAATGACATTTACTTTGATGTTTTATGTTGACTCACGTGGATCTCAGACTGAAGCATCAAACCACTTACCATTGGTTGGTTAAAATATCACCCCTCTTTACTATATATATATATATATTAACAAGCTTTACTAAATACTTAGATTACCATGGTTTAGGAGAGAGAGAAAGCTCATTATCCTCTCTGTTCTGGCTCATAGCTGGCCGAAGTTATAAAAGATTTTGAAGCCTTGTATGTTTTTTTTTCTTTTCTTTTTTTGGTAAGTAGAGCCTTGTATGGTTGGCATAGCTATGTATGTTCAAGTCATCCACAAAATTCCAAGGGTTCACATTGTCAAATCCTCCTCACTATTTATTTCAACCTCCTCATGATATTGGACTTCTTAATAGGCATGACCCCTAAAATTATGCCATGTTACATTAGACGAAAAGTATAGATATGGACAAAACACGAGTGATATGACACATTTCATTCATTCAATCAAAACTTTTCAAACTTTAACTTTATACACACACACACACACACATATATATATATATATATATATATATATATATTTAATATAATTTATTTGATATAGATGGATCAAGATGATTTAAAGATGTTGTCATTATGTCCATATTCAATAATAATAATAATAAAGAATGTTAATGATCCAATCAATCACTCTTTTCCGGATATTTTTAAATGTGATAGCAAATTTAGTGAGTACAAAAAATCTTTAATACTTATCTTGATTAATGATTACCCATGACTTATTTTGGTAATTAATATAGGCATAATTATAATCTTTTGACAAAACCATTTAAAATCAAAAGGCTATATAGCAAAGGTGTATTTCAAATATTTACAGAAAAAAGAAAATGACTCATCCAAATATTAATTCTTTGTTAATATAAAAATTAGGTCTATAATATCATTCTTTGTATATTTTAAAAAGAAAAAAAGAAAATCAAATGGCTATACTATATGGTTCTACAAAAATTGATCCCTTTTGTGTAGGTCCAGTATCTAAAAACTATATCATTACATGTGAATGGTGAATGTGATTGTGTCCAGTTGGATCTTCCATGTATGTTTACAAAATTACAAGAAAAAAAAGCTGCAGGCGGATTCGTATATCTATGCTTAAACTTTACAACAATCATATATAGTATATAGATATATAGATATGACAAGTATATATATACATATAATACACATGAAATAATAACATTGGTGTTGGTGGATTCCTATGATTCACGTATTACAACTGGCAGTTGGGCTTTGCCTCTCACAAACACCCAAACAACACCACATTACTTAGAAAACTAGTATTATATATCTGAATTTAGCTAATTAACCACAACTGTTGTTATTATTATTTTTTAGTGTTAGAAATTGTTGCTATATGTGTGTATGTGTGTGATAAGTACATCTACATATAAAATATATACACAACCACAACAGAAACATGGTTTTCTTTTAGCTATTTAATTAATTAAAATAACATTCTATTTTCAATAATCCATTTTAGTGCCGATGGTGTGCATAATTAATCTAGCTGTTTCCTAGGTGATTACCATTTATGATGTTCGAAATTGTTGTTTAATAAAGTCTTTGGAATATTTTTACTTTGGAGTAAGCTTTAAAAATTGTCAGCTAATCAAAAGGAACAAATCAAATATGACAAAAATACTTTAAAATAAATTGAATCTAGTATTCAATAACTCGGAAGTACCAAAAATGTACTACTCTCAAATTCTCAATCAATGATTAGTTTTGTTAATAACAAATATTAATTAGTTTGGGTACTACATAGTTAGTGATGGATCCAAAAATTTTTGTGAGAGAGGAGAGACTTTTAATACAATTAAAAAAAAAATTCAAGTCATCGTAATAATTCTTGTTAGATAATATATTTAATATTATATTTGTTACTATTTTATTTAGTTAACCCACATAGGCCTAGTATTTCTTGTTTCATAAGTTTACTTAACCTCCAAAATTATGTGCCTATAAATAACCCTTGTGTATTGTACATAAGATCAATCCAATTCGTTATAAAATCTTCCTATATTTTCTAACATGATATTAGAGCCTATTGACCCAAAGTAGTATTCGCATTCTATCGTCTTCCGGGGATGGCACCATTAGCTTTATTCCCAACGGACAATCGTCAATTGTAGAAAATAACTTCCGCCAAATCAACATCCCCTTACACACGCGCGCGCACACATATACATATAGCAACCACGCCGGAACCGTCAACCATGGCGTAGTCTTTACCACAAGAACCACATTTTAGATGCATTGTTCATGGCTTAGGGAAGATAGTGCTTGGTGGACGGTAAACACTGCCACGAACCAACTTCGATCACCACTGCTTATGGCCGAACCATGGGTCCTCTCAACGTCCATTGTCCAACCTAACTCATCATGCCCACTCTGGCAAGGCCACACTGGATTTGCACTCTTCATCACTGACAATCATTGTCCTGCTAATCCAACCTCCATTGTCTTTCCGTTTCTCTTGCCGTGGTTGCGGCCCTCACTTCAAACAGGAAAACAGATCCTCCATTAATGAAGTCAGTCATCATATAGTAGCAGACCCATTCGTGTTAGGCAAAGCTCCATAGTTTCACCAATCATCACCCATGCAAACGTGACCACGTCGGGTTCGTTGACAACCACTCCACCAGTGAAGCAAACTGCACTAGCAGAACCATGCCCGTCAACCCATAGTGGAACCACCATTCTCAACTGCCCGGAGCTCTAGCAAAGCCAAACACCCATGAACTGAACACCACCATCCAGAAGAAACCCACATCAAACACTATGTCACTGGAAACTCTATTAAAATCGACTACCATAGCAGACCAACTGTTGAGCACTCTATCTATTTCTTCACTCACCGGAGTTGCATCACAGTTTCGCTGTTGAAGTTTTACAACTAAGAAATTTCTTGGATACCATCGAGCATGATGTCCGAGTTATCTCTGACGACATCGACTGTAGTGTCTCCACCGTAGCAGTTTTGCTGCCAAAGTTCTACGACCAAAAAGCTTAACAGATCGACCCCCTGTCATCTCTTTCCAAGAAACTTCTTCGCTGCATTCAAGCTCGTTAATCTCTGCACTTTATGTGCCTCCTATGATAATCACAGTATCTATGATTGATCACAACACTTTCATATGCCTCCTGTAGTAATTACACACCTCCGTGATTGACCACAACACTTATATGTGCCTCATGTGGTAATCACACGTATCTGTGATTAACCATAACACTTGTATGTCTCAGGTGGTAATCACATGTATTCGTGATTGACCGCGACACTTGCATATGCCTCCTATGGTAATCACATGCCTCCATTGATTGACTACGACACTTCTGTGTGCCACCGTCGCACTTCCATATGTCTCCAGAAGTCATCGTGCGCTTCTGAGCACCACTAACACGCTTCCATGCACTTCCAGAAGTTATCATGCGCTTCTATGCGCCACTAACGCGCTTCCATACGCCTCCAGAAGTCATCACGCGCTTCCATGTGCTGCCATAGCATTTTCATGTGCCTCCAGTAGTAGTCATATTGTGCTTCCATGCGCCTCAACATGCCGAATCTTCACAACTCCGCCATCGCTTTCATGATTATGTATCCAAACTTAAGTTGGTTTCATATAACTCCTTGAGTATGAGGAGGCTGTTAGATAATATATTTAATATTATATTCATTACTTACTATTTTAGTTTAGTCCTAAACTAGTTAAGATTTCTTATACTCTTTCCTAAACCACATAGGCATATGATTTATTGTCTCCTAAGTTTACTTAGCTTCCAAAATTATGTGTCTATAAATAAGTCTTATGTATTGTTCATACGATCAATCCAATTCGATATACAATCTTCCTATATTTCTAACAATTCTATTGAATAAATTTATCATTGTTCATTGATAACATTTACTTTATTATTAAAAAAATTCAAAAAAAATATTTACTTTATTATTTTTTTAATTTATCTATTAAAAATTAAATGAATTTATTATTTTAAATTATTTTTATAGATATATAGAGAGAGAGATGGGACAAAGGCTCAGAGAGAGAGAGGGGGGGGGGATAAAAAAGAGAGACAAATATTAAAAAAGAGAAAGAGAGAGGGATAGAGAGAGATCCGATAGAGAGGGGGGGACATAGAGAGAAAGAAAGGGAAAAAGAGAGAGAGAAAGAGAGGGATAGAGAGAGGAATATTGGAGAGAGAGAGAGGACAAAATTGGTATATATTCGGATGTATTCAATATTTGCACTCTATTTCTAACTTTATGCAGAGTAGGACGGAACCACGATTTCATTTCAGGGGACACAATGTACTTGATAAAAAAAAATCAACTAACATGTTAACTAACAATGTTATAAGACATTAAGCTGAAAAATAAAAGTACAGTAACGATATAATAATTAAGATTCAAATAGTATATCATTATTTGCCAAAAAAAAAAACATTTGTAATAGAGAAAAATTCTGAAACACAAATACGGGCATTAAGTTCATAAAATTGAACTAATAAATTTAAAGAAGAAAAGAAAAAAAAATAAGAAGAGAGAAAAAGGATTATTGCACATACATGCAAGAAGAAGTTTTAAGAAAGAGAGAAAAAAAAAAAAAAAGAAGGAAAGAAAGAAAAATGGGATAACTTTGATGGGAAAAAATTAAGGGTTTGATTCAAGAATGAAAATGCAAAATATTGTAAAGGGAATAAAAAACAAAATTGAAGAAAAAGAAGAGTAAAAAAGAAAGGAAAAAAGAATTTAGAGATAATTTTAAAAAGAAAAAAAATTCTAAGGGAGCATTTTCTAAAGTTTCAAAATATTACCGGCATAAAAGTAAAAAAAAAATTAATAATAAAAAAAGGGATAATTACACTTACCTCCCTTCTAGTTTGGCTTTATAACACTTACCTCCCCTATGTTTTGGAATATAACACTTACCCCCCTCTAGTTTGCACATTGGTAACAAATACCCCCTTTTGTCAATCAAACTAACAGTTATTGCTAATATCATCAAAATTTAATCTTAAAAGGATAATTATACCCTCAAAAATGTTGCAACTGAAGTTGACGGGTCTCGATTTCAATGACAGCTCCGACATTGGGATAGTAGTGGCTAGTAGTTTGGCCGGAACTGGGTCTTCTCAGCAATGGTTTCAATGGTGAGTGTTGATGGCGTAGGTGGTGAAACATAGTGGAGATGGAGTTGGGTGGAGGCTCAGCTAGAGGTGATGTCTCTACGGTTGAAGGTCCGAAGTGGGTTTGCTCATAGTGGTGGCTCATAGTGGGGAAAATGGGTTTACACAACTGTTTGGGTGTTGCTTGAATAATGGTGATGGAGTTGGTGGTTTGGTAGGTCTGATTGACATTGGGTCTTTTTGGCCGAGGTGATGACGGCAGTGGAGATATAAGTCTTCTAAGTGCGGCAGTGGAGGTGGTGAGTCTTGGCTTCAATCGCAACTTTGGCATTGGGATGGTAGTGGCTAGTGGTTTGGTTAGAGCTGGGTCTTCTCGACAGTGGTTTCAATAGTGATTGTTGATGGTGCAGGTGGTGGGTGGTTGCTCTTCTAGAGGTGATGTTGCTATGGTTGAAGGTCCGAAGTGGGTCTGCTCAAAATGGTGGCTCATAATGGGGTATAATTATCCTTTTAAAATTAAATTTTGATGATATTAGCAATAATCGTTAGTTTGATTGACAAAATGGGGTATTTGTTACCAATGTGCAAACTAGAGGGGGGTAAATGTTATATTCCAAAACACAGGGGAGGTAAGTGTTATAAAGCCAAACTAGAAGGGAGGTAAGTGTAATTATCCTATAAAAAAAACATTTAGGGGCCCGCAGAGACACGTGCCCCCTAAGCCTGAGCTGGCTTCTTCCTTGTGTACACCATAAAAAAAAAAAACTCTCAAGAACTCATGGAAGGATAACAATATGCATAAAACACAAAACATGATTTGACACTCAAAAGTCAATGAGATTCAAACATGTCAAAACCCTTTTATCCATAAGAAAGGGCTTGGATCAAATAGTAATGAATTGAAATACTTATTTTTACACCATTTCGATAATCCGAATATTGGAAGGTATGAATATAAAGAATATATAAAAGAAGTATATAAAATATAGGAAAAAAAACATTTAGCTCTTAATTGGAGTACAATACTAATTGGGTTGAATACAAGCAGACAAATACAAGTACATTAATTGCAGGCCGTTCATGTTGGCTTAATGAAGATACATACATGCAGGCACACAACTAGTTGGCAAGTGCATTCATATGGAAGACGACCTGGCCGGCACTGCACTTGTAATTTATATAATAGAATCATTATTCCCACTAAATTCCAATATGTCACCCTTAACTTAATCAAGTTATATATGTCTGTTTATATATATATATATATATATATCACTTTATATATATATAGATTTACATATAATGGTGCTAAGCATACATGAATTATGATTCTCAACCATATCATTCCAATTTGATGTTGGAAAGAAAAGTTACTGAAATTTACCGTTTTACGAATCTACGTAGGCTTGTTTGTTGGAATCATTACCATTACACCGAATAATGACCCTTTTGTGTGATTAAGTGATCCAATATGGCTACAATGTGAGTTTGTGATGATTATTAAAGGTCTGTTTGAATGTATAAATATTTACACATCTGTGAATGGACTCATTTAAGAAAGCAATGTCCATTTCAAAAGTGTTATTTGAAATGCCTAGACACCAAAAGGTATGGCTTTATTTCTTAATTTTTGTTATGACACCATTCAAAATGATTACTACTATCTTTTTTATTTTTGGTGATTGTACTTATAGAAAGTGAATGGAGTCATTCAAATTAGAGACATCCAAATAACTCTCTCTCTCTCTCTCTCTATATATATATATATACACACACACGCACACATACATAAATAGGAAAAGAAAACTATAATGAGCTGTGAAGCACAGTGGTGACTGCCATTATTGTACCACAATATATGTAATCATAAACAAAATTACGCTAAATGCAATTTTAAATTAATATGTATATTGTATATTGTCTGCATTGGCAATTTTGAAGCTAACTGATTTGACTGAACCTAAATAGAACCAAATGATAACTTGCTCTGTTTGCTGAATTATTGTAAGATATAGAAATGCTCATTATAGTCGGGTCCAGCACAGTTTTTGCAAGATAATGAAATGCATTTTCATTTTTTTGTTTTCTTTTCAAAAATATCAGAAGTACCGAATCAACCCAATCAACGTCTTGAATGTGATTTGAAATAGTCAAATCGGTGATCCCAAAGGTAAAAAGGAGAAAACTAGTACTATAAAATGTGGCTGAAGATTAGAACAATATTTAGATCATTACTTATATTATAAAATAATTATATATATAGTTCATCAAACACAGCCAGCCCCTGTATCATCGTCATCAAGAATGATTTGGTGGATAATCAGGTGAACATGTACCACTCCCTTAATCGTGCCAACAAAATATATATATATATATATATATTCTTGAAATATATAAAACAAATTTTTTTGATGATTAGACTCTAGAGATTCCTCCATTGGCTTATCACAATCATTCAAAAGTTTATGTCAATTAGGAGAACTCTCACTTCATACTCTCTACACCAATGGACAGGACATGCCAACCCATTACACATCTCATTCACATTTTCTTGTTCTTCTTTTTAATCATTTATTCAAATACTTGAAATGAAAGTTTTCTGAGCGTCTCTACCAACCAACCTGTCAATTAATATCCAAACAGAGCTTTTCCCAAGTTCATTTCAAGGAATGCACGCTATCAAAACTTCCCTCTAACTTGCAAAACAATTGACAAATGTAATTTGTATTCATAACTAAGTGATGAAATTCTTTTAAAAGGGTGTCGCTTTTGCGTTTTGAATGCGCTTTCGTTCTACATTTCGAGCACCTTCACTGCTACGTCACAAAAATATATATATAATTTTTTTTTATTGCTCTGGCTTCCGCTTTATGTGACTTCGGTCATAATACTCTTTTCTTTGTTAATCTCTTTTTACAGGAAGCAAATTGATGAAAACTCTTAAAATAAGTTGGCTCTTTTCTTTTCTTCATCAATCTTTTCCTTATATTTGTCATCTCTTCTTAGTGTAAGGTTTGGAGCAAAGGTGGATATGAAAATTATTCAAGTATGTTCTCCTCAGGCCAACCACTTTATCTAAAAGCTTCAAATGGAAATTTTAAGTGTAGTGTTTGGTAAAGCTATATGTAAAGTACTTTTCATAAACATTCGTTTTGCCTAAATAGACTATATATAATATCTATATACTACTTTTAAAAGTACAAATAATTTTCAATCATTTTTTTATTTTTTTATAATATTATTTATTACAATAAATATATAGAAACATACCTTCATTGAACTCTTAAATAACAAGTATTCTTTTCCACTCATATTTCTTCTTTTAAACTTCATACCGATTCGTTATGCTCAGCAGCTCTCATACTAATAGACTCTTAATTCCTCAATTGACCACTTTAAGAATTCTACATGAACTAAATAATTAATTCACAAATTTAATAACAACAAAAACTTTATTTCTAAAATTTTTATATGAACTAAATAATTAATTCACAAACTTAATAATTATTAGAGTTATTAAATATGAAAACCTAATAAAGAGATTGAATATATAGTCTTATAAACAAAATAAAGTAAAGACTACTCTACCCTTATTAAATATAATAACTCTAATATCCTCCCCAAACTCACGATGCGGCTGCTATAATAACTCTAATAATAATAACATAAACTCTACTCTCATCCTCATTTTTTTACACTTTATGATTAACAATTAGTATAATAATTTCAATTATAGTTAAAGTATAAAGAGTTTTTGATCATTTTTATTTTTTTATAATGCATTTTTATTTTTTATAATATTATTTATTTCAATATATATATATATATATATATAGAAACATAGCCTTCATTGAACCCTTAGACAAATATTATTTTCTATTTTTTTTTATTCTTTCAAACTTCATACTAATATACTCCTAATTAACCACTCTTAAGAATTCTATGTAAACTAAATAATTAATTCACAAATTTAATAACAACAAAAATAATATTTCTAACTATATGAACTAGATAAGATAACCAATTCACAAACTTAATAATAACAACTTACTCTTATCCTCACTCTTTTACATTTCATGTTTAACAATTATTAATTTATATAATAATTTCAATTAAAATGATATTCACATTACGTTTTGTGTTTTTATACTTCACACAAATTTTTTAATACAATTATGTATTTTTTAATATTCTACCTTTGAAAAGTAATTTTTTTTAAAATAAAAAATCAAGTGAAATATAAGTGTATTCAATCTGTCACTATATAAGAACTGTACTTTGCTATGGAGGCATGAGACTGAAAGAGATTTATCACATTAGGCACATAGTAATGGATGTCCCTATATGTTATGAAACTGTCAGAGATAAGGTTCAATCTGTCAGGACACGGATTGTATATTTCATATAAATAATTTATATCGACTAATCAAATTTGACCAAAAAAACAAAATAGAAAATAAAAAACATGATATGCAGCACATAACACTTAATATATAGGTCATAACACTTAAACATGATATGCCACTAAAGAAAAAAAAACACAATTTTGAACATGAGTTGGGAATACAAACATTATTATTTAAATGGTTAAAGTGCACTAAGTTTCTCTCTAGTTTCAAAATACTGCACAATACTTCCTCTTATTTTTTTAGGTGCAACAAGTCTCTCTCAATTTACAAACGGTTGCAATTTATCTTTATTTGGATTAAAAAATAACATAAATATCTCACTGATAAAAAGATTAAAAATAATTTAAAAAGAAAAAAAAATTATTGAAAAAAGTAAGAAAAAGAATTGTAATTTGTCGAAAAATACCGAAAAAATTACCAAAAAAAGTACCGATTTAATTTACCAAAACAATACCAAAATTTTTTTTTGGTAAATTAATATTTTTTCTTTAATTTTTATTTTTAATTTTTTTATTTGTGAGGGTATTTATGTCATTTTATGACTTTTTTTTTATTTTTATAATCCAAATAGAAGAAAATTGCAACATTTTATAAATTAAGAAGAGTTTGTTGCACCAACAAAAAAAAAAATATTGTGCAACGTTTTGAAACTAGGATGAAGTTTAGTGTACTTTAACCCATTTAAATTAATTGAGGCAAAAACATACAATGACTATAAATTACTTAAAAGCTTTTAAAAAGATGCAATAAATCCTTTATGTTATATTTTTGGATTATATCACAACTTCACATTTATAAAAGTGAGTAAAATACTTTTTTTTGCACATATTTTCTTTTTTTATGATCATATTACCTTTTCCTTTATTATAAAAAAACAAAAATAAAAATAGAGAGAAGAAGGATTTTTTTATATTAATTATTTTTACCTTAATAAAAAAGTAAAAAAAAGAAAAAGAGAAATTGGTTACGAATTAAATATTTTGAACTAATTAAGATCTCCGAGTCCATCCTAAAAGTGGGCTTGAATTGGTTGATCTACAGGCCGACCAAACACACCAAACATTGAAGCAATGACATAATTTTAACGACCTCTCACATAGACATAGCGCATGATTCAATTAATCCAAATATGCACGCTCTCCAACATTCTCTACCTCATGCTCCTAAAACAAACACAAACGCACAAGACATGTGTACAAAAACAAAAGTATCACCTTTTTTTCTTCTAACATTAACTGCCCACAACGATTTCTTATCAAATATATGGTCCCCCACCAAAAATTACCCCAACAAAACTCCTTGTCTCTCATATTCTCAAATTATTATTTTTTTTTTTTAGGCCATTATTTAAGAATGGAATTCTTATTTATTTTCGTAGCCGGTGTAATTACATCAAATTTATTTAAATAAATAAAATGCCGATTGCAGTCCTGAAAGTAAGAAAGTGAAATAAAGGAAAAAAAATTAATTTTTTTCATGCATTTGGTGAACATAAATTTTTTTTTTAAGTTGTGGAAAAGTACTATTTTTAGGTTTGAATTACGTGAAAGTTGCAAGAAATATAATAGTTTATTTAATTGTTCTTATTTTTATTAAATAAGATAAAAAAAATCTAAATAAACTTGTATTGAATAAATATTATCTTTTAAAAAAAATAAAAGTAATATAAAAATTTAAATAAATAATTTTGTAGGACATTTAGAGAGATATAGACTATTATAATAAGAATATAAACACATTTTATTTTAGAGAGAAAAGGGGGCATAATTGTAAATAACTTTGTCAAAAAAGCAAAATTTTCATGTGCTTTTTGTAGGAAAAATTTATGAAAAAATTAGGTTATTATGACAAGTTACTTTTCAACAAAAAAAATATTCATTTTCCTGCCGCCCAGATTCTTAAATATTAAAATATTTTTTCATATCTTTTTCTTTTTTGTTATTTCTATCCAACCAAATGAAGTAAGAAAAAAAATGGTACTCTAAATTTCAGATTAAATGATATTCATCAGATAGTATATGTGTATATAAAAAAATAAACTAAAATTTACCGTAACATTTTTCTTATTGACTGATAAGACTAATATCACAATTATTGAGATAAATACTAAAAAAAAGAAAAGAGAGAAGTTGCATTATTATTTAAGTAGTAACAAGAGAGCGACATTATTTATTACATATAACAACTATTCTCAATTAACTTGAATGATATATTTTAATTAGTTTGATATACAAATGACATGTAATATCCGACTCACCCAATATTTACTCCTATTAAAGAGGTACCAAAAATGGATCTGGCAATACTTTGTAAAAAGAGAAATATTATTATCTAAGACTAAGAGTTATTGTTGAATATTGAAATTGCACCCAAAAAAAATAAATAAATAAATTGATAGGGTATTATTGTAGCACTATTTAGTATTTATGTGTACAGTAGTATTATATTAAAAGGTAATCGAGGTTTGAGGTGGAATGTACCCACAAGGAGAGTAGTGACGAGCTGGCAATCCAAGTCTGACAGACTGGTTCTTTCCCTCTCTCTCTCTCTCTCTCTCTATCCATACAAGTACATAACATAACTAACGCTAAGCCCCCTCATACTTCTCCTCTCTCTCCAGACTCTGTACTTTGTGTATCGAGCTTTAGTTACTTGATCAAATCAAACACCAGAAGAGTCATCATGGCTGAAGAAACGAAGACGACAGCTCCGGAGGCACCACCAACTGAGGAAGTGGTGGCGGACAAACCCACCACCACCACCGCCGAGAAAGAGCCTTCCGTTGAAGAAGTCGTGGAGTCCGAGGAGCAGAAGCCGGCCGCCGAGGAAGAGAAGGTCGCAGAATCGGCTTCTTTCAAGGAGGAAACCAACGTGGTCGGTGAACTTCCTGACCCACAAAACAAAGCTCTTGATGAGCTCAAACACCTCATCCAAGAAGCCCTCAACAATCACGAATTCACTGCGCCGCCGCCATCTAAGGAAGAAGAGAAGCCCGCCGAGGCACCGGCGGTGGAGCAGAAACCCGCCGCCACCGCTACTGAAGAGGAACCAAAACCCGAAGAGAAACCAGAGACCTCTATTGAAGGGCCACCGAAGCCCGAATCAGAGGTGGCGCCGCCACCGGTTGAAACCAAGGAAGAAGAGAAATCTCCTACGCCGCCGCCGCCGCCTGCTGCGGAGCCATCAGAGGCTGTGGTTGTTGCTGAAGTGGTTGAAGAGGTTACAACTGTTGATAAAGACGGCGCCAAGACCGTGGAAGCAATAGAAGAAACCATCGTCGAAGCATCTCTGCCACCGGAGGAGCCGAAAGAAGAAGCGGAAGCCACCGCACCTCCGCCGCCTCCAGCTGAGGAGGTGTCTATCTGGGGAATTCCGCTTCTGGCAGACGAGAGAAGTGATGTAATTCTACTCAAATTCCTACGAGGCAGAGATTTCAAGGTGAAAGAAGCTTTCACCATGATCAAGAACACGGTCCGGTGGCGAAAAGAGTTCGGAATCGAATCGTTGCTGGAAGAAGAATTGGGCACAGAGCTTGAAAAGGTAGCTTTCATGCAAGGGGTCGACAAAAAAGGCCACCCAGTGTGCTACAACGTGTACGGTGAGTTCCAGAACAAGGAGTTGTATCAGAACACATTTGCTGATGATGAGAAGAGGCAAAAATTCCTCCGATGGCGGATTCAGTTCTTGGAGAAAAGCATCAGAAAGCTCGATTTCAGCCCCAATGGCATATCCACCATTGTTCAGGTCAATGATCTCAAGAATTCAGGACCCTTCAAGAGAGAGCTCCGTTTGGCTACCAACCAAGCCCTCCAATTGCTTCAGGATAATTACCCTGAGTTCGTCGCCAAACAGGTATACCCAATTACCCATCATTCAAATTTATATATATATGTGTGTGTGTTTTTATATGTGATTTCTTGTTTTGTATTGATGGCTTGGGTATTAATTTGATATGGGTTTTGTTATATACGGAGTAAAGGTGTTTATCAATGTTCCATGGTGGTACCTGGCCTTCAATAGGATGATTAGTCCTTTCTTGACCCAAAGGACCAAGAGCAAGTTTGTGTTTGCAGGCCCTTCAAAATCTGCTGAAACCCTTTTCAAGTTAGTGAATCTTTGGCTTTTTTCTTTTCATTTCTTTTCTTTGATGGGTTTCTCTCATATGTTGATATGTGTTTACATGATCTATATAACATTATATCTTGGCTTGTATTTGAATGAAAATAAAAATAAAAATCAGATATATAGCTCCTGAGCAAGTACCAGTTCAATTTGGTGGACTTAGCAAGGAAGGTGAGCAGGAATTCACCACTGCCGACTCTGTTACAGTGGAGACTATCAAGCCAGCAAGCCAATACACAGTTGAAATCCCTGTTTCTGAGGTGGGCAATCCTTGCTGATTTGAATGCATATCACACTATATTAATGAATTGTGATACATATATGTATTGATTATGTATGTATGTATTAGAATTTCAATCTGAGGATTGTTGGTTTTGCAGAAATGCGTTTTGGTTTGGGAGGCCAGAGTTCTGGGGTGGGATGTGCTCTATGGAGCTGAATTCGTGCCCACTGCCGAGGATGGGTACACTGTAATTGTACAAAAGTCGCGGAAGATTAGTCCCTCCGATGAACCAGTGATCTGCAACAGCTTCAAAATCGGTGAACCGGGCAAGGTGGTGCTCAAATTTGATAACCAAACCTCGAAGAAGAAGAAACTCCTCTACAGGTCCAAGACCAAACCCTCTGATTGTGCTTGAACTATTAATGCCTTTGTTGGTTTGAATTGAAGAATAAGTTCTTTTATTACTCTAAAGATCTTTTTATTTTTTATTTTTTGGTTGATATTAATTTTTTATTTGGAAATTTACAGTGTTAGAGACTATATTTATATTTCTTGGGTATTTATTAAATTTTTTTGTTTGGCATTTTGTGTTCAGAATAGTTGATCATGTATTTAATAATTCTGTCCATTTGCTTATAGACTATTTTAGAGATCTCATCTGTATTTCATCTGTACTTCAACATCTTTCTGTTGAATATATTTTGAGGTTTCTTCTTGAAAATTAGCACTCACATTCACTATATGTGAGAGGTATGAGGTGCAAGGTCAGTGGTTGGTTTGCTAATTTAGTAGTAATTTATGTTAGTCCTTCACATATCATATCTTGCTCACTTTACTAATTTTTTGCAACATAAATGCTGTTGTTATTGTTTTTGTTTTTGTTTTCACTTTTCTCATTGGGGTGCACAACAAATCGGTCAATTCGTAAATTCGATTCGATTGAGGATTTAAAAAATAAGAGTCCATAGGTCACGGATCAGATTACTAATTGGGGGATCAGAAATTCAATCCGTGGCAATCCGTTAGAAATTTTATTATATTTAATATATATATATATAACTTTTAATAAAAATATTTTAATATCTTATATCTTTTAGGTTAAAAAATTGTTATTGGTCCTTAGTTAAAAAATAATTATATTGGGTTGTTTAGATTAAGTCTAATATGTTAATCCAATCTCTTATTTTACGGATCGGATCGGATTGAGTCTTTTTTGCGGATCGAATTGGATTGCATATTCACTAATTTGTAACTTGCAGATCAAATTGTAACTTGATATTTTCAAATAATTTTAAGACGCTTTTGCAAATTTGTTTCTTTTTAATTTTTTTTTAACAGAATTTTTTTTTTTTTACAAAGATACCAAATAGAATGTCATAAACTCTCTTCGAGGAGGTGATTGTTAAGTCACAAATTGTCGAAAAAAAAAATTGATAAGACTTATCCGTGTGTATGCCTCTTTTTGATGCACCAAACCAAGAAAGTTAAAAGCAAATAGATACTAAGGATAATTGAGAAACCTTGGTATGTAATATATATTTTTAACATTGCCATATTTGTAGTATATTAAGGGAATGATTTTTTATTTAAGGTTGACAGCTCCCTATGATAAGAGTGTATTAAAGTTTGTTTCCTAATCATTTTATCAACTATCTTGATAAAAGAAGTGATTTGTCATTGTTCTTCACTCGTCATCAATCAATCATCCGGGTCAAGTTGAGATCCCAATTTTAAATATCTGAGTTTGGACCCCACCAATAATGTGTATTATCAGAAACATTCTGTATTATCACATTGCATGGTGTCCCCGTTAACAATTTTTGCATGGTGTCCCCATTAACAATTTTCTCAATAACCAATGTTTATCCAATAAGCTTACTACAGACTCCCAAAGCTCTTACTACCAGCTTAGCCAACCGTGCTTTTCACAAACTCGCATGTTTTAATTGTTGTAAAGTTAGAAGGAAAGCTTCTCCTTCAGTCTTTTCGCCAAATGACAATACATGAAAGTTATTATTATTATTATTATTAGTTAGATATATATCTATATTACATTTCAAGTTTGTTTTCCATGCTTACTGTTTTCTCTTTTACAAAATATATATGTACACACACACACACATATATATATATATATATATATGTGTGTGTGTGTTTGTGTGTGACAGTGACACGAAGAAAATGCTTCCAGAATAAGTTGTTTGGCTGCGTAAAAAGACAGCAAATAATAAGTCTGATTCCACCGCATTCTTTGTCTCATACCCACGCTGGCATATATGTCGAATTCTCTTTGATTTGTTTTTTTTGTTATCTTTTATTTTTTTTTAAATTTTGAAGAAAGAAGAAAGAGAATGAGAATAATGTAAAATTTGACTTTCATACAATTATTCATTTTTCTTTTTCTTTATTTTTTTTTTTTCATAAAGAGAAAAATAAAAACTTTTATGGGTGGAAACTCATGCTTATCAAAAAGAAGTAAGACGGGACTAATTTTCCGAGCGTCCAAACACACCTATCACAATTGATTACTTCTGGAATGACTTGCGTATATGGTCGTGCTTAGACACATGAGTCCATCAGATAGGTGGTTTGTCCATTTGAAGATTGGCATGACATAGAATCTGGTTGCATCAAAGAAGGTGGTTCTATAATTAATGGGAATGAGACATAGGAAAGAAAAGGACCCTTCCTTTGACTCTCTGCTTTGCCAAGTTGGTCGGACCCTAGTTAATTTGCCCTTGGACGACAGAGGCGGCCGAACCAGCAAGTCATGCCCAGCATGTGCAGGCATGACTCCCTTTCTCCCCTCTCTCTCTCTCTCTCTCTCTCTCTCTATATATATATATATATATATATATGCATCTGTATATAACTATATATAAAGAAGCAACTACTGACATGCTGCATGTGCTGGTTGTACTGTTGTAAAGGAGAATGGCTACATGGTTATGTACCTGTTAGCTAGCTTGAGCATGCACATGACCGGTCTGATTCTTAGTTTTGACCAATTATTTATGATCATATAGTTAGTTGTCTCTTCTCTCCAATATGATATATTGGAATTAATTCCGAAAGCAATTTATTATAATGGACCACAACAAACCAGTCCATAGAAAACACAGCTCAATTTAACTCGATAATTAAGATACAATTATTTGTACTCTTATGAGTCATGTGTCACGCCATATGTCATTCTATCTAGAATTAGAATTACAATTATGAACTTAAAAAAGATCATATATAAGAATTATCTTCTTGGACAAATTGATGTTGCCAAAATTTTATCTTGATTTGATTTAGTTTTTTTATCAACTACACAAACATTATTATGGCCTTTTTTTGGACTAAGTTGAATACTATATATCACGTAAATTCTCATTTTAGTCATTTTTTCGGAATAAGCTGAGTACTATCGTGATAGTACTCTGATGTGAATTCTTTAATCATTGACTCCAAAGATTTTGAGGTTGTAAATGTTGAGAATGCAAATTTAGCTTAATTTCACATAAGAGAGAGAATTGCCTAATAATTATAATCAATAGGTTATGAAATGAGTTTCAACCACCACCGTGGCTTCAAATGATATCTCGTCTTACCTTTTTTAAAAGTTGAGGGTTCGAATCCTAATTAGACAATTCGGTATATGTATAAGTTACCAAAACAAAAAGGAAAAGAAAAGAAGTGATTTTCAATCATTTGATTTTCTTATGGGATAAGGATCCTCTCTAGTCAAATCTCTCTCTCTTGAACGCCATAAGCTTTATTCTACGGTCCAGATTTAGTCACGTCATCATCTTATTCAACTTTACTACTAACAAATTCAATTTTAACATAAATTTTAATATTGAGTTTAATAAAATAATGACGTGGCTGAATTTGAACTGAATGATTGAGGTACAATGAGTTGACAGGAGAGGATCTTGTCGGGTGGGTCCTTCCCTACAACATATATTGCATGGACCAAAGATAAAGATAAAATTAAAATCAAATCCCAATAAATTCTAGCTCTAGATATCCTAATTGCCATATTAGAAACCCACTACAAAACAAAATTCAGGCCCAATAGCCCTTCAACAAAGCCCAACATCTAGCCCTAGCTATCCAAACAGACCCTTCCCTTCCCAACGGAAAATGAAAAACAAAGCAGAAGATTGATTGAAGAGGTTTTCTGTTTGCCCTCAATGGACTGGTGTTGGGCCTAAAGACAGTTTAGGACTGATTGGGCTAAGCTTTGTCTTGGATGTATTATTAACATTCCATGTTTTGTTAATATTGGGCCATTGGCGCTTGTCCATTAATGGACCACCTTACATTTTACATACATCAATATACTGTGTTTTTTTTTTTTTTATTTGGAAAAATTCAGGGTTGGGATGACATACATGTCATAATGTGTACATCATGTCCTTGTAGGTTATTTTTTGTTTCTGTTTTTGTTTTTTAATACCAAGACACCTACTTCGGCTGCCTCACACCTTCCAACATTTAGCAAGAAAAACAGTGACTACTCTCAAAGGCCAGCCATCATATATATATATATATATATATATACACACACACACACACACATATTTGACTATCCACTCGAGATTTGTTATGTTTTAATTTTGAATCATGCCAAACTGAATAGGGTAAAACTATCTAGAGGAGATCGGATAAGAATAGGCATGTGACTGTCTTTATTAACTACTATTAGATTAATATAGAAATTTCAAACCACCAAAAAAAAAAAATTTTGGACCCTTTTGTCATCATCAAGGAACACTTTCTGATTCTCGTGTCCTCGTATGCACACAAACATTTCACACCAGTCACCACCGATAATTTAAAGGGTGTATTGCTCTATCGCTCCTTCTGATTTTCTTTTATTATTTTTAAATTAAATTTTTTGTAATATTAACTTTAACACCTTTTAAGATTTGATTAATATAATTCTAACACCTTCTAACTGCTAGAATAATTAAAAGTCACTAATGTATGCCAAAACTATTATTCATGTTTGAAAGAACAATTATAGCATTAATTAATTGAACCTTTTATATCACCGCAATGGAAGAAAAAAATTTATAAATTACACCCTTATTCCTTGAACCGGATTTAAATTTTTTTTTATTTTTACCAATTGATATATAAAAGCTTATTTGGTCACTATTTCAAAATTTTGATCATTGATATATAGAATCTTATTTGATCACTCCCTTCAACCATTTTGTAGATTGATACTTTACTAAGGATAAAATAACGCTTACTTTGAATAAAATAAAATAAAAATTGATTTTTTGCCATTTTGATATGAATAAAATAACATTTTCTTCCTAATAAAAAAAAATAGTAATATAAAAGTTTATTACAAAATTATTCAAGACATTGACAAAACAAGCTTCTATATATCAATTACTCAAAATTTTAAAACAATGACCAAACAAACTTTTATATATTAATTGGTCAATTCTTTCGTTAAAAAAAGGCTATAATTGTACTTTCAAACATGAAGGGTAATTTTGGCATAAATTAATTGACTTCTAATAACTTTAACGGTAAGGGGGTGTTAAGGTTATGTTAACCAAATCTCATAGGTGTTTGAGCCAATATTGTAAAAAGTTTAATCTATAAGCAATAAAATAAAATCTAGAGGGTGTCAGAGCATTTTACCCTAATTTAAAATATGTCTCACTCTCTCAGCATTAAATTTTATATTGAAATATTTTATTACAAATTCGTTAGAAATTCTTCAACCACAATCTACAAAGCGCGGATATTCCAAAAAGTGTCTCGTGGCCATATCAGACACGTGTCCGATACGAATATGACCAGGATACAACAAGGTATGTGTTCGATACGGTTAAGAAGTATTCAATTTTTTTAAAATTATTTTTTGAATATCAGATACGGTTAGGATACGTAGGGGTTAAGACTAGGATACACGGGTATACGTCAGGATATGTTTATGATACGTCTGAGATACTTTTCGGGACAAATTTATAGTTTTTTGTTTTATAAAATGGGGTTGAGATTGTAATATTAAAAACTTTATATATTATAAAATAAGGATAATTTAATAATAAAATAAAAGTATTTTTAAAACCCTCAAGTAAGTGAGTCATTGTAAAGAATTTTAGAAAAGATAGTGAATTTTTAGATTTTAATTTCTTATATTTTGTATAATTACTTTAACTATATTTATTATATGGTTGAAGAATAAAAATTAATATTTTATGTATAATATTATATTATTATTTATTTTTTTATTTGACGTATCATTGTCGTTTCCGTATCTTATTTTTTTGAAATTTTTTATATCACCGTATCTATATGAGCAATGCTACACGTCTCAAATAAATTTCATGAATTTTAACTCGAATCTATGTGGCAGGTGATAGAGTTCATTATTTTAGGAGATAAAATTAAATGGTATGTTATTATTGGTGGGATTCCCCCATACACAAAGTCTCTATGGCATTAACACTTGTCACATAGATTCGAGTTAAAATTTGTGAAATAAAATTGTGACGTTTAGCATTTCTCTATCTATATGATGTTGTACGTGTCGGTGCTTCCTTGACCACACAATAATTATATAATATTATTATTACTGGTATTTATTTGGTACCACAAAATCAAACTTACCCGGTGTACGAACCCACATTCCAGAATGAGAGAGAAATTCAATTGCAGTAGCAGATAAAAGTCTCATGTAGTTTGTGAGCCACGTAGAGAGAGAGAGAGAGAGAGAGAGAGAGAGTAATGGCAGATACTCATAAGCCTCATGCAATTTGCATACCATTCCCACACCAAAGCCATATAAAAGCAACACTAAAACTAGCAAAGCTTCTCCACCACAAGGGCTTTCACATAACCTTTGTCAACACAGAGTTCAACCACAGACGCTTACTCAAATCCAGAGGGCCTAATTCTTTAGATGGCTTGCCTGACTTTCGATTCGAGACCATACCAGATGGCCTCCCTCCCTCCGATTCTGACTCAACCCAAGACTCACCTACTCTTTGCAAGTCCATTAGAGAGAATTGTTTGGCTCTGTTTCGTGACTTCCTTGCCAAACTCAATAACTCTGCATCTTCAGACAACCCTCCTGTCACTTCCATTCTATCTGATGGATTCATGACATTCACTATCACTGCTGCTGAAGAATTTGGACTACCTGTAGTACTTTTATGGACACTTGCTGCTTGTGGTTTCATGGGCTTCTATCAGTTCCGCTCTCTTGTGGACAAGGGCCTTGCACCACTAAAAGGTACTATATCTATATGTATATAGTATAGTATTTACTGGATAAACGTTTTTGATTTTAGAAGATAAATGAAACACCCAGTTCAAACACATTTTAAATTGTGTTGAAATCTCTATTCAACATCATTATTTCTAGTTTCAACGCACTTAAATAGTTTTTAAACATATTTGTTGTGTGTACTGAAATTGCATTGAAATATAAAACATGTGTTGAAACATAATTTAAATGCATCGGAAAACACTACAGCAAGATACAACAGGGCCTGCTACAGCAGAAGATCCCCATAACAAGGAGGGACACTTATTTTCAGTAGGAGAGGATATATATATATATATAGAAGAATATATCATTGTGTGTGTGTATATATATATATAGTATGCATGTAGAACAATAAAACCCAAGTTCAGATTTTGATTGATAGAAATGCATATGTTCCTAAGCTAACATTATACACGACACTGCAGATCCCAGCTATCTAACAAATGGGTACTTGGACACCCCTGTAGATTGGATTCCTGGTATGAAAAACATGCGCTTGAAGGATCTCCCAAGCTTTTTCCGCACCACGGATCCAGATGACATAGTGTTTAACCTCACCATGGAAGCAGCAGAGAGAGCACCTAAAGCTTCAGCCATTGTTCTTCACACTTTCGACGCATTAGAGCCACAAGTTTTGGGTGCTCTCTCATCTATGCTTCCCCGCGTTTACACCATTGGTCCTCTTCAGTTACTTCTCAATCAGACACCAGAAGAAGAAGAACACTTAAGCTCCATTGGATACAGTCTGTGGAAAGAAGAGCCAGAGTGTCTCCAATGGCTCAATTCCAAAGAACCCAACTCCGTGATTTATGTGAATTTTGGAAGTGTTGTTGTAATGAAGCCTGAAGAGGTAATAGAGTTTGGTTGGGGACTTGCTAATAGCAACCACTACTTTTTGTGGGTAATTAGGTCTGACTTGGTTGTTGGGGACTGGCAGTTTTCAAACCTGAATTCTTGGAGGAAACTAAAGAGAGAGGGTTCATTTCAGGTTGGTGTCCACAAGAACAAGTCCTTAATCACCCATCAATTGGAGGATTTTTAACACACAGTGGGTGGAATTCAATTATTGAGAGCTTGTCAGCTGGAGTGGCCATGATTTGTTGGCCAGTAGTTGCAGAACAGCAGACAAATTGTCTATATGCTTGCACTGAATGGGGGATTGGCATGGAGATTGATGGGCATGTGAAGAGAGAGAAAGTGGAGAGATTGGTGAGGGAGTTGATGGATGGAGAAGAGGGTAAGAAAATGAAGAAGAAAGCTTTAGAGTGGAAGAGAATGGCAGATGAGGCCACCAGTCCAAATGGGTCATCCTCTTTGAATTTAGACAAATTGGTGAATGAAATATTGTTGTCAAAGAAGTAGATTCTAGAGTGTAGTTTGATTTGGATATGGCCTGTGTTTGGGACATTGATACATGAAATTTGCTATTGCCCTCTTTTATTAGCTGTTATGTGTTTGAATAAAACAGCACTTTTAAATTTATAAGTAACTCAGAGGGCATAATAAATTTGAAATGGAGCATTTTGGCTCTCTTATGCTTCTAATTAATTTGTACTATAAGATGGTTAACAGATAAATAATGCTATAGAGTATGAAATACTGTAAGATGGTTATTATATAATATTGTTGTCTTACTGTAACTAACATTTTTTTTGTTGATTTGACATGAAATTTACAAATCTTTAAATTATTACTTTAAATGACATACATTTTTTTTTAGAAAAGTGCAATAGTAGCATGACTTTGCTATTCTCCGTTCAATAGTAGCCCTAGCTATCCAAACAGACTTCCCTCCCCAATGGAAAATGGAATCCTCGGTTCGTCACTGCTAGAAATATTTTTTGTTTTTCTATTTCTATCTTTTAAAAAGGTAAAAATAAAAGTAAAAATTATGTTAAATAAAATGTTTCTATTCTCTATAATGAAAAATATTTCTCATTTTTTTTGTGAAAGGAAGAGGAAACATAAAAAAAAGATGTTTCTTCACTGTACCATTCACTGTAGCAGGAGAATATTTTCTCCATTATAGTGGGGCCTACTTAGTTAAATAATATATAATATGAAACATAACTTTCACTATCCATATTTTTTGCACAATTGTTTTCTTATTAACATATTATAATATTTTTCTTGTCTACTTAGTTAAATAATATATAATAAATTAATATTATAATATAGAATGTGCATAAATTATCTATATTCAAATAAAAAACACTTTGAAAATGCTTTTACTTTCATCTTTTTTTTAAAAAAAAAAATCACTTATAAATAATATCTCTTTTTGATATACATGTATATTATTATCTTTTAACTTGTATCATATTTTTTAATTTAATTTTCACATATATATGATATCAATTTTAATTTAATTTTATTTTCACATATATATGATATCATACTTATGTAAGATTAGTTCAGTTGGAAACTTCTTTTGTATTGTCTAATAGTTATAAGTTCAAATATGAAAATAATAAAGAAAAATTATTTAATTTATCGAGTTTTCCATAAAGTATTTCATCTAAACTTGATATATAAGTTAGTTTTTTTATTTATATTCAAGCATAAATGATTAATGAGTCCAAGTATATGTTGTTAGGAGTTTAACCAAATGAAAAAAAAAAACTGGATGTTGTATTTTATGTTCATGTATTGGGTATTGTTAGGATTTGTGACTTTAAGTATCTAAGGGATGTGCTTCAGACAGAGGTGGTTGACAATCAAGTTGAGTAATTTGTTTATTTTTTATTTGATAAATGTCAAGTTTTTTTTTCCAAGGCAAGCAATAGAAACTATTATTGAACTAGTTACAAATTGTATATTTTACTGTGATTATAGGTTAGTTTTTAATAGATGAATTAAAATAAAATTAAAAATAAATTTGTGTAATAAATGTGTTACTAAACATTGTTTTTTGTTCTAAAAATTGTAAAAACAACAAGTTTTAATAAACGTTATTTCTATTTTTTGTTTGCACTCAAAAAATAGGAATATATTTCTATTTTCTTACAAGTGCAAAAACAAAAAAACGTTTTCATTATTGAAAGAGGCCATCTGTTTGCCCTCGAGGACTGGTGTTGGGCCAAAAGACAGTTTAGGACTGATTGGTCTAAGCTTTGTCTTGGATGTATTATTTGCATTCCATGGTTTGTTAGTATTGGGCCATTGGCCCCTGTCCATTAATGGACCACCTTACATTTTACATAAATTAATATACTGTGTTTTTTTTTCAAGTATATCTCTTTGAATATATAAATATAGTTTTTTTTCTCTCTTTTTTTATACTTTTGGATTGGCTACATAAAATTTGTTTTCTTTTGGCAACGCAAGTAAAATTTTATTACCAATAAATGAAAGAATATTAAGAATTAAGATAGACAATCGGTTAAAGAAATTAAAAGCAGAGTGAAATTAAAAACCTATAGCATGCTTATATACGAAATCAAATTTGATGCCACAGGCCATTAAAAAGGATTTTGGTTTGTTGACGAGGGGTTGCTAGTAAAAGTATCGCTACTACAGGGAAAAGTTTTGCATGTTAGGGTATACACTACACCAGTTAAGAATTGACATACATGAAAATCTTTGTCTTCGAAAAGTTACATAACACACACATATATAAATTTGGGTTTAAAATTTTTTTTTTATGTTTGATTTTTATTTACTTTTAGATAATGATTATGTGAATAGTGTGACAATTCTTGTTGACCAATCATAATTATATGTCGTATCGATCTATGAGTATTTTGATAAACAGATTAACGTTTAACACGACGTGTTTATTAAACTGGTTACACGAATTAACCTGTTTAATCCTCATTTCATTAATTTAAGTATAAAGTGCTAATATATTAAAAAAATTGAGATAATAGATGACTAAATTTATGAAAAAAAGAATAAGTAAGACAATACAATTACAAAAAAAAGCCAAAAACAATATCCATATTGAATTTATATTGAAATAATAAAAAAGTTCATAGTAATTGGGTTAAAACAAGTTATGGATTCACTTGACACGATTAATTAAACGGATCTAATTGAGTTACACGAGTTGAACTCTAAAATACAAACACGACACAATTAATTAAATGAGATAAACGGGTTGACACGATTATGGCATGAACATGATTAAGGTCAACCCAAATTTGCTAACTTGGTGTTGTGCTCGAATTAGCCTAGCGAGTCGTGTCAAATTATGTCACATCTAGTCAAACCTCTTAGAGCACATCATAATTCACCACCGGATAGATACAATCCCCTAGGTCAATTAGCATTTTTTTTTTTGAAGTGATTCCAAAGAGATTTAAACTTGACTTTTGAATCATGCCAAAATGAATAAGGTAAACCTATAGGCATCCACTCTCTTTATTAACTATTAGATTAAGATACCTTTAAGATATGTAAAGTTAAGCCATCTTTATTAACAATAAGAATGTGATAGTTTTGAGATTTATAACTCTAGTTATGAATCCAATACTACAAATATATTAAATATCAAAAAGTATTGCAATATTTGTTAACTTAACAAAAGTAATTACAAATACATCAATATGTACTATTTTGGTCCAAAATGCCCCCAACACCTTTTTATGAGATTACATAAATACCCTGCACATATTATCCTGGCAAACCCATCTTCTCCGGTGAACCCTTCTCTGGTGAGATACTAAATTATATATAATAATTATAGAGAGAGATTCTCCTTCTTTATATAAATCATCCCTCAATTTTCAATACAAAAATTGCAAAACCCATAAACAAAAGGTTGAGAAAAAATCAAAATGACCCTAGTAATGTGATCGAACTATTAACCCTAGATTGATAATGTTTTTTGTAATTAGAAATATGGGTTTGGAAGGATTGATGACAAAGGTTTGAAATTTGGGGGACTTTTCTAATTTATTCTTAGATGATGTAATTAGGATTTAGATTTTGGAGGTGTTGCGAAGTTACTGGAAGAATCGATGGTAATGGCTATAGGGGGGCAGCGGAGACGATAAAGTGGCGGAGGAGAAACTGCTCGGCCTGGACGGAGTGGTGGAGGGGAGACTAGGGAATTCGAGGTTGAGGCCTAAGAAGATCTGGCTGTCGGAGCCCAATCCGAGAAGCCCAACTCTTTCACCATTGATACGGCCTCTGAAGCTTCAATAATTGGCCTGAATCACACCGATGCGTGGTGTATCCTTGCCGTGGACACAGATTGTTCGCGGTGAATCCAAATTGATCATCTGAATGTTTGCCTTCGAAGGTGGTGGTCTATGCTTCATTCTCGATAGAAGATACTGAATTGGGTATGGCTCGAATCAACAACGGCAGCTTCGGAAGCTACCCTGCCTCCGTGATGGGCCTGATGGCTGCCTAGAAGCAGTACAACTCGATAATTTTTTCTTCAATCACCTCCAAAAGCTTAATAAAGAGTCTCATCAATGCCCACGACATCAAAAAAGTCTTGATAGTGGACAATGCCACCACAGCGGCTGCCATCGTGCTCTAGCACATCGACTGGACCTTAGCGAAAAAAGGTGCTTTCAGAAAAGGGATGCCATTGCCTTGTTTCATTGCACCTTCCAAGCTGTCAAGAAATCGATCGAGTCTTATGTCACTCACACAGGTGGGTCAGTGAGGAGGGTAATTAGATTATATTATAAAAAGCTAACGTAGAGTAATTTAGATAATTTGTATAGATGAACAGTGAAAGTTGACATATTTGTAGTTATTTTTTATTAAGTTGAAAAATATAATAATAATTTTTTATATTTGATGTATTTGTAATATTGGCTCCATAAGAGATAATTTATAAAAATCAAATGAATGGTTTAGTAAATCTCTTAATTGGACTTTTGTCGGAGGATTCTCTTCAACTATACTGATAGAAATTTCAAACTTTTATTAGTTTGATTGGTGGTTACGTGGTCGATATATGTCAAGTTAGGCCATTGAAAACAACAGAATAGATAATAAATAAAAAAAATTGGACTCTTTTGGCATCATTACGAAATACTTTAAGAAATTTCAAACTTTTATTAGTTTGATCGGTGGTTACGTGGTCGATATATGTCAAGTTAGGCCATTGAAAATAACAGAATAGATAATAAATAAAAAAAATTGGACTCTTTTGGCATCATCAAGGAATACTTTAAGAAATTTCAAACTTTTATTAGTTTGATTGGTGGTTACGTTGTCCACATATGTTAAGTTAGGCATTGAAAACAACAGAATAGAAAAAAGAAAAAAAAAATTGGACCCTTTTGGCATCATCAAAGAATACTTTTAGAAATTTCAAACTTTTATTAGTTTGATCGGTGGTTACGTTGTCGAGATATGTTAATTTAGATCATTGAGACGACAGAATAAAAAAAAGAAAAAAAGAATTGGACACTTTTGGCCTCATGGATGAATACTTTTTGATTGTCGTGTCATATCCAGACAAACATTTCACATCACCTATAATTTAAAATACGTCAATTACATCACCTCCTAAATAAATAGACTATAATTTAGAATAGGTTAATTACATCACCTTCTTAGTAAATAGCGTAAATAACATACAGCTGTGTTTTAAAAAATATTAACTTTTTCTATCAACAAATTTTTATAACACTGATATCTTCTGTTAATTTTTCATGCACAAAAATAATTAAAAATATTCTTAAAATTTTAAATAATTATATATTTTTTAAAATTTTCACATGAGATATATTCTTTATAATCATATAACTTTAATTCTTTAATCTATTCTAATCTTAATTGTAAAAAAAATAAAGAAGATAGACAAATAGATTAAAAAATTGTACTTATTTAATCCTCTACATATATTTAACTTATATTTTTAATCATAATTTAGTAGCATATAATTTTTTTCTAAAATACTTGAATATACATCACTATTATGAAATGTCCGATATGCGTTCGAGAAATATTCAAAGAGTGTCTTAAAAAGAAAAATGTCAAGACATGTGTTCTAGGATTGTCTGAGTGTCTGACACGGTGTCCGAGTATCTGACACAAATACAACACCCTCAGTGAAGTATCTGCGTTTTCTAAACTTGTCTACATGAGAAGTGAGTGTAATTTTTTCTTTAAAATATGTCTCACTTTTCCACCATGAAATTTTATATTGAAACATTTTATTACAATTTCGTTAGAAATTCTTCAACCACAATAAATTAAGAATTTTATTATATTATTATTACTAAGTATATATTTGGCACCACAAAATCAAACTTTCCCAGAGTACCAGCCACATTCCAGAGTGAGAGAGAGAAATTCAATTGCTGTAGCAGATAAGGGTGCGTTCACGCTATAATAAAAAAATGTTTTTCATTTTTAATAAAGGAGGAGGAAACAAAAATGTATTTCTCTTGTAGAATAGCACAGGGAATGTCTATCCACTGCAGCGGTTCATTGCCGCACCAAACGGTTGACTCTGTCTTCTCTTCTTCTTCTCTCTGCTTCTCTCTTCACTGGAACAAGATCGCCGGCTCATCTCTGTCGACGACGACCCAGCAAGAGACGACAACGGAGCGAAAGTTTCAGATGTGTTCTTACTTGGAAAGGTGTGTTTTCTTTTCTCTATTTTTTTTCTCTCTCTCTGTGTCATCTATTCCAGTGTTCAAAGTCCCAGATATGTGAATCTGGGACTTGATTTGTTCTCTTCTCTCTGTTTAAAGTATTGATCTTGGTAAATGATTCTTGTCATTATCTCTTCTATCGATATTCTCTTCTCTCTTAATTCTTCAACTTTATCATGAGTTGAATAGTTTATTGTGTTGATTTGCTTCCTCGGGTTCTTCTGATGTGGACTATCTATTGGTGCAATGAATTGATATACCATTCCAAACGCCTGTTATGTACAATCATGCGTGGTTTTTTTTATGACAGATAGTTAACATATATGTAATGCTGATATATGTCAGATAATTATGCTGATATAATTAATTCTATTTGTATATATATGTAATGCTAAAATGTCCTAAAACAACAAGCTAATTTGAAATGAAAATTGCCCAATTTTTGCCCATAAGCATCTATCATGAGAAGATATATAAACTGTGTTACCACATACTCTGCCTCAACTGCTAGATGCTAATTAGCCATACTTGAAATATTAGCACCTATTTTTGTAGTTAAATAAGAGAATACCAATCAAAGAGTATGATCAATGTCATATAAGTGAGAAATGAATGATCAAACTGTAAAATTCTATTGCATCTTTCACTAGATGATTTCTTAATTCAGAGCACATTGAGCTTGTACTACAAGATATATCTGCTATCTCCAATGTGTGTGTTTGTGTGTGTGTGAGAGAGAGATGTGTTGACATACCTTGTTTGTGAGTTCTTTGGATCTTGCATGAACAGAGCAAAGTGTGAGTATGAGAGAGCTGGATAAAGAGAGCCAGGGAGTTCATCTGAGTAGGAGAATGATGAGCCTTTTGTTTCAGTTTGTGACTGATGAAAGATGGGTTGGCAATGGCATAAATACAAAGTACCTACACCCTTGTAATCATGTTTATTTCCTATTATATATGTTTGTGAGCATGCAAGTCTGAAAATAATCAGTAGGTCCGTTTATTTGTGTAACAAAAAGCCTAGCCTGGCCTGCCTATGACTTAAAAAAATCATGGAGGATCAATTTGTGCCTCTTTTAGTTTATGTCTCAGCCTTTCAAATTTTTTTTTTAATATAAACATGACTAATTAGCAAGTTGGAACTCATGATACTGTCTACCTTTTCGAATTAATAACTAAGTTCCTTTTTATATAAATTTGATTTGGAATGCATCTAAATGCATTAGGCCAAGATCTAGAATCATTGCTTGAACATCTTTCTGTACATTTTTTCTTTTTCATTTACATTGCTTATGTTAACATCTGTAGCCATTTAGCAACATCTCACAGTTTATGTAATTATAATATCTCTTGGGACAATGATCTTGCTTATTGGAATTTATAACTCACTACTACTTAGGTTTAGGTTTAGGTTAGGTATCCCTAGCACTACCAGGGTCAGTTGAGAGGTGCAGTTACCTGCCGTGTGGGTTTGTTCAAGATTCTTAGTAGGAAGAACCTAGAGTCTTCTCTTCGGCCTTTCCTTTGTGATTTTTAATTTTATTTTTTTCTGTTTTTTGTTGGAGCAAGGACCAGTTCTTTCATTGATTTTAAAATTCTGGTTCTGCGTGTTGTGTCAAAAATCTGTTTTAATATATATATATATATATATGGTTCTAAATTGTCAAAAATTATAATTCTTAGATGATTGATGCCTTGTGAAAACATGAATTCGGTCCTAAAATTTCTTTGTCAAGTATATGAGAATTGTTGAAAATTTTGCTAAGCTGTGAATATTGTCTTATGATGGAAATTTGAACTGAATACTACGGTTTAAGACTGATATTTACATTACTTATATTTGTTATTTGTCTTTGAAATTTTGAGATGTGGAAATGTACTGATTGATGAGACTGTGGGACTTTGTTTGACTTGATCTCACTGAGATTTGAATTATCTATGAATTTTTTAAGTTGGATGAGGCTGAGTGTTGGACTGTTTTATACAACAAAATTTTTGCTACTATTTTGGCTAAAAGTGATCTGTTTTATGAAGTTATTCATGGATGTTAATTTCTAATATTATGGTAGGACAAATTAGCTTTCAAGGTGAGCAAGTTAACACTGTTATAGTAGAAATAGGGAGGGCTCATTCTAAAGAAATATAGAAGAGAACTTCGGCCGCATTGCCGCAAGGTTAAGTGAGAGCTAAAATGGTGTCATTAAGCAAACTGTTATGAGTGAAAAGTTTCAATTGTTGATTTAAGCAAACTATTCTAAGTTTATTTCAACCTCAAGATTTCCAGAAATCAGGCTGTAGCTATTTTTCACTATGTAAAGCCTGAGGTTGTTGTCAAAGGTTTTGCAGAATGCTCCAAATGGTGTTGTCATTTGTTAAATCAACTCCTATGGTGCAAGCAACTTTCAATTCATCATGTTGACCTTTTTTGTGTGCAACACTTGCGAGGTTAAAAGTGCTGGGAGGGATTTAATGGACATTGACATAACCTTTCATATTATTTACACAAATGACTGTCCTAGTATTTAAACTTGTCTTCTGATCATGCCTGATAGCCTAAACTTTTTGCACTACTACCTTTAAAATCTTTATATATCATTATATATGTAATTAATAGTATGTTTATTGTTGGTCTATGCTTCTTTTGAGTCTTGTTTCTGTATTTGTTATAGTTTGTGAAGAGAAATTGCTTCATGGATCCAAATACTCAGAGAGAGAGAGAGAGAGTGAAAGTGAGAGAATAATGGCTGTTGTTGATAAGCCTCATGCAATTTGCGTACCATTCCCACACCAAAGCCACATAAAAGCAACACTAAAACTAGCAAAGCTTCTCCACCACAAGGGCTTTCACATAACTTTTGTCAACACAGAGTTCAACCACAGACGCTTACTCAAATCCAGGGGGCCTAATTCTTTAGATGGCTTGCCTGACTTTCGATTCGAGACCATACCAGATGGCCTCCCTCCCTCCGATTCTGACTCAACCCAAGACCCACCTACTCTTGGCAAGTCCATTAGAGAGAATTGTTTGGCTCCGTTTCGTGACCTCCTTGCCAAACTCAGTAACTCTGCATCTTCAGACAGCCCTCCTGTCACTTCCATTCTATCTGATGGATTCATGACATTCACTATCACTGCTGCTGAGGAATTTGGACTACCTGTTGTCCTTTTATGGACACTTGCTGCTTGTGGTTTCATGGGCTTCTATCAGTTCCGCTCTCTGGTTGAGAGAGGCCTTGCACCACTAAAAGGTATACATCTACACACACACACACACACACACACACATATATATTTCGGTAGTTTAAATATATGACAAATGTTATTGAGATCTAATAGTCTAATCGACTAACACATTCATTTATTTCAATGAAAACTCGATTCTCAATCTTCATGAATTTTCATTTAGAAGGACAAAGAAATACCACTTTTTTTTTTTCCAAGTTGGGAGGACTCACACTTCTTTGTCCACACCGGGCTCAAATCCCTTTCCTCCTCTTTGATAATGGAGAGGTTATACTATTGGGCTACAAGTCACTTTGCCTTAGTCCTTGGTGGTATTATATAAGCTCAAATCGGTAGTCTTTTTTAACTCTCTGGATCACTCAATTTGGGAATTTCAAAGCTGGAAAATTTAAGCAAATGCACACACACTCGTAATATTGAAGCCCTTAAAAAGGTTGGAGTTCAAGAAGGGACATATATTTTCTGTAAGAGGGAATATATATAAGTATATATCATTATATATGTATATACGATAATCACGTAGAACAATAATCAGATTTTGATTGAAAGAAATGCATATATTTCTAAGCTAAGTAGCTAACATTATATGTGGCATTGCAGATCCCAGCTATCTAACAACTGGGTACTTGGACACCCCTGTAGATTGGATTCCTGGTATGAAAAACACGCGCTTGAAGGATCTCCCAGTCTTTATGGGCACCATGGATCCAGATGACATAGTCTTTAACTACAGCATGGAAGCAGCTGAGAGAGCACCTAAAGCTTCAGCCATTGTTCTTCACACTTTCGATGCATTAGAGCCACAAGTTTTGGGTGCTCTCTCATCTATGCTTCCCCGCATTTACGCCATTGGTCCTCTTCAGTTACTTCTCAATCAGATACCAGAAGAAGAGGACCACTTAAGCTCCATTGGATACAGTCTGTGGAAAGAAGAGCCAGAGTGTCTCCAATGGCTCAATTCCAAAGAACCCCACTCTGTGATTTATGTGAATTTTGGAAGTGTTGTTTTAATGAAGCCTCAAGAGCTTATAGAGTTTGGTTGGGGACTTGCTAATAGCAACCACTACTTTTTGTGGGTAATTAGGTCTGATTTGGTTGTTGGAGAGAAAGCAGTTTTCAAACCTGAATTCTTGGAGGAAATTAAAGAGAGAGGGTTCATATCAGGTTGGTGTCCACAAGAACAAGTCCTTAATCACCCATCAATTGGTGGGTTTTTAACACATAGTGGGTGGAATTCAACATTTGAGAGCTTGTCAGCTGGAGTGCCCATGATTTGTTGGCCAGTTTTTGCAGATCAGCGGACAAATTGTCTATATGCTTGCACTGAATGGGGGATTGGCATGGAGATTGATGGGGATGTGAAGAGAGAGAAACTGGAGAGATTGGTGAGGGAGTTGATGGATGGAGAAGAGGGTAAGAAAATGAAGAAGAAAGCTTTAGAGTGGAAAAGAATGGTAGATGAGGCCACCAGTCCAAATGGGTCATCCTCTTTGAATTTAGACAAATTGGTGAATGAAGTATTGCTCTCAAAGAGGTAGATTCTAGAGTGTAGTTTGATTTGGATATGGGCTTGTGTTTGGGACATTGATACTTGAAGTTTCTACTGCCCCCTTTTATTAGCTGTTATGTGTTTGAATAAAACAGCACTTTCAAATTTATAAGTAACTCAGAGGGCATAATAAATTTGAAATGGAGCATTTTGGCTCTCTTATGGTTCTACTTAATTTGTACTATAAGATGGTTATTATATAAATAATGCTATAGAGTATGAAATACTATAACATGGTTGTTATATAATATTGTCGTCGATTGTGCTAACATTTTTTGTTTACTTAACATGAATTTTAAGGGGACTTTAAATTATTACTTGACGAGGTAAGAAACAATTTAAATGACAACTTTGCTATTAAGTGATTGAAGAAACTTTATTATTATCAGATTGCGTGTTGATATCTGTTATATTGACTATTGAGCATCCTCGGGACTTTGTTAGCTTATCATATACATAGAAAAGCTTGCATTACACAAAATAGGGTCAGTCAAGTCAGGCCAAAACTCTAACTAACAGTGCATTATTAGCAATTGTGGGTTTTGCATGCTGGTAGTTCTGTACATTGTACCCTCCTTTGCATGTCACCGATTTGTCATCATTCTTGATTGATACGGTGGATGATCTTCTGTGATGAACCTTCTTTGAATATTTGGACCCAAACCCTACCATGTAACTCATTCTTCGGGTTATAATCCACCTAACAATACAGAGTCAGCCACAAAATTAAAATTGATGTTTACTTTTAAGTAATATTCTATCAATATATTATAATTACAAGTAATGCTTGCATGATTCAGTTGGTTTGATTTGGAGGATAAATTAGAACTAAAACAATCTTCGTGGTTCGTGGAAAATTAGATCCGAAACTAATGAATCTAAATTGAACCAATTCTGTTTTTGACTAGCGTAAAACTATCCTACCAATCCCCAGATCTAGCCCAAATTAAGCCTTGCTATGATCAAATTTTGGCTCAACATATATATATATATATCACTCTCTGTTTGAGATTGATTCAATGTTTCGAAAAACTTTAACTTGAATCAAATTGATCATAACGATTCAATAGTTTTAAAATAGTACCAAAACTTTGACAACAATTTGGAATGAATTATGGTATCAACAATTTGAAGTTGATATCATAAGGCAACAACTTCAAGTGCTCACATTTGTCTAGATTTAGCTCTTGGAGACCTGGCATCACTCCCTTCACTATTATTATCTCATTCAGTTGAGGGAGATTTCGGAGCACTAGAATTTTAAGCTTGTGGAACGCTGTACTGAAGCATAATTGTTGTCCCGTATAGGCATTCGTAAGCCCGAGCATTCCCAAATAGGCAGTGCTTGGATGTATGAAAGTGGGTCTTCTCTCATCCTGGACCAGTGCAAATACAAGTAAGTGAGGGTTTGGAGAGATTGAAACCAACGCGGCACCATCTGAAATTTTCCGACTAAAATAAGCCTGTTAAGGCGAGGCGGAGCCGAGGAGAGTGCAACCATTCTAAGAATTTTTATGGTGAGTTAGTATTGGTGGGATTCCCTCTATACACGGAATGTCCCTATACACGGAATGTCAATGATATTATCACTTGTCACATTATTCATGAAGGCAATTCATGATAAAATTTCATGACGTTTAGCATTTCTCCCATTCTAAGGCGTTCCTCTTCATTACTTGCCATCACGAATAAGTTGCGTAGAAGTTTAATATTTCAGACCCTGTTTCTGCTTCTACCATAGTAGCAAGTTTTTTAACTTACAAATATTTGACGGTGCTGGTATGCCGTAACCAAAATCAAAGTCACAAAGATGTCCATAATTGTAGCGGTACATAATTAGATGCCGGAAATTCTGCAACTTGGTAATCCCATTAGGAAGCACTTCTATCTTTGAGTCCGTAATGTTTAAGGTTTGAAGAATGTGGAGTCTTCCAATGCACTTCTGAAGCTCCTTCACCTTAGTTCCTTTCAAGTTCAGATATCTCAAATTGAAAAGATGAACTAGTTCATCTGGCATTTTCACAATCGGTAAATCTTGTAGATCTAAAACTCTTAACAGTCTTAAGCCAGATGGCAATGCAGTCAAAGATGGAGAAATCGCTTTAACAGCAAAAACAAAACTCTTCCATGATTTGAGTAGTTCTGTCAATTATCGGATTGACAAGCAACGCACTCCATTCTCTTCTCGATCACTGCCGTCAATACTCCCATCAAAGAGTACAGAAATTCTCTTTTTCTGATACCGATATAGCAAGCTCCTGCATAAGATCATGGATCTTAAACTCTTTTGGACTTGCCGCAGGGTTTCTCTTCACAACTTGAAGCATACTTCTGTTATTGAGTGCCATAAGATAACTCCCATTCTGATTTTTTTGGAAGACATCACACCACTCAATGCCACAATTGCTAGAGTTAAACCTTCACATTTTACAACAAGGTCGCGAGCTAAGTTCTCGAGTCCTTGAGGACAACTCTTTTTGGGATTGCTTGAGGACACTTCAATGCAAAAGAGGTTCCACGCATCAGAATCTCCCAGTGGTTTAAGATTGTGGACATTGCTTTTGACTTCAAAAGAATATGAAGCTATATCTTCTTTTCGAGTTGTAAGCAAGACACGGCTTCCAAGTCCTTCATCTGGAAGTGAACATTTTATGTCCTTCCAGAGGTGGTCGCTACATATATACATCATCTAGAACAACTACATACCTTCTAGTCCGTATATATGTAGTCCAAAAGAAAATCGACCAGCCTTCTGTATCTTATGGTGCTCAAGTCTGTTGGAATTGCTTCGTTTGATGCATGGTAGAACTCCTCAATCATGCGCCTATGTAAGTCCTCAACGTCGTAAGTTTGGGACACGGTGATCCATGCATAGCAATGAAAACATTGCTTAACACTCTTATAGGCTTTGGCAACTAGAGTTGTCTTACCTGAACCACCCATTCCCACCACTGAAATGACAGAGCGTTGTGATTCGCCATCCGTTAACCATTTGAGTAATTGTTGTCTATCAACTTCAATCCCAACTAGATCGTCATCTTTAAAGAAGAGAGCAGATTCAACCTGGTTTTGCTTCCATCTCTGATCGTCATGTGAGCTTGTTCCTTCCACAAGATCGTAACGTTGTTTTCTTTCTGGAATTTCTTTGATCATTCTCTTGATATTCTGCAACTTTGTGGCTATTCGGTGCCTCACCCATAGATTCTTTGGAATGCCAATAGTCTTGTAAAAAAGCCATCTGGATTTATCCCCACTTTGTTGCTTGTTCATGTGATACATGAACTCATCTATAATGTCTTCAACTCTGTTGGCCATGCCTCTCACTTGTTCCACCCAAGATTTCTCTACTTCTGTCAGAGCTCTCTTTTCTATAGCATCCTGCAGAAAGGATTTCATCCATCCTAACTCATTCTTGAGGTCGTTGAGTTCATCACGAACTCCTCCAATCAACGATGCTTCATTCTCAATGACAGAAACTATCTTGCCGATCAAGAGGTCCAAAGCCATGCTTGCCTTCTAGTTTCCCTTCTCAACACTTCGTTTTCTGCAGCAAATGTGAACAATATTTCATTTCTGGTATTATTGTTAACATTTGCGTGAAACACCTCCTGTATATATGTGGATGCTTGGTAGATATTAATAATAATAAAAAGACTCAAATTTTTAGGACATAAATATTGAGCTGTGCTCGGTTTTATATTTTTTTACATGTATGTCAAGTAATCGCTCTCGTACATACACCACGACACGACAGAGATGGTTTCTTTTTCTTTTTTTTTCCCTTGGGAAGGTAACGAGAGATTATGATAATATTTAGTTGATTTGTCATAATTGCTATTGAGTTCTATCACATTTAATTTTTCTTGATGTCCTGATAAAGGTTGTCCATCGTACAAGCCTCTTGCATTTAAGCAGGATCTTTGTAATATAAATTTGTTCTTGTTTAACTGTTTGTTGTATTTTCATTTTATTTTTTGGACTTCTTATTTGTACTTAGTTCTAGGATTTTATTTTTCTATATTTTATGGTAATTTGTAGGCATCTGATTGTCATCTCAACTACAAATTAGTTGATTCATTAGTAACGTTGACTCTTCCCTTTTAGCATACTCATCTCAACTACAAATTAGTTGTATTCATTACCGAGGTTGGAATCACAAATTAGAGTAATAATACGAGGTCAAATTGGACTAGTACGACAGTGTTTTTATGTGAGTGGAGTCTTGACGTTCTATCACACGACATCATGTGATGGAATTCACCACTTCATTTATATAAAATTAGTTTCGGACTCTAAATTATTTTTCTATGAATTATTCAACTTTGGGACAAAAGTGAGATGTTACTATTATTAAATATGGAGCAACATTTTAATAACTCAGGAATGAATTATTTTTGCGCTCTAATAACTATTTCCTTCCGTATAAATTATTATTAAAAGAGGATTCTCAACAAATGATGAAAATGACAGGTGTCCATATATAATAAGTATTTCCTTTCAGCATTATCATCTTAATTACTCGTATAGATTAGTTGTATCCATAGACAAAAGCAAGCTGTTCACTCATATACATCACATATGTGTACATGTGCAAAGAAACATCTTGGATGGCTAGAACCATCGCAGTGTGCATATAGCGCTAAATGTGTAGATGCCTTTTAAAAATTGTGAAAGAGGAGAGTGTGCAAACATGATATGCTGAATGTGTAGAATTGTTTTAAAAATTGTGAAAGAGGAGAGTGTGCAAAGCATGACATCAGAGCCAGTCCCGTGCTGAAAATTGAGGAATTATTTAACCAAAATGTTCAAGTGAGAGAAGGAAGAATCGAACTTGGGATTATACACGAAAGGGTAGAGAAATAACCTCCTTGCCAGTGAAGGTCACAATTATTTTATTGGGATAATTACACTTACCTCCCTTCTAGTTTGGCTTTATAACACTTACCTCCCCTGTGTTTTGGAATATAACACTTACCCCCTTCTAGTTTGCACATTGGTAACAAATACCCCCTTTTGTCAATCAAACTAACGGTTATTGCTAATATCATCAAAATTTAATCTTAAAAGGATAATTATACTCCACTATGAGCCACCATTTTGAGCAGACCCACTTCGGACCTTCAACCATAGCAACATCACCTCCAGAAGAGCCACCACCCACCACTTGCACCATCAACAATCACCATTGAAATCACTGCCGAGAAGACCCAGCTCTAGCCAAACCACTAGCCACTACCATCCCAATGCCAAAGTTGCGATTGAAGCCAAGACTCACCACCTCCACTGCCGCACCTAGAAGACTTATATCTCCACTGCCGTCATCACATCGGCTAAAAAGACCCAATGTCAATCAGACCTACCAAACCACCAACTCCACCACCATTATTCAAGCAACATCCAAACAATTATGTAAACTCATTTCCCCCACTATGAGCCACCACTGTGAGCAGACTCACTTCGGACCTTCAACCGTAGCGACATCACTTCTAGCCGAGCCGCCACCCAACTCCATCTCCACTATCCTTCACCACCTACGCCATCAACACTCACCATTGAAACCATTGCTGAGAAGAGCCAGCTCCGGCCAAACCACTAGCCACTACTATCCCAATGTCGGAGTTGTCATTGAAATCGAGACCCGCCAACTTCAGTTGCAATATTTTTGAGGGTATAATTGTCCTTTTAAGAATAAATTTTGATAATATTAGCAATAACTGTTAGTTTGATTGACAAAAGGGGGTATTTGTTACCAATGTGCAAACTAGAGGGGGTAAGTGTTATATTCTAAAACACAGGGGAGGTAAGTGTTATAAAACCAAACTAGAAGGGAGGTAAGTGTAATTATCCCTTATTTTATTTAATGTATTTTATGAAGTCTGCGAATCGTTTTGTAACATTAATGAACTAGGTTGGATTCAGACACAAACCACTTGTTTTAAGTGTGAAACTTTTCCATTAAAGTTGCTTCACATTTTTGAAATATATAGAAATTTTATTTTATTTAAACAATAAATTTTAAGTTTAGAAACTCTCTCACTCCAAAATGAACTAACAAAAATTGAATCTAAGAGTCCATCGTGCTTTCAAAAAGTACTTTTTCTACCAACCTATGAAATATAATGAAAATGTATTCCACTACTCAACTTATGAAATGATCATTCCATTTTTACAATAAACATTAAAAAATAAAATCTAGTTACAAAAAATAATGTAATTATCATTTCATTTCTACATCATTTTATATTTGAGATCAAACAATAGAATGAGAATAATCATTTTATTCCATTCTCACTTTAATAGAATGTTCATTCTATTTTATTGTTACATACCAAACGCAACATAAGGTAAAGTCAGTTGTTGAATCGAGACTGAAGCTGCATCGCTTCGCCAGTGCGGCTAATTCTTGGTGTAAGGAATGAAAATGTTGACATGGGTTAGGGTTAGGGTTAGACAATATATAGGATGCCTATTGGGATTTTAAAGGGAATGAAACTATTTGGGTTAGGTTGGGCTTATTGTTTTTATTTAAATGGACCAAAACTTTTAAAATATTTAAATGAAAATTATATGGTTATACAGTGTGTGTATATATCTAGATAATTATATATATTTCCGATCTTAAAACTAGTCAATATATGAGGTTGCTCAAGAACTAACGAGAGTGTTTGAGATTCATTCATGTAAAATTTACTTGGCTCTATTGGTTTGGTAAATAAACAAATATGAATGAAGGTGAACTCGAATCGAGCCGGAAGTATTCACCTAACCCAATTTGTAGCCCTACATTTGATATCATCAAGAAATACTTTCTGATTCTCGTGTCCTATGCAGACAAACATTTCACATCACCCATAATATAATTTCGTTAGAAACTCTTCAACAGTTCAACCACAATTTATGTAATATTATTACAAGTATATATTTGGCACCACAAAATGGGTACATTCTCAGTGTATGCAACGGCATTGCAGAGTGAGAGAGAGGAATTCAATTGCTGTAGCAGATAAGAGGATGTCTCATGTATATATATATATATATATAGAGAGAGAGAGAGAGAGAGAGTATAATGGCAGACGCTCATAAGCCTCATGCGATTTGCATACCATTCCCATACCAAAGCCACATAAAAGCAACGCTAAAACTAGCAAAGCTTCTCCACCATAAGGGCTTTCACGTAACCTTTGTCAACACAGAGTTAAACGGCAGACGCTTACTAAAATCCAGAGGGCCTAATTCTTTAGATGGTTTGCCTGACTTTCGATTCCGGACCATACCAGATGCCTTCCATCCATCTGATTCCAACTCAATCAAAGACTTACCTTCTCTTTGTGAGTCCATTAGAGAGAACTTTTTGGCTCCGTTTCGCAACCTCCTCGCGGAACTCAATAACTCTGCATCTTCAGACAACCCTCCTGTCACTTCCATTCTATCTGATGGATTCATGACATTCACTATCACTGTTGCTGAAGAATTTGGACTACCTGTAGTACTTTTATGGACACTTGCTGCTTGTGGTTTCATGGGCTTCTATCAGTTCCGCTCTCTTCTGGACAGAGGCCTTGCGCCACTAAAAGGTATATTTATATTTAGATAAGAAACTCTCCACTACCCTTTTCGGTTAAAGTACTGTTAGATATGAGAATCATTATTTTTTAAACACTAATTTATTTTAATGAAAACTCCAATATAAACTCAAATCAACTGTCTTTTTTAACTCTTCGGATCACTCAATTTGAGAATTTCAAAGGAAGTTTTACATTTAATTAATTTATGTCCCTTATTTTTTTTCCCTTGAAAGTTAAAGAAAACACACACTTGTAATATTGACTCATTGAGTCTCTTAAAAAACTTGGACTCATAGTTCTCCAAATCCGCGAATTTAGAGCAAACCGACTTGTTCGCAACAGTATCAGATAGTCTTAATACCAAGTTTCACTGGTATATTCACTTCGTTTCAGATGATGAATCACTCGCAGCAGATTGAAATCGAGAGATTTGGATACTCATGTCACTGAAGAAAATAGGATAAAATATTAATGCAATGATTGGGTTACCTTGTACTGTCTAAAATCTTATATATATATATATATAGTCCAACTAAAATTAGAATCAATCAATCATAAAATATCGTGTAGGCAAATTTATTAATCTAATTTATTTTATATGTAGACAAAATTATATATTTCTTTAATTTATTTTTATTTGATTTGATTTGATTATCACATATTATATATGATATCAATTTTAATTTATTCGTGCTATTACTAAATATTTTTAATAATTACAATAATTTAGAATTCATGAACCTTGGTTGGAGTTGAACGAGGGACATACATTTTCTGTGAGAGGGAATATATACAAGTATATATCATTATATACAATAATCAGATTTTGATTGAAAGAAATGCATATGTTTCTAAGCTAACATTAAATGTGACATTGCAGATCCCAGCTATCTAACAAATGGGTACTTGGACACCCCTGTAAACTGGATTCCTGGTATGAAAAATATGCGCTTGAAGGATCTCCCAAGCTTTTGTCGTACTACGGATCCAGATGACATAGCGTTCAACTTCATCATGGAAGCAACAGAGAGAGCACCTAAAGCTTCAGCCATTGTTCTTCACACTTTCGACGCATTAGAGCCACAAGTTTTGGGTGGTCTCTCATCTATATTTCCCCCTGTTTACACTATTGGTCCTCTTCAGTTACTTCTCAATCAGATACCAGAAGAAGAAGAAGAAGAACACTTGAGCTCCATTGGGTACAGTCTGTGGAAAGAAGAACCAGAGTGTCTCCAATGGCTCAATTCCAAAGAACCCAACTCTGTAATTTATGTGAATTTTGGGAGTATGGTAGTGATGAAGCCTCAAGAGCTTATAGAGTTTGGTTGGGGACTTGCTAATAGCAACCACAACTTTTTGTGGGTTATTAGGTCTGATTTGGTTGTTGGAAAGACAGCAGATCTCAAACCTGAATTCTTGGAGGAAATTAAAGAGAGAGGGTTCATATCAGGTTGGTGTCCACAAGAACAAGTCCTTAATCACCCATCAATTGGTGGGTTTTTAACACATAGTGGGTGGAATTCAATTATTGAAAGCTTGTCAGCTGGAGTGCCTATGATTTGTTGGCCAGTTGATGGAGATCAGCTGACAAATTGTCTGTATGCTTGCACTGAATGGGGGATAGGCATGGAGATTGATGGTGATGTGAGGAGAGAGAAAGTGGAGAGAGTGGTGAGGGAGTTGATGGATGGAGAAGAGGGTAAGAAAATGAAGAAGAAAGCTTTAGAGTGGAAGAGAATGGCAGATGAGGCCACCAGTCCAAATGGGCCATCCTCTTTGAATTTAGACAAATTGGTGAATGAAGTATTGTTATCAAAATGCATGATAGATTCTAGAGTCTAGTTTGATTTGGACATGGGTAGGGGTGGTAAATCATGTTGTATTTGTGTCGAGACATGAGTATTTTGATAAATGAGTCGACTCGTCTTTTATCAAAAAGAGTTTAGGGTCGTATTCGTGTCGAGACGGGAGTATTTTAATAAATGGATCTAACCCAATTTTAATTGTGAGAAATTGAACTTTAAGACTAAAACTAGAGTAGTCAAACATTCCTATCACTAATCCATTAATGACTTTTGTTTACATATATCACAACAATAATATTTAATCAATAATAATGAAAATTTGAGCTTAATAAATTTTGAAACATTATTTAAATTACAATAATATTTCCTTCCTTATTTTGAATACAACAAACAAATGTTATTAATTATATTAACTAAGTAATTAAATCAATTACACAATTTTCACTGTCTTGAAATCAAATAAAAACATTAATCACACTCAAATAATAAATCATTTAGAACAAACATTAAGTATATATTTCATTGAATTAACATTTTTTTTAATTTATATTAATGTTGAAGTATTATTGACAAAAAATAAAGGAGTGATTTAACTTATATTACTTTAACTATTATATGTCATACTATATATCTCTGAATAATAAAAAAAAACTCAATTTCATAAAATTAGATATTCAAATTAAATGATTTAAACTCATCAATTATTCTAATTGATTTTGTAGAAACGTAACTAATTAATTAGAATTTGAGAAAATATAAGAGAATGATTTAATTTATATTACTTATAATGGTTACATGTATACTATATATTTATGACCATCATTCATATATATTATATTTATACATTCACCATATATATATATATATATATATATCTTGTATTCTCATTTCAATGTTCTCTTCTATTTCTTTTTCACGTGAACATTGGTACATCATAATGAAAATTTTATACTCAAAGTTTTCAAAACCAACCAATAAAAGACATTATTCTCTTCGGTAATCATCACTCTCTCTTTCCATACATACAATGCGTTACAGTCACAACACCTAACTCACACTACTAGAGTCTAGCACAAACAGTATATATAACATATTTGTAATAATACAAAATTTTCATAAAGACCTGAATTTATTTAATTTTTCAAATGAAGATTGGATTGTAGAGATCGATTTATTTTGATCGGGTATTATTATTTTTTTGTAATGGTGGACACACACACACACACATATATATATTGGGTGGTTCAGTTGATGATGACTACCATGTTAGTTAGTTAATGCACTCACTTGTGAGCTTTGGTGCATGAGGGACATAGATAACTTTACATCAAATCCCTTATCACTTTGTATAAGTTATTCTTATGATAAGGTTGGCTAGTGAATGACATGATTGATTAAAATAAAGGATTTTTCTCTATAAATCATCATGTCAAGTTTTTGTGGAGTGTGTGCAATATTTCAAGCATTTTAGATATTTTATTTTATTTTAATTTTTTTATATTTATCACAACTTTTTTATATTTATTAAAAATATATGTTTATATGCTTTTAACATTTTAAAATAAATTTACAATATTAAGCTTTATATTTTTTACATTTTAAAACAAATTAATAAATCTTAACAGGTTATGCGGATTAAGCGGGTTGTGTTGACCCTCCCCGGCCTGTTAAATTAAACGGGTAAAGCGAGTTAAACGTGTCTATGATTTGTTGAAACGTAACTAATTAATTAGAATTTGAGAAAATATAAGAAAATGGTTTAACTTATATTACTTATAACGGTTACATGTTATACTATATATCTCGGGACACTAAAAAATAATTATGACCATCATTCATATATAATTATATTATATATATATATATATATAATTATCTATGCTTCCCCGCGTTTACACCATTGGTCCTCTTCAGTTACTTCTCAATCAGACACCAGAAGAAGAAGAACACTTAAAGCTCCATTGGATACTATAAGAAGAGCATAAGTGTCTCCAATGGCTCAATTCCAAAGACCCCAACTCAGAGGGCATAATAAATTTGAAATGGAGCATTTGGCCTCTCTTATGCTTCTAATTAATTTGTACTATAAGATGGTTATTAGATAAATAATGCTATAGAGTATGACATACTATAAGATGGTTATTATATAATATTGTTGTTGAAATTGGAGCATTTTGGCTCTCTTATGCTTCTAATTAATTTGTACTATAAGATGGTTATTAGATAAATAATGCTATAGAGTATGAAATACTATAAGATGGTTATTATATAATATTGTTGTCAACTGTGGCTAACATTTTTTGTTGATTTGACATGAAATTTATGGGGATTTTAAATTATTACTTGATGAGGTAAGAAACAATTTAAATGACAAATATATTTTTTAAAAATAGATGTATAAAACTTCCTCCCCAAGTCTTCAGCTTTGCTCCACAAGTCTTCAAGCTTCCAAAACGAAAAAAGAAATCGTTGTAATTGAATTTGAGTCACAAATCCAACAAGAATTAGTTCATTGTAATTTTGAGTAAGAAGTCAATTATATATTTCTTAAGGACTCACTCGAATTTAAAGAGGAGTAGTAGCCATTACTCAAATAAAGCTCAAATGATAACTCTTGTCATTGCTGTCACATACTTTTGTTTTGGGAGGAATAAGGGGACGACCTTATACCATTAGTGATTTGTTTAATCATACAATTTAGCATTAAAAGAGGATTCTCAACAAATATAATAACTATTTATATATAATAACTATTTATAGCATTATCATCTCAATTGGGTCGGTAACATATTGGATTCGAACCGGATAGACTATACTTCATATCCGGTTTGTTAAGTAACGGGTTATCGAATTTAAATCATTAACAAGTTATGAAATTGAATGTTCCAATTCATATTCTAATTACTAAGATTTGGACCAGAATCGGATCGTACAGTGACAAATGTAGATTCAGATGATTGTCGTTGTTTCTCTATACTTTGTACAAAAATAAAATCTGTAAAAAATTTACTAAAAAGAATGTATAGTAAGTAAACAGGCTCAAACCACTCTCAAGTGAGATTTTGAATGAGTTGGAATAAACACATTAATTTATGGGACGAAAATGTTTTTTTTAAAAAAAATTTCTTTCGAGTTGCAAAACTAATGAGGAGTATAACTAAATAACCTTGATTAAATGATAAATAAATTCTCAAGAAAAGAGAATCCACCACCACAGATCTATACAAATAAATTTTCTATTATTGTTATATGATTTCTCCTCCAATAACCAATACATTTCATCAATCCAATTATAACTTGAAAAGAAAAAAAAAATGAAATAGAGGTAGACATTTTTATATATGAGAGAACATTTTTTTACTTAATCTGATATACCTTTACTAGGTAAATAGAGGTAAACATTATTCGAATTTTCATTATTTGGCAAACTTGAAGAATCCTCCCTTTAATTTTCTTTTGACAATAAAAACTCAGAAAAAAATAATAAAAGACTCTTGGTAGGAAAAATTATACAAAAAGGTAAAAGAACTTACTTATATTTCACCATAATGGCTTCATCACTCCCTTGAGAGGGGTGTTTACGCTAGCATATTAACAACAAAATAACACAAAAATAAAACTATTTTTTATTGAATGAGAAGGAAATAAAAATAAGAAATTAAAGAAAATGAACACACTATACTTTTCACTACAATTTGTAATTCCATTTTCAACCCCTAAGACCCCTTTATAGAGTTAGTGGGGAATGGTTTAGGTGGAAAAATAAATTTTAAAATACAAAATTTGAAAATAAAAAATAAAAATACAAAATACAAAATTTGAATTTGAATCTCCAAAATTTGATATTCGTATCTTCAATTTGAATTTTGGACATCTAACGTCGCCGTGCAAAAAAATATTTTCTAAAGTTTTGGACTTGAGACCTCTTCTTATAGAATAGTTTGTGCAAACTACCATATATTAAACAACGCTTATTATTTTTATTTTTGTCTATTAATAAATATAACGTTCATTTTTATAACTATAATTTCTTCCTTATTTGTCATTTTTGATTGTTTTCTTCTAATTCCGAATCGAATCCTATAAAACATAAAAACACACATATAAGAACAATTTGATGATATAAAAGAGTAATTAAAGACATATTTTGATATAAAAACAACAAGTTTTGTGCACTTATGATATAGCCATCTAAACATTCACAGTGAACAACATATAACGTGGTTTTAGAACCTTAGACGTTTAATTAGTATATTTAGAGGGAATGTATTTGACTTTTATTTAAGAAAAAAAATAATAAAAAAAGACAAAATAGAGAGAGGGAGCAAGAAGAAGAAAATAATGATAAAAATAATTTAATAATATATATTAAAGCATTAGATGATATATTTATAGTATATTATATCATATCAAATTATTATCGGATTGAATCGACCATAATCTATATCCAATTTATTTAGTTAACAAATTATCGAATTTGGATCACTAATAAATTATTAAATTAAATATTTTAATTCATATCCTAATTATCGACTTGAATTCGAATTGAATTCCGATTAAAATTCAATTCATTGACATTCAAAATCTTAACTACCCCTATAGATTAGTTGTATCCATTAAGAGACAAAAATGAGCTGTTGACATTACTAAAAATGGAGACACATTTTTAAAATCCAAAATGAATTATTGGTGTTTTCGTTTTATTTTGTCAACTCAATTATTTACCTTCATTAATTTTTTTGATAAAAAATGTAATGTTTCGTTTGGTACGCAATAATGGAATGGAATGCCAATATTACCTTTTGGATCTATTCCTTTGTTTGGTAAAAAAAATTGAAGTGGGAATGACCATTCCGCATCATTCATTTGGAATGAAAAATAATGAAAATGTATTCCACTACTCAACCTATGGAATGGTTATTCCATTTTTACAATAAACATTAAAAAATAAAATTTAGTTACAAAAAATAATGTAATTATCATTTCATTTCTACATCATTTCATATTTGAAATCAAACAATAGAATGAGAATGATCATTTCATTCCATTCTCACTTTAATGGAATGCTCATTCTATTTCATTGTTGCATACCAAACGTAATATAAGGTAGAGTCGGTTGTTGAATCGAGACTGTTTTTCTTATAATAATACCCACCATCCTTCCACATTAGTTGAGACTTGCAATCTCACCTATTATAATGGTGTGGGCAAGGAAATTTATGCATTCACAGTAGTAGTAATACTAAGAATAATAACAATGATGACAAAAATAATAACAAAAAAATGAGCTCTCTGTTAAAAAAAAAAAAAAAAAGCAGATGTAGCCACATGAGAGTAGAGCAGGAGAAGCTGCATCGCTTCGCCAGTGCGACTAGTTTTTGGTGTAAGGAATGAAAATGTTGAAATGGGTTAGGGTTAGACAATATATAGGATGGGCCTGAGCTATTGGGATTTTAAAGGGAATGAAACTATTTGGGTTAGGTTGGGCTTATTGTTTTTATTTAAATGGACCAAAAATTTTAAAATATTTAAATGAAAATTATATGGTTATAGAGTGTGAGTATATATATCTAGATAATTATATATATTTACGATCTTAAAACTGGTCAATACGAGGTTGCTCAAGAACTAACGAGAGTGTTTGAGATTCATTCATGTAAAATTTGTTTGGCTCTATTGGTTTGGTAAATAAACAAATACGAATCAAGGTGAACTCGAATAGAGCAAGAAGTATTCACCTAACCCAATTTGCTGCCCTACATTTGATATCATCATTAAATACTTTTGGATTCTTGTATCCTATGTAGACAAACATTTCAAATCGCCCATAATGTCCATCATAATGGACAATACTTACCTACTCACCAGTGTGTAGGTGAACCCTCCTGACCACTGATTTGTCCCAATAAAAATTAAACACGTTAGTTTTAAAGTGTAATAAATAAGTATAATAAATGAGGTCAATCTCATTTATTATACTTATTTATTGCAGTTTAAATTTAATTTTGAAATTAAAGATGATGTGTTGATTTTTTATTGTGACACATCAGCGGTCAGGAGGGCTCACCTACACACCGGTGAGTAGGTAAGTATTATCTTAATATAATTTCGTTAGAAACTCTTCAACCGTTCAACCACAATAAATCAAGAATTATGTTATATTATTACAAGTATATATTTGGCACCACAAAATGGGTATATTCTCAGTGTACGCAACGGCATTGCAGAGTGAGAGAGAGGAATTCAATTGAGGATGTCTCATGTAGTTTAATTGTGTGCCATGTAGATATATATATATATATATATATATATATATATATATATATATATATATATATCGAGAGAGAGAGAGAGTAATGGCAGTTGCTAATAAGCCTCATGTAGTTTGCGTACCATGCCCATATCAAAGCCACATAAAAGCGACGCTAAAACTAGCAAAGCTTCTCCACCATAAGGGCTTTCACGTAACCTTTGTCAACACAGAGTTAAACCGCAGACGCTTACTGAAATCCAGAGGGCCTAATTCTTTAGATGGTTTGCCTGACTTTCGATTCCGGACCATACCAGATGCCTTCCATCCATCTGATTCCAACTCAATCAAAGACTTACCTTCTCTTCGTGAGTCCACTAGAGAGAACTTTTTGGCTCCGTTTCGCAACCTCCTCGCGGAACTCAATAACTCTGCATCTTCAGACAACCCTCCTGTCACTTCCATTCTATCTGATGGATTCATGACATTCACTATCACTGCTGCTGAAGAATTTGGACTACCTGTAGTACTTTTATGGACACTTGCTGCTTGTGGTTTCATGGGCTTCTATCAGTTCCGCTCTCTTCTGGACAGAGGCCTTGCGCCACTAAAAGGTATATTTATATTTAGATAAGAAACTCTCCACTACCCTTTTCGGTTAAAGTACTGTTAGATATGAGAATCATTATTTTTTAAACACTAATTTATTTTAATGAAACTCGAATATAAACTCAAATCAACTGTCTTTTTTAACTCTTTGGATCACTCAATTTGAGAATTTCAAAGGAAGTTTTACATTTAATTAATTTATGTCCCTTGTTTTTTTTTTCCCTTGAAAGTTAAAGAAAACACACACTTGTAATATTGACTCACTGAGTCTCTTAAAAAACTTGGACTCATAGTTCTCCAAATCCGCGAATTTAGAGCAAACCGACTTGTTCGCAACAATATCAGATAGTCTTAATACCAAGTTTCACTGGTATATTCACTTCGTTTCAGATGATGAATCACTCGCAGCAGATTGAAATCGAGAGATTTGGATACTCATGTCACTGAAGAAAATAGGATAAAATATTAAGAGCAATGCTACACGTCATGAATTTATTTCATAAATTTATATCATGAATGATGTGGCACATAACGTGGAGAGTTAGTATTGGTGGGATTCCCCCCATACACATAGTCCCATGATATTATTACTGAATCCTACCAATACTAACTCTCCACATTACCTGCCACATCATTCATGATACAAATTCATGAAATAATTTCATGACGTTTAGCATTTCTCAAATATTAATGCAATGATTGGGTTACCTTGTACTGTCTAAAATCTTATATATATATATATATATATATATAGTCCAACTAAAATTAGAATCTATCAATCATAAAATAACGTGTAGGCAAATTTATTAAATCTAATTTATTTTATATGTAGACAAAATTATATATTTCTTTAATTTATTTTTATTTTATATGATTTGATTAATTTTAATTTATTCGTGCTATTACTAAATATTTTTAATAATTACAATAATTTAGAATTCATGAACCTTGGTTGGAGTTGAACGAGGGACATACATTTTCTGTGAGAGGGAATATATACAAGTATATATCATTATATACAATAATCAGATTTTGATTGAAAGAAATGCATATGTTTCTAAGCTAACATTAAATGTGACATTGCAGATCCCAGCTATCTAACAAATGGGTACTTGGACACCCCTGTAAACTGGATTCCTGGTATGAAAAATATGCGCTTGAAGGATCTCCCAAGCTTTTGTCGTACTACGGATCCAGATGACATAGCGTTCAACTTCATCATGGAAGCAACAGAGAGAGCACCTAAAGCTTCAGCCATTGTTCTTCACACTTTCGACGCATTAGAGCCACAAGTTTTGGGTGGTCTCTCATCTATATTTCCCCCTGTTTACACTATTGGTCCTCTTCAGTTACTTCTCAATCAGATACCAGAAGAAGAAGAAGAAGAACACTTGAGCTCCATTGGGTACAGTCTGTGGAAAGAAGAACCAGAGTGTCTCCAATGGCTCAATTCCAAAGAACCCAACTCTGTAATTTATGTGAATTTTGGGAGTATGGTAGTGATGAAGCCTCAAGAGCTTATAGAGTTTGGTTGGGGACTTGCTAATAGCAACCACAACTTTTTGTGGGTTATTAGGTCTGATTTGGTTGTTGGAAAGACAGCAGATCTCAAACCTGAATTCTTGGAGGAAATTAAAGAGAGAGGGTTCATATCAGGTTGGTGTCCACAAGAACAAGTCCTTAATCACCCATCAATTGGTGGGTTTTTAACACATAGTGGGTGGAATTCAATTATTGAAAGCTTGTCAGCTGGAGTGCCTATGATTTGTTGGCCAGTTGATGGAGATCAGCTGACAAATTGTCTGTATGCTTGCACTGAATGGGGGATAGGCATGGAGATTGATGGTGATGTGAGGAGAGAGAAAGTGGAGAGAGTGGTGAGGGAGTTGATGGATGGAGAAGAGGGTAAGAAAATGAAGAAGAAAGCTTTAGAGTGGAAGAGAATGGCAGATGAGGCCACCAGTCCAAATGGGCCATCCTCTTTGAATTTAGACAAATTGGTGAATGAAGTATTGTTATCAAAATGCATGATAGATTCTAGAGTCTAGTTTGATTTGGACATGGGTAGGGGTGGTAAATCATGTTGTATTTGTGTCGAGACATGAGTATTTTGATAAATGAGTCGACTCGTCTTTTATCAAAAAGAGTTTAGGGTCGTATTCGTGTCGAGACGGGAGTATTTTAATAAATGGATCTAACCCAATTTTAATTGTGAGAAATTGAACTTTAAGACTAAAACTAGAGTAGTCAAACATTCCTATCACTAATCCATTAATGACTTTTGTTTACATATATCACAACAATAATATTTAATCAATAATAATGAAAATTTGAGCTTAATAAATTTTGAAACATTATTTAAATTACAATAATATTTCCTTCCTTATTTTGAATACAACAAACAAATGTTATTAATTATATTAACTAAGTAATTAAATCAATTACACAATTTTCACTGTCTTGAAATCAAATAAAAACATTAATCACACTCAAATAATAAATCATTTAGAACAAACATTAAGTATATATTTCATTGAATTAACATTTTTTTTAATTTATATTAATGTTGAAGTATTATTGACAAAAAATAAAGGAGTGATTTAACTTATATTACTTTAACTATTATATGTCATACTATATATCTCTGAATAATAAAAAAAAACTCAATTTCATAAAATTAGATATTCAAATTAAATGATTTAAACTCATCAATTATTCTAATTGATTTTGTAGAAACGTAACTAATTAATTAGAATTTGAGAAAATATAAGAGAATGATTTAATTTATATTACTTATAATGGTTACATGTATACTATATATTTATGACCATCATTCATATATATTATATTTATACATTCACCATATATATATATATATATATATATCTTGTATTCTCATTTCAATGTTCTCTTCTATTTCTTTTTCACGTGAACATTGGTACATCATAATGAAAATTTTATACTCAAAGTTTTCAAAACCAACCAATAAAAGACATTATTCTCTTCGGTAATCATCACTCTCTCTTTCCATACATACAATGCGTTACAGTCACAACACCTAACTCACACTACTAGAGTCTAGCACAAACAGTATATATAACATATTTGTAATAATACAAAATTTTCATAAAGACCTGAATTTATTTAATTTTTCAAATGAAGATTGGATTGTAGAGATCGATTTATTTTGATCGGGTATTATTATTTTTTTGTAATGGTGGACACACACACACATATATATATATTGGGTGGTTCAGTTGATGATGACTACCATGTTAGTTAGTTAATGCACTCACTTGTGAGCTTTGGTGCATGAGGGACATAGATAACTTTACATCAAATCCCTTATCACTTTGTATAAGTTATTCTTATGATAAGGTTGGCTAGTGAATGACATGATTGATTAAAATAAAGGATTTTTCTCTATAAATCATCATGTCAAGTTTTTGTGGAGTGTGTGCAATATTTCAAGCATTTTAGATATTTTATTTTATTTTAATTTTTTTATATTTATCACAACTTTTTTATATTTATTAAAAATATATGTTTATATGCTTTTAACATTTTAAAATAAATTTACAATATTAAGCTTTATATTTTTTACATTTTAAAACAAATTAATAAATCTTAACAGGTTATGCGGATTAAGCGGGTTGTGTTGACCCTCCCCGGCCTGTTAAATTAAACGGGTAAAGCGAGTTAAACGTGTCTATGATTTGTTGAAACGTAACTAATTAATTAGAATTTGAGAAAATATAAGAAAATGGTTTAACTTATATTACTTATAACGGTTACATATTATACTATATATCTCGGGACACTAAAAAATAATTATGACCATCATTCATATATAATTATATTATATATATATATATATATATATATATATATATAATTATCTATGCTTCCCCGCGTTTACACCATTGGTCCTCTTCAGTTACTTCTCAATCAGACACCAGAAGAAGAAGAACACTTAAAGCTCCATTGGATACTATAAGAAGAGCATAAGTGTCTCCAATGGCTCAATTCCAAAGACCCCAACTCAGAGGGCATAATAAATTTGAAATGGAGCATTTGGCCTCTCTTATGCTTCTAATTAATTTGTACTATAAGATGGTTATTAGATAAATAATGCTATAGAGTATGACATACTATAAGATGGTTATTATATAATATTGTTGTTTTTTTTTTTTTTTTTTGGCATTGGCAAGCTTCCCACATAGGGGAGATTTGAACCCTGGACCTCTCCTATGGAGAGGCCAGGAAGTACCACTCGGCCACGAAGGCCGGTGGTTATATAATATTGTTGTTGAAATGGAGCATTTTGGCTCTCTTATGCTTCTAATTAATTTGTACTATAAGATGGTTATTAGATAAATAATGTTATAGAGTATGAAATACTATAAGATGGTTATTATATAATATTGTTGTCGACTGTGGCTAACATTTTTTGTTGATTTGACATGAAATTTATGGGGATTTTAAATTATTACTTGATGAGGTAAGAAACAATTTAAATGACAAATATATTTTTTAGAAAAGTGCAAAGCTTTGCTACTAAGTGATTGAAGAAACTTTATTATTATTAGATAACATGCTGATGTCTGTTTTATTGATTATTGAGAGCTTGCATAACACAAAATAGGGTCAGGCAAGTTGGGTCAAAACTCCAATTAATGGTGCATTATTAGCGGTTGCGAGTTCTGCTTGCTGGTAGTTCTATCTAGAGTCCGAATAGTTATCACCTTAATCCAGACCCCTAACTAATGCAATCTCCAACACATTCGAGTTTGGTGCGTCTATATTAAACCAAGCATCGTACCGTCCTTTGCATGTCATGGCTTTGCCATCATTTTTGATCGATACGATGGATGATCTTCTGTGATGGTTCTTCTTTGGATAGTTCGACCCAAACCCTATCATGTAACTCATTCCTCTCGAGTTGAAATTCAATAGATAATCCACTTAATAATACACAGTCAGTCACGAAATTAAAACTGATGTTTACTTTTAGGTAATGTTAATCAATATACTATAATTACAAGTAATGCTTGCATGACTCAGTGATTTGATTTGGAGGATAAATTAGAACCAAAACAATCTTAGTGGTTCATGGAAAATTAGATCCGAAACTAATGAATCTAAACCGAACCAATTCTGTATTTGACTTGCCTAAAACTATCCTAATCTAGCCCAAATTATGTACCTGCTAGGTATTAAGCCTGCACATGACCAGTCTGATTCTTAGTTTTGACCAATTATTTATGATCATATTAGTTGTCTGTTCTCTTGTTGTGCTTTTGAACAGTGCAGTGTAAGCCATAGGATATATTGGAATTAATTCCGAAAGCAATTTTATTACAATGGACCACAACAAAGCAGTCCATAGAAAACACAGCTCAATTTAACTCGGTAATTAAGATACAATTATTTGTACTCTTATGAGTCGTGTCACGGGGCCATATGTCATTCTATCTTGAATTACAATTATGAACTTAAAAAATATCATATATAAGAATTGTCCTCTGGACAAATTGATTTTGCGAAAATTATATCTTGATTTGATCATATTTTTTTATAAAAATAATAGAGAGTCCGAATCGAATTAGGTCAAAAATAATTTTATATGAGTGAGGTGCTGGATCTCATCACATGACATCACCGTGATATCACGTGGTGGGTCCACCACCACACTCATATAAAAAATAAAATTAGACTAACTTGATAGACTTCCAAATCATTATTTTGTGAACTACACAAACATTATGACATTTTTCTTAAAATAAGCTTAGTGCTATCACGTAAATTCTCATCTTAGTCATTTTTTTGCAATAAGCTATCATGACAGTACTCTAATGAGAATTCTCATCTTTAATCATTGACTCGAGATACTTTGAGGTTATAAATGTTGAGAACGCAAATTTGGCTTAATTTCACATAAGAGAGAATTGTCTAATAATCAATATGTTGAAAAATGAATTTCAACCACCACCATGGCTTCAATTGGTCTCTCTTCTTACCTTTTTAAAAGTTGAGGGTTTGAGTCCTAATTAGACAACTTTGTATATGTATAACTTACCAAAACAAGAAAAGAAAAAAAATGATTTTCGACTATCTAATTTTTTTACCAGACAAGGATTCTTTCCAGCTAAATTTCTCTCTCTTTTCTGAACTCCATAAGCTGTAATATATGGTTCAGATTCAGTTATATTATCATCTTGTTTAACTTTACCACTTACAAATTTAATTTTAACATAAATTTCAACATTGAGTTTAACAAAATAATGACGTGGTTGAATCTAAACAGAATGATTGAGGTACGAAGAATTGGCGGGAAATGATTGTTGTCCATTAAGTCCTTCCCTACAACATATAATGGACCAAAGATAAAAGTAAGATCGAACCCCAATAATACTAGCTCTAGATATCCAAGTTCTTAGGGATTTGCCATATTAAAAACCCATTACAAAACCAAATTCAGGCCCAATGGCCCTTCAACAAAGCCCAACATCTAGCCCTAGCTATCCAGATAGACCCTTCCCTCCCCAATGGAAAATGGAATCCTCGGGTTCGTTCTCTACTAGAAATATTTTTTGTTTTTCTGTTTTTATCTTCTAAAAAGGTAAAAATAAAAGTAAAAATAATGTTTAATGAAATGTTTCAGTTTGTTGCAATGAGAAATGTTTCTCATTTTGTGAAAGGAGGAAACAAAAAAAAAAAGAAAAAAAGATGTTTCTTCTGCAGTAGCAAGAGAATATTTTGTCCACTTTAGCGAGATTCACTTAATTAAATAATATATAATATTAAAAATGACTTTCACTATCCATGATTTTTTGCACAATTGTTTTCTTATTTACGTATTATAATATTTTTCTTGTCTACTTAGTTAAATAATATATAATAAATTAATATGATAATATATAATGTGCATAAATTATCTATATTCAAATAAAAAACACTTTGAAAATATTCTTACTTTCATCTTTTTTTTTAAAAAAAACCACTTATAAATAATAACTCTTTATGATATATATGTATATTATTATCTTTTAATTTGTATCATATTTTTTAATTTAATTTTCACATATATATGATATCAATTTTAATTTAATTTAATTTTCACACATATATGATAGCATACTTATGAAAGACTAGTTCAACTGGAAATTTTTTTTGTATTGTCTAATAGTTACATGTTCAAATATGAAAATAATAAAGAAAAAAATTTATCTAATTCTCAGAGAATGAATTTATCGAGTTTTCCATAAAGTATTTCACTTAAACTAGATATACAAGTTAGTTTTTGTTTTTTTATATATATACTCAAGCATAAATGATTAATCATTTGTATATTCAAAATACATAAAAAAAAATAGGAATTACAATAGAAAGCTTATAAATAACTAGTCAGATGAATATGATATAGGTAAAGAATCCAAATATATGTTGTTAGGAGTTTTACCAAATGAAAAAAAAAAAAGACTAGATGCTGTATTTTATGTTCATGTATTGGGTATTGTTAAGATTTGTGACTTTAAGTATTTAAGGAATGTGCTCCAGACAGAGATGGTTGACAATCAAGTTAAGTAATTTTTTTATTTTTTGTTTGGTAAATGTCAAGTTTTTTTTTTTTCCCAAGGCAATGAATAGGAACTATTATTGAACTAGTTACAAATTGTATATTTTACTGTAATGAAGGTTAATTTTTAATAGATGAATTAAAAATAAAATATAAAATTAAAAATAAATTTGTGTAACAAATGTGTTACTAAACATTATTTTTTGTTTTAAAAAATGTAAAAACTACAAGTTTTAATAAACGTTATTTTTGCTTTCTGTTTCACTCAAAAAAATAAAAATATATTTCTATTTTTTTACAAGTGCAAAAACAAAAAAACATTTTTGTCAAGAAACGTACTTCACTCAATCAGCCGAAGAAAAGAAGGAAAGAGAAAAACAAGGAGAAGATTGATTGAAAGAGGCCATCTGTTTGCCCTCAAGGGCTGGTGTTGGGCCTAAAGACAGTTTAGGACTGATTGGGCTAAGCTTTGTCTTGGATGTATTATTTACATTCCATTGTTTTGTTAATATTGGGCCATTGGCCCCTGTCCATTAATGGACCACCTTACATTTTACATACATTAATATACTGTGTTTTTTTTTAAAGCATATCTCTTTGAATATATAAATAAACTCTTTGAATATATAAATAAAGTTTTTTTTTCTCTTTTTTTATACTTTTGGGATTGGTTACATAAATTTTGTTTTCTTTTGGCAAAGTAAGTAAAATTTTATCACCAATAAATGAAAGAATATTAAGAATTAAGATAGACTATCGGTTAAAGAAATTAAAAACAGAGTGAAATTAAAAACCTATAGCATGCTTATATACGCAATCAAATTGGATGTCACAGGCCATTAAAAAGGACTTTGGATTGTTGACGAGGGATTGCTAGTAAAACTATCTCTACTACAAGGAAAAGTTTTGCATGTTAGGGTATACACTACACCAGTTAAGAATTGACATACAATAAATTTTTGTCTTTGAAAAGTTACATAACACATAAATTTGGGTTTTAATTTTTTTTTTATCTTTGATTTTTATTTATTTTTAGATAATGATTCTGTGACAGTGTGACAGTTCGTGTTGACCGGCCATAATCGTGTATCATATCAACTGGTTACACGAATTAACCTGTTTAATCCGTTTAACTTAAATAGTAATGTAATCATTTCATTAATTTAAGTATAAAATGCAAATGTATTGAAAAAATTGATATAATAAATGACTAAATTTATGAAAAAATGAAAAAATTGATATAATAGATGACTAAATTTATGAAAAAAAGAATAAGTAGGATAATACAATTACAAAAAAGGCCAAAAACAATATCCATATTGAATTTGTACTGAAATAATAGAAATATTCATAGTAATTGAGTTAAAACAAGTTACGGGTTCACTTGACACGATTAATTAAACGGATCTAATTGAGTTACACGAGTTAAACTCTAAAATACGAACATGACACAATTAATTAAATGAGATAAACGGGTTAACACGATTATGTTATGAACACGATTAAAGTCAATTCAAACCCGCTAACTTGGTGTTGTGTTCGAATTGGGTTAGTGAATCGTGTCAAATTTTGTCACATCTAATCAAATCTCTTATCTCTTAGAGCACATCATAATTTACCATTGAATAAATACAATCCTCTGGTCAGGTCAATTAGCATTTTTTTTTTGAAGTGATTCCAAAGGGATTTAAACATGACTTTCGAATCATGCCAAAATGAATAGGGTAAACCTATCAAGAGAGATCCGATAACAATAGGCATCCACTCTCTTTATTAACTATTAGATTAAGATACCTTTAAGATCTATAAAGTTAAGCCATCTTTATTAACAACAAGAATGTGATACTTTTGAAATTTATAAAAGAAAAAATTTAATTTTTATCTAGTTATGGAGTCAATACTACAAATACATCAAATATCAAAAAATATTACAACATTTGTCAACTTAACAAAAGTAATTACAAATACATTAATATGTACTATTTTGGTCCAAAATGCGCCCAACATCTTTTTATGAGATTACATAAATATCCTGCACATATTCTCCTAGCAAACCCATCTTGTCCAGCGAACCATTCTCCGGTGAGCCACCAAATTATATATAATAATTGTAGAGATAGATTTTCCTTCTATATATAAATCATCCCTCAAATTTCAATACAGAAATTGCAAAACCCAAAAACAAAAAGTTGAGAAAAAATCAAAATGAACCTAGTAACGTGATTGAACTATTAACCAGAAACCCTAAATTGATAATGTTTTTTGTAATTAGAAATATGGGTTTGGAAGGATTGATGACAAGGGTTTGAAATTTTGGGAACTCTTCGAATTTATTCTCAGATGATGTAATCAGGATTTAGATTTTGGAGGCATTGTAAAGTTCCTAGAAGAACCGGTGGTAATGGCTACAGGGGGCGGCGCAGACGACAAAATGGCAGAGGAGAAACTGCTCGGCTTAGACGGAGTGGTGAAGGGGAGACTAGGGAATTCGAGGTTGAGGTCGAAAAAGATTTGGCTGTCGGAGTCCAATCCGAGAGGCCCAACTCTTTCACCATTGATACGACCTCTGAAGCTTCAATAACTGTCCTGAATCACACTGACTCGTGGTGTATCCTCACCGTGGACACAGATTGTTCGCGATGAATTCAAATTGATCTTCTCGTCGCCATCGTCGCAACACCACTCTTCTCCATTATCGACGGCTCTTCGGGAAGATACTGCAAGTTTCTTCTGAATGTTCGCCTTTGAAGGCGGTGGTTTCTGCTTCATTCTCGATAGAAGATATTGAATCGGGTACAGCTCGAATCAACAACGGCAGCTTCGAAAGCTGCCCTACCTCTGTGATGGCAGTCTAGAAGCGGTGGCAACTCCATTTCTTCTAACAACCTGATAATTTTTTCTTCAATCACATTCGGAAGGGCAACCTCCATTCTCGAAGCTTAATAAAGTATTTCATCAATGCCCAGGACATCAAAGAAGTCTCGATAGTGGAAACACAACCATAGCCGCCGCCATCATCCTCCAGCACATCGGTTGGGCCTTTGCGGAAAGGCATTTCCAGAAAGGGGACGCCATTGTCTTGTTTCATTGCACCTTCCAAGCTGTCAAGAAATCGATCCAATCCTACGTCACTTGCGCCGGTGGGTCAGTGAAGAGGGTAATTAGATAATACCATAAAAAGCTGATGTGGGGTAGTTTAGACAATCTGTATAGATGAACAGTGAAAGTTGACATATTTATAATTATTTTTTGTTAAGTTGAAAAATATTCCAATAGTTTTTGGTATTTGATATATTTGTAGTATTGACATCATAACTAGACAAAAATTAAAATTTTTTTTTATAAAAATCAAATGAATGGTTTAATAAATCTCTTAATTGGATTTTTGTCGGAGGATTCTCTTCAACTATACTGATAGAAATTTCAAACTTCTATTAGTTTGATCGGTGGTTAGGTGTTCGACATATGCCAAGTTAGGCCATTGAAAACAATAGAATAGAAAATAAAAAAATAAAAAATTGGACCCTTTTGGCATCATCAAGGAATACTTTTAGAAATTTTAAACTTTTATTAGTTTGATCGGTGGTTACGTGGTCGACATATGTTAAGTTAGGCCATTGAAAACAACAGAATAGTAAAAAAAAAATTAGACCCTTTTGGCATCATTAAGGAATACTTTTAGAAATTTCTAACTTTTATTAGTTTGATCGGTGGTTACATGGTTGACATATGTTAAGTTAGGCCATTGAATAGAAAAAAAAAAATTGGACCCTTTTGGCATCATGAAGGAATACTTTTAGAAATTTCTAACTTTCAATAGTTTGACCGGTGGTTACGTGGTCGAGGCATATGTTAATATAGGTCATTGAAAACAATAGAATAAAAAAAAAAAAATGGGAGCCTTTTGGCATCATCAATGAATACTTTCTGATTGTCGTGTCATATCTGGACAAACATTTCACACCACCTATAATTTAAAATAGGTCAATTACATCACCTTCTTGGTAGTAACTGTGTTTTCAAAAATAGATTATAGAACCAATGGAAATGGTCTCGGCTAAGAAGTCTTTGTTCTTATACCATATAAAGTATTGAATTATCTCTTGCATTTATTTCAGAGAATATGTTGATTGAGATGCGAAACAAATTTGCAAAGAGTTATGAAAGAAGAAAATGGTCAGTGATAAACAAGACCACAACTATAGAACCAATGAAAATGGTCTCGGCTAAGAAGTCTTTGCTCTTATACAATGTAAAGTATTGAATTCTCTCTTGCATTTTTTTCATTTTAACTGAATGTAGAAAACATATCCAAAAAATAAAAAAATATAAGATATATTTATCAAATACAAAATAGATTTGAGAGCCATTTGTCAATACATGCCGACCAAATCTTCAAGGACGAAGGCCACCAAAATATTCAATTAATGTGGCCGGCCAAGCAGTCCAAGAGTCAACACTAATATATACAGACAAACATTTCACATCACCCATAATATAATTTCGTTCGAAACTCGTCAGCCGTTCAACTACAATAATTCAAGAATAATATTATATTATGACCAGTATGTATTTGGCACCACGAAATCGGTACATTCTCAATGTACGCAACCGCATGGCAGAGTGAGAGAGAGGAATTCAATTGCTGTAGCAGATAAGAGGATGTCTCATGTAGTCATGTAGTTGAATTGTGTGAGAGAGAGTAATGGTAGTTGCTAATAAGCCTCATGTAGTTTGCATACCATCCCCATACCAAAGCCACATAAAAGCAACGCTGAAACTAGCAAAGCTTCTCCACCATAAGGGCTTTCACGTAACCTTTGTCAACACAGAGCTCAACCACAGACGCTTACTAAAATCCAGAGGGCCTAATTCTTTAGATGATTCGCCTGACTTTCGATTCCGGACCATCCCAGATGGCCTCCCTCCATCCGATTCCGACTCAACCAAAGACCTACCTACTGTTTGTAAGTCCATCACAGAGAACTTTTTGGCTCCGTTTCGCAACCTCCTTGCAGAACTCAATAACTCTGCATCTTCAAACATCCCTCCTGTGACTTCCATTGTTTCCGATGGCTTCATGACATTCACTATCACGGCTGCTGAAGAATTTGGACTACCTGTTGTCCTTTTATGGACACTTGCTGCCTGCGGTTTCATGGGCTTCTATCAGTTCCGCTCTCTGGTGGAGAGGGGCCTTGCACCAATAAAAGGTACATTTATATTTAGACAAAGAAACTCACGGTTAAAGTATTAGATATGAGAATCATTATTTTTGAAACACTCATTTATTTTAGTGAAAACTCGATCTTCAACCTTCTATTTACAAAAACAAAGAAATGATACTTTTACTTAGCCACAGGTGCTATTATATAAACTTAAATCAACTGTCTTTTTTAACTCTTTGGATCACTCAATTTGAGAATTTCAAAGGAAGTCTTACATTTAATTAATTTATGTCCTTTTTTTTTACCTCGAAAGTTCAAGGAAAAACACACTCCTAATATCGACTCACTGACACTCTTAAAAAAAACTTGAGTCATGGTTCTCCGAATTGGCCTGTTCGCAACAGTATTGGATTGGCTCGATACCAAGTCTCACTGATATATTCACTTACGAGCCGGTCGGTTCAGAACGAACCAACAAATTCAAATGATGAATTACTCGCATTTAAGGTGAACCATCCGATTTTGTATCTGAAAATTTGGATACCCATCACTAAAGAAAATAGGATAAAATATTAATGCAATAACGTGTTAACAAATTTATTAAATCTAATTTGTTATATACGTAGACAAAATTAAATATTTTTTTAATTTATTTTTATTTTATATGATTTGATTATCACATATTTTATATGATATCAATTTTAATTTATTTTGTGCTATTATTAAATATTTTTAATAATTACAATGGTTTAAAATTCTTGAATAAAATCATTACTTTTATTGAACCTTGGTTGGAGTTGAACGAGGGACATACATTTTCTGTAAGAGGGAATATATACAAGTATATATCATTATATACAATAATCAGATTTTGATTGAAAGAAATGCGTATGTTTCTAAGCTAACATTAAATGTGACATTGCAGATCCCAGCTATCTAACAAATGGGTACTTGGACACCCCTGTAAACTGGATTCCTGGAATGAAAACTATGCGCTTGAAGGATCTCCCAAGCCTTTTTCGTACTACGGATCCAGATGACATAGCGTTCAACTTCGCCATGGAAGCAGCAGAGAGAGCACCTAAAGCTTCAGCCATTGTTCTTCACACTTTCGACGAATTAGAGCCACAAGTTTTGGGTGCTCTCTCATCTATATTTCCCCGTGTTTACACCATTGGTCCTCTTCAGTTACTTCTCAATCAGATACCAGAAGAAGAAGAACACTTGAGCTCCATTGGGTACAGTCTGTGGAAAGAAGAACCAGAATGTCTCCAATGGCTCGATTCCAAAGAACCCAACTCTGTGATTTATGTGAATTTTGGAAGTGTTGTTGTAATGAAGCCTCAAGAGCTTATAGAGTTTGGTTGGGGACTTGCTAATAGCAACCACAACTTCTTGTGGGTAATTAGGTCTGATTTGGTTGTTGGAGAGACAGCAGTTTTCAAACCTGAATTCTTGGAGGAAATTAAAGAGAGAGGGTTCATATCAGGTTGGTGTCCACAAGAACAAGTGCTTAATCACCCATCAATTGGTGGGTTTTTAACACATAGTGGGTGGAATTCAATTATTGAAAGCTTGTCAGCTGGAGTGCCTATGATTTGTTGGCCAGTTGATGGAGAACAGCAGACAAATTGTCTGTATGCTTGCACTGAATGGGGGATTGGCATGGAGATTGATGGTGATGTGAGGAGAGAGAAAGTGGAGAGCGTGGTGAGGGAGTTGATGGATGGAGAAGAGGGTAAGAAAATGAAGAAGAAAGCTTTAGAGTGGAAGAGAATGGCAGATGAGGCCACCAGTCCAAATGGGTCATCCTCTTTGAATTTAGACAAATTGGTGAATGAAGTATTGCTCTCAAAGAGGTAGATCTGAGTGTAGTTTGATTTGGATTTGGGTTTGTGTTTGGGACATTGATACATGAAATTTGCTATTGCCCCCTTTTATTAGCTGTTATGTGTTTGAATAAAACAGCACTTTCAAATTTATAAGTAATTCAGAGGGCATAATAAATTTGAAATGGAGCATTTTGGTTCTCTTATGCTTCTAATTAATTCGTACTATAAGATGGTTATTATATAAATAATGCTATAGAGTATGAAAAACTATAAGATGGTTATTATATAATATACATATATATTTTTTTTTTGAAAAGTGAAGCAAATTTTATATATATATGAAGTAATATATACATGAGAGACCCATTGGGGCAAAGCGAGGCAGAAGCCAAATCCAGAGCACATACAAGGACAAATTTAAACAGACAAAAGTAAAGACACAATAGGTACAAAGTTGGATTTTATAGATAGCTAGAGATAACGAGAATGTCAAAATACCATTTTTAATGGATATCCAAATCATTCCGTAAATTTCACAAGAATTTTAAATTATTACTGGACAAGGTAAGAAACAATTTAAATGACAAATATATATTTTCTTAAAATTGCAATAGTAGTATGACTTTGCTATTAAGCCTATTAAGTGATTGAAGGAACTTTATTGTTATCAAATTACATACTATGTCAGTTATATTGACTATTGAGCATGCTCATGACTTTGTTAACATATCATATACCTAGAAAAACTTGCATAACACAAAACAGGTGAGGTAAGTCGAGCCAAACCTCCAACTAACGGTGCATTATTAGCGGTTACGGGTTCTGCTTGCTCGTAGTTCTATTTAGAGTCCAAATAGTTATCACATTGATTCGGCCGCCCAACTAATGCACCCTCCAGCACATTCGGGTTTGGTGCGTCTCTGTTAAACCAAGCATCGTACCCTCCTTTGCATGTCACTAGTTTTCCATCAATCTTGATCGGCAGGATAGATGATCCTCTATGATGGACTATCTTTGGATAGTTCGACCCGAACCCTACCGTGTAACTTATTCCTCGGTTGGAACCCAATATATAATCCACCTAACAATACAGAGTCAGTCACGAAATGAAAATTGATGTTTACTCTTAAGTAATGTTCTATCAATATACTATAATTACAAGTAATGCTTGCATGATTCAGTGGTTTGGTTTGGAGGATAAATTAGAACCAAAACAATCTTTATGGTTCATGGAAAATTAGATTCGAAACTAATGAATCAAAAATTAAAACATTTCTCTTATCCTCTTATAGGTTGGCGTTTAATCAGTTTAAGGTGAATTTGTGCTTCAACAGGTATATATCACACTCTATTTTAGATTAATTGAAACTTAACTTGAATCAAATCAATCATAGCACTTCAATAGTAGCAAATTTTTGCCAACAATTTGGAATGAATTACTGTGGCACCCAATATTTCTCCCTTGTGGGTATAACAAATTAAGACCCATCATAAGTAAATATCTCTGGATCCTATTTCCTATGTACAAGTTCAACCCGGTAGGTATGCATTGTTTTGTATAAAAATGCATGATTTTGCACAACTATATGCAATATCTAGTTATATATATATACTGGTAAGTATGCATTGTTCTGTACACGAATGCATGATTTCATCACATCTATATGGCATGTCTAGTTGATATTTGCATTTTATACTTAAATTAATGGAAGGGTTACATTACTCTTTAAGTAAATGGATTAAGAGGTTAATTCGTGTAACTAGTTTAATAAACACATCATGTTTAGACGTTAATCTATTTATCCAAATACTCATAGATCGATACAACGCACTATTATAATCAATCAACACGAATTGTCACACTATTCATAGAATCATTATCTAAAAATAAATAAAAATCAAACATAAAAAAAAATTAAAACCCAAATTTATATATGTGTTATGTAACTTTTCAAAGACAAAAATTTTCATGTATGTTAATTCTTAACTGGTGTAGTGTGCACCCTGACATGCAAAACTTTTCCCTGTAGTAGCGATAGTTTTACTTGCAACCCCTTGTCAACGAACCAAAATCCTTTTTAATGGCCTGTGACATCCAATTTGATTGCGTATATAAGCATGCTATAGGTTTTTAATTTCACTCTGCCTTTAGACAACTTAGTATATGGACAAGGATTCTTTGTCAAATTTCTCTCTCTCCCCTAAACTTTATAAACTTTAATTTGTGGTCTAGATTTAGTCGTATCATTATTTTATTGAACTTTACCATTAACAAATTCAGTTTTAACATAAATTTGAATATTGAGTTTAACAAAATAATAACGTAACTAAATTTGAACCGCTTGATTGAGATATGAGGAATTGTCATGAGAGGATCTTGTCCGGTAAGTCCTTTGACATATGATTTCATGGACCAAAGATAAAAATAAAATCAAACCCCAATAAATTCTAACTTTAATATCCTAATTCTTAAGGATTTGCATATTAAAAACCCATTACAAAAGCAAATTCAGGCCCAATGGCCCTTCAACAAAGCCCAACATCAAGCTCTAGCTATCCAAACAGACCATTCTACCACCTCAAAGTCTACTAACTAAAATTTTCTCCTACACAATAACATTTAAATGCGTGTTCACTAATTACAGACTCCAGAATTTATAAATTTCTGTGTTGAGTAACTAAATACACAAAGTGAAGAAAGGAGCGGCAAGCATCTCCTTCCATCAGATGCAACAGGTGGCTTTTGCTTCGATCGGGTTATGCAATCATTATCCCAAAAAAATAAAAAAAATTCATGACTTCTAGCACTACTTTACAGTACTTTATATGGGGACACTTTATTACAAAATTTTGAACCACAATAAATCAAGATTTGTTATTGTATTGTATCATTATTAGCATACCTTTGGCACCTACCAGAAAGGGAAAGGAATTCAATGGCAAATTCTGTTAAGTCTCGTGCAGTTTGTATACCACACACACACACACACACATATATATATATATATAGAGAGAGAGAGAGATGGCAGTAACTGATAAGCCTCTTTTAGCTTGCATACCATACCCACATCAAAGCTACATAATAGGCAACACTGAAACTAGCAAAGCTTCTCTACTACAAGGGCTTTAAATTATTACTTAACGAGGTAAGAAATAATTTAAATGACAAATATATTTTTTTTAGAAAAGTGCAATAGTAGCATGGCTTTGCTATTAAATGATTCAAAGAACTTTATTGTTAATTTGTTACCAGATTACATGATATGCATGCTATGTTGACTATTGAGCACGCTCGTGACTTTCTTAGCATATCATACACCTAGAAAAGATTGCATAACACAAAACACGGTCAGGCAAGTCGGGCCAAAACTCCAATTAGCGGTGCACTATTAGCTGTTGCGGGTTCTGCTTGCTGATAGTTTTGTCTAGAGTCTGAATAGTTATCACCTTGATCCGGACCCCCAACTAATGCACCCTCCAGCACATTTGGGTCTGGTGCATCTCTATTAAACCAGGCATCGTAGCCTCCTTTGCATGTCACCGGTTTGGTATCATTCTTAATCGACACGATGGATGATCCTCTGTGATGGACCTTATTTGGATAGTTCGACCCAAACCCTACCATGTAACTCATTCCTCTCGGGTTGGAACCCAATATATAATTCACCTAATAATACAGAGTCAGTCACGAAATTAAAACTGATGTTTACTTTTAAGTAATGTTCTATCAACATACTATAATTACAAGTAATGCTTGCATGATTCAGTGGTTTGATTTAGAGGATAAATTAGAACCAAAACAATCTTAGTGGTTCATAGAAAATTAGATCCGAAACTAATGAATCAAGAATCAAAACCAAACCAATTCTGTATTTGACTTGACTAAAACTATCCTACTAATCCCCAGATCTAGCCCAAAATTTATCACACACTTTTAGATTGATTCAGTGATTCAAAAAACTTTAACTTGAATCAAATCCATCGTAACGATTCAAAAGTTTTAAAATAGTATCAAAATTTTGACAACAATTTGGAATGAATTACTGTGGCACCCAATATTTTCTCCCTTGTGGGTATAATAAGTTGAGACCCATCATAAGTAAATATCTCTGGATCCTATTTCATATGTGCAAGAAAGACCCGGTAGATATGCATTGTTTTGTAGAAAAATGCATGATTTCTGCACAACTATATGGAATATCTAGTTATATATATATATATATACCTGTGATCGGACAAAGGCGAGTAGATCCTGAGGTGTGACAGTACCAGCTTCGCATTCGAGTGTAGATTTTGCAGTGGTTAAGTACTTGGAATAAGTGGTTGTGACAAATAATGCAGCGGAGGTGTATTGAAGACCATTCCATGGCTGCCACCATAATAACCCTGCACTAGTCTTTCCTACATTACTGCTTCCTTTCTGGATGCAATTACAAATATATTGCTCAGCCTGGCTCTTATAACCCCCAAAATTCTCATTCCCTTCAAACTTTCCCTCCAGAAGGAGCTGTGCAAACATAAAATTTTCATCTAAACATATGAATATATACAATATTGAATTTTCTAGCAATATATGTACATATATGCATGTATGTATATCATATAATGTCATGTCCACACACACACACATATATATATATATAATGTTATGTGCATAAACTAGAGGTTTCAAAGAGATCCTGTAATGTGTGAAGTGATCAGGGCCGTCCATAGCTACATAACACACCTATTATACGGCAGAGGATTCTAATACCGTAGAGGTTACCTTTGCAATGAGGACTTGGGCACCAACGTACTTGTCGTCCCATGAGAACATGGATCTGGTGTCACCCGAATTCCCAGATTGAGTGATGTAATTAATGTAACTTTGTTGTCCAGTGGCATGGTGTAACCATGCAGCTGCCCATATCAGTTCATCCTGTGTGGGTGACAGACAAAATGGTAACCATATATATCTTGGTTTTTTAATTTCTTAGAACAAGATGGTAATTACATATATATATACACACACACACACACTTTGATTTTACCTGGTATCCACTACTTGAGTAGAACTTTCCGGCCACTGGAATACTGTTCTGGTATTGGCCTTGATAATTTCTAGCAAATTCGAACAGCTATAATTGAAGACAAAAGTGGATTAGCTTTCTTCAAAATTACCATATAAGATTATGTAACAATATATAGTTGAGGAAATAAATCAAGAGAAGATCAAGAAGGAATCTCACGGAATATGGAAGCATATCAAGAAATGAGAATTTTGACTTTTGTAATATTCCTTTAATTAGTATTTCCACATATGTTTATTTCTCCATAAATCATTGTAAAATAAAATAAACTCATTATTGGGTTGGTTGGATTTATGTATTTTTATCAATACAATTCTTTCTATAACATTGCAATGGTAAAAAAAAAAAAAAAAAAAGGAGACAAATTAATTAATATGTTAACAATAAAAATGACACATAACATCTAAGAAAAAGATACTTACATATCCTATCATTTATCAAATGTCCCGTTATACAATGTCATTTTGTTAATATGATATCATATAACTCGGTTTCTTTTGTTGTACACGCTCATGCATTTTTATTATTATATATATATATATATATACTTGTGTGTGTGAGTGAGTGAGAGAGAAAGAGACCTGCTTTGCATGGGTGATGAGCTGAGTAGAATATCTAGGGTTTGATTTCCTGAAAGCTATTGCAGATGCAGCTAAAGCCGCGGCAGTTTCCGCGGCAAGGTCAGATCCAGGATGCTGTTCATCAATCTTGTAAGAAGTCCGGGGAGTCGTCATATCCTCCGGCCTCTGCCAGCATTGGTGGTCAGAGTCACCATCTCCGACTTCACCATAAAGAACATTAGGCTGTGAATGAGCTTTGATGAAGTAGTCTGTTCCCCACTGGATGGCTTCAAGAGCATGCCAAAGCTCATTGTTCGCCGCCAGTTCCGGTTCAAACTCCACCACACTCCATGCAAGCATTGTCACTGTAAATGCCATTGGAAATCCAAACTTCACATTGTCTCCAGCATCATAATATCCTCCCACTAGATCAATCTGTTAACAATGAAGCGTTAAGAACAACAACATTGTTGGACAATTTTAAGAACTCAAAAAATAGAAAACAATTTCAAAGAGTACGTTAAAAAAGAAACATTAATTTCTCTATTTCTTTTTTTAATTATATTCTAAAAGAATGGTTTTAAGAAAACTAAACCAAACAAGTCCTATGTTACCCCAACATCGCTGCCATCTTTTAGGCCTGAGTCGCCTCGCCACTTGACACGTTGGGTAGGTGGTAACTTTCCTGATCTTTGAGCTTCAAAGTACAACAAAGATTTGGTAAGGGCTGATCTATAGTCCAATGAAACAACATTATGGAGCAAAAGCATAAGAGAAAAGCCAAATACTAAGAATGTGGTTGACGAAGACATTGTTATGATGAAAATTGGAGGAGGATGAAAAAAAAAAAGGTGTACAATAACTAGTTTTCTCTTAGTGCTATGTGCAATTGTGATGGTAGGGTGGCTCAATTTATAGAGCCAAGTATAAATTACTGCTGTTTAAGCAATGCAGTAAACTATGGCTTGATTAACTCTTCTATTTTCATTTGTGCCAAAATTTTCTCTTTAATGTATAAAGATTGTAATCAAAGCTTTTTTTTCCTTTTCTTATTTATGGTAATTAACTAATAAAAATAAAAGCAAATGAAACAAATTAACAAGAAATAAAAAAAAATTTAGTTGGTCTTGTCTCACAATAGCGCTTATATATATATACACACACTAACGTATTGTCCGTGCCTATTGCACTATAAAAAAATGGAAAAATTACACCCTAGTCCTACTTTCGCGCCTAAAAGAAAATTAAGTCTTAAAAAAATTTCATTGGGACAAAGAAGTCCTACTTTTGAGATCTATTTCCAAATGAGTTCGAATTTAAACTTTTTTCCACTATTACTCTTTTTAGTAAGGCTTCGTTTGGATTGATGGATTTGAAAGGATTAGGAGAAAAAAGAAAAGAAAGGATAATGATTTTTGTGTTTGGATAACTAATGTGGAGAGAGAAGAAAGGATTAGGAGAGATTTGGAGGGATAGCTTATTCCTCCAAATCCCTCCAATCTCTCATTTCTTATTCCTCCAAGAATGAGAAGATTTGGAGAGAAATGATAGCTAGTAAGTGATACTTTCATAATACTGAAATTGCCCACAACATTTTAGAATAAAACTTTTTTATGACATCTGAATCCTAACTTAAGATATTAGGATATATCAGTAAATTGGTTAGAATAGTTTCTTTTCTTTTCTCTCCTTTAACTTATCCAAACAACAATGCTATCATTTCTTTTCTTTTCTTTCATAATTTATCCAAACACAAATACATGTTATCCTCTCTTTTCTTTTCTTTTCTTTTCTTTTCTCCCATAACTTAAGTTATCTTTTCTTTTCTTTTCTTTTCTCTCCTGGTTATCCAAACAAGCCCTAAAGTAACACGAATGAAACTCATTCATTATTTTCTTTAGATCACACAATAATTACATAATACCAAAGAGCAAATAATATCTCTTGGAATTAAGATTAGGACAATACTTACCTACTCACCGGTGTGTAGGTGAACCTTCCTAACCATTGATGTGTTCCAATAAAAAATGAACACGTCAATTTTAAAGTGTAATAAATAAGTATAATAAATGAGGTCAATCTCATTTATTATACTTATTTATTGCATTTTAAACCTCATTTATTATACTTATTTATTGCATTTTAAATTTAATTTTGTAATTAAAGCTGATATTATATGTTTCCATATGTATACTTCCTTCCGTTTTTGTTTATACTTACCAACTATTGCACCGAGAAAGGAAAAAAAAGAAGGGAAAATTAAATTTTGGTGACCAAAATTAAAAAAAAATTGATTTACAGTGACCTTAAACTCAATAAAAGATAAATAGTGACCAATCTTGAAAAGTAATTGCCAATGAGTGACCAATTAACTTTAATGTCCAAAATACCCTCCTTTTTATTTAGAAATTCTCAATCCCTTATTCGTCTTCTCCAATCTCAATTCTAAATATCAAATTACAAAGATTCTAGAAAAGAAAGTATATATAGAGAGAGAATCTCTCTCTCTCTATATATATATTTAGACATATATGTTCATCTTACAATTAATGCATATGCATATATGAATTTTTTTTTCTTTGATAGATTTTAGGGCTTCAAAGATACAGTAAAATTTATAATTTGAAATGAATTAACTATGGGATACCTAATATAAAAAAAAGAAAGATATGAGATAGTAAGTAATATGTTTATTAGCTAAGTCTATTCATATCCTCCAATATTCCTTATTAATAATTAATTGCATCCAAATTAGGGTTTTTTTTTGTTTTTTTGTTAATGAGATATTAATATACAAGAATATATATATATAAATTATATCTTCTTTAGAATGTATATATGTTTATATATTATATACAAGTCATTGGATTCTTTAAATTTTTTGATATTTGGGTTTTAAAAAAATGAAGAAAAAATGGGGATTTATGGACAGAATGAAGGGTATTTTGGGCTTTAAAATTAAATGGTCACTTATTAGCAATTATTTTTTAAGTTTGGTCACTATTTACTTTTTATTGAATTTAAGGTCACTAAATAGCAATATTTTTCCAATTTTGGTCACTAAAATCTAATTTTTTCAAAAAAGAAAAAGGAAAAGCAAAAAATTATGAATAAGTTGTGGTTGTGGCTCAATCTATCTATTAGAAAGAAACAGAAAGAAAATGGAAACTTTTCGAAATCCAAAGATAGAGCTAAAAAGAAAAAAAATGATCATTACAAATTTAATTGAAGACATATAAGAAACGAAGTTTATGCTTTCAAATTTATACCATATAGCAATTTGTGGTAAAATTTAATTAATGTTTATAAAAGGAAATATAATTTCATAAAATACGAACAATTTAATATAGATTGATCCAATAAGAACAAGAAATGAGAATAACCTAGGGATTAATTTATGTTTTTTAAAATATCACAAAACATACCACAACCAGCATAACAAATTTAATTAATGTTTAAACTACGAAAGAGAAATATAAACATTAATTACAACCTCTAATTTAACTAATATTGTCCATGAAATAATCAACCTATCTTAAAAAAATAATAATAATAATAGTCTGTATTATTAAATCTGTCTTGCCTGCTATCTTCTAATAAGGATAAGGTGCAAAAAGAAGAAAAAAATGAAAAAGAAATGCCTCATAAAAAAAAATTCACCCAGTACTATATGGGTAAAAGAGGTATTCTAATTTTTATAGAACATTGTTAGAAATAAATCTCAAAAGTATAACTTTTTTGTACTAACTAAAATTTTACAAGACTTAATTGTCTTTAAGATGCAAAAGTAGGATTAGGAAGTAATTTTCTCAAAAATGGACTGAAATAAAAGTTGATTTCGTATAATCAATGTAGGAGTGTGAGGGTAGGTGGATGTATATGTGAATTTAGGTGTGAATGTAATGGTTGAATCGTGACCATTAGATTGTAGATATGCATAGATATTTTGAATCGTAGGATTGGTTTTTAAACATTTTTGACTGTTAGATGATAATTTGTTTTTGGAGGGAGATTCAAACAAAATGCTTAAATGTAATATATATATATATATATATATATATATATATATATATATATGATCTCTTGCTAACAGGTGAGCAAGAATTTCATCCACACCAAGTACAATAACCGTTAGATGTGATTGATATAAAAAAGACAATTACTAAAACAAAAACTTAGCAATCACATACAACGGTTACTGTATTTGGTGTGGATAAAATTCTTGCTCACCGGTGAGCAAGAGATCATTAATCGTACCAAATAATAAGAATTGGGATACATTTGGGCTATAGGTTATGGAGAACAAGGCTACTCATACACTCGCTGACAGGAGCCTCGAAGATTATTTTCTTCAATTTGTTAATAGCTAAAAGTAGGAAGGTGTTGGTGTTTTTTACTTGTCTTTCTTTTATGTGAATTGAGATAATAATGTTTAGCATGTCATTACTGTAATTTTAGCCATCAGTTGCCCAGTGTTGTGAGCTTTGAGTCTTTTTGTTGAGGTTGTGCCTTTGAGGCTTTATATTTTGCAGTTGTAATGCTGTGTGTTTTGGCCTGTCTTTTTCTTGGCGTGAAGAAAAACATTTTAGAAAGAGGGTCAAAACTACCAATTTATGGTTCTTTCTTAATATACTCTCTCATTCCATAACAAGTGTGGCTGCTTTCTTTTTTGGAATGTCCCAAAATACACACTTTCCTTCCTTGTGTAATTTTCCAAATTTCAATTTCTCCAAACTTTTCTTAATAAGTTTTGAAAAAAAAATTCAAATCAATTCAGCAAATGTTGAAGTTTTGTTCAATTGATTTTGTAAATCTCCAGAAGAGCAAATACTTATTATGAAACTGGGATTAAATAATAACTCCCACTATACTCTTGAAAAGACTTGAATCAGTTCTTTCACTTTGAAAAGAGATATAACTAGGGTGCACCTTTAATGTAACGGAAGTCATAACAAATTTGAATTTCAACCTAAACAAATATTTACATTCACATCACACACACATATACTGAATTGATCTCTTGTTTAGTGTCGTGTAAGAGACTTTTTTTCACACCAAATTAATATCGTATCGTTGATTATAATCTAAAAGCTGTATTGCAAATTCACTTTTCTTATATTTGGATTCTTACACCAACAAAACCACGGTCTTCCAAAAAAAAAAAAATGAAGTTACCCAAAAATATGGCGATCCATAGAAAAAGAAAATTGCAAATATATAATTGTGAATTAAGGCAATAGCATGAGACTATTTTTGAAAAAACTTTCTTGTACAATTGTGAAATTAAAGAGAACATTGAACACATATTGTTGAAGCCGTGAAGAAAACCCCATAATATATATTGTTAAAATCCATTTAAAGCGAAGATAGATGAAGAAAAAACTCATGCATCGGAGTTTGCCTTTTTCTTGTAAATGCATCTTTGCTTTAAATGGATTTTTAACAACATTATGGGGTTTCTTTCACGGCACATACGATGGGATTGAATTGCAGTTGCACTTTGCTACAAACTTTAGTAATTTCTTTTGTCAATTCAACTGTTGCATTATATATTTTTATTATATTTGGCATGCATGTCATGTATCAATTCAATCAAATACATGTAAAAGCATTCCATCACATAACATTCATGTCAATTTTAATAAAATATTAGATATTTAAGAACAGATCTCGAGAAGATCTTGGTCAGTAGAAGATGAGAGAGAAGGGACTGTTACGAGCTGGTCCATTGAAGATGAGAGAGGAGATTGTTAGGAGCTATTACCTAAATGTTGGTTTTAAAAAATTATTTGCATTCAAGATGATTCAAAACTTAGACTTCATGAGACAAGGTCAAGTCTCCTTACCACTTGAACCAACCCTAAGGTTTCTTTATACTTGTGGCATTAAGTTATTTATCTGATAAACATGGAAAGTTCTATATGTTAATAAAAAAATTATGAACAAAATAATTAATATATCTTCACTTTTTTCATATCTTCAATGGTACATTTTGTAAGGCTATTGTGTCACAGAATGTGTCCATCGCTTGCTACATTATCTACAAGGGTGATACGAAAAAATTAATCAACTGTATTCATTAGTAAATTTGGGACCAGTAAACACTACTCTTGTATGTTTCTACGATTAAAATAATTCTTTGAGGTTGGCCTCAAGGGATATAATCTAATATACTACATTTCACCTTTCCAAACTCGTTTCTTGACAGTCGATTTACAATTTTTTTTTTTTTTTTAGGTTGAATTAACTTTTTCTTAGACCCAGTCAACCTTTTCAACCCCTGCCTAAACCATTTTCGTAACATATCTACCTATTCCATCTTTTCTCGAAGTACCTTTAACATAAGAAATTGTAGCGCTTGAGAAGGAATATAAAAAAATACCTGTAAAATAATAGTTGCTTTTTCGACTCAACTCGGAGGGTGTGGTCAATTAGAATTTTTGAAGACTTCAAAAATTTGGGTGTATTCAATCCAGATTTTCATAAACTTTTAAAAAATTCATACAAATCTTGTTGTATTTAATTAGAAATTTAAAAGAGTTTACAAAATTCTAGGTGTATTAAAAAATCATAGATTTTGTAAAATTTCATTGAGTGGTGGATTTTGGTGAATTTGAGGGTGACAGGTATAAATACCGAAACTTATAACAAATTCAATTTTTTTCCCATAAATTTTGAAGCTCATCAAACAATGGCCCTTCCAAGTACATAATACAAATAACATTCCTCATCTCTCAAGTACATTCCTTTTTTCTCTCTTGATTTTTTTCTTTCTCTCTTCTCAATTCTTCTCTATTTCTATTAGATTGGAAAAACTTGTAAAGAAAAAGAAGATTCACAAGTAGTAGAAGAAGAAGAAATAGAAGAAGGTTTCTGCATGAAAAAATGAGCTCCATCACATAATCATGGGGTCCAACCATTGGGTAATCTCTACTTAAACCCATCTTCACACAACTCAAGAAACACAGCCCATGGTAATATCCAAACCTTAATTGATGAGCTAGTTCTTGAAATTCTAGGGTTTTTGGTGGTACCCATTTAGGAGTTTTTATCATTTTGGAGCAAATCCTTTTATGTTCATGAACCACAATTATAATGGCGGATTCTTATATAATGGGTCTTGGAGATCTACTTATGTTGCTGCATATAAGCCTTTGTTTGCTTTTTCAAATATTGGTTCTTTGGGTGAGAGTGCGTGTTCAAAAGTCTATAAGGAATTAAAAGTTTTATGTTTAGTGAATTATATAACTATATAATTTACTACTTCAATCATTTTGTGATCTATTTGTTCGTGACAATGAAAGGGTTTTAGATACTTTCATAATTTCATTTTAAATTGTAAATTAAAATATAGAAAACCTGTAGATTGCACATAAATATTAGGCTAAAATTGCATTAAATTAAACTCCATGTACTATCAAAAAGTTATAAAGGGTCAGCTGGAGCCTTTGGCAACTTAAGCAGCCTAAGGCCCCAACTAATAGAAGGGCCAAATTTTTCTTAATATGACTTCTTAAAAATTTTATTTTCTAATATTATTAGACTTCTTAAAATTTGTGTTTCCTTATATTGTTAGGCCCCAACAAATAGAAAAAATATAATAGTGAGTCCAAATAATTTTATTTTTTAATACTATTAGACTTTCTAAAATTTTGTTTTCTGATATTATTAGACCACAACTAATAGAAAAGATTTAATAATGAGCCCAAATAATTTTATTTTTTAATATTATTAGACTTCTTAAATTTTGTGTTTCCTTATATTGTTAGGCCCCTAAACAATAGTAAAGATTTAATAGTGAGCCCAAATAATTTAATACATTTCAAAACTTCTAATTTCTATTCGTATCTCACCTGACGTCGGACAGAATAGTAATTATTTTGTAGATTAGTGTCAACAAGTAATTCACAGGAAAGAACACAAGAGAATGACCCAAAACTCAGAGAAAATCCTCTGGTATTCAATTCAATATTCAAAATCAAAGTCCCCCTAAAATCAGCCCACAAGTCGGGCTATATAGCTGAAAATCGTCATTATTGAAATTTTACCAAAAATAGCAAAATCCCAATAATCATGCCAAAATGAAATACGTAATAAAAAAAATAATTTATCAAAAATGTGGCCCAAATCGAGTTCAGAATTACTTCCTAAACAACAAAAGAAATATTACTATAAAAGGAAAGAAATAACTAAAAATGGGGATTCGAAAGGAAAAATAGTGGATTTTGACCTCGAAAAAATATGCACCTAGCATAGCTTGGTGTCCACGATGAGCGCGCTGAAGAGAGCTTTCCGAATTGGGGTCATATGAGCGATTCGGATACCCATAGCCAAAGTTATCGCCAAAATACCGAAACGCACCCAAAACTGTCCCAATTAGGGAAAAGATCACAACTTCCTGCCATCTTTGCGTTGATCTGCCAACTCAAGGTATCTCAGCGTCATCGACGTACCATTTCACAACTCAACATCCTCTGACTCGAATCCTCCTGCATCGTCACCCCATTCAACTTTTTTTTTTTATGAATGGTTGAATATATACTTCATCGATAATTGTGAAAAATTAGAATTATAAAACTTTCCATCTTTTCCTATTAATTTTTATTTTTTTTCTCTATTCCTCACATTTTTCTTCTTCTCTCATAACAACGTCTTTTGTTATAATTAATAATCAAACAACAAAAGAAATTAGATAAAAATTCAACAAATAAACATCATCTAAAAGAATTAGAAGATTATACAATAATGAAAAAATATATATTAGTGATTTAGATTCATAATAATAATAAAATATGTGATAAGAAAATTCCTTAAAAAAAAAGGTAAGAAAGTGAAACAAGTAAAAATAAATAAAGATCTTAATCAAAAATCATATTTTATTTCCACAAATATCTATGCATGACAATGAAAAAACATTGACAAAAATTAAGAAATATATTAGTAGAAAATGGTCCACTTAGATACAATGATTTCAATAAGAATGATTTTTAAACAAATATTATCAACTAGAATTTGATATTAATATATTACATGTTAAAAAGCTACTTTTATATTTCTCTCCTTAGGCCAAATTATATTGAGCCGCCCCTGGTTTCAAGATGCCCTTTCTTACTATTTTTTTTATATTATAAAACACCCTTAATTTACGAAAAGTTGCAAATTACTCTCCACTGACAGCAAGATGTAGGAATTTTGGTATTCAAGTAGTTACGTGCGTATATGAACTGATTGTTATGACGAAAATGCATTTATGAATACTCATTTTATCCTTTATAGTTGATTTTACAAATGAGAAGTTGAGTGTTGCATACGTAAGGATATTTTTGTCAATACAATTAGCTCATGTGCCACGTGAATACTTTAACACTATAATTCCTACATCTGATTGTCACAAGGGGTTGATTTGTAACTTTTTTTAAATGGTGGGTCTATTCTGATTATATGTTTTAGAGTTGGCTTTGTGCTAACCTTGAAATGAAACCCGGATGGTTTGAAAGGGATAACATTTCTCGGAGGAAAGGAATTTCTATTAATGAACTTTTAGGCAAAAATAGAATTTCAAGATATAAATAAAAAAAATATGTTGAAGAAATCAATATAAGTCTATAAAAATTCATCAAAGCCTTTAGTAGAAATTTATACAAATTCATGAAAGCCTATAATAGAAGTCTATAGAAATTTATGAATTTTACAAAAATCTGTCACTTAAAAAATGTCTTTTAAAATCTTAATTGACTACACCTTCTATGCAATGTTAAAATAAGGTTAAATTCATAAAACCCCCCTCTAATATCAAAAACTTTCATAAAACCCCTTGAATTTTCAAAAACCCCTATCTACTATCAATTTCTCTCATATAAGGACAAAATTAAATAGCTCCGTCAATTTGATAACGAAATTACCAAAATATCTTTCCTTTATTTAATACAATAACTTTATAAAAAAAAGGTTATTTGTAAATGACGGATGTACCCTTTACGAAGGGGCAATTTGAGAAAATTAAAAGGTAGAAGGGGGTTTCTTGATTAGGTTAAAATCATAAAACCCCCCTCTACTATAAAAAAATTCTCATAAACCCCCCTCTACTATAAAAAATTCTCATAAAACCTCCCTTACTATGAGAGTATTTTAATCCTTTTAATTTCAACAAATGCGTCAAGGGTAATTTAGTTATTTACACACCACTTAACAGATCACGTGAGATGCACGTGCGGCTTCTTCGTTAATTTCAACGGAAAACTAACGGGAGGGAATAAATTGATTGATTTTTTAATATAGGGGGTTTTATGAAAATTTTTGATAAAAGAAGGAAGTTTTATGAATTTAACCCGTTAAAATATTAACGTTAACTAGTAATATTTAGTAAAATAGGAATTGGACCCTAAGTCACGTAATCAGGGTTAACATACGAAAGTGATTGAACCCAAGACTCCAAGATAAATCACCACTATGCCACTATTTGTTTGTGTTACCGTTGACATAATTAAGAAATATAACTACTAATCCATAAAGTTAATTTAATAAAAACAATGATATATAAACATTTCATTACTTTAAATAGTCTTGTATTAAAAAAATTAAACAAAAAATAGTATTTAGTAAAATAAAATGATAATGCATCAAGTTGAATAAATACATATATAACTCTCACTTCCTTTTTAAAATTTTTAAATTTTAAGGCTCTCATGCTTTAACGTTTTCGCCCATATTCTCGTTCCTGTTTTATGTAACTTAAGGTGGATCACTTGCCAAAAAAAAAATAAAAGGTGGACCAATCCCCAAGCCCAGCCCAAAATCAAGACCGTCCCGATCTTGCACCACCGTCCCCTCTTGTACAGCTCTCGCCGCTTTGATAAACTCCTCATTCTGGTGACGGTAGACACCACTTTGTTTCTTTTACTAATATTCTCTTAATCATAGTCCCATTTTTCCTCTACTAATATTCTCTCAATCATAGTCCCACTTTTGGTAGACACCACTTTTCCTTTAGTTAACGGTGGTTGTGAACCAAGCAAATAAAGTCCCCAACACACCATGTCCTAGTCTGTTGGCTACTTTGGTAAGTATAAATAAAATAAAATAAGAATGGAAATGAGAATGGAATGAAATGATTATTCTCATTCCATTCTATTCTGATGTATTCCAATAAAAAGGGTTAAGTGCATTAAACCCCCCTGAACTATCTTCTCTCTCTCAAAAAACCCCCCTGAACTATCATTTGAACACTTAACCCCCTGAACTATTTTCTCTCTCTGCAATAAACCCCAAATCATTAAATTACCATCCATAATCTAACATTAATTAACACACATGACCTACCCCAAATTTAAAATACCAAAAATACCCTTATAACTCATTATATATATAAATATACCTAATATCTCAATCTCTACAACCAACATAAACAACATATCTTATTTTATTGTATTTTCTTTTTATATATCTCTTATATATATATATATATATATATATAAAAGTTTTTTATTCTTATTGACTTATAATTTTGTATTTATTATATTATATATAATTGTATTTATATATAGCTCTTATTTTATTGTATTTTCTTCTTATATATATATATATATAATATTTATTATTATTATATATATCTTTATATTTATATACATATATTTTTTATTTATTGTATTTTATAAAATATTTTAATTCTTATTGACTTATAATTTTGTATTTATTGTATTTTATTTATATTTATATTTTTAAATTATTGTATTTTATTTTATTACATTTATATTTTTTGAGTAACTAATTTTTTTTATTGTATTTTCTAATTTTTTTATTCTTGTTTTTTTTATAAAATTTTAATTTATTGTATTATATTATATTATATTTTTGAGCAATTGGTATTTATTGTATTTTATAAAAAAATCATAAATGAAAACTTGAAATGAAAAATGAAATCGAAAACTGAAAGTTTCATTATGAAACTTTCAAATTATGTCTAAGGATTGTCAATTTTTGACATCACTTTCATTTTTTCAGAAATGAAAACTGCCTTCCAAAAAAAAAATGAAAATGAGAGCTGAAATCTGGAATTGAAAGTGTTACCAAACAGGGCCTTGGTCTACTTCACCAACAAGCATCCATATTAACTAAGGACAAAAAAGTAATTTAGCTTTTTCATTAAATGTTAATTAATAATTTGTCCTTAAGTGTATGTTTCTTATAGTTCAGGGGGGCAATTTGTAGTTCAGGGGGGTTTATTGCAATCTGGTGATAGTTTAGGGGGGTTTAATGCACTTAACCCCAATAAAAATTAAAGCTGATATGTTTCTTTTTCATTAGTTTTTTTGTTAAATAATTAAAGTTGATGTGTTTCAATAAAAATTAAAGCTGATGTGTTCGTTTTTCATTGTACCACATCAATGGTCAATAAAGTTTGTCTACACACTGATAAGTAGGTAATTATTTTTCCTTTTTAAAATTGTATATAATTTATTTTCTTCCAACTTTTAAGCAATTGTATAAATGGTAAAGTATGTCCACTGTATTGGCTAATGGACCAGACTTGCCAAACCGGAGCCCCAAAAACAATTAAATTTGCTCCATAGAGTAACTTGGGCTAACCCAAATAAAAACATCCCCGAGCATCATGAAGCTCTTTTCAATCAAGGCCCAAGCCCAACATAAAGTGACCGTGATTTTAATTCTAAATGGGACATTTTATGACTGTGATATTAATCGGAAGACTTAGTTTTTAAAAGGATTTGAATTATCTTCAATGATTCCTCTCAAACACCAAGAGTTACGAAAATATCATTGCTTGTACAATTATCTACTATGTTAAGGTTACAAATTCAAATAAAAATGATTATGTGATATTTTCATAATCTTTAGATGATACCTTGAGATATTTGGAGAGAATATTTATTCAGAAAGTTTCTTAAAGAGTTGTAAGTTATTTGTAAATGTCACCATTTAAATAGTTTCAATTATGGAAATTAAATACTAGGAAAAAAACTCTTAAAATTAGACAATTTAAATTTATACAATCTTTAAGAGCATTTAATTAAAATATTTTTATGACTCAAGTTGAGTTGCTTTATTTTTTTTAAAAATTAATTATCTGCCAAAATTGAAGAAAAACAGGACGGGTACCTAGGCCCGGCCTCTTTATTTGGCACGAACCTCCCTAATGACCCTGCCGTTTAGTGCGGTGTCACTTTGTTAAGTTCCTGCGAATCGGATCTCGAGACCTAGGTCAGTTGGTTGATACTAAATAGTACCATTTACTTTCCCTTTTTTGCTTCTTTATTTTGATTTTACCTGTTTTACTTTTCCTTGGTGTTTTGCTTTTCTATTCTATCTTTTGTTTGGATTTTTTTTTCTTTTTATTTTATGATGAAACGGTGATTTGTACCTTCGTTATGTACTCATATCAAGACATGATAAATAGGCAATTAATATCGTTGATATTGTGTGCTCTTACAGAAATGAATTTGTGTGATGAAAGTTTCACCCTCTGTTTTCACCAACTACTGAATATTTTTTGTTAGAAACCTTTCACTTTTAGAATATTTTTCAAAATATGTTTGTTGATGTTTACCTAAATTCTGAAAACGATTTTGTTTTTCCAATCCCCTGCAAATTAATTAGTTTGCAAAACTTCTTTCAAAAGACGGAAGAAAGAATGAAAGTAGCAACATTTTGCTCAAGCGAGCAACAGAAGTGATCAATAATCAATAATGGGAATTTGGAAGGGAGCTGTATCATCTAAGGTCCAGTGAATTCAAAATACATGCCACTCTCTTTCCACATAAACAAATTTGATTAAAAGTCAAAATTTAGCAGCATCTGTTCCATGTCAAGCTTTCATTGTTGTTTCTTGTGAGGGTATGTTTGGATGTATGAAATTGAAGTCTTGAAATTAGAATCGGTGGGATTGAAGAAATTTTGTTTATCATGAACAATTTTTTTTTTCTTCTAATTTCAAAGTTCTAATTCCATGGAGCCGAACATATCCCGAATGTATTTTACAATTGTTGGTAATTTACTTTTAAATAAAATGAATTTTTTTTTAGAAAATTAAACTTTAATATGAAAAATTATGATAATATTTAGTTGATTTGTCATGATTGCTATTGAGTTCTATCACGTTTAATTTTTCTTGATGTCGTGATAAAGATTGTATCTAGCGTACAAGGTTCTTGCATTTAGTAGGATCTTGGATATCTTAATGTAAAAATAAATTTGTTGCTTGTTTAAATGTTTGTTGTATTTTCATTTTAATTTTTGGACTTCTTATTTGTACCTAGTTCTAGGATTTTATTTTTTCTATACTTTATGGTAATTTGTAGGCATCGGATTTTTATCTCAGCTACAAATTAATGGGATTCATTACCACAAGTACAAATTAGTTGATTAACATTACTAAGGTTGACTCCTTCCTTTTAACATTGTCATCTCAGCTACAAATTAGTTTATTCATTGCTAAGGTTGATTCTTTTCTTTTAGCATACTCATCTCATTTACAAATTAGTTGTATTCATTACCAAGGGTGAAATCACAAATTAGAGTAATAATAGGAGGTTGAATCGGACTAGTCCGATGGTGTTTTTATATTAGTAGAGTACTGGCTCCCTGTCACATGACATTATGGTGACATCATGTGGTGAGATTCACCACTTCACTCACATAAAATCAGTTACAGATTCTAAATCATTATTCTTCCAATTATTCAACTTTGGGACAAAAGTGAGCTGTTACCATTATTAAATATGGAGCAACATTTTAATGACTCTAGAATGAATTATTTTTGCTCACTAATAACGATTTCCTTTCATATAAATTATTATTAAAAGAGGATTCTCAACAAATAATGAAAATGACAAGTATATAGAGTGTTTTTTGCACTTAACCCTATAATACATATACACGTGAAATCATTTTTTCTTTTTTAACTCTAGCCATAACTATTTTCCTCTAATACTTCTAATAAAAACTATTCAAAAAAATGCTGAAATGTAGTGATAGTTAGTAAACAAACATTAAAAAGAAATATATATGTATATGCGTGCATATGTGTGTATATATTGATACACATATATCAAATCAAAACGTTTACAAGAGAGAGGTTTGAAAACCTACCGTAATATTCTATGTTCTATGTAAAATCACTCGGTAGATCATATAAATTGAATGTAGTACGAATTTATGAAATTGATGACAAAGGATGAAAGGTCGACAATCCATAAAATTGAAGATGTCACCATCGACGATGCTAGGTTTCGCTCACAATCGATGATGGACGAGTTTGTGAAAGGAGTTGGAGAATAATAGTTCGGAGTTAGAGTTCTCCAGAACGAAAATTTTATTTTATTTTTTTATGGATTCTGTGGAACGATTGATCATCAAAATTACGAAAATGCAGTTTATAAGTGAAATAGGACAAAAAAATGATCGTCAAGTTTATTTAAATTGGGAATTAAAACCTGCATTAGATGTGGTTAGTAAGAAAAAAAAATGCGGCGAAAAAGTTATTTGGTATCATTTCTTAATTTAACACATCATAAAATTTGATTTAGGTAAGGGTGGAGGGAAAAATTCCCACCACTAAGAATAAGATACTGAGTATGAAAAAAGTCAACATGGTATGTATGGTGTGATCTCGGTCATTATTGAGAATGACGATATGATAACATACATGTCATTCATCTGGCAATGGACTTGGTTAATTGCCTGTTTCAAAGAGACTAAGCAGAATCTGAAGAAATCAGTGATTAACCTGAATTGACTCTATTTTCTATTTGAATTTTGATTTTGAGTTGGGAGAAATAGATGGGAAGGAGTTACTATTTTTGATTATAAATAATGAAGGAGACATGAGGAAAAAGAGAGAGAAAAGAGATATACGGATTCTAGTATTCAGCTATGTCTAGACTAGTGAGATTATGAGCTGAATTACTTGTAATATCTCATGATATATAAAAGAAAGTCTTCTCTCATCTATGGAAGTAAACCAAATTGTGCCGAACCATGTAAATTTTGTCTGTCTATTTCAATATCTGTAATTTTTTAGTGTTATTTGCTTATTAATTGCTTGAATTTACATTAAGCGATTTTTTGCATCTACATTAAACAAATAACTTTTTACAAGGTTTCAAGTCCAAGTGTGGTAAATAACATGTTGTAAATATTAATATTTGTTGTAGTGAAAGTAGGTATGGTATGCATGCATGTGCTTGAAGCGCTATGCCAGTGGAGAATTATTAGTTACTCTTGGGACCATTGGTCTCCGGTTAATTAGAGCATGACACATGAGCAACTATGTTAGCTTTATGTTAACTTTATTTTAAATTTTGTTTGTGTGTCAAGTTATGGTTGGTTAGAATCAATGATCTCGAAAGTACTTAATAATTTTTGGTGGCCGTGGCAGCTATGAGGTTCATGTTTGAAGGACAGCTTATCTTTAAGCATGTATTGTCATCTTTGAAGGACATAAATGAACTGCGTTCATTCACTGGGTTGGGAATCTTGGCACCACAAAACACTTCTGTACATATATATACCATGAGGGAGGAATAGATATTCCCGTCGCACATGCACCGGATGTATATGAGCCATTCGTGCGCTACACGCATTCAACAATTATATATATATATATATATAGAGAGAGAGAGAGAGAGAGAGATAGATGGGGAAGAGAGATTGTTTGTGTTCATACCTACCAATGGATCTGAATTCTGAGGATTCCGAACCAAGCTCATATTTTCACCGGTACACCTAATCCTGGCCAGTTAGCATCAGTGCATAAACAGTAAGTCATCATTGTTCTAAATTCTATTTCCTTTTGTATTCCACATAAACAAATTTATTTAACATCCATTCTTGTTTTTTTAGCAGAGTAACATACATACATTTGTTGTTGCTGTTGTTGTTTATGAATGTATTTCGGAATCGCTGATAATTTAGTTCCAATAAAATGAACATTAACTGATTGTCTCCATTGCATACTTAGTTCTATCAGGTTTAAGTCTCCTTGATATCACATAACTTGTTATGTCCTGTGAATTTGAGGTTAAATGTGAATATATTCAAAGGATCCTATGAATTAAAACGTTTGTGTTGAATGCTCCATGTTACATCGATTTGGTGTGGTAGAAGTAAAAAGGGAAAATTATATTTCAAAGACCAAAATTAAAAAATAATTGTTTTAAAGTGACCATAAATGAATAATCATCAATTTTAAAACTAAATTGCTCTTTAGTGACGATTTGAGGATAATTTTGTCAAAGTGTTTTATGTAGTTACTAAAAATAATTAATTAATTAAACATATTAAACATAATATTTCTCACGTTCTATTATGTCATCTGACCTAATATAGCATTAGAAACGAAAGTCATAATTAAACCCAACTTTGCATTCTAAAAATATAAAAATATATATATAAAGTTAGGGTTTTGATTGTATTTTATAGAGATACATAGTTGAGGCCGTTTCAACAGTTCAAAATTACAAAAATCCTCAGTGTATATTCATCATATTTAAAAGTTCAATTGAACCAGAGAGATTTAACAATGGATAAGTACTATACTAGGGAAAGTTAAAAAATGAATAATTTGGAGTCATATATAGAATCTAGATTCATTATATTTATATTATTACTATTTGATATGCACAGTATACAAGTGTAGAGAATGTTGTCAATTGGAGAAGAGAGATGGGAGAAAGATATTTTTGTAATTGAATCTAAAATTGTCACTAAAAAGCAATATAGTTTTAGAATCGATAATTATTCATCTTTTTGTAACTTTATATTCATTGTAGAATAATTATCTTTAATTTTATTCACTTAAATATAATTTACCCAACTATAAAATGGAAGGGAAAAGAAAAGAGATTAGAAAAGGTAACCTTCTTATTTTGTTTGAATACAATTTTAGCTTTTTGTTGGTACAATATGAATAACAAAACAAAAAAAGATAATTAATATAAATTTAGTTATGAGTTCAAGGGCCCACCGTTACCATAGAATTCCTTTGTAGAAAGATGCTCCATGGAAAGGAAAGGCCTAAAGAAAGGCATGATCATGCTAATCAATCAATCTATTATCAAAATGGGTAATGTTGGTTATGAGTCACATTCAGGGTGTTCATACGTAGCAATGGATACCCTTTAGAGTAAATTTAGAAGTACATGCGTACACTATAGGAACTCTATGAAATTTTGAATAGTACTCCACTATAATGCCTTACAAGGCTATTTTAGATGAAAGCTATTGTCATCTGAACTTTGGAGGACATAGATGAGCTGGATTAATTGAGTTGGTACTATCACTAAACACTTTTCTACGTACATGTAGGTATCCGATGCAAAATTTAAGAATTATATATATATATATATATATATAGAGAGAGAGAGAGAGAGAGAGAGAGAGAGAGAGAGAGAGAGAGATTGTTTGTGTTCATACATAGCAATGGATCTGAATTCTGAAGATGCTGGAGCAAGCTAGTAATATTTTGACCTACACACCTAATCCTGGCCCATTGGCATTAATGCGTAAACAGTAAATCATCATTGTTCTAAGTTCTACGGTCCTTTTGTGATCTACAAAAACAAATTTATTTATAAGTAATTTATAATAACATCCATTTCATGTTAAAGCTTCTTCTTCTTGTTTCTTATGAATGTATTTCACAATCGCTGGTAATTTAGTTCTAAAGTAAATTGAAAATTTTACGGGTTATAAAAATTCATTAATTTGAAAAATTATGATAAATGCTCTAACACATTCTTGGATTTATTTTTATTGCTCATGAAAAATAGTTGGGTAAAAAAGATAATCAATCTCCTTCAAGTTTGACTGACGTTGCCCTTACGTCAACTTCTGTTAGTTGACACTAAGAAAATAAATTTAAAAAATAAAAATGTCAAAACTACTCTTACGATTTAAAATTAAAATTTTTTCCTTAATTATTTGAACCTTTATACCCTCCTTTTTTCTCTACCCTCTCTATGGCGGGTGTCTTTTGTGCTTGTTCGTTCTCCTTGCACAGACAAATCATACACAAATCTTTGACCTACATCATCTCATGAATTTGTTTTTTTAATGAGTAGGAAGTAGTTTATTCACTTTTATTTGTAGTCTTAGGATTTAATTCTAAGACTATTAATTAAACAAAACTTTTTAAATTTATTTTAGGAAACTCACAGATATTCATATCAAATAATATTGATTGAAACTTTGAGGCTTCTGTTGTTGAATTATGTATTTTTTATTGCAGTTGGACAATTTTAGATGTAAGGATATATATTGTGCAAATTTATATAACTTTCTTGGAAGAATATTTGTGTGGGTGAATTTTTGGAGGACGTTTTATTATCATTTTTATTTTCATCGATTTCCCGCACGTGAACAATCAATAGCCAATAAAAAATTGACAGAGACGGCAGCCAGCAAGACTCCTCTTCTAAGATTTTGAGATGAAATAAAATTAATCAAAGAGAGGTTTTCTAGGATTTTGAGACAAAATAAAATTAAGGGTAAATTACACTGACCTCACCTGAAGTTCAGTCAATATACATTAACATCCCCTCTTATTTTTCATATTGCATTAACTTTCCTTGAAATTTGAATACGAGATAACACAAACTTTCATTCCGTTAGTGGTCAACACTGTCAATGATAAAAAAAATTATGATGTCAGTCATTTGTATATTTTAAATTCCAATTCTACCCTTTAAAAATATATAAATATCCATATGAATTCACATGAAATACTTGGATAACTTTTTAACTGAATAAAGTTGACAAAATTATCTCCTTCTTCTTATTATTTAAAAAAGTCAAAAATTAATCTCCAACGAAGGTTGTCGGCAATAATTTCTAGTGGCAAGAGAGAGAAGTGATAAGATATTATAAAGAGAAATAAAATGTTAGAGGGAAAAATCTAGAGTGTGAAACTATTTTAGAGAGAGAAATATCCCACAGAGAGATAGATCGTGGGTTAGAAAATTGAAAGGGTTTTTTTGTCAATCAAAAAAGGTATTTTGGGATTTTAAAAAAGTTTGACATCAAATAGGGGCATTTTGCTCTAAAATGTAAAATTATAGCAATTTATCTCAACGTACCAAGTTTTCTATGTGACATGAGTTTTTTTTTTGCACTTTATAATATAAAAACAATTTGCAAATCAAGTTTGGGTAATATATTTGGATGAGTTAAGGCACTAGGATTGGATTTCGCAAAGATAGATTCAATAATAATAACAATGACTGAACCACCACATTACCACCAACAAGTACCACTCTCATAATCATCATCAACAACAACTGCAACAAAAGGAACCATGACAACAGCAAAAGCAGATAATCTTTTATTTCATATAAAAAGCAGATAGGCTTCTACAAATCTTCGACATCACAGCATATATATATATATACACACACACACACATATATATATATATATATCCACCATGCCAAGCTTGTTGACAAATTAAGAAACACACGGGAAATCGAAATCTGTTACTACCATTGTAGAACAAACTAAACTAACTAGGTAGGATCGAGTTTGTACATAATACAACTAGCATCATCATCAACTACAACAATAATAGCAAAAGCAACAACAGTCATGCATCATCATAAAAACACGACGTGCTATATATGAAGCCATCTCGATGGATCAATAGGCCGCAGTTGCTTAAAACATTCTCCGACATGACAACATATATCCACCATGCATGTCCAATTTTTATGAACTAGGAAATTACTTACTACCATTTTAAAAGAAACAGAGCGAACAGGCTAGAACCTTCATTTCGATCATATGGGGCTAGTAACCTACACACAGCACAGAAGAAAACAAGGAGCTAGAATCACAAAATGTATATATTTTGATAAATAAATCACATGCGAATTTAAGAAATTATAACTGGCTAGCAATTTTTAACATAATTAGTTACCTTCTATGTTGTACTGGTATCAGGATAGACTATGTCCCAATGATACAGGTGACAACAAGGAAAGGAAAGAAATAACCAAGAGCAGATAATGTCTCTCACCTTCTTGCAATAGATCGAATCAGGACAAGCTTTCATAAAACCACTTGTGTGAGTACTGGAAGTAATGTTCGATCACGGGGATGTGTCCAACCTTTGACCGATCCACGCTCTCTTCTCCATGTATTCTATGCATAATGAGTGATGAATGATGAAAAACTTGAATACAGTATGATCCTTTGAAGCATGAACCTTAAGGAGGTTAAATTGAGGATTTGAAACAGGGAAAAACAGGTTTTTGAGACTTTCAATCGACTGATACTCCTATCAGTCAACCGAAATTATGAGATACCGAGAGATTGTAAATGCAGGGTCTGCAGTAACCAGTTTTGGTCGACCGAAACATCTATTCAGTCGACTGAAACATTCCTCCAGTTGACCGAAGCATTCCTTTAGTTGACCGAGAGGTCCTCATCAGTCGACCGAAAAGATGGGCACTCACCGATGAGTTACCTAGGTTTCAGTCGACCGGTGGATATCCACCAGTCGACTGAAACCTGAATGAGAGCTTTATATGCATTATTGAACACCTTGCGTTGTATTTTGTGATATTATGGGTAGGATGTGTGTTCCGTGATGATAATGTGAGATGATTAAGTGACATATAACGATATCAAGCATAATATCAAAGAGGAAGTATGATTGGGAGTGTGGTTTATTACACAATCACCCCTCAATTTTTGAGTATCAAAAATCGAGGGCGTGACATGTGATATATTTGAATATATGGTATTCATAAGATAAATATGCAACCTAATAAAAAACACCATAAGTCTCCAAAAATAACCAAGTTTAAGTCATAAACCTAGCAAACAGATGAACTAGTTTGAATCATCAAAACATCAAAGCCCAAAAACTAGTTATCATCAGTAATGTATGAGAAGGAATGATGCCCATTATCAAAGATACATTAGATTCTCATAAGGCTCGAATCATTATCTTCTATAGATGATCTATCAAGATTTGGCTCCAAATATTGCAAAATAGTACCACCTGTTAAGATCAAGAACACCAATTATTTGAGCCATAATAGTTGAATTCACCTCAATGATAATGCCAAATACTTTGGTTATAAAGGAAAAAACATCCAAATAAAATGTCATCCAAATCACATAAGGACTCCCCTACCAAAATCTTTCAAGTCAACATTCCTTTCACTTTTAAAAACATTTTCCTTAGCCTTTAGAGACCTAATCATGAAAGTTACAATGAAAGGAAGCATAAACAAGATCCTAAGCTCCATTAAAGAACTATGTCAAACACTTGAAGTGCAACATTTGAAAACACAAGCTTCAAACAAATCTTGTTAGTGCAATCTTTCAAAATCAACACAAATACTTCAATGATCAATCCCTTCCACCAATTTAACTCAAAATCAACCAAAAATATTAATCAATATGATCCAATATATCAAGCACAAGGTATGTTAAGAGTTGAGGCATAATGAGGGAAAAAGAGAGAAATAAACACTCAAAAGGAATAAAGGTACAAAGTGATCACATAACACACATACACATATAAAACTTGCTGGCCGAGCCTCTTTGGACCGGTCCAAGATGGTGCAATGGGTCAACACCTTTGACCAAAAATGCATAAAAATTCCTAAAAGATTTCTAAAAATTTGAAAAAATAGAAAAAAAATTTTGAGTTTTTATTTATGTGAACATAAAAAATATAACAATCATATAATCATTAAAATCAAATTTTCACATAAAATAACAATAAGTTCTAAAATTTTTGAAAAACTTCAAGAAAATTCATGAATGCACAATTTTAAAACCCATAAATTTGCCAATAAAATTCATCATTAAATTCATAATCATGGCACAATTTTTAATACACAAATATTCATAAAAATTTAGAAACTCATCTAATAAATTCATGTGTGTGTGTGCAATCCAACTTCATCAAAAGTTAATCAAATTCATTTGATTCATCTTCTAAAACATATTAGATAATAAGCAAATCAAACCACCATGATCAAATTATTTTTCATTGAATTTTATTTTTATTTTTTATTTTTCTAAGACGGTGACTTTCACGTTTACGGGCAGCCAGTTATTTCCTCAAAATAATTCTTTTTAAAAGATACTTCATTGGAGATTTATGTCATAGTGGAAACTTCGAACACATCCCGAAGGTAGCCTCTTCCTTTTATTTTAGATTTTCAGCAATTTCTTTTTTTTTTCATGCTGAATAAAAATAGAATCTTTTCTTTTCATTTTTTTCATTAATCATTTAAGCCTTCAATGCTACTCACACAATATACTCTAATCAACTTCTCATTAGTTTTCAATCAATTCTCTCAAAGTTGGACTAGTACACAAATTGTATAGACTCAAAAGATTCACCTCTAAAAAGAAATAAATATAGCACATTAGTCATCAATATCTAGATCATAAATTCAAGTACTTCATCCATTGATAAACTAAGTATCTCAATCATGCATTCACAAATCAAAGTGAACTTAAATAGAAATATAGAGAATTCACAGTATTCCATAGAAAAATATGATTTCAACATTCACATGATTATCATCAAAAATAAACAAAACATAACCTAAAAACATATGGTCCAATGGGAAGCAAATAATCAACATACGCTCAATCCATGTAAAAGTCCTAATGACCTAGTTAGGGGGTTTTGTACCCAAAGACCTATTAGGAATAAATTGTTTAATATCAACAGACACAAACTTTTTCAAATCTTTCTTTTTCATCCAAATTGTTTTAACATACAATTTATTAGGAAAATGATATGGAGAAATAGAAACATTTTTCTTTTTGTTTGAATTCCTTTTAGCTTGAGAATTTTTGGGTTTGTTCCAATAATGTGGCCTTCTAGTATGAACCCTATTTTTAGCAAAAGAATTATGCACATGAAAATCAGAATTAGAATGTTTTCTCTTCTTATAGCAATAGTGTTGACTATGTTCATTCTTACCACAAAAAGTACAATGAAGCACATTGGACACAACATTAGCATGCATAGACTCAACTTGAAACTTAGGTTTGGGTTGAGGAAAATTCAGGTTCTTGGGTTTAACAGACACAGTTTTACCCTTAGATGATGATCCAACAAAACTTAGTCAAGTCTTATCTCCTACAGGCTTACCAACATTAATCATGTTATCAAGTTTAATCTGCCCAGAAGTAAATACAATCAATTTCTCTTATGATTTTCTCAATTCAGGCTCAAGAAAATCAATTATAGCAATAAGAGAATCTCTAGCAAAAATAACTTGACTTACCTCGCTTTCGAGAAACTTGACTTTGCCTTGAAGATTCAGAATGTCATCTTTGTTTCCTTCAATCAACTTCAATTGCTCTTCATTCTCTTTCTTCAAAGTTTCTTTTTCAATTTTCACTTACTTCAGCTTCTCAGATTTCTTTTTATAAGCTTCTAGAAAATTCTCAAAGAGTTCTGGCAGCTTGCTCTCACTTGGTTCTATATCAGATTACTCAACTTCTGAATCATCAGACCCTACTTGACTGAGAGTAGTGTACACCTCTGTTTTACCTACATCAGAAGAAGAATCATTAATAGTATCATAATTAATATGAGCAATAAAGCAAAAGCATCATTCTCAACAAAAGAATCACTTTCAGAACCAGAAGACTCAGACTCAGAAATAATTATTTTCATAGCTTTCTTTTTATCTTTTAAACTTTTTTTGCAGTAAAGCTATTTTTCTTAAGACTTGGACATTGATTAGATGTGTGACCTTTACCACCACATGTCCAACAAGTGAGTTCAGACTCCTTAGAGTCATCCACTTCTTTTTCTTTCCTCTCCTTACCTTTAAATGATGAGCTTTGATTACAGAACTTAGAATGATTTTCTTTTCTCAAATTTCTATCATTTTCATATTTAATGATATTTTTAAATTTTCTACCAAGGAGTGCAACATCATTATCTGAGTCATATTCAAAACTTTTCAACTTCAGATTTTGAAAATTTTAAACTATTTAACATACTTAAAGACTTGGAAGTCTTTGAGGTTTTTAAAGCCAAATTTTTTTATTTTTGAAATTTTGGATATTTCATCTTAAAAGTTTAAATTGATCCAACTAATTCTGTCACCTCCGTAGAATCAACATCTCTGCTCTCATCTAAGGTTTCCAACTTGGCTTGGAACCTATCAGGCAATGACCTCATAATTTTTCTAATAACCTGAAAAGATGAAATTTTCTCACCAAGGTTAGCACTACTTTGAACAATATCATTAAGCCTAGAATAAAAATCAGAAAATATCTCATCTTCATCCATTCTAATTGTTTCAAATTTAGTAACTAGTATTTGTAACTTAGATTTCCATACCTTGGTGGTACCCTCATGAGTTATGTGTAAAATATCACATGCTTCTTTCGAAGTGGACCAAACAGAGATTCTAGCAAATTCAGAAGGAACAATAGAATTGAATATAGCATATAAACCCTTGTTGTTATTATTAACATCTTCATGCTCAGCATTAGACCATATTGTTTTATCTTTCTCTACAGTCACAACAGTATCACCAGTATCAGTGGTAGTGGTAAGAATTTTATAGTCATTCTCAATAGCCATCCAAAAATTCTCACCATGAGATTTCAAAAAGACTTTTATACGAGACTTTCAAAAAATATAATTTGAACCATCAAACAAAAGAGTTCGCTGAATCAATCCACCCTCTTTTATACTAGATTCCATGATGATTTTTGAAAACAAAAATAAATTTGAATTTTAAAAATATTTCTCAAGGAACTACTCACAAATTAGAAAACACTGCTCTAATACCAATTATAAGTTGTGCGGTGCGAAAGTGGTTGCGAAAGTAATTAAAAAACCTAGAGGAGGTGATTAGGTTTACTCGCTTTTTGCTTAATTATTCAGATTATCTAATTTTAAGTCCAGATAATAATTAAAGCAATCCCACAAAGCAAGTAAATAAATAAAGTGCAGTAAATGAAAGTAATACGAATGTACCAGATATACGTAAAAAATCCAGATCAGAAAAAAATCACGGGTGAGGCTTTGTAACCCCAGAGAAGTAAATTCACTATCGTCAAAGTAAAGTACAACAGACTCTATCTCAGAATCACACCCACTCTACTTTGACAAGAACTCTGTGTGACATATAAATTTGTAATTGGCATATTTCGGTGATCAAAACCTGAATGATCGAGTTGTAAGTTTCATGTTATTTTATGTAACCGATCATCGACAACTTCGAACTGACACTCAAGTGCATCGAAGCCGATAAATCAGTTAGAACACCATAGTACAGGTAAGTATGGTGAGGACACTCTGCATTTTTTAGTTCCGAGCCTATTTTGAAAAACCAGGGTTTAAATGAAAAGTTTAGGGTTTTTCAAAGTAGGACCGGTCCCCAATATTTAGGACCGGTCCAACTTTTCTCGGTAAGATGGTTTCTGCAGATTTTCAAAAAGTCCCACCGGTCCTGATTGTTTGGCACCGGTCCAACTTAGCCTGTTCCAAATAGGAAATAAATTTTGACGGAAATTCTGATTCCTATTGGGTTTGAAACTTCTAGGAAAGTTCTATTTTGGTATTTAACTTCTTTTCCAAGTAGACTTAGAACTTCCTTGTCTATATATATGTATTCATATTTTCTCTATAAAAAAAATAGAGCAAGGAATATATGCCTGAAACATATTTTTAGAGAGAGAAAATATATACAATATAATTAGGGCTTTATATTTTTAAGAACACACATCCATACTTCACGAGTGATATTTAGGATGGTGTTCTACTTCTGATTAGCTGCTCAGAGACTGCATCAAATCTATTTGCTGATCAGAACATTGGATTGAAGGTTCTTCGCTTGCTTGTTTGCTGAGGAAGAAAGGTAACCAGAGTGCACTACAAAGGGAACAAAATACTTGCTGAGTATTTTGGTTCTTCCAGCAACCTTTCTGTAAGGGTGGTGACGTTAGCCGGAAGTCTGCAGCAGTTGAACGTGTTGTCGCAATCATAAGCCTGAGGTGTTCCGCATCAGATCCTTGACAGAGTGAAGAGGGGTGTGAGACTGAGACAGAGTCTGTTGTACTTTGCTTCATCATAGTGAATTGATTCCCTGAGGCGTGCCGCCTCCCTCCGTGGTTTTTCCCGCCTTGGGTTTCCACGTATATCTGGTGCATTCTTTTCTTTACTTGCACTCTAAGAAGCATGGACACGGACACGGGTATGACACGACACGGACACGGCGACACGGCAAATTTCAAAAAAATAGGACACGACACGGCGGGGATACGGCTATAAAATAATATATTAATATATATTAAACAAGTTAACCAATATCCACAATACCATAAATTTAACAATAAAAAAATAATAAATCACACAAATACTTCAATTTATTATCAAGTAATTAATGTATTTTCAAAAAGGATGTTCATTATATTGGCTTTTTTATTTCTTTTGTTTCTAAATTTATTATTTAGGAATTTTATCTAACTATTTTTTATTTTTAAAATTTTTTATTTTAGAAAATACTATATTTATATAGAAAAGGGCATAATAGTCATATTAAATGATATATGTCATTATAGTTATTTCAAGGGGTCAAGATGTCAATTTTTAGAAGATGGGGGGCTGAAATGCTAAAAAAAATAGTTCAAAGGGGTCTTTTTGTAACTTTGCAAAAGTTCAGGGATTTTTTTGCATTTTTAAAAATTACAAAATGTACCCCGCCGTGTCCCTCGCGTGTCCTTGCCGTGTCCCCCGCGTGTCCTTGCCGTGTCCTAAAAAAAAAAATTTCAGGACACTTCTACGAAGTGTCCGACACGTGTCCGAGTGTCCTAGGAGTGTCCGAGTGTCCGACACGGACACGACACCCCTATACAAAGTGTCTGTGCTTTCTAGCTTGCACTTTACTTATTTGCTTGCTTTAATTATTTGATTAATTGGACTAAAAATTGAATTAATTAAAAATTAAGCAAACGAGCAACTGATCCTATTCACCCCCCCTCTAGATTCTAAAATACTTTTCGCAACCGCTTCCGCACCGCGCAACTCACAATTGGTATCAGAGCAGTGTTCTCTAATTTGTGAGTAGTTCCTTGCGAAGTTTTTTTAATCAAAATTTATTTTTGTTTTCAAAAATTACTATGGAATCTTAGTATGAAAGAGGGTGGATCGATTCAGCGAACTCCTTTTTTGTTTGATGGTTCAAATTATACTTTCTGGAAGTCTCGCATGAAAGCCTTTTTAAAATCTCAAGGAGAGAGAGTTTGGATGGCTGTAGAGAATGGCTATAAAATTCCTTCCATTACAACTGGTGATGGTGATGCTGTTGTGACTGTAGAAAAGGATAAGGCAACATGGTCTAATGCTGAACATGAAGATGCAAATAATAACAACAAGGGTTTATATGCTATATTTAATTCTGTTGTTCCTTCTGAATTTGCTAGAATTTCTGCGTGTTCCACTTCGAAAGAAGCATGGAATATTTTACAGGTAACTCATGAGGGTACCACCAAGGTAAGGAGATCTAAGTTACAAATGCTTGCCACTAAATTTGAAACCATTAGAATGGATGAAGATGAGATGTTTTCTGATTTTTACTCTAGGCTTAATGATATTGTTCAAAGTAGTGCTAACCTTGGAGAGAAAATTCCTTCTTTTCATATTATTAGAAAAATCATGAGATCATTGCCTGATAGGTTCCAAGCTAAGTTGGAAGCCTTAGATGAAAGCAGAGATGTAGATTCTATGGAGGTGGCTGAGTTAGTTGGATCAATTCAAACTTTTGAGATGAAATATCCAAAGCTTCAGAAATCAAAAAATTTGGCTTTAAAAATATCAAAGACTTCAAAGTCTTCAAGTTTGTCAAATTGTTCAAATTCTTCAAAATCTGAAGTTGAAAAAATTGAAAGGTTTGAATATGATTCAGATAATGATGTTGCACTCCTTGCTAGGAAATTTAGAAAGATTCTTGAATATGAAAAAGGTAAAAATTTGAGAAAAGGAAATCCTTCTAAATTCCGGAATCAAAGCTCATCATCCAAAGGTAAAGAAAGGAAAGAGAAAGAAGAGGACTCTAAGGAAATTGAGGTTACGTGTTGGACATGTGGTGGTAAAGGACACACATCTAATCAATGTCCAAGTCCTAAGAAAAATAACTTTAGTGCAAAGAAAATTTCAAACAAGAAAGTTATGAAAGCTATTATCTCTGAGTCTGAATCTTCTAACTCCGATAGTGATTCTTCTGTTGAGAATGATTCTTTGGCTTTTGTTGCTTTATTGAATGGTGATACTGCTAATGATTCTTCTTCTGATGTAGGTGAAACAGAGATGTACACTACTCTTAGTCAAGTAGGGTCTGACGATTCAGAAATTGAGCAGTCTGATGAAGAATCATGTGAAAGCAAGCTGCCAGAACTTTTTGAGAAATTGCTGGAAGCTTATAATAAAAAATCTGAGAAGCTGAAGCAAGAAAAATCTGAGAAAGAGACTTTGAAGAAAAAGAATGAAGATCAAGTGAAGTTGATTGAAGAAAGTAAAACAGAAATTCTGAATCTTCAAGGCAAAGTCAAGTTTCTCGAAAACGAGGTAAGACAAGCTAATTCTGGTAAAGATGTTCTTATTGCTAAAATTAATTTTCTTGAGCCTGAATTGAGAAAATCACAAGAGAAATTAATTGCTTTTACTTCTGGGCAGATTAAGCTTGATAGCATGATTAGTGTTGGTAAGGCTGCAGGAGATAAAACTGGATTAGGTTTTGTTGGGTCATTATCTAAGGGAAAAACTATTTTTGTTAAACCCAAGAATTTGATTGTGTCTGAACCCAAACCTAAGTCTCAAGTTGAGTCTGTGCATGCTAATGTTGTGTCCAATGTGCTGTATTGTACTTTTTGTGGTAAGACTGGACATAGTCAACACTATTGCTATAAAAAGAGAAAACATTCTAATTCTGATTTTCATGTGCATAATTCTTTTGCTAAGGATAGGGTTCATGCTAAAAAGCCACATTATTGGAACACACCCAAAAAGTCTCAAGGTAAAAAGAATTCAAATAAAAAGAAGAATGTTTTTGTTTCTCCACAATTCTCTCCTGATAAATTGCATGTTAAAACTATCTGGATGAAAAAGGAAGATTTGGAGAAGTTTGTGCATGTTGATACTACGGGATTTATTCCTAATAGGTCTTTAGGTGCAAAACCCCCTAACTAGGTCATTAGGACTTTGATGGTCATGGATTGAGCTTATGTTCATTATTTGTTTTCCATTGGACCATATCTTTTAGGTTATGATAGGCTGTGTTTATTTTTAGTAATAATCATATGAGATTATGAGAATTATATTTTTCTGAGAAATAATCTGAATTCTTTATAGTTCTTTTTAAATTTCACTTTGATTTGTGAATGCATAATTGGAACACTCAGTTTGTCAATGAATGAAGTACTTGATTTCATGATCTTAACATTGATGAACAATATGCTGTATTTATTTCTTTTTAGAGGTAAATCTTTTTGAGTCCATACAATTTGTGCACTAGTCCAACTCTGAGAGAATTGATTGAAAACTAATGTGAAGTTGACTAGAATATATTGTATGAGTAGCATTGAAAGCAAAAATGATGAAAAAAAAATGTTTTTATTCAGCATGAAAAGAAAAAGAAAAAGAAATTTGCTGAATATCTAAGACAAAAGGAAAAGGCTACCTTCGGGATGTGTTCGTAGCTTCCACTACAATGTAAATCTCCAATGAGATATCTTTAAAAATTTAAAGAGTTGTTTTGAGGAAAATAGCTGGCTGCCCGTAAGAGTGAAAGCCACCGTCTTAGAAAAAGAAAAAAAAAATGATGAATGAAAAATAAATGATTGATCTTGTGGAGTTATATTTGCTTATTATCCAATATGTTTTAGATGATGAATCAAAGGAATTTGATTAATTTTTGATGAAGTTGGATTGCACACACACACATGAATTTATTAAATGAATTTCTAAATTTTTATAAATATTTGTGTGTTAGAAGTTGTGTCATGATCATGAATTTGAGAATGAATTTTAAAGACAATCTATGGGTTTTAAAATTCTGCATTTATAAATAATTGAAATTGTTCAAAAATTTTAGAACTCATGTTATTCTCTGAAAAATGTGTTTTGATTATTCTCATGAGATTATTCATGTTTTAGTGTTATTTTTTTTCTCTTGAAAAATTTTAAAAAATTCAAAAATATGTTTATTTTGATTTTGTGTTTATTTTTCACTCTTTATGGGCTAAATTGCTAAATCAGATTAAAAATATGTGTTTTTGGTGAATTAAAGGTCCAAAGTGTAATTTTTCATAATTCACAAAGTTGGACCGGTCCCCATTATTAAGCACCGGTCGCACTTCTGCAGGTTCTGAGGAACAGAAAGAAGTTGGACCGGTCCCCAAATATGAGGACCGGTCACACTTAGCGAATGCCCAGAATGTTGATTCTGCGCGCGCGCGTTTTGGCTTAAAACCCCTCACTTATTCTCACTCACATACACTCATATCTCTAACTCTCTTAAAAACACTCCAACTCACACACATTTCTCTTCATCTAAATTTCTTTGTGATTGATTGATATTGGAGGTTGGGATTGAACTTTTGGAGTTTGGGTTGATTGAGTATTGATTTGGGAGAAATTGTGCAAATAAATTGTTTTGAAAATTGAGGTTTAAAGACTTGCACACAAAGTGTTCGACAAAAAGTCTCAATGGAACTCTTGACTATATTTTTGATCCCATTCATTGTGGTGTTAATGGCACGCAAACGGGGACGAAATGATGCGTCCACAAGTGCAGATAATCGAATTGTGTTTACTAGAAACATGTTTGAAGATGATTTTAACTACAACACTTTCATAAACATCATTGGATGTCGGGCTATGAGGATAGAAAGGAAAGTGAATCTTGTGGCGATTAAACAAGAATGGGAATTGGATTTTGTGCAATATTTTGAGGATAATGGTTGGGAGTCTCTATGTGATCTTCGGGAGATTGTCAAGCCGGACATGGTTCGATATTTCTATGGTAATATCATTAAATCGAGCCTGGATGACCTAACTTTTGTGACCAAATGTTATGGTGTTCGGGTTGAGGTTACCAAGGATATAATTGCCAATATATTGGGAGTCCCAGAGATTGAAAATGGCTTAATTTTGCCATATCAAATTGAGGATCCAAACCGACCAACCATGGATGACATGATTAGGGAGTTATGCATACCCAATGCCCCTAGACTTGTTGATAGGTTGCCTTCACTTTATATCACACACAATGTGTCGGCATTAAATTTGGTGGTCTCTTACAACCTTGAACCTCATGATCATAAAGGTAATTTGATCAAGAGTCGAGCCGAGCTACTATATCATATTGTTCGAGAGGATCCCATCAATCTTCCTGCAACAATCATGCGTACCATGATTCTAGCTACTCGACATTCTAGGTCATCATCAGCCTTACCCTTCCCACAGATTATCATGGCTATTCTGAGAGGTGCAAGGGTTCCTATTCCTGATGGAGCAGATGTTGAAAGACCGAAAGGGATAATTGATGTTACCTCAATTACTCGTTCAGTCAACAAGAAAGAGAAGGATAGGAAAGCTTATGAGCTCAGTCAAGGAGCTGGTCAGACTGTGTCTGGGGGTCGTGGAGTTTTCCAACTTCCTGCGACTGACACACCAGTGACGGCAAATCAAATGAACCAAGTTCTCAGGTTCATTCAGCAAGGGTTTGATCGTTTACATGCTAGGATAGACAAGCTGGACCCTGCTGTATCTGATGAGGCTGCTGATGATACAGAGGATGATTAGACTTTAGGTCTTGCTATATTTTTGTTCTAGACTATTGTTGATTTCTTTATCTTTGATGTCTAGATTATTTATTTTGGTTTATTCCATCAACTGATATGTTTTGGATATTTATTTGATCAGTGATGATGATTATGTTTGTCTTAATGTGCTTCATGATTTATCTATATCTTTTTGCTAGTTCTTTGACAATTTGTTCCAAAAAGGGGGAGATAATATTGTTATATGCATATGATATGATATGAGATTATTTGACAAAGGGGGATAAATATTTATCAGATTAAGGGGGAGATATTGATATATGATTATCCTTCTTTATTAAGCTTTTCACAGGTTGTGTTGTTTAAGAGATGTGCAGGTACAACAGGTTTTTACTAACCGTCTTGAACACACAAGTAAAGCTTCTGATGATCAGTTCTATATTTCTGTGTATTTGGGCAAATTTGTAATCTAATTTTTCCAATGGGTTAGGTTATTGATTGTCTAAGTGGTTTTGTCACGAAATTGCCAAAGGGGGAGATTGTGACATATAAATTTGTAATTGGCATATTTCGGTGATCAAAACCTGAATGATCGAGTTGTAAGTTTCATGTTATTTTATGTAACCGATCATCGACAACTTCGAACTGACACTCAAGTGCATCGAAGCCGATAAATCAGTTAGAACACCATAGTACAGGTAAGTATGGTGAGGACACTCTGCATTTTTTAGTTCCGAGCCTATTTTGAAAAACCAGGGTTTAAATGAAAAGTTTAGGGTTTTTCAAAGTAGGACCGGTCCCCAATATTTAGGACCGGTCCAACTTTTCTCGGTAAGATGGTTTCTGCAGATTTTCAAAAAGTCCCACCGGTCCTGATTGTTTGGCACCGGTCCAACTTAGCCTGTTCCAAATAGGAAATAAATTTTGACGGAAATTCTGATTCCTATTGGGTTTGAAACTTCTAGGAAAGTTCTATTTTGGTATTTAACTTCTTTTCCAAGTAGACTTAGAACTTCCTTGTCTATATATATGTATTCATATTTTCTCTATAAAAAAAATAGAGCAAGGAATATATGCCTGAAACATATTTTTAGAGAGAGAAAATATATACAATATAATTAGGGCTTTATATTTTTAAGAACACACATCCATACTTCACGAGTGATATTTAGGATGGTGTTCTACTTCTGATTAGCTGCTCAGAGACTGCATCAAATCTATTTGCTGATCAGAACATTGGATTGAAGGTTCTTCGCTTGCTTGTTTGCTGAGGAAGAAAGGTAACCAGAGTGCACTACAAAGGGAACAAAATACTTGCTGAGTATTTTGGTTCTTCCAGCAACCTTTCTGTAAGGGTGGTGACGTTAGCCGGAAGTCTGCAGCAGTTGGACGTGTTGTCGCAATCATAAGCCTGAGGTGTTCCGCATCAGATCCTTGACAGAGTGAAGAGGGGTGTGAGACTGAGACAGAGTCTGTTGTACTTTGCTTCATCATCAAATCTTCAAACTTTAATATTGATCTTCAAAGTTGATCATGATAATGATTAAAACCCTCAATCTTCTTGGCAAATCAAAACACTTGAATTTCTTCAAAGATAGGCTTCAATAATTACTCTATTAAGTGTAGATGCAACAGACTTGTAGTAGAACACTCTTTCAAGAAGTCTCATCCTCAGATACTTGAACAACCATTCAGCTTGAAATTCACGTTAAAAAATGATCCACGAATTTCTTTGTCTTTGTACTTGTTCTTAAAAATGGACACAACTGCAACTAGAATAGAAATTAATAGCTCAAGCAGTGCAAAATATAAATAGCATAGGTACTATGTAAATCTTGAAAACAACAATTCAAAAACAACAAATCAGCAATTCCATGTCAACAAGACAACAATTCCAAATCAGCAATAAGAATTCAAATTCAACAAAATTAGAATTCCAACTCAGCAATATGAATTCCAATTCAGCAATGTGAACTCTAATTCAGCAATATGAACTCCAATTCAGCAAAATAGAATTCCAATTCAGCAAAATATTATTCCAATTCAGCAATATGAATTCCAATTCAGTATTCAGCAAATGGTAGATTTAGACAATCAGAATATGATTTCAAATTTTAGAAACAAGAACAGCATTTATAATATCCAGAAAACATATTCAAAAATTTATAGATTTTAGGAACAATGATTATGTAGCTCAAAACAAATTTTAACAAACGCTAGATAGGATTCAGTAGCAGACATAAAAAGATTTCCAGCTTAGATAGAAATTGCAATACTAATTCAGATTTCTAGTAAGTATGAATTTAGAAATCTAATTTCAGCATGTATGAAAACAGAAATCTACTTTCAACAAGTATGAGTTAAGAAATCTAATTTCAGCAAGTATAAATTCAGAAATCAAATTTCAGCAATGAAATATTTCAGCTATAGAGGAATTTATACATTTAAATTGCTCCAATATATCAACTATAGATTCTAGATAGCATTTCAATAATTTGCAGAGGAGGATTTTAGTTAATACAAATTTCAGCACCATAGTATAAACATCATAGAAAAATCAAAATAAAATGGTACTCAACCAGAATCTTCAGAATTAGGAGTTTCTGAAATAGGTGCAACACAACTAAACTAGAATTTGACAAATTTAAAGCAACGGCCAACAATTAAATTTTAGTCCAATTTGTAACAAAAACACAACACACAGAACACATGTGTATGATATTGTTTGCTTTGGGCCTGAGCCCTTACGGTTTTGCTCTTGGGTTTTACCCCAAAAGGCCTCATACCATTTGAAGAGAACATACTACATATAAGCACATCCCCTTTTTCACACCCAAGTAATGTGGGATTAAGCACCCTATACCCTGTCAGTGTGGTAGCTCAGCCCAGTGTCTGTCTTCGCTCCCGCCCACTCACATCTGTCCACAAGGGTTACTACAATCCACCCCCTACTGTAAGGACCGGAATTTTTCGACCGGTTCCGGGTGGATTTAGACCGGATTTAATTTTTCGAATAAATTAATTTTGAAAAATAAAATATGTGGATATATATATATATATATATATATATATATAAATATATAAATGGAACTATATATGTATATGTATGGGGAAATACATGTATTAGGTGGTGTTAAATAGATATATACATATATATGTATAATATATGTATATGAAGTATGTGGCTGAGATTGGGGGAAGGATATGTGGACTAAAAGAAAAGAAAAGAAAAGAGAAAAAGAAGAAGAAAATAAAAGAAGAAAGAAAAGAAAAGAAAAGAGAAAAAGAAGAAGAAAAGAAAAGAAGAAAGAAAAGAAAAAGAAGAGAAGAAAGAGAATCGGGGAGAGAGAAGAGAGAGAGAAACCGAGAGGAGAGAGAGAAGCCAAAATCTGGGAGAGGGAGGCGACGGTTCCGGCGCCGACAGTGGTTGCCGCCGTCCACGGTGGCCACGGCCCGGTGGCAGTGGGCTGTTGCGAAGCCCGGTTCCTCGGTCCTTGGGTTCGCGGTTCGATGGAGGGCTGTTCGCGAAGGGGTTTGTGGGCTGGGTTCGCTGGCGGTGGGCCAGCGACGGCGGCTGATGGCGGCTGTGTGGTGGTTTTTCGGCGTGGGTGAGGCTGGGACCATTCGGCTGGTAGATCTGTTTCCGGCGGAGATGGGTTTCGGCTGATGGGTTGTTCCAAGTGGGTTCGATTTCAATGTTGTTCATGATGGATTTGGGTTTGACTATGGGTCTTCAAGTTGAATGGGTTGAAGCCTTAGGATTTTTGGTGTTGCTTCAACAGGTGGGTTCTGTGGTGGTGGCCAGGAATGGCCTGTTTGGGTGGTCTCGGTGTGGCCATCGTGGGCTGGCCGTGTGGGTTAGTTATGCTGACTGTGGTGGACAGTGGCAGAGGTTGGTTTCTTGGCTGGGTTCATGGCTGGACCATAGCCTATCGTAGCCGATTTCAATGGTGATATGGTGGAGTATTGAAGGTTGTTGATGGCTGTGTCGAAGGTGGTCCAACGGCAGCAAAATAGTGGCTGGTTTTGGACTGTTTGGCACCAAGATGATGGCTCGGTTAGGGGCTACTTTAGCTCAGGTTTGTAGGGCTTATCATGGCTGGTTTGTGGATTTCATTGGGTTTTGATAATGGTGACTTGAAGTGATAGATGGTGGCATTCTCCCGGCCGTTGGACAGCCTGTTTTGTGGCGTTTAGCTAGTCTTTGGTTGTGGCTTTGGAGATGAGGGTTATGAATTTGGCAGCTTAGTTTTGTAATGAAGTTGATATGTATATATACATATATAAATATGTATATGTATGGATGATGAAGGTATATGGTGAGTATTGGTTGAGAGAGACAACCATGGGAAATTGTTTGTGGGTTGGACCTAGGCGAGTAGTTGGGCCTCAAATTTTAAAATTTTAAAGTGGGCTGCCATATTGGGTTTCCTTGAGATCAATTGGGCTTTAGATTTGAAATGGAGCCGGATTGGATTGGAAACAAGACGAGGGTTGGACCAAGCATGGAAACAAAAGGAGATAAAGTGGTTCATGGGATTGTTCGTGTGGACTTCGGCACAGGACTGGACCGAGCATGGAAATAGGCCGCTAGGCAAGCGCGGGCACAGAAAAAGCGGGACCTAAGGCAAGTTGATTCTTGCCTCTATCTCTATGTATATTTGACTATATTGATTAATTTTACATATGTTCTTAATTTAGTCATATGTGGCGTTTGCATATATATATATATGTGCATATATATATATAAAGGTGTTTATATATATATACACGTGGGATGTGAGGACACATATATATGTGGGTAGATATATATATATATATATGTGGGCTTGGAGGGTTAGAGCATTGTTATATGCATGTTTAGAGATTGAGACATGTAAAGCATGCTAAATTATATATGTATATTTAGCTAAATGTTACCTTGCATGCATATGTGATTCTTATGCATGAGTTGAGTATACGTTGAAATATATATGTGATCATATATGTGGTGCAGTGGTATAAATGCATGCTAGATTGATTATAGCATAGAAGGGCATTGGAAAAGCATGAAATATGTGAATTGTTTTGTATGTTTTTGCTACCTATATGGGTGACATGTTATATATATATATGTATATATATTTGCGTGATTGTATATGATTATAAGAATGCATGTTGGTTGCTCGTAGTAAATGCATGATTGGAATTAAAGCACGATTATATTTATGCTAATATACGTATATATGTGATTATATGCAAGATGTGACATCTATGTATATGTTGTGTATGTGCAAATGTGATTATGAATGATTCCGATGAAAAGTGTGTTTGTTGGTGAAAACGTGAAGATGTGGTGTTTATAGGTTTATGCATGAGAGATGTGATTTTCCTGAAAATGCATAAGCATGATGAATTCCATGATATGAGTGTGATGACATTGTGACAATCTTGATGTGAAAGGAAAATGCATTGATTTGACAAAAATGCATTCATGGTCTGGATAAGTGCATGGGTGTGATTATATGCACTATATATATGATTTTGGGGCAGAAGTGTGAAATTAAGATAAGGGGATGGCCCCTAGGGTGAAAGACCCAAAACTTGGCCAAGAGGAGGTGCTCCCTTCGGGTTAGTAACCCGATAAAGCACAAGCAGAGTTTGGGTGCCGAAGAGACCCTTACTATTGGAGTGATGAGAAAGCCCCCTATGAATTAGTTTGGTGTGAGTTATATACGTATGTATTTGCACTTTGTGTGAAGCATCATGCATGACTTGAAAAATGTGGATGTTTGGGTAAAAATGCATGAGCATGTGCATTTATGCATAATTCAATGGATCTTGTTGAGTAGGTGACGTGGTATTTGATTTACATTGTCCATGTAAATGCTTCTATTTATATATGTTTTCTATGCATATTGATGTTGGACGTGCATTGCTCTTGAATATGTTGTAAATGATCTTCATAAATCATGTGTATTAGATTTAAATGTTCATAAGTGCTAGAACTGCCATATGCATTGTTGATTCATGTATGCTAGAAGGGGCATGACTTTAAATATCGTGATATATTTAAGTGCATGTATATTTTTGAGAATATGTGAGGATCGACCTGCTGCTGCGATGATAGTATGGTTCTACATACCTTCTTGGGCCTTTGAGCTCACCCCCTCCCAGGTTTTGCAGGTATTGCCGATTATGGAGTCAGTTGGGGAAATTGATAGCACCAGTTGCAGAGGTAGTAGTTATATTCTTTAGAATTTAATGTACAACTAGGACATTTGGATTAGATGCATGGAGCAATTATGGTGATTCAGTTCCTTCAGATGTATTTCATTCATGTGATGTATAGATGTAATACGAACATTCAAGGACTGAGACATGTATATTGTTGATTCTATTATGCATGTTGTAGAAATGCTGGGGGGACACGTGCCCAGAAGTGTCCATTTTTTTATTATTTAGATATAAATGCTGGGGGGACACGTGCCTAGAAGTGTCCATATGAATTGTAAAGCAGGTGTAACATGCCAGGAGCTGATTATTTAGAATGGGTCATGCCCGATTTTCGTGAAAATCCTTTGCAAGGGCTATTGATGATCTTATGTCACCTGAAGGGTGTACATATAGAATGCTTCCGCAATAGAATAGATTAAAATGAGATTAAGGTGTTGGAACTTGAGGTGAAATTACGGATTCACCCCCGTTTCCCTTGCTCCTAACCGGGTGTCGGAAACCGGGGCGTGACACCTACGAGGCCCGACGTCCTCGTCAGCACACTTCCGGCTGGGTTCAGGCTCTGATACCAACTATAATACCCCGCTCCAACACATGGTATGATATTGTCCACTTTGGGCCTGAGCCCGCACGATTTTGCTCTTGGGTTTTGTCCCAAAAGGCTTCATACTATTTGAAGAGAACATACTACATATAAGCATATCCCCTTTTCCACACCCAGATGATGTGGGATTGAGCACCTTGTGCCCTGTCAGTGTGGTAGCTCAGTCTAGTGTCTGTCTTCGCACCCGCCCACTCACACCCATCCACAAGGGTTACTACAACATGTATACTGATTTCAGAATCTCAAGATTACTCAAGTTAAACACAAAACACATGTATTTTAAAAACAACAGAAGTAGATACTAAAACAATGAAATTAGAAACTCCTCACTTTAGTTTTAGAAAATAGATTCAAAATTTTGAAAGCAACTTATATTGATACTCAAAAACCAAAATCAGATCATGTGAGATACAAGGTGCACTTGTGCATATAAGTGTCAATGTGTAAGCCTCAATTGTGCACTAGTGAGAGTGAAAGAGAAGATCAAAAGTTTTATACCAAATTTGATCAAACAAGATAAATCAAGAAAAGCTCTGTTCATGCTGGCGAAGATGGTTCACGATTCTGATGATAGACTGAGATTTTGTCAAAGAATTACGAACTGAGAATCTGTTGAAGAACGTCGAATAGAGAATCTTATGAAAAATCTTGCAAACAAAGAATCTGATCAGCAACCATGGGACACGTTTATGATCTCTGGATTTCTCTCGCTCTTCTTTCACTCTATTTTTGTCTTAGCGTATATTGCACTCTCTACTCACACACACCCTCCATCATTGTAGCGCCAAAGATAAGAGTCACTATTTTTGCTCACCTTCTCTTCACTTCTTTCTCTCTATTACTCTTTGTTATATCCAACGGCTACCCTCACCACACCTACACCGTCTTTCTTTAATTTGCAATATCAGCGCTCTCTTTTTGGAGCCCACCCACATTTTGTATTTATATATCATATTTTATAAAGATATAGAACCCTAGTGTCACAATTTTCCAAATTACCCATGTACTTTGTTGCCCTAGAAACAATTCCCAAAATGTCCTTCCAATTTAAATACACAGCATGTCCCTGCAATTAGGTTAGTGCACATAAAATAATAACATGATAATTAAATAAATCATGAATAGAAAATTCAAACTTATCATTCAAAATAAAATGACACTAATGCCCTTACAGATCCTTTTGACATTAAAACTTGGACAAACATGCTCATGGGCTTCTGGGACTATCATATAGAGGTAGAAACCACACATGAGCTTAATATTCATTCTTGTGGTTATTCATCATTCTAGAGTTGAGCTTTCATATTAATTCATCAATTGTAACTCTAGGTATGTGAGCTATCATTTGTATATCTATCCATTGAGGGATATTCTCTATTATACTCGAACTCCTGTTTATCCTATTTGAAAGGAAATCTAAGAGGTGCTCCTGGCAAAAGGGATTGTTTCATGGAAGCTTGTAAATGTTTATTCTCTACCTTAAAAGGAAAATGATTGGGTAGTACTCTTTGCCCTTTAGAGTGAGCAATGGTTCTCACTTAAGCCATCAAAAGTGAAAGGCAACCCAAGTTGTGCGCTTGACAATGAAGTCTTAGTGAAGTGTTCACCGGAGCAAAGAAGCCCAAGTGTTGGACTTGACAATTGTAAAGGTTTGCAAATATCGTGGTGTTGCTTGGTTTATATTTCTTTATCATTAAACTCATTTACTTGGATGCATTCCATGCTTTTAAATTTTATATGTTTATTTATGAATGCTATAAGTTTACATGTTTCAATTCATATGAGGAGGATGAGATAAATGCTTGGAATATGTTGATTGATTGAGTTTTTATTTGATTATCCATTTGTCAATCAAGTTGCAGATCAAGTGTTTGATAAAATGTGCAATCATCATTTTTACACATTGCAAGCATGAGAAATTGCACTTATATAAGCACTCACACTTGTTGTATCCACTAGATCATTTAAGTGCATAATAGCCTCTTAGATAGAGCATTTGCATTCCCACTTGTTAAATACATAAGCTTACCAAGTGTTTGACAAAAGTCCAATCAAGCTAACTTTTGTCAAAACAAGCTAAATCGAAAAAGTTTCATTGTTTGTCTAAAGTCCCTATTCACCCCCCCCCCTCTAGGGACAATTCTTAGGTAACAATTGGTATCAGAGCTTGGGCTCTAGAATATGACTTAACCGTCTTAGAGTCGATCGATAACAAACAATGATAAAAAACCCACATTCAAAATAAGACAATTTCCAAATAGACCTCAAATATTTTGTGAGCATCTTTACATTCATTGGAAATAAAAAATGAAGATTTTCATTCAATCCAAAAATTATAGAATATTGCAAATCATTGAGAATGAACTGTTAGAATATTTTAATAAATAAAATATTTTATTTGTGGTTCTATGCATTATTTCTAAAATTGGATTGCAATGTAATTATTATTACTTGATGGGTTGAGGTTATACTTGTCAATTGTGGTCTAATTGACAGTATAATATTTACACCGTTGGGATGTGATTTTTTAACTTTATTTGGTGGGATTTAATCCTAACCGTTGATATTTAGGTCTCCATGATAGGAAGAGAGACTTAGGTATTTTATTTGTAGAGAAGTCGTCCCCCATGTTGTTGTTATAAATAAGGGTTTTATAACCCTTATTCAGCCCTATCGAAGAACAACTCTCAGAAAGGGGGTAGAGCTCTCTAAGGATTTCTTGCAAAAACAAAAAGGTATTACTAAAGATTATATCATCAATCAAGTATGTCAATTAAATCTCCTTTATATTTAATTATTATATTCTTGATTTCTATAAATTGAGTACGAATTGAATTCCAACAATTGGTATCAGAGCCATGGTTATGGCTAAAAATTTTTATATTGTAGAAATGAATTAAATTTATATGATATATTATTTAAAGTTGTAATTTTTATACGGGTATAATTGCTCCAACACTTCTATGGTTACATATAGTCGTTAATTAATGGTCCCGAGTAAAGAATGGTGGGGTCAAATCGTTTGGTTGTTTTATGAATCGGGTCTCTGTTTTTAAGTCTGACTATGTTTAGTGCCTATTGATCATACATAAACAAGTGACTGGGCTGCTGATTTAGCTACATGATCTATTTGAACTTGTTAGTTGATCACCAATTTTGTTTTCATTAATTTGTGATTAGATAGACGAGGCTGAGTACCCGAATTTATCTTGTCTTGCTTTGGTTACTATTATGTGATGGAATTAATCCAGCCTATTATGTGATGGAATTAATCTAGATGTTGTTTTGTGTGGTAGTTACACCCATCGTTGCAGTCCATGAGAATATAGTTGCTTCTATATTCATACAGTTGTTTTTATTTGCTTACATAATGCTTGATTAATTAGTTTCTCACCAACTATACATATGTCATATATATGTTTGCACATGATTACATGTTCGGATAATATGATTTATTCGAGATTTTTATTTAAAATTTAAGGAACTAGTTTTCTATTTATATGTGATCTAGAGAGTTTTTTATGTTTTTCCATTGAGTTGTTTACCAGAATTGAAGTCAAGCTCAAAGAAAATTATGGACAAATTTCATGTGACAACTTGATTGTTTTTTTTTTTTAACTAGTGACCGGTGAAACCATTGAACAATTTTGCAGTGAACAGTACCATTTTTTTTTAAAAGGATGGTGTTCAATGGTTTATTGATAAACCATGAACAATATATATCATATATTGTTTTTTAAGTTTTTTTTATTTATTTATGTGCATGGATAATTATAAATAGTTTTCTATTTATTTTTCATCTTTTTGTGATCCATGTTCATTTTTGTTCCACAATATTTGGATTTATTTTTATGTGCATTATAAAGAAATTTTGAACCTAAATAAAATGAAATTTTAAAGTTTAGGTCTTTCCTTGGAGTTTAGGAGGACCGGTAAAGTGACCGTTTCAATGTGATATCCAAAATGAGTGATGCCTGCCCAAAGGTGACATTCACTCATGGAGGTTATTCTTTTTGAAATTTTAAGGTCTCACAGTACACTTGCCCATATTAGGAAATTGTTCTACCCAAAGGTGATTAATGTCTTAGTGTGAATTAAGTGAATAGAATAGTTGAGAGTGTTTGGGTTAGAACTAAATAACCCTCTTGCCCAAAGGTAGTGGAAGTGTTTAGCAATAATTCAAGCATAATCAACTAGGTCTATGTGCGATTTAATCTCAGATTTGGGGGGTAAATGTATTTAAAATTTTGTCCAAAAATAATTTTTAGATGATATCTTACCTGTTCTCGTAGGGTGGATGGTTTTGCACATAGTAAAATACCTTGATAAATTCGGCTTAAAACTCTAAGTACGAATTAAAGTGATAATCCCTAAAGTTGTGACGTGTTATTTTATATCTTGTTTATGTGGTGTTATTTAATATAACGTGTATTGAGGTTATTAACGCTTCCGCAATTCAGATATAACTTACTTGGATTGAACCACTGGATTGTTCAAATTATACTTACCTAGGGGACATGTTTTGATATTATATTGGGTTCTTAGACTACGAGTTTGTACCTTTAAAGGAGAAACCCTATTTGCTGGTTGCAGAGTCTTCTGAGGTAGTAAGGTTGTTACATTTTGAGTGGACTAAAGGTAATTTAATTGCCATAAGGTTGATTTGTGCTTCTATTGGTGTGACTTGTGGGGGTGATATTCTAGTATTTGATAATGCTAAGAAGTTTTTTAATCTGATCAGGAAGTAATTCATGGCACCAAGAAGTAACTACAGTATTATTATCTGACACAACTTGTGTCAGCAAGATATGATGACAATAGTTCAGTGAGGAAGCACATTTATACGATGTGCAAACTGGTTAATGGTTTTAGGAAGCAGAGAATCACACATGATGATGAGTTACTAGTCCACATGGTGATATATTAATTCTCTGTTTAGGTCTTTTTGAAAAATTCAGGGTGAATTATAATTCACATGAGACAATTCAAAATAAAATATTAACCAGCTATTAGCACTTTGTGTGATTGAGGAAGAGCGGCTCAAGGGAATTAAAATTGAGTCAGACTATCTTGTCATAAATGATAGCAATAAGAATATTTTCTAGAAGAAAATAAGTGGCATGAAAGAAAATCAGGCAGAACAGAAAAGTTAAAAACAAAACAATAAAAAAAAATGCATGATCATAGGAATGATGAATGTTGGTTCTACAAAATGAAAGGGCATTAAAAGAAAGACTGTCACAATTTTAAGATTTAGTTAAAGGAAAACAACGCATGTATGAAAATTATTATGGTAATTTTTTAGCCCAATTAGGTAAATTGCACAAGAGCCTTGCTTTGAAATAGTTGCAATTGTTTGGCTCTCGCATCTTTAGATGAAATTCTATGAGGCCAAAGATTTTGAGTTCTTAGATCTTAGCAATGCAAAAGGGTCAAATCCATTTTGAATGAACTTGTGCTTAGAACTTAGTTCCTAGACCAAATGATCACACCTTGATAGACACTTAGAATTTAAGAAGACGAGTTAGGTGTTTTCATTAGAACCTAAGCTAGTTTAGTGACCCAAGGTTTAAACTGAGAAGAAAGGATGATCATGAAAGAAACTTTACACATATATCTAAAATAGAAGCAATAAGAATGCTACATGATCTTGCATAAAATGTTTTATCTAGTGCATTATTGATTGACTTCATAATAAAGAAAGTCTATGTAGAACAACCACCTGGATTTGAAATGCATAAAGTTTTAAAACATGTGTTTAAAATTTTTCAAAAGCCTTATATGATGTGAAATAAGCTTTAAAGAACTTGGCAAGAAAGGCATAGTGATTATCTAATAGAAAATGGTTTTTGACAAAAACAAATTTGATGATACTTTTTTTTGTCAAAACCAATGATGATGATTTGTTGATTATGCTCATTTATTTGGATGATATCATATTTGAATCAACAAATGAGAAATTATGCAAAGAGTTTCCAAAAGCAAGCAAGATGAATGTGATTTGAGATGTGTGTTAATTCCATGATGAGAATAAAAGGATTGAGTTAAATCTACACAATTTTCTACGCAATACCATGTCTTTAAGTCATCTATTGTTAGATGTTCATTCTTGTCCCACGTTGGGTATATATAGGTGGGTAGGTAAAACTATCAAGCAACTTAGGTTTTTGGTTCATTGGTAAGCATCCGATCTGTTACAATTAGTATTAAAATCAGATCCAATCCTTGATTTGATGTCACACCAAGTGCCCCCGGGTAGGCAGGGTGGTCCGACTGCAACGAGATTCTTGATCTGATGTCACGCCAAGAGCCCGACCCGGAGGTCAAGGTCTGCCTCCCAAGTAGGAAGGTGGTCCAATCGCAATGAGGGTGTTATGAGTTCGGGTAAGGGAAAATGTCAGAGGTTTTTTCTTGTCCCACATCATATCTAGATGGAAAAGAGAATGCGTAGTATGCAATACTACCTAACAACTTAGGCTTTTGGGTCATTAGTAAGTGTCCGACCTGTTACAACCACAACCAAAAGGAGACGGAACTCCGAGCACCCCCGAGTAGGTAGGGTGGTTCGATTGCAACTAGATCGGGCACCTATTACAACTACAACCAAAAAGAGACATAATACCAAGGGCCCCCTAGGTAGGCAAGGTGCCCGACTTGTTACAACCACAACCAAAAGGAGACGGAACACCAAGCGCCCCCCCCCCCCCCCGAGTAGGCAGGGTGGTATGATCGCAACGAGATTGGGCACCTGTTACAACTACAAACAAAAAGAGACGAAACACTAAGTGCCCCCCGGGTTGGTAGGGTTGTCCGACAACAACGAGATCTTTGAGGGGTAGGCAACACTTCCCAACAACTTAGGCTTTTGGGTCATTAGTAAGTATCTAACCTGTTACAACCATAATAAAAAATAAACGAAACACCAGGCAGGGAGCCCGACTTGTTATAACCATAACCACAACCAAAAGGAGACGGAACACCAAGCACTCCTCGAGTAGGCAGGGTGGTCCAACTGCAATGAGATCTTTGATTTGGTGTCACGCCAAGTGCCTGGCCTGGAAGTTCAAGTTTACCTCCTGGGTAGGCAGGGTGATCCGACCACAACAAAGGCGTTGCGAGTTCGGGTAGAAGAGAATGTTAAAGGTTTATTTTTGTTCCACATCGGATCCAGATGTGAAAGAGAATGAGTATATATGGACGAGTTAAATAACACTATTCAAAAATTTAGACTTTTAGGTTATGAGTAAGCGTCCGACCCGTTACAACCACAACCAAAAGGAGACCGAAATTATTAATCAATCTCAATCAATATTTTGATCGATCAAATTTTTTAAGATTAGTGTCAATTACACAGGACTCTTTATGTATGGTGTAAAGTCGGCGGGCTCAATTCGAACCCATCTAGATAATTTTAGGGTCTGCGTTTGTTATTTCAGAAATTGGGTTGGAGCTGGGTTGCCATTTTCCAACCCGAGTCCATTTTGGGTTACAATGATTTTAATCCGACCGAACCTGAATTGCATATTTTCATATTGTTATTCAAATTTTTTTGATTAAATCTAACCATTTAATTATTTCATCAAACGGTCTGTATGTCTCTGTGTGTATATATATTCTTGCTCTAACTAGGGCTGCAAATGAGCCGAGCTGTTCGCGAACAGTTCGGGCTTGGCTCGTTAAGAGCTCGGTTCGCGTTCGTTTATTTAATAAACGAACCGAACTCAAACGAGATTATGAAGCAATGTTTGTAAAAGTCTAAACAACACTAGACTCGTCTCGTTTGTTCGTGAACATGATACAAACGGAGCTCAATAATAGGTTCACGAACAAGATTGACTACAAAACATATATATATATATATATATATATATATATATATATATACATAGCTTTAGCCCATCCCAACCAAATCAATAAAATGGATTACCTAGGGATGACAATTTTGTCCGCTCCGCCGAGTTTCTGCCCCGTCCCACCCCGTATAGGACGGGTATATGAGCCATTTTTTTTCCGTAAGGGCGGGTTTGGGAAAAAAAATCAAAACCTGTCATGAGTACGGGGCGGGTTCGGAAGTCTATAATAACCCGCCCCGCCCCGTTCCACCTATATATTTTATTATTATAAATATATATATATATATATATATATAATTTTACTTTTGGTTGTATTAAGATTTATGTTTTCATTTTATCTTTTTGTTGTATTAACACTTCTTTAATTGTTGGATCAAACTCTTTACTAAGTTATTTAGTTGTGAAATATATCTTCTGTAATAGGCTATTTAATTATGAAATCTTGTCATTTTACTTCTTAAACAATTGTTATACTATTTTGAATTTAATAGTATCAAACTTAGTACTACCCACTAGGCTCGTATTTTTTGAAAAAATCAAATTTTATTGATATTTGATGTGGTTACAATTTTGTAGGGAGGGGTCCCGCCTCGTCCCGTCTCGTCCCGCCCCTTTTGAAATTTTAAACGGGGCGGGGATGTGATCGAGTTTCTTCCAACGGGACGGGGATGGGTTTTGAAATTCCGTCCCGTTTTAAATCTGCGGCGAGTTTGGAAATAGTGTTGAAAGCAACGAAACGGGGACGAGTTTAGGCAAACCCGTGCCGTACCCGCCCCTTTGCCATCCCTAGAATTACCAAACTTTTTAAAAATAAAATGTTCTGAAAGCCCATCTATATATATATATATATATATATATATTCTTTAACTACTCAATTCCTCTGCACCCTAGCCGCACAGCTCGCACTCTTACTCACGACCGCCGATCTGTATTTTTTTTTGCTCTCTCTCTCTCTCGGTATGGGAGGATGGTGACGATGGCTTTGGCGAGATCGGAGCAGTGGCTTTGACGAGATCGGTGATTTTCCAGGTATTTCTACTTTTTATAATTTTGTATGAAATTTCTTTTGATGGAAATTTAGTTTTAGACAGATATGTGCATTCTGCATATGCGTGTGTAATATGTGTATGACAGATCTGTGCATGTGTGTGTAGTATGTGTATGATAGATCTGTGTATGTGTGTGTTTTGTGTGTGTAATATCTGTATATCCGTACGAGTTTCGAGCCGAGCTCGAAAAGATCGTGAACCTGACCAAGCCGAGCTCGAACACTTGAGGTTGGAGCTCGATTCGAACTCGAACATTCTACACTGTCGAGCCGAGCTCAAACATGCCACTACTCGGCTCGGCTCGATTGCAGCCCTAGCTCTAACAAGAACAGAACCTAACCTTAAGACGTGAGAACCCCACAGCTGAGAATCGTCTCTCCGTCGCCGATGTTTGTGATGTGAGTTTGGGTAGGTTTTCTTTTGAGGGTTTAGATCTGGAGGAGGATGGGTTCGAATGCCCGACGTATGGGGCTGATTTGGGGGATTTGGTGAGAGATTTGTGAAGAAGAAGCAGAAAAGGGCCAGTGAAGAGGGGTTTTTGATTTCCCTGCCACCGATTTAAACTGCTTGAAGAAGTTGATGCTTGGTATAATGATGGATGGTGGATGGGTCTTATTTCCAGAGTTCTCGATGGCTTAAAGTAGCGTCCAGAAATTGATGGCTTAAAAGTAGAGTCTTTTTCTGAACCACGAATGAAGAACTGGAATTTGGACATTTTAATCTGAGGCCTCGTCAAGAATGGATTGGTGGCAATGGGTTGTTGCTTTCATGGTATGCTTTCTTATGCTTACATTTTTTGGGGCGATTTTGATATAGTATTTGACTGTGACATTCACAATTTTCTATATTCTAATGAATTACCATCTAAGAAAGTTCTCTCATGTTGTTGTGTACACTTGAGAAATTTTGAGTTACCGCTCATTATTCTGGAGAGAGAAAGCAAGAGAACGGGAGAGAGATTAGAAGCCACTTGGCTCCCAAGTCCCAGCCCCGGTCCCTTCACGCTGCCCAAATGCAAAGATAATTACTTTTGTGTTTGATCTTGTAAAAAGATTTCTTTGTCTTTACATATGATATGAAATGACCAAATTATTCTATCAAAAATTTTGTTAGAATAAAATTACCCCTTTATTTGAGCGAAACATATATAAATATAACTAATATTTTATATCTTTTTTCATTAGATATTACATGCATATTAAATATGAATTTAATATGAAAATCCTAAAATCTCCAAAATTTTCAAATGATTTATTTATATACACACATTAAAACATGTAGTTGAATATTATATATATTTGTAAACAAATAAATATACAGTTTAGTCAATTATATATATATATATATATATATTTGAGTATTATCTTCTACTTCTACCAAATCCTCAAACTCCTGATACAAGAATCGGCCACACAAGCCACCTCTTAAGCCAAAGAGGATAGATGTAGTTGAATATTATGTTATATATTTTTGTATGCTTTTTAGAATTTTAGGGTTTGATTATTAGTTTTAAGAGCTTCTAGTATAATAATACTCGGATATGAGTAGTTAAAAGTTACCGTATTAGTCAAGTGTCTAATTATAGAAGAATAATAATTAAATTACTTTGTTTAATTTGCCAAGTTTTTTCTTAGCTGTTACCTTGACTATATACATATTCAAGATAAATTTAATATATAAATTTTAAAATCTTACACATTAAATATGTAATTGAATATTATATATTTGAAAAATTAAATACATATTATGTGTTTTTCTGTGTTGAAAATAAATATCAAAAGAAAGAAGAACCAAAAGTCATGTTTGTCACAAAAGTTTGCTAATGTTTGCTTTTTAGTAATTAACTTCACAAGTACTTCATTCTTTTCGTTATTAATTCACAGTAGAAAAAAAAACTTTCACAATAAAATTCATCAAAATTATATATTAACCTTTGATATAATTCAATTCAGTTAATATATACCAATGGATAGCTAGCCAAAAGTACATTAAACACCTGAGTTGTAAAATTCATCCTTCAATTCTCAAAGGTCTCAATTGAGTCATCTAACTTTCAAAAAACTCACATTGTAAGTCTCAATTGAGTCTTCCAACTTTCAAAAAACTCACATGGTACCAGTGAGACTGAATAAAAGAGATTAAATTACAAAAAAAACCTTACTAGTTAAAATATAAAAAGAAAAAATTATCACAAAGTCCTACTTTTTTTTTATTGAAAGCCAAGTAAGTCCTAAAAAGTTTCCTTTAGGACTAATAGATTCTACTTGGAGTTTTTTTTAAAACATTTAAGTCCTAAATTACTAAATCTTTCATTTATGCCCTACTAAATTACATAAACTCTTGCTACATTAGATATAAAATATAGGCTTAAACTTTCATATATACCCTTACAAATAAAATAAATAGTAGGGAAAATTACTAATAAGTCCTACTTTTAAACCCTAAGGACAAATAAGTCCTATAAAATTTTCATAAAGATAAAGAAGTCCTCCTTTTAAACTCTAAAGACAAATAAGTACTATAAAGTTTTCACAAAGACAGATAAGTTCTAAACAAAAAGTTCATCGGACAACGAAGTCCTACTTTTCATAAAAAAATTCCAACAAAGTCTATAACTAGTACAATTTCTCTTTACCCTTTTCATATATCATGTATATTGCCTAACTAATTTTCTCCAAACTATTTTGATAAAAACTTTATTAAAAATAAATAATTTAAGAAAAAGTTTTATTTCTAATTCACATTATATTCGATTTATTAAGATAATTTGATAATATTTTTAGATAACATTGTCTTAAATTCATTGAGATTTATTTTTTATTATTGAGTTTTTTTAAGAAATATTAAATAGAAAATTCGAAAACAATAGAAAAAATCATTTATTATTCATAAATGTAATGAATGAAAAGTATTTTATTGTATTTTAACATGTTCTGAGTATTTACGGAAAGTGAATTTGAAATAATTTTTTGTATGTTTTAGGATAATTAATTTTGGTAACAATTAATATGTTTTTAAATAGGTATTAGTTACAAAATATTGAAAGTAGACAATGTGAAAAAAAGGCACTAATGAAAATTGAGAAATAAATGGCAATACTGAAAAAAAAAAGTTAATTATTTATAAAATTTGAACATAGTTGGAAATATTTTTTAAAAGTAGGACTTATTTGTCTTTGTAAAAATTTTATAGGACTTATTTGTCATTAGTGTTTAAAAGTAGGATTTCTTTGTCTTCTTGAAAATTTTATAGGACTTATTTGTCTTTTTAAAATTTTTATAGGACTTATTTTTCTTTAGAGTTTAAAAGTAGGACTTATCAGTAATTTTTCCTAAATAATATTTTGTACTAAAATGTAAATTTTGCTACAATAATGGTGGTGTGAAATTTCATTTGTTTGAATTTCGTTATTATTTGCTTACACGTGAATTTCGCACCATTTTAGTAACAAAATTTATCATTGATAGTGATGAACTTCTCATACCGAATAGAATTGCGAAAAATTTTTACTGGAAAAGATTTTGCCCCTGGTGAGGTCTTTGAGGACAAACAAAATGTAACCATACCAAAAGGCCTCTGTCTCAATGGTATGATCTCTCATTTTCAATTAGAGAGGTTGCGATTTTGATCCACTAGCAACAATGTTATGAGTGTGTGTATTTGCTTTAACTTCCAAAACAAAACAAAACAAAAAAATTGTAACCATATATCTTGGTTTTTAAATTTCTCAAAAATAAAATGGTAATTATACGTGTGTGTGTGTATATATATATATATATATTACTTTAATTTAACCTGGTATCCACTACTCTAGTGAATTTTTGGATTGGAAAAAAAAAATCATATATGACAATAATTGAGAAAATAAATGAAAAGACACAAGGGTGTGTCACTAATTTGCCAAGGTTAAAAAAAATAAAAATCAAGAGAGATCAGTAGTAGAGAACGAAAGTAAGCGTACAAGAATATAAATAAATATGGAAAGAAGATCAAGGGGAATCTAAGAGAATATGGAAGCAAGAAGATATTTGACTTTGTGATATTCCTTTTACTCCAGTATATAAAAAAAGTTGACTGAGGTCAGATCTCCTGCTATGACGCATACGTGTTGTTGTGTGTACTTTTCTAATGCACTTAAATTACGTTCTACCAAATTAATTCTAGATTTCACAAGACTTATTTTGTATTTCATCACATTATTTTGTATATTAAAAAGTTATTAAAAGATAAAATTAATATATTAAAACGTGATTTTTCTTTTTTCCTTTTAAAACGTGATTTGAGTGCGTCGAAAAATGCTACATCACCCTGCCCAAAAGCAAGACTGGTTCTCTTTATATTCCGCGCCACTTTGTTAAATTCCTCGTTCCCTTGATGGGATTGGGAGACCCAAGTCACTTGCTATCTACCATTTATTTTCTTCTCATCGTTCTTATGAAACTATGATTTCAGACTTTACTCTTTTTGATTGATGATATATAGGGTTTTCTCTCAATTTGCTTTGATGCCCATGTGTATGCTATATTGATTTAGGCATTATTTATTGTATTTTATTTTTAGTTATGTGATGTGCTTTTCCAGGGCAAAGAGAAAACTACGTTGAATTGATGCTATTTTGATTTAGCAATTGTTATAATCCCCTCATTTTTTGTAATTTTTTTTCCCTTTACTCTGTACGTGTTTGTATGTGTTTTTATAATATCTTTATTGGGTTAAGCAACACCATGATTTTTTTTGACATTTTTCACAACATTAGAGATATTACAAGTATTTAAAGCATTGTAATGAAAATTTTCTTCTTTAATTGGTAATATTCATACCATGATAATTTGAGATACATAAGAATATGCATGAATGATACTAATCATTCAGCAGAAGACCGAAAATAGGAACAAGATTAACAAAAATAGCTATAGTTGAAGATGACCAGAGGGATTACACTTTTTCTTTAGTAATAAGAGGAACATATCCAGACCAAAGAGATCTGGTAGAGCACCTTAATTGTATGGACTCTCTTATGAGCCACTAACCAAAAAAAAAAACTGACTTTAGGATGGAGCACTAGTCTTATTTATTGATATCGCTAATTGAATGGGAAGTGGGGTTGTCTCTTCTAAAAGCAAAAACAGGTTTTGAAGTAAAAAAGCCACTACCATTCAACCTCCAACAGTTTCGGTATTGGGTTTCGAATTATTTAGGTTCCTAAAGAAATTGAAACTCAAAGAGAAAGAGGGGTTTGACTGAACAACAAATAGAAGATTAGATACCCATGAAGACAAAAATTCTAACAAGTTGGAAAGAATTTTTGAAGTTTGCTCTTCACTGTAGGTCCTCCCAAATATTCATACGTGTAATATCATATATGCATTTTAATCTTACAAATAAAATGTCATCCTACATGTACTCACAAGCTCATTCAGCATAGCACTTGTTCTCCTTCTCTTTGTCCTGTAAACTTTGTGGGTCTTTGTTGGCATTCGATAATGCGATATGACTTCTAATTTGCGATAAGGCTCCCCATTATCTTGAACTCTACTTATTGTGCTTTTATTTTCTGCAATATTTATTTCTAGAAATATATAGTACGTTATATACAATCTGAGTATGGGATGAGAGAACTGATAGAGAATCATGGTTTGATTTTGGAGTGGCAAAGAGCTGGTTTGAGGTCTTCTCAGTGCCCTCTCTCTTGCCCCTTTACTTTTCTTCATGTATTCTTGCAAAAGGAATACCATGATTCCCTTGACACTTGAGATGTGTTGTGACTTGTGAGTATCGAATCATCTACACCCATTACTGGAAATAATAGGTTATTGAGCTTCATTTCCTTTCATTTTTTAATTTCTTTATTTATAGTTAAAGAAGATGTATCATTGGACCAATTACCGGTGGGGAGGCATCTTTCTACATCCTCATGGTTTGTCATGTACTTTCTGGTGTTTGGGCAGGTTTGATTGAGAGAGAGATGGAGAAGGTCAATGGCGATCCTTTTATTGATGACGTTTTGATTGAGATCCTTCTACGACTACCATTGAAACCTTTATTTGCTTTAAAGAGTGTTTCAAAAAGGTGGTATCGGATTATTTCAAGTCCTCATTTTCAACAGCGCTATCAATTTCAGAGGAACGAACAAGATGATTATCTTTCCAATCTATTAGGCTTCTTCCAATCAGGAGAACAAGGTTCATTCATACCTATCAGTCCACAGTTGTCTGGGATTGTTCATTTCAAATTGTATGGTGATTTGTTGATTGGTTCTTCCAATGGCTTGTTGCTCTACTATAACAACTTTTTCATGGTTTACCGCATATGCAATCTTATCACGAGGGAATGGCTTTCCCTTCCTCCCTCACACAACCATATCAACAATGCAATGGGATTTGATGTTGAAGGAATTTCTGACCAGGATTGCAAATTGGAAAAATTCAAGTTCAAGGTGGTGTGCATTGTGTTATCAAGTTTAACATGTCCTAGTACGTACCTGCAAATGGAGGTTTTTTCTTCAGAAAATAAAATATGGGTGGAATATACACTCGTAGCATCAATAGGAAGCATTTTGTTAAGACCTTTCGAGTATGCTGTGGTAATTAATGGGGTATACTATTGGTGGGAGCGCCTGAATCGTGTTGTAGCTTATGATTCTAATAGTAGTCAAGAGCTGGTTGATAACACTATTACAGTTCATCAATTGCCAGAACGAAACATTGGCACAATCGAGCGCTCCTTTGTTTTGGGCAAGTCCAAGGATGGGCTACTCCAGTATGGCATTAGTGATAGCTTCAAAATTGTAATATGGGTTCTTGATGGCATTGGTGAATGCAATTGGATTTTGAGACACACGGTAAGTTTCATGTTCATGTGCCATCAATACCCGGACATTATGAGCTCTTGTGATCTCATTTTGGATCAAGAAGCTCTTCGAAATGAAAGGAATGCTAATGTTCCAGAGCTAGTGGCATTGCATCCACTGAATCCCGATGTTGTTTTTATTCAGCTAAACAAGACGATCCTTTGCTATTGTCTATATAGTGGGTGTTTAAAGATAGTTCAGCTTCATGGCAACAACATCATGACAGGAGAAAGGAGATTGCCATATCTGCAGTTGCAGAGGTGTAAGAGATTATTTCCTTATTTTTTACCAACCTGGGCTTCTTTTAGCACTGCAGATTGCATAGCCTAGAAGCAGCATTGTGATCAAAGAGAGCTAGAGGCATCAGTAGAAATGATGGTATGGATTTTATATTGGCACTTCATGATGTGTTCAACTATTATTTGAAGACTTTTTTTTTTCCTTGTTATTTGAAGAGATTTTTTTTTCCGTGTTATTTGAAGAGATGGAGTAGAGGATTTGTACTCCAAGTAGAGGATTTTCCTTGTTATTCATGAGAGATGCTAAAGGGGATATGGTGGGAGATATATACTACGAAAAAAAAAAATAGCATGTTGAATAGCTCGAAACTGGAACTCTCTCTTTGTGAATGGTTACTTTTTAGTAGTTATTTGGCAAGTCTAAATACTGAGTTAGTATTGAATCTGTGATATAGATTTTGAAAAACTCAAATTGTAGAATTGAACAAAAAAAATTTAGGTCCTCGTTAGTTTCCATGCAGAATGTGATGGGGGAGCTGTTAATGAACATTTCAGCCTTGCTTTGGTCAAAGTTTGGCTCGAGCTTGTTTGCTTAAAGCTTGTTTGATAAACTTGCTTTGGTCAAAGCTTGGCTCGAGCTTGTTTGCTTAAAGCTTGTTTAAGCTCGCTGAGTCCAAAGAACTCATGGCTATTTAGACATATCAACATTTTCATGAACACGACTCATTTATTAGAGTGTTTTTTTTTTTTTTTTTGTAGATGCTTTGGACTTGAATTCATCATCTGTTGGGCTAATGGCCCACTGATTCATTTATTAGGAATTGTTTGAATTTATAGTTAATTTTTCTCCTAACAATTTTGATTTCAAACTCGAGTTGCCCGAGCTCAAGAACGGAATCCAAATTGATTAAACAAGCGAACCTCGCTGCTCAAAGACTCTTGTGCTGTGGAAATGTTGCATTTCTAGATAATTAATTACAAAAGTGTTTTACCTTAACACGTTCTGTTTCTAAGAGTAATTCTAAATTTATATTTATCTCCACCAAATTTTCTCTAAATTTCAGCTCGTTCATATTTTAGAAAAATTGTAAAACTAAAAAATAAAAATAAAAATAAAAAGGTCAAATTCTCTCAATTCGTTTTTTCTTTTTGGTAAGCAGCAATTCTCTAGGGACAGAAGGCATTTTGGTTTGGACTATGTAGATATGAATTCCATGTATGGAATTGGAATGTACATGCTCTCCCAATTAGATTTATTTGGTACATCTATTTATTTCCATCAATCTAAGATAATACAAAGGCAACTCTTACTCTTATGGTTGATTTCTTATTATTTTCAAGATGAATCCCAATTTTTTTTTTTTACCATAACGAAGAACTAATTGATTAAATGATTAACAAGGGTTCTGTGAAGGAGCAGAGTAGTAAAGCGTGCCCATTTTTAATGCTTGAACCATGATATAAAATGATTCAATAATAAAACAAGGTGGGCTTTTTGCTCTGACCTATATTTTGCAATTCTGTAAATACACAGAATGATATTGAGGTTAATAAATGAGTGCAAGAACTTCACAAGCCACTAGTTCTCTTGATTTAAAACCAACTCATCATGACAAAATGCTCCAATAAAAAAGTCTTCATCTCTCTAAGTATTTTGTATCAATGAGAGTGAGAATGAATGACATAATAATGAGAAAGTTGTCACTCTAATAAAGCATGAATTTTCATTTTTTTTATTACTTAAAATATGACGTGATTGGCATTGACAAAGGAATATACATTGATACTATGTTTTCTCTATTTCTAATATCAAGTTATCAATTATACATTGATAATATTACGTTTTGCTATATTTTCTCTAATTTTAATTTTAAGTCATCAATTCAGTGTTCTTAAATGCAACATCATAGAAGAATTTTAAAATCTTTTGAAATTTATAATATAATTTTAGTATTATGTAATATATACATTTGAAAGGTTTCTTAATTGTCGACCAAAATAGATGACAAGCTTTATAAGATAGCTTCAAGGTTAGCCGTAATTTGTGGTACTAAATGCAGGGTGGGAAATGTAAAATAGAGTATGGTGATCTCTTAGGTTGTGATCATTGAGTAAGCAGTGCAAATTTCTCTAGTGTTATTGGCTTCAAAGGATTTGGTTTTCTGTTTTTCGGGAGTGCAAAAAGTGTTTTGTGAAGAGTGCAAATGTTCATTTGAGGATATACAACATAACTTGATTTCACACTACCTAACCCCAGCAATGAAAGGACAAGGACATATTGTCATCGCTACGCTCTTCTAGTTTCATACTCCCTTTCCTCACCTTTGACATTTGTAAACAAGTGCCCTTGCTATCATTTGTGTACTTTGTTGACCACTTCTCTGGTAATACCAGTTTGGAATTACATCATCTCATATCCCGGTGTCTATAATTCCAAAAGCTAGGATATGTCTAAAATTACAGTAATTGGGATGGCTAATGTTCCCATAGCATTGAGAATGCATTCATCTAGTTGCTTTTTAGCATTGGATTTTGGTCCAACGCCACACTTGTGAAAATTTGGCAGATAATAAGGAATACATAATTGATCCAAAAAATAAACAAGATATATTTTCTCAGTGTGAATGAAAAGTTAATAGATTCCTGCTTCAATCATACTCCTCTTGGGAGGCAACTTTAATTCTCCAATTTTCGGTTTGCTGATACTTTCCAAGCTTGGGCCTACCCTGTTAATATTTCCTCTAAGATGCATTAATAATTTGCAATTGTTGCATGATGGCCAAATTTACTATGAAATCTTTGCCCAATTGTTTCAATCAGTACCTTATTACTGGATGTCTGGGTTCTAGTTCTGTCTCTGCAGGTGACAACCCTATGTTCTGGGTGTTATTCTGATCCGGAATTTGACATAAAGTTTATGATATTTCCTAGTAAAATTTTTTTATATATATATATATATATATATATATATATGGATGCGTATTTAAATAACTTCCTCTATACTTCATAGATTTTTTGATAAATCCAGTTCCCTAAATAAGCATTTGGGTATGCGTGCAAAGTATATATTCATGACACTTTAAATATCATTCACCTTTTCTTTCCACAAGGTTTCACCCTGAATCCCCTTTGTGCTATTTCCAACTTTATTTGAAAGTCCATTCTATGCAATGAACATGGTTATATTTTCTCAGTGTGAATGAAAAGTTAATAGATTCCTGCTTCAATCATACTCTTTCTCAGTGTGAATGAAGAGCGGAATCCGAAATGACCCTAATAATGTCTTGGTGATGGGCAGTTTTTTTCTTAGTAATGATTAAAATTCCTCACTGAAATTATACGTTATCTCCTTCTAGCTTCAAGTTTGCAGGGACTATGATGAGCGACTGTTGAAGTCTCTTCTGGTAAATGTTTATCAGAAACATGTGGCTTATGTTAGGAATTGTGGCACATATTCCTATTATAATTGGGTTTCTATTTTAGAGTTGTAATTTATTTGATAATTTCTTGTTAGGCACGTTTTGGCTTCAAGTAAATTGTAATCCTTATGCAACAAGGAATGAGTTTGGAGACACTATAAATAGAGGGATGGTTAAAGGAAAAAAGAGAGAGAGAGAAAAGATGTAAGGGTTGGTGAGTGTTGTGAGGAGAGGAGAGGGTATATGTAATTCAGGGGGAAGATGCCAAGAGAGAGTGAAAGAGTGTGTGTGGTAGGCATGCTTTCTGCGTGTTGTATATTCTCTTCTCAATATAGTAAAATCTTTCTCTCCATGGACGTAGCCCTAGAGTTAGGTGAACCATGTAAAATTTTGTTTTGTGCGTAGATTAGCTTGATTGTTATCTCCATATATGTTTATTGTGATGTGATAATATGCTTCCGCTGTGTCGAACAAAAAGGTAAATTCCCAACAGCTTATTTCTTTTTTATTGAATTCAACGTCTTATCATCAGTGATAACTCCTTATCTACTAACAATACTGAGTAAGTTCCCTTTCTGCCTGTTCACACTTCACTCCATAAGCATTGATGATTTGATATCTCTGGGATATTGTAGCCATTCAATTGCAAATTATCTTCCTAAAGATGGTGACATTATGACTTTTAAAAAAGGTTGGATGTAGGCTTTGCTTGAAATTTTTCGAAAATGTTTAGCCTCAGTATCAGCAACTTCTTGGCAAATTATTGATTAGGACATACGAAAGAAAAGTGATGGTCGGTTCATGCTAGTGTTTATGACCCATTGAAGTGTGGTTTTGAGGGGAAGCAGATTCTAGATGTAAGTGTCCTCCAAAACTACTAGGCTGCAGAGGCCAAAAGGTCATACACAATCTTGCTATTTAGGTCCTAAGACAACTGCTAATTAATTATTGTGAAATTTAGGTTGATTTATGGTGAAAAAGAAAAGCCTTTCAGTCAAAGATATCATATCTTTAGTCTTTAAGTATGTGATTTTGGTGTTGAAAGACAAAGCGGTATATGTGTCTCATAGAAGTTACTTTTGCAGTGGTCTTGCATAGTAAACTGCCATAATAGGCTTTTCATACGCTAGTTATACAAACTGCGATCTTCGTCAACAAAGTTGGATGCCTACGCAGATATACAGGAACAATAACCCATATTCGGTTGTTGCGAGGAACAACTCCAACACGATCCCGAACTGGACTACGAATCTAGAGGCCACCAATCCCAAAACCAGCAATTTGTCTACAACGTTCATGAAATTGCCGTTCTTGAGTATGCATGGCTTGCCAAGGGGCCTTCACTTTGCGATCTTCGTCAACAAAGTTGGTGCTTCCAAAACAACCAATTGTCATTAGATTAGGGTAAATCAAGGCTCCGATACCAACTGATGGAGTGGAAGCTATGAATATTCGCGCATGAACAAGATAAACAACTTTGAATCTACAAAGTTAAGAGAAAATTGCAAAGCAATTGATATATTATTGATAAATTAATTGATTGATTTCTGCCCTATGGTATTACATTTATTTATAAATTTATAATAGAGAAATCATAATCCTTACAACATAAGGAAACCTAAAAACACAATGAAAACTAGCAGTACAAGAAAACTGCTAAAAATAAAACTTTCTCCAAATATTCTGAAAAAATTAAATAAGAAATCTAATAATTAAAAACTACTAAATATTAAATTTCATCCGAATCCGACTTCGTTTGGTCCATGAACAAAATTTTTGAAATATTCAACATGTCTCCTATATGACGAAAAAATGTACTTTTGAGGCCCTAGACGGTAGAATTTGATTGAAAAACATAATGACCCAGTATCTTTCGCTATTGGGTTTTGCATATTGGGTCATTTCCTATCCAATATGGGTTTCTTCGAGTCAAAACTGGTTCGTCAACAATTCTGTCTTACAATGCTTGAAGCTTTTCATCTGCCTTTGTATAGGATATGTAGGAAATGGATGAACTTGGGGAGAGTGTGGAGGGGAATGGTGTTAACCAAAGATGAGGAAAGATGCAGAAAAATTGATGAACATGATACAGAAAACTTGAAAAGGTAATGTGTTTTTGTTGGGAAGGCTACTGTCAACACTAGTCAATTTTGAAACCTTCAATAACGAAGCATTAGGATATAAATGCTACCCAAATTTTGTTATTGCTGTGGAGAAATTAGGCATGTCAAGAAGGAAATTCTTTGCTAGAGTCAGCAGACATGAATTCATGTTCATGTTCATGTTCCTGACAAAAGTTTTACGCTTATTGTCAAGCTACCTAGCGCAACCACCCTTCTCATTAAATATGACATAGTCACAGTTAGTCAGTACACATGGATATAATGGAGAAATTAGGCAATGTCAAGAAGGAAAAACTCTCCAGTAGACATGAAAATATCACAACGATAGATGATTCAGATGATATGCTAGTTGAAAGAAAGGAAGGACGCTTTGGTGAGGGTAAAACATGGCACTCTGATTTAGAAAATAAAGCAGTTTGCTGCATGTTGGAATTAGAAACTGCTTAGGGCAGTATGCATCGGAAGCTATTCCATGTCTATTGTATATTCTGAGATGGAAAGGCCAGGACAGTCAGAGCATGGAGGATTAAAAGAGTCTCAACGGTATGCTTTGATATCTCACTGCTTAATCGAACCTGCATGACTGTGCAATGGAAACTTTAACGAGATCATTAGTTTAGGAGTGTAGTAGATGACAGCCAATTGAGGGATGTGGGCAAGTAGTTTGTCGTTTTATGTGGAATGATAAGCATTATGCTGAAGTGAATATTAGAGAACGCCATGAGAGGGGACTAGGCGACTGGTATGACTGGTATGAGTATATATGATGATATATGTTCCTTACAGATATTCGTGAACGATGCTTGTTTTTTCAGTGCTCATTTTGGCTTGAAACTAATTCTCTTCTCACAAATGTTCAAGTTTAAGCTTGATATTCGCTAAACAGAAGAGCTCAACGACCTCAATTATCTGTTTGATTTGATTAAATGTTGGCTTTCAACTAGTCATTGAACTTAGTTGTCCTTGTGGTATTGAATCACAACCAAATAATATTATGAGTAATACAAAGTAGATCATGGTTAAAAAAGCCACTGGACTAGCAAACAAAAGATTTGAAAGCTCATTCAAATGTTACATAAGCAGGCTTTGGGGGATTATAGAGAAAAATATCGAGGAGCTGTTCAATTGTAGTGTATTCAAGTCCGGGTATAGCCTTGAAACCTCAATGTCATCCTCTACTAGAGCATAGCTCATTAGAACACCCTTTACGAATATGATGTGAAGGATAGCCACTGGTATGTTTCCTAGATGAGGAACATTCACAAAAGGATCAAAGCTTAATATATGTAAAGCTGCAGCAAAACATTGGAATGAGAATGGTCATTCCATTCACATTCCATTTCATTCCTGCATACCAAACTAGTCCTAACGTGATTTAATATTCGATAGTATGAACCTTTACTGTGGTATACTATATAGAGTAATAATGCAAACACTGCATTTGGCCATTTTTGAAAAGCATCTATGTGAGTGGGTGGTGGTCCCATCACCATGATGTCATGTGATGGGGTCTACCGCCCCACTCACATAGATGTCTTTCAAAAACTGCTGAATTCGAAAAATAAATCATTATCCTACTAAACAGTAGTCTCAAAACTTATCAAACAAAGGGTTATGATTCAGTGGTATCTTCTCCTTGTGCGAGTTAGTTGTGAAAGAAAAAAACTTACTCTGTGTAAGGGTTACAATCATCATCTTACTCTAATTTCTTGTGTTGATTGTTATTTTTGGAGGTTGGGATTACATTGTTTGGAGTTTGTGGTTGATTTGGGTGGAATTCTTCAAACAAAGCTCTTTGAAACTTGAGGTTTTAGACATTACACTCTAGGTGTTTGATAAAAGTACTCAATAGAGTTTTTGTCATTATTGTTGCTTCCATTCATCATGGCTCTAATGGCACGCAAGAGAGGTCGCAATGATGCGTCCACAAGTGCAGAAAGTAGAATAGTTTTTGACCGACAAATGTTTGAGGATGAATTTAATTTCAATAATTTTTCTGATGTTGTTGTAGGTTAGGCGATGAGAATTGAAAAAAGTAAAGTTAGCAGCGATCAAAAGAGAATGGCAATTAGAATTCGTGTTATTTTGAAGATAATGGATGGCAATCTTTGTGTGATTTGAGTCAAACCGTTGTTTCGAACATAGTGAGGTATTTTTATAGTAATATGATCTCTTCAAACTTAGTTGAATTAGTGTTTGTGACCAAATGCTATGGTATTTGGATTGAGATTACCACAGATACCATTGTTGGTATTTTAGGTGTGGAGGAGGTTGAGAATGGCATTGTATTGCCATATGCCACTGAAGATACAAACAGGCCTTCCATGGATGACATGATTAAGTTGTTATGCATTCCAAATGCACCTAGGCTTGTTGATAGGCTACCTTCTCTCTACATAACTCATATTGTTTCAGTTTTGAATCTTGTGGTCTCATATAATCTTGATCCACATGACCACAAAGGGAATCTCATCAAGAGTCGGGCTGGCTGAGATGTTATACCATATAGTTAGGGAAGATGTTATCAATCTTCCAGCTACCATCATGAGGACTATGATCTTAATGACTCATCATTCAAGGTCTTCATCTGCTCTACCATTTCCTCATATTATCATGGCTATCATTAGGAATGCTAAAGTTCCTATTCCAACAGGGGCAGATATTGAGAAACCGAAAGGGGCAATTGATTGTTCATCAATTACTCGGTCGGTGAATAAGAAAGAAAAGGATAGGAAAGCCTATGAGCTTGGATTGAAGGCTGGCCAAGTAGTGTCTGGGGGTTGTGGAATTTTTTAGCTTCCCATTACTGATGCTCTAGTGACAACAAATCAGATGAACCAGGTTTTGAGGTTCATGCAGCAAGGGTTTGATCGACTTTATGCTAGGATTGATAAACTTGACCCAGTTGTAGCTGATGATGATGATGATGGTGATGCAGATGATGCGAAGGAGTAGACCTAGGATTTAGGCCTTGATATTTTTGTCCTAGACTTGCTCTATCTTATTAGATGTTTATGTCTAAAGTATACTTTGGATGGTTTAGAATGTTTTAGACATTATGTTTCTTCTATTTTGATTCTGTCTGATATGTTTTGATATTTTTTTTATGCTATCTTTGGTTAATGATTATCCATCTTTTGTACTCTTTGATGATTTATATAAATAGATGTCGTTACTGTCTGTTTTTGTTCTCTCTTGCGTGTTATATGACGTTTTCATTCTTTATTTCTCGCTTGAGTATGGTTTTGTCAATTTCTTAGAAAAAGGGGGAGATAAAGTTATCAATGATTGAGGGGGAGCATATGGTTTCATATGGTTATATTGGTTGTGGTTGTTTAAGTAATGTGTAGATTTTTTTTTTTATTAAGTTTTTCACAGGTTCCGATTGTTTAAGTGATGTGCAGAGATTTGCAGAGACTATTTTTCACCTTTCACCTTTCTAACATTACATGTGGCACTACATGTGAAGCTTTTAGAATTCATACTATCACCCCATATGAAAATTTTCATCATCCTTTCTAAACCAGAAATGATGGCAATAGGCAATTTTTAAACATCACACCAGTAAAGAATAATTGAATATATCACTGACCTGATGAGTTCCAATCTACCAGCTAATGACAAGCTTAAAGAACCCCATCCATTGAGCTTAGCAGCTACTTTATCAGTAAGCAACTTACAGTCTTTCCTTTTCAGGTTCCTATCAATCATAGGGAGCCCTAAATACTGCATAGGAAGAGTCCCACATTTCATCTTTAAAATTCTACAAAGCATTCTCTTCCTTTTTACAGATTTGGAGAAGAATACTTTGCTCTTTTCATAACTCAGTGATAGCCCAGACAACTCCTGAAATTTATTAAAGATATTGACAGTGCAATTGGCAGAACGCACACTAGCTTTGGCAATAAGAAACAGATCATCGGCATAAAAGCAATGAGAGAAGCTCAAACCACTCTTGACTGCTGCCTGACTAAACTGAAACCCACTATTACAACCTTCATGCTGAATCATTGAAGAAAAGAATTCAGTGATGAGAGTGAAAAGTAGAGGACAAAGAGGGCAACCATGCCTCAAGCCTCTTTGAGGTTGAAAAAAACCTGCAGGTGATCCATTAACTAGAACAGAAAACCATGCATTGGAAAGGCATTCTCTCACCCAATTAATCCACCTACTACCAAAGCCAAAGGCCTTTAAGATATTCATAAAAAATGACCAAGAAACTGAGTCATATGCATTTTTTTATATCAATTTTAAAAGCCATGGATGGAGGAAATTTAGAGTTCTCAAACTCTCTCAACAACTCATTCACGATGATAACATTGTCATGTATCCTTCTCCCCTTAACAAAGGCTGTTTGGTCTATCCCCACAAGCTTCCCCAGAACATTCTCAGTCTGTTGGCCATGAGTTTAGTAATTACCTTATATACAGTGGAGCAAAGAGAGATTGGCCTGTAGTCTGAAGCTTTAGCACAGTTATTCGACTTAGGAATCAAACAAATGAAAGATGAATTGATACCTTTTGAAAGCTTGGATTGAGAGAAGAAAAATTGTATAGCATTGACAACATCATAGCCCACAATGTTCCAAAATTGCTGAAAGAACCGTGGAGGAAACCCATCAGGCCCTGGACTTTTTTCAGGCCCCAACTGATCCACAGTAGCCTTTATTTCTTCAGCAGAAACCTGGCCCTCCAAGAAATCATCTTCACCTTGTGATAGTCTCACTCTCGAATCAATATGAAGAGTTGTTTCCATTTGATGTTGATCACAACTAAAGAGCTTTTGATAATGGTTAACAAACTCTTGCCACCTCCATCTTGAAGAGCTGAAATAGCATTACATGCATTATTCATTGGCAGATCTGTAAGCCCAACATCAGCTATAATATAGTTGAATTCTTCTCGAATACTCTGAGATATAGTCACCCCCACTTTCTTCTCAGCCTGATACCATAAAATATTCCAATCCCCGGTAGTAATCCATAGCCCATCCACAGAATTGCATTGAACCAAGCCATTCCACAAAACTGCCTCAAGCCTCTTTTAATGCTTATTCACACTCACATTTTCTCCTAATATCTATCATAGTGTCCCTTTGTGCATGTAGATTAGTAGGCTTTAAGTATATTCGATTAATCATTAGTTGGCTTATCCTCTCTTCTTGCATTGTGTTTTCATAATGTTCCACAAACAAATATGTTTCTGAACCAATTGAAATGACTTGCGCATCAATTTTGAATTCAAAACTTACATTAGTGGTTAGCATTTATCTTTTTCCTTGAAACATCAAGACAAAAGTCCCATGGCGCACGCTATTTTCTTGTTATATACTGTAGATTCAATTCATGAACCTATGTTTGAAATATACTCATGAGTTTAGAATTTCAAGAGACGCTTTGGTAAACAGAGTATTTAAGATAGGTATTAATTGTATATATTGTATATAATTAAAGAATGCAATGCTCAAAAGAGTGTCATTTCAATTGGAGAGAAAGGAGACGATGTTGCTTTTAGAGTTAAAGCTAGATGGGTGAATCTAACTGGTATTTTTGGAGTATCCTGTGATTTGTTTAGCATAATTTTTTTAGTAATCGCAGAAGAGATCATGAATACTGACCAAGCTTTATGGGCTTAACATTGGAAAGTCAAAGATGGTGTGAGTAGCATATTTTTTCCAGTATTTTTGAGAGAGATACATATATATAGAGAGAGAGAGAGAAGGGATGACCATGGCAATGAAATATACACGCACATATCTAGTGTGTCAAGACAAAAGGATTGAGTTAAATATACAGCTCTATTAGGATATTAAGTCATGTGTTCACAATTTTTTATGCAATACTGTGGTTGTAAATAGAACGAAGTGTCTTAAGTCGTCTATCTACAACCAAAAGGAGATGATTGAGATGAAGAATAGTAAAAATAGGCTGCAAATCTTTCAATCTCAATCACGTCCATATATGACTGATTGACCATTATGTTTGATTTCAATTTTAACCACTCTGAACCAATTAATCAGTAGGCTCGTGTGAATAATTATCCAATTAAACTATTCTAACCACATCAGTATAACAATGTAAATCAGACATAAGACTAACGAAATATAACAACACTCATATTTCATAGTCACTTGGACCTGTTTGGCATACATTTGTAAAACATTTGCGTTTTTACGTTTTTGTTTTTGCCAAAAACAGAACAACTGTATTTGTTATGAGTGTTTTGAATAGTAATTAAAAATATTTTTCATAACGAAAATGTGTTTTAAGTTTTTTATATTTTTTTCTGCTACAGTAACTAAAATACAATAAAAACACCAAAATGGTGTTTCCAATTTCGACTCAAAATTTTAAAAGTTTTGCCATTATTCAAAACACAACCAAGCGATACCAAACACGTTTTGTTTTTACAGTGCTGAAACAAAACAGAAAAAATAAAAACAAAATGCATGCCAAACAGGCCATTATTTATTCATATGCAAACACTTATCTTTCGTATTCACCGTTTGAATTTAGCTTTAATCAAGTCATTTTAGGGTCAAAATTCAAGTAGGGTCCACTGAGATTTTGGACCGGTTCGGGATAGAATGCGTTCCTCTCCGCAAGTAGATGAGAGTAGCATATTTACTTTAGTCAAATTTGTTTCAGAATGAGTGAGAAAATGGTTTCAAAAGTGAGGTGTTGAACCTACATATGCAAACACTTATCTTTCGTATTCACTGTTGGAATTTAGCTTTAATCAAGTCATTTTAGGGTCAAAATTCAAGTAGGGTCCACTGAGAATTTGGACCAGTTCGGGGTAGAATGCGTTCCTCTCTGAAAGTAGATGAGAGTAGTATATTTACTTTAGTCAAATTTGTTTCAGAATGAGTGAGAAAATGGTTTCAAAAGTGAGGTGTTGAACATAGTTGATTGTAATTTTAACTTGTCTCACATAGAAAAAATAGCAAAAATAATAATATTAATTAATTATAATATCTTTTTCACAAATATGGTTGAGATAATAAATTGGCAATAAGAACAAAAATCTTAGAAACCTCAATATGCACCTATTGTGATGAGGAAGAAAACAGACAAAAATACCTACAAAACTCACTATTAGTTATTTAATTCAAATACAGTACTTCTAAACAGATACTCTCTTAAACGTGAGTATAAGTTGTGTCTCTATTTTGTTAATTAAAAAAAAAGTACTAAAACTCAAAAAAAAAATTGTACTTTTAATAATAGTATATATATATAAAGAGAGAAGGGATGAGTATGGCAATGAAACATAAATGCATATAGATGTGTGTAGACTCCATGACAAGAATCAAAGGATTGAGTTAAATCTACACAATTTTTTACACAATACCATTAAGTTGTCTATTGTTAGAGATCCATTTTTGTCTCACATCTGATTCGGATAAGAAAGATAATAGGTATATATCGGTCGATAGGTAGGACTATTGAACAACTTAGGCTTTTGGATCATTGGTAAATATCCGATCCGTTACAGTTAGTATTAGAGTCAGATCAAATCATTGATTTGATGTCACACCAAGTGCCCCCAGGTAGGCAGGGTGGTCCGACCGCAACGAGATCCTTGATCCGGTGTCACGCCAAACATCCAGTTCTGAAGTCCGAGTCTGCCTCCCGGATAGGCAGGGTGTTCCGACCGCAATGAAGGTGTTATGAGTTCGGATAAGAGAGAATGTTAGAGGAAGCGTCTGACTTGTTACAACCACAACCAAAAGGAGACAGAACACCAAGCGCCCCCCGAGTAGGCAGGGTGGTTCGATCGCAATGAGATCGGACACCTATTACAACCACAACCAAAAAGAAACGAAACACCAAGCGCCTCTTGGGTAGGCAAGGTGGTCCAACCGCAACGAGATCTTTGAGGGGTAGGCAACACTACCCAACAGCTTAGGCTTTTGGATCATTAGTAAGCGTCTGACCTGTTATAACCATAATAAAAAAGAGACGAAACACCAAGCGCCCCCTGGGTAGGCAGGGAGCCCGACTTGTTACAACCACAACCAAAAGGAGACAGAACACCAAGCACTTCCCTGGTAGGCAGGGTGATCTGACCGTAACGAGATCTTTGATCTAGTGTCACGTTAAGTGCTTGACTCGGAGGTTCAGGTCTACCTCCTGGGTAGGCAGGGTGGTCCAACTGCAACGAGGGCGTTGTGAGTTCGGGTGGAGGAAAATGTTAGAAGTTTATTTTTGTTCTATATCGGATTCAGATGGAAAAGAGAATGAGTATATATGGATGGGGTGAACAATATTATTCAAAAGGTTAAATTTTTAAATCATTAGTAAACATCTGAGCCGTTACAATCACAATCAAAAGGAGATCGAAATTATTAATCAATCTCAATCAATATTTTGATCGTTCAAATTTTCTAAGATTAGTGTCAATTACACAGGACTCTTTATGTAGGGTGTAAAGTCGGCGGGCTCAATTCGAACTCGTCCCGATAATTTTAGGGTCTGCGTTTGCTATTTCAAAATTTGGGTTGGAGCTGGGTTGCCATTTTCCAGCCCGAGTCCATTTCGGGTTACAATGATTTTAATCCGACCGAACCCGAATTGCATATTTTCATATTGTTATTCAAAATTTTCCGATTAAATCTAACCCTTTAATTATTTCATCAAACGGTCTGTATGTATCTGTGTGTAGATATATTCTTGCTCTAACAAGAACAGAACCCTAACCTTAAGCCATGAGAACCCCACTGCTGAGAATCGTCTCACCGTCGCCGATGTTTGTGATGTGAGTTTGGGTAGGTTTTCTTTTGAGGGTTTAGATCTGGAGGAGGATGGGTTCGAAGGCCCGACGTATGGGGCTGATTTGGGGGATTTGGTGAGAGATTTGGGCCACTGTAGAGGGGTTTGTGAAGAAGAAGCAGAAGAGGGCCAGTGAAGAGGGGCTTTCGATTTCCCTGCCACCGATTTAAACTGTATAATGATGGATGGTGGATGGTGGATGGGTCTTATTTCCAGAGTTCTCGATGGCTTAAAGTAGCGTCCAGAAATGGATGCCTTAAAAGTAGGTTCTTTTTCTGAACCACGAATGAAGAACTGGAATTTGGGCATTTTAATCTGAGGCCTCGTCAAGAATGGATTGGTGGCAAATGGGTTGTTGCTTTCATGGTATGCCTTTTTATGCTTACATTTTTTTTGAATGTTACATTCACAATTTTCTATATTCTTTAAATGAATTACGAATTCCATCTTAGAAAGTTCTCTCATGTTGTTGTGTTCTGTCACTGTTCAATATATTTATCACATTTTTCATCTGTTTTGCTTAATATGTGAATGGTTGAACTTTAGGAAAAAAAATGATGTGTTTTGCCGCGTCCATATTGCATAGTAAAACATTTTGCATTTGCACAAAAGCAGCTGAAGAAGAACTTTACTGGAGTTCTTGGTACCCTGCTGTTATTGTTGGGCCGATGTGGAATGGGAAGTATTTAGCAGAATTCCAAACGCTAATAAATGATGATGAAGCAGGACTATTCTTTTACAAGAGGTAGATGCACTGTGCATGAGACATTGTCCCCCCTTCAAGGAAGTGACTGATAGTTGATGCTTGGTATAACTATGGTTGGTGGCTTGGTGATGTCTGCAGAGTTCTTGAGGGCTCAAAGTACACAGTCTATATCAGGTTCACGAATATGGAATTGGAATTTCAAGTTTTCAACATTCTAATTGGAGGCCTCATCAAGAATGGACCGACGAAAATGGATCATCACTTCCAGGGTAATATTTCCATATCCTGTTAGTTGCAAAAATTTAAAGAGTCAAATGTTGATTTGAATTCTAGTGTAGAAATCATTGCTTTGATAAGTACAATTGGTACAAAAATACAATTTATTTTCCACATAACTAAAACCAGAGATCACTGCTTAAGTAATACCATTCTTGTATCATTGCTAATTATCTCAGTACTATGCTGTTCTCAATTTGGCATTTAGGTTGTCTGGAATGAATACTGTCATTCTGGTTGAGTTGGAGCAAATCCAAAAAATGAGCTGCCATTCAGGTGTTTCAGAAATGATGCATGGACAGATATTATATGACGAGATGCTCCTACTTTTAAGAAATTAAAATGCCTGTTGATCCAACCCGATTTACCTTTGGCAATTTGTTTTATTGTTTATAATTCACTGCGATTAATTTCTGAGATTAAAGTAACAGTCAATAGCTCTTAGGTTACATTAACCAATATCTAATCTGGATGTCTGTTTTCTCCTTTCAGGTTCGGAACTTATGGTAATTGAATGATAGTGCACATCCCAGCCTGCAATCTGATCAAGTACAGAATGCTTCCTCGAATGTTGATCAATCACTAGCCACTATTAAATGGATTCATAGGGTGCGTGTTGGGAAGCTGCTGCTCTCCTGCACTCCTACAAAGTTGTCGGATCAGATAGTTTTATTGGTTTTTCCAGCACACCTGTTATCCCGGTGGCTGAAATACTGACTTCCCTTGTATTTAGGAGCTGATATGATACAGTGAAACTTGCAAGGAGTTCTGTAGGCTGTAAGTATTTATGTTTTTAATCTTGTATCCAGGTTTTTAAATACCTTACCTTAGCAGACTATTAAGCCTTTGATGTGAATACATATGCTGCAGTAACTTCTAGCTGGAGGTCTAAAACTGATTAGGTAAAGGTCTTGCACAGGCCAGTCTTAGTGTTGAATGTGATTGTCCCCCCGTACAAGGGTTGCACAGGCCAGCCTTAGTGTTGACTATGAATATAGGGTTAGTCTATGACATGTTCCTACAAATCTTTACAAATGATTGATTGAATTTATGTTTTCAGAAGAGAGCTTTGAGAATTCAATCTATGTTTTTCATAGACATTATACACTGTAATTGAGTGATTCAAAGGAAATAGCACACCAGATACTATCAAACAAAACATCAAGCACGTAATACAGCATTACTTTCCCACAAATTCAAGGGAGTTTGTCTTGGACGTGTTTTATTTTTTAAGGTGCTGGTGGAGCTGGTGGAGGAGGCGGTGGGATGCCACGAGCACGAGCAGGAGGTGGCGGTCCTAGGATGCCACGAATGCCTCGAGCAGCAGGTGGCGGAAGTCCTAGGATACGAATGCCACGAGCAGCAGGTGGCGGTGGCGGAGGCGGAAGTACTAGGATAGGAATGCCACGAGCAGCAGGTGGCGGTGGCGGAAGTACTAGGATAGGAATGCCACGAGCAGCAGGTGGCGGTGGCAGAAGTACTAGGATAGGAATGCCACGAGCAGCAGGTGGCGGTGGCAGAAGTCCTAGAATAGGAATGCCACGAGCAGCAGGTGGCGGTGGCAGAAGTCCTAGAATAGGAATGCCACGAGCAGCAGGTGGCGGTGGCGGAAGTACTAGGATAGGAATGCCAGGTGGCGGTGGCGGAAGTACTAGGATAGGAATGCCATGAGCAGCAGGTGGTGGAGGTCCTAGAATGCGAATGCCACGAGCAGCAGGTAGCGGAGGTCCATGAATGCCACGAGCAGCAGGCACCAGTGGAAACAGCAGAGGCAGAGGAAGAGGAGGGGCAGGCGTCAGTCGAGGCAGTGGCGGAGGTCCACGAATGCCACGAGCAGCAGGCGCCAGTGGAGGCAGCAGAGGCAGAGGAGGGGCAAGCGCCAGTGGAGGTGGCGGCTGCAGAGGCAGAGGGGCAGGCGCCAGTGGAGGCGGCGGAAGCGGCTGCAGAGGAGATGAGTCTGGAGGAGAGTCATACAACCCGTCTTCCACGTCTTTAAACACTTGAAGACGCCTTCTTTGTCTGGGTCTCTTTACCAGCTCCTCCGGTAAATCCTATATTTTTGGAATATAAAAAAAAATAAAAATAAAATAAGTTATTAGAATTAGGCTCCATAATGCAACTTCTAACAAAATTTATTTTTTGCTAAGAAAATCTACAAATCCATCAATTTTAACTCATATTTGATGATTTAAGCTATAAGCACTAACACACCAAACTACAAGTTAATTTCTCACTCTCTATCCTTATCTAAATCACTATCGGTTAAATGAAAATTAATCAGCATTCATTTGATTAGCTACAGATATAACATCTTAGTAAGTTTACCTCATCCATGTCAATCTCAATCTCAGCTTTGGTAATCTTCTTCTCCTCAGCTTTGGCAGGCGCCAGTGGAGGTGGCGGCTGCAGAGGCAGAGGGGCAGGCGCCAGTGGAGGCGGCGGAAGCAGCTGCAGAGGAGATGAGTCTGGAGGAGAGTCATACAACCCGGCTTCCACGTCTTTAAACACTTGAAGACGCCTTCTTTGTCTGGGTCTCTTTACCAGCTCCTCCGGTAAATCCTATATTTTTGGAATATAAAAAAAAATAAAAATAAAATAAGTTATTAGAATTAGGCTCCATAATGCAAATTCTAACAAAATTTATTTTTGCTAAGAAAATCTACAAATCCATCAATTTTAACTCATATTTGATGATTTAAGCTATAAGCACTAACACACCAAACTACAAGTTAATTTCTCACTCTCTATCCTTACCTAAATCACTATCGGTTAAATGAAAATTAATCAGCATTCATTTGATTAGCTACAGATATAACATCTTAGTAAGTTTACCTCATCCATGTCAATCTCAATCTCAGCTTTGGTAATCTTCTTCTCCTCAGCTTTCATATCCTTATCAGGATCCTGTAAATTCTAGAATTATTTAAATTTTAGAATATGTATATACGCACACATATCAAACTTAGAACTTCCGTTCCTAAATTTACCGCATCAGAACTCGTATTCTTATCTTTGCCATTCGTCTTGTCTTGATCAATGTTAGCAACAATCTTAGAATTCTGTACAATCAAAATGTCAAAATTTCAGAATTATATATATATATATATATATATATATATATATATATATATATATATATATAACTCAAACCAAGAGTAATCAGTTGAAGCCTAAAGAACATCACAGGAACTCGCGAATTTGTTACGTACTGGTTTCTTGATCCATTTCTCTTTATATATATATATATATATAACTCAAACTAATAGTAATCAGTAAACTAAAGAACATCACAGTAACTTTCGAATTTGTTACTCGTTATAGATATATATATAAAACGTGTAATCAGTGGAAGCCTAAAGAACATCACAGGAACTTGCGAATTTGTTACCTCGTCAGTACTTCGTCAGGTTTCTTGATCCATTTCTCTTTATATATATATAACTCAAACTAACAGTAATCAAATAACATCACAAGAAGGAAGCCTAAAGAACATCACAGGAACTTGCGAATTTGTTACCTCGTCAGTACTTCGTCAGGTTTCTTGATCCATTTCTCTTTATATATATATATATATATATATAACTCAGACTAAGAGTAATCAAATAACATCACAGGAAGGAAGCGTAAAGAACATCACAGGAACTTGCGAATTTGTTACCTCGTCGGTACTGGTTTCTTGATCCATTTCTCTGGTCTCTCGGTAGTCACTACAGTCCATGTGAATGCTTTGGTATATTTATAGGCGCGAGTCCGGAGTTTTTTTAAAACCTTTAAGTTCTAAATTACTGATTCTTCCATTTATGCCCTTACTGAATTATAAAAATTCTTGTTACATTTAATTCAGTTACTACACGTGCACTATTTCCACAATCCCTCACCACCATTAACCGAGGATGATCACAAAAATCTCAATACCACCATCTCTTAGACAAACCTAGGGCCGGCCTTGCCCCAGGCGGTCTTGCCTAGGGCACCAATTTAACCAAATTCAATACCATTACTGAATCTCATTTTTTTTTTTTTAAAAAAAAAAAATTATTAACTATGATTCATTTTACCAAACTCAATACTATTGGGCATCATTTAAAAAAATATTTATTAATCAAACCTAATATTACTAAGTCTCATTTTAAAAAAATAAAAATTTATTAACTATGGTCCATGTAACGAAACCCATACTACTAGCCTCGTTTTTTTTCAAAAAAAAATAATACTAACTATTGGACCAATTACTCTTTTAGGGTTTGCATTTTTTCTCTTTTTTTTTCTTCTTTCCTCACAACTTGTTTTCTCTCCTTTTCTTCTTCTTTCTTCATTGCCAGCAACAACCAACGGCTATTTCATATGGAGATTGTGGTGCACCAATACTCAATACTATGGTTCATTTTACCAAACTCAATACTATTGGGCCTCATTTAAAAAAAAAAATTATTAACCAAACCCAATATTACTAAGTCTCGTTTTAAAAAAATAAAAATTTATTAACTATGGTCCATGTAACGAAACCCATACTACTAGCCTACTTTTTTTTCAGCATTTGATACGCAACAATGGAATGCCAATATTACCTTTTTTGATCCATTCCTTTGCTTGGTAAGAAAAAAAAGTGAGAATGACCATTCGGCGTCATTCCTTTTGAATGAAAAAAATGAAAATTCATTCCACTACTCAACCCCAATAAACATTAAAAAAAAAAATTAGTTACCAAAAATAAAAAAATCATCATTCCATTCCTGCATCATTTCATGTTTGAAACTAAACAATAGGATGAGAATGATCATTCCATTCCATTCTCATTCTCATTTAATTCTCACTTTAATGGAATACTCATTCCATTCCATTGTTACATACCAAACATAGCATTAGGGTTTGCGTTTTTTCTCTTTTTTTTTTTTTTCTTTCCTCACAACTTGTTTTCTCTCCTTTTCTTCTTCTTTCTTCACCGCCAGTAGCAACGAACGGCTATTTCATATGGAGATTGTGGTGCACCAAAGTTCAATTCGTCTCTTAAGTAAGGTTCTCTCTCATTTTGGTCATTTATCTTAGATAAAACTCGTCTGAATTCTTTCCTGAATCCTGACTGGTGATCTAGCCTAATCATATGCTGACATCTTTTGATCCACCCTTTTTTGGGGGTTAACCAGTTCTGCTACAAGTCCAATGACGCCCTCTTTCAGTGCCTCAAATATTCTTGTGCACACAGGGTGTATGAATTCCATCGATGCTCACTGTCAAGAACATCTCGCAACCGGCACACTGGACTCTATTTGTCGCCCAGTGATTGTGGGGCGGACAAAGGAGGAGGTACTAAAGGCACCCCCATTATCTTGAACTCCACTTACTGTGCTGTTATTTTCTGCAATATTTATTTCTAGAAATATGTAGTACGTTATATACAATCTGAGTATGGGATGAGAGAACTAATAGAGAATCATGGTTTGATTTTGGAGCGGCAAAGAGCTGGTTTGAGGTCTTTCTCAGTGCCCTCTCTCTCCCCCCTTTATTTTTCTTCATCTATTCTTACAAAAGGAATACCATGATTCCCTTGACACTTGAGATGTGTTGTGACTTATGAGTATCAAATCATCTACACCCATTACTGGAAATAATAGGTTATCGAGCTTCATTTCCTTTCATTTTTTAATTTCTTTATTTATAATTAAAGAAGAGGTATCATTGGACCAATTACCGGTTGGGAGGCATCTTTCTACATCCTCATGGTTTGTCATGTGCTTTCTGGTGTTTGAGCAGGTTTGATTGAGAGAGAGATGGAGAAGATCAATGGCGATCCTTTTATTGATGACCTTTTGATTGAGATCCTACTACGACTACCATTGAAACCTTTATTTGCTTTAAAGAGTGTTTCAAAAAGGTGGTATCGGATTATTTCAAGTCCTCATTTTCAACAGCGTTATCAATTTCAGAGGAACGAACAAGATGTTTCTCTTTCCACTCTTAGGCTTCTTCCAATCGAGAGAACAGGGATTCATTCATACCTACCAGTCCACAGTTGTCTAATGATGGGATTGTTCATTTCAAATTGTATGGTGATTTATTGATTGGTTCTTCCAATGGCTTGTTGCTCTACTATAACCACTTTTCATGGTTTACCGCATATGCAATCTTATCACGAGGGAATGGCTTTCCCTTCCTCCCTCACACAGGGATTGGGACCATATCAACCATGCAATTGGATTTGATGTCGAAGGAAAATCTGACCAGGATTGCAAATTGGAAAAATTCAAGTTCAAGGTGGTATGCATTGTGTTATCAAGTTTAACGTGTCCTAGTACGAACCTGCAAATGGAGGTTTTTTCTTCAGAAAATAAAATCTGGGTGGAATATACACTCGTAGCATCAATAGGAAGCATTTTGTTAAGACCTTTCGAGTATGCTGTGGTAATTAATGGGGTATACTACTGGTGGGAGCGCCTGAATCGAGTTGTAGCTTATGATTCTAATAGTAGTCAAGAAGTGGTTTATAACACTATAGCAGTTCATCAATTGCCGGAACGAAACATTGGCACAATCGAGCGCTCTTTTGTTTTGGGCGAGTCCAAGGACGGGCTACTCCAGTATGGCAGTAGTGATAGCTTCAAAATTGTAATATGGGTTCTTGATGGCATTGGTGTATACAACAAGTGGATTTTGAGACACACAGTAAGTTTCATGTTCATGTGCCATCAATACCCGGACATTATGAGCTCTTGTGATCTCATTTTGAGTAAAGAAGCTCTTCGAAATGAAAGGAATGCTAATGTTCCAGAGCTAGTGGCCTTGCATCCATTGAATCCCAATGTTGTTTTTATTCGGCTAGACAAGATGATCCTTTGCTATTGTCTATATAGTGGGTGTTTAAAGATAGTTCAGCTTCATGGCAACAACATGATGTTAGGAGAAAGGAGATTGCCATATGTGCAGTTGGAGAGGTGTAAGAGATTATTTCCTTACTTTTTACCAACCTGGGCTTCTTTTCTTCTTTAATTCCCCTGTGGGCTTCTTTTAGCACTGCAGATTGCATAGCCTGGAAGCAGCATTTTGATCAAAGAGAACTATAGGCATCAATAGAAATGATGGTATGGATTTTATATTGGCACTTCATGATGTGTTCAACTATTACTTAAAATTTTTTTGATTGGATAAAGGTTAGTTTGAATTGTGCATTTGATGTCATTATTCATGAGAGATGCTAAGGGGGATATGGTTGGAGATATAGCCTGCAAAAAAAGCATCTTTAATGGCTGGAACAGTTTGTGAATGGTTACTTTTTAGTAGTTATTTGGTAAGTCTAAATACTGAAAGAGTTAGTATTGAATTACTGATAGTTACAGATTTTTAAAAGCTCAACTTGTGGAATTGAAAATTTAACATAACGTTAAGCATTCAACAACAAAAAAAAAAACTTAGGCTATGTTTGGCTTAATGGAATTAGAATTGGAATTGGTGGGTGTGAAAGTTTAGTATTGAATTACGTATAGTTATATATTTGAAAAGCTTAACTTATGGAATTGAAAATGTAACATGACGTTAAGCATTCAACAAAAAAAAAAAAAAAAACTTGGGCTATGTTTGGTTGAATGGAATTAGAATTGGTGGGTTGTGAAAGATTTAGTATTGAATTACTGATAGGTATAGATTTTGAAAAGCTCAACTTGTGGAATTGAAAATTTAACATAACACTAAGCATTCAACAAAAAGAACTTGGGCTATGTTCGGCTCCATAGAATTGGAGGATTGGAATTAAAAGAAAAAAATATATTTTAAAAAATTTTTGAAATATCAACAAAATCTTCTCTAATTCAATCCATTCTAATTTCAAGATTCTAATTCCATGCAGTCGAATACAGTTTTAGTCTTCCTAATCTTCGTTAGTTACCATGTAGTATGTGATCAAGAGTTACTGGGCTCATGGCTCTTTAGACTTGGGAACATATTCATGAACATGACTCATTTATTAGAGTTAAATACTTTGCGCTCGAATTCCTCATCTGTTGGTTGCCCATTGGTTCATTTATTAGGGGTTGTTTGAATTTATTGTTAATTTTTTTCATTACAAATTTGATTTCAAACTCAAGTTTGAGCTCAAGCTCAAGAATGGAATCAAACTTGATTAAACAATTCAAGCTCAAAAACTCTTATATGGACTCGACTCAAGCTTGACAATCAAACTTGAGCTCAATCTCAACAGCCAATCCTAAGCAAGTCATGTAAAGGTATTCTTTTCTCACATAGAATGTCTATACGGAATGATGTTGAGGTTAATAAATGAGTGCAAGAACGTCACAAGCCACTGGTCTTTTTTATTTTAAACCAACGCTATCAGTAAAAAAAGTCTCTCTAAGTAATTTTTTTTATCAATGAGATTGAGAAGAAATGACATAATAATGAGAAAGGTATATGAATTTTCTTTTCCTATTACTTAAAATATGACATGATTAGCAATGACAATCGAATATAAATTAATAATATTACGCTTTGTTATGCTCTCTCTAAGTTTAATTACAAAATATTGATTCAACAACGTAAAACAATTTTAGAATTTTTTGAAATTCTTAATTTGATTTTAGTATGATGTAATCTACTTAAATGATTTGAAACAACTTTTACTTTCTTTATTTTTATTTATATTGTATTTTTTGAGCCCTTACTTTATCTAAATGAAATTAACTGATAAAAGTTTTATATATATCTATATAATAAAGATAAAGGGAGAGAAAAAAGAGAGAAAGAAAGATTTATCTTGATTCATTAGAAATTGGATTTCTAAGGAAACTTCTTGTTGAGTTACCTACTTACTTAAAAACTAATAAATTCTACCAAGACATTCACCGAGAAAGTAGAAGCTATTTAGGAACAGATGAAATATTTTCTACTTTTAGGAGCAAACATAAAAAAATTAATTACTTTTTTAAAAAGTTTAAATTGTAGAAGACTATTAGTATAAGGATTGTGGTATAACTTTTAACAATAATATAAAAATATAGATTTACGAAAACACAAATACATATCGGTAAGGGAAAACACACACATAATTATTTTAAATCAATTGATTGTAAGATTTTATTTTTGTTTTTACGGTAGATTGAAATAGAATTCCATATTATCAAAGACTTAGATTGATTAGCTTAATTAAAATTGGGATAGATTAACTGATTGAAACTTATCCTCAAACCCTCCAACCCGTCTAAGTAACTTTTACCCATAACGTCTCGGAAGCAAATCAGATCAAAATGAGTGGGTTTGTGACACTGTGTGGCTTCAGTGAAATTCACAACACAAAAAGTCAAGGTAAAGTCATCGTTGACTAGACTACAACATAGTGTCGTAGAAATTTTCACTACATTGAAATGAACGGCAAAAGGCAAGACAAAAATTTGCCGGCTTTGAAGTATAAAAAAATTGTTTAGCTCAAGAAGCGTTTGGCATTCTTCTCTCTACGGATCGATCAATTTCAAGGGCCAAACTCTTTTCTGAAACTCACTCTCACTCTGTGTATTGCACTTTTTCAGGTAATTTAACTCATCCCTTTCATTCATTTACTGATATATATATATATATATATATATATAAACACACACATATATATTCTTTCTTTCTTAGTCAAAATGTTTAATTGGCATGATTGGTTGGTGTGATGATGTATTAGTGTTTTATTGTTCTGGATATATCAGTATGATCCTTTGGAGTTAATACAAGAACTTAAATTCGCATGATGATTCCAGAGCAACAAACATGTCCTTAGTTAATTCTCTAATATGTCGTGGTTTCATGGGATTTTAGATTCTTGAAACCATAAAATATGAAATATATTCGGGTTTATTTAGCTTAAGTGGTATAATTCCTCGAGTGTGTGTCCTACTTATAGAAAAGAGAAGGTCTTTGGCTTTCATTAATGATTATTTTATTTCACTAGGTCGTTATTTTCTTATTATTCATTTTGTTTTCCCTTATAAAGGATTATGTGCCTGGTTCTGCCAATTCCGTTTGATCATGTCAATGCACCTTTCCTTTCAAGAATTCCTCTTTTTTCCGTTTTAAATGATCATGTATGGTTGTTTGGCACATATATATTAGTCTTCTAATAATTAGTTGAGAAAATTTTATGCTTATTTTCTAGGAATTTTGGATTTTAAAGCATCAAGACATATATGGCTTAAATTTACTTCAGTGATACTTAAATTAAGGGTATGTTTTCACTTGGGTATATAGATGAATGAGAATCTAAACATTAGGAGAGTGGAAATGAGTGAATAGTGAAAACTGAAGGCATGGAGATATCCTAGTGATGGTTTTGCAGTCTTAAATTAGTCATCATTGAGGATGGGGGAATGGAACAGGACATTATTCCATGAACTAGAGCTTGGTATTATAAGTAAATTGTGCATTTGAAATGTTTCTTAATTGTCGACCAAATTAGATGACAAGCTTTAGAAGATGGCTTCAAGGTTAGCCGTAATTTGTGGTACTAAATGCAGGGTGGAAAATGTAAAATAGAGTGTGGTGATCTCTTAGGTTGTGATCATTTAGTAAGCAGTGCAAAATTCTCTAGTGTTATTGGCTTCAAAGGATTTGGTTTTCAGTTTGTTGGGAGTGCAAAAAGTGTTTTGTGAAGAGTGCAAATGTTCATTTGCGGATATACAACATAACTTGATTTCACACTACCTAACCCCTGCAATGAAAGGATATATTGTCATTGCTGCGCTCTTCTAGTCTCATATTACCTTTCCTCACCTTCGACACTTGTAAACAAGTGCCCTTACTATCTTTTGTGTACTTTGTTAACCACTTCTCTGGTAATACCAATTTGGAATTACATCATCTGATATCCGGGTGTCTATAATTCCATAAAGCTAGGATATGTCTAAAATTACAATAATTGGGATGGCTAATGTTCCCATAGCATTGAGAGTACATTCATCTAGTTGCTTTTTAGCATTGGATTTTGGTTCAACTTCACACTTGTGAAAATTTGGCAGATAATAAGGAATACATAATTGATCCAAAAAATAAACAAGATATAGGTTCCAACTCATAACATTTTTCGAAATATAAATACGAATGATACCATGCATTAGTATGTTTACAGATAATTATGTAGATCTACAATAATAAGTAGTTTGAACAAGCTAACCTTACAAAATAAAACTCAAACAACATCAAGCTAAAAGAAACAAAGAGAACATGAATCTAAAAATAATACAGAGAAGAGATGGTGTTTTCTGGCACCAAATGCAGTAGATATGCTTTTGGTGGAAACTTGTATGACTGGCGAGTTGTCTCACGATGCATGGCCTATACATCCAAGTGGATTGGAAATGTCGTGAAATTAGCTCTAATGGTCCCCACTTTTGTCTGACTCTTTGAGACTTGAATTGGGCTGCTAGTAATTAGCTAATTTAGAATTTACTTTCAAATATATTGAGGACTTTGTGGTTCCATAAAGAAGAATCTTTATAGCATTGTTGGGAGGCAACTTTAATTTCTCCAATTTTCGGTTTGCTGATACTTTCCAAGCTTGGGCCTACCCTGTTAACATTTCCTCTAAGATGCATTAATAATTCGCAATTGTTGCATGATGGCCAAATTTACTATGAAATCTGTGCCCAAAAGTGCCTGTGAACCTTACTCTACCTTATTACTGGATGTCTGGGTTCTAGCTCTGTCTCTGCAGGTGACAACCCTCTGTTTCTGGGTGTTATTCTGATCCGGGATTTGACATAAAGCTTATGATATTTCCTAGGAAAAAAATAATGTATATATACATATGGATGCTTATTTAAATAACTTCCTCTATACTGTATAGATTTTTTGATAAATCCAGTTCCCTAAATAAATTTGGGTATGCATGCAACGCATATATTCATGACACTTAAAATATCATTCACCTTTTCCTTCCACAAGGTTTCAGCCTGAATCCCCTTTGTGCTATTTCCAACTTTATTTGAAAGTCCATTCTATGCAATGAACATGATTATATTTTGTCAGTGTGAATGAAAAGTTAATAGATTCTGCTTCAATCATACTCTTCTTTCTCTGTGTGAATGAAGAGCAGAATCCGAAATGACCCAAATAATGTCTTGGTGGTGGGCAGTTTATTCTTAGTAATGATTAAAATTCCTCACTGAAATTATACGTTATCTCCTTCTAGCTTCAAGTTTGCAGGGGCTATGATGAGCCACTGTTGAAGCTTCTTCTGCTAAATGTTGATCAGAAACACATGGCGTATTCTTTTTTATTGAATTCAGCATCTTATCATCAGTGATAACTCCTTGTCTACTAACAATACTGAGTAAGTTCCCTTTCTGCCTGTTCACACTTCACTCCATAAGCATTGATGATTTGATGACATTGTCTCTAGCAAAACAACAGCTGACAAATGATTCTTTTTGTAGAATCAACTTTTAAGGCTGGAAGCTCCTTATTTTTTAATACCCTAGTCTAATTTTTATCCCTAAGAGAATTTTCTTCACCTAACCCTGGAAGATATGCTTCCTATGTTTACCTCAAGTTTGGATATTTCACTTCTTTTGATCTTTGTCCTTTGATCCAATCATATCTTCTCATATTTAGCTTAGGAATTGTTTGCCTTGTCCACTGATGACTTTTCCATGTATTGAATTTCTTGCTAATCCACACCACCCCCATTTCTGCTGTTTCATATTTTTCCTTCTTCACTGTCTACTTTCTAAAAGTATCATAATTTATGAATTATGAACTTCCTTGGAACTATTTCAAAATGTGTAGTCTGATATCTCTGGGATATTGTAGCCATTCAATTGCAAATTATCTTCCTAAAGATGGTGACATTATGACTTTTAAAAAAGGTTGGATGTAGGCTTTGCTTGAAATTTTTCGGAAATGTTGAGCCTCATTATCAGCAACTTCTTGGCAAATTATTGATTAGGACATACAAAAGAAAAGTGATGATCGGTTCATGCTAGTGTTTATGACCCATTGAAGTGTGGTTTTGAGGGGAAGCAGATTCTAGATGTAAGTGTCCTCCAAAACTACTAGGCTGCAGGGGCCAAAAGGTCACACTCAATCTTGCTATTTAGGTCCTAAGACAACTGCTAATTAATTATTGTGAAATTTAGGTTGATTTATGGTGAAAAAGAAAAGCCCTTCAGTCAAAGAGATCATATCTTTAGTCTTAAGTATGTGATTTTGGTGTTGAAAGACAAAGTGGTACATGTGTCTCATAGAAGTTACTTTTGCAGTGGTCTTGCATAGTTAACTGCCATAATAGGCTTTTCATACGCTAGTTATACAAACCTCATGCCTTTTTGCTCACAGTTGGTGCTTTGAACACTTATTCCTTTCATTTTTTCGATCAGTACACCTCGACAAGCAGAATTGTGATTACTGTAGGTGGCTTCTTCAATTAGTAACAATTTAAAGTGTTTGCTTTGTAGACCTTATATGCCAGGGATTTCAAATTCTTCATCAGTGAACTGAAATTCAATATTCTTGGGAAGTTTGTGTACATTTCCAGTTGGAATGAGTTTGCAATATTCATTGTGGCTTCTAAATGTATACCAATCATTTGATGAGGTGATTGATTCCCTATCACTTAAATAATGTACTAAACCTAAGCATCTGGGTGTATGATTGCTTAAAGTAAACTATTAGATAAAATTATGCTTTGCTGGAATCGCTGTTAAACTATTAGAGCAAATAATGCTTTGCTGGAGTCACTGTTAAAGAAATTTTAATTTTAATATCCATGGTATGTTAAATCCTTCTTGACAGTTTCTAAGGTTTTTTGTTGAGCACGCTTTGCTGATACCTAGGAATGGCAACAGGCAAGGAGAGAGCCAATAAAGACCCAGTGATGGCAATTGCCTCCACTCAACTTCTTTTTAATTTTAATTTTAATTTTCTTTATATATTTTCCAATAATTTCAATGTTGGCCCCTCAAAATTTCCAAAACCGCTTTATTCTTCACCATGGTTATTGTCTTTGGGCCTCCAGCCAATATATATTGAAAACCATAAGCCCGTTCCAATTTATAAACATTCGAAATTCAAACCCAAAACTAATGGTTGAGATCTATTTACCATTAAAAAAAATAGAAATGAAAAGGTTCATATATTGTGTAGAAAGTTAAAACACAAGAAGCCGTGGAGTTCAGAAAAATGTTATATATGAAAAATATGAAGAGAGGGGAGGCTCTGATGGAGATCGACGTGATATGAAGGTTGCTTATTAAATTAGGACAAACTAGTGTATCTTGGAAGAGTTCCATAAAAATAACTAGCGATTTATGATCCTAACTACTTTACATAATGCATATAAATAATTTTATTATTATTCCTTTGTTATCATCTTGCCAGTAGAATTTTTTTTTTTTTTTGTATTTTGTGTTTCTTATCCTAGTAATATCCTTTGTGTGCATTTTCTCACTTTTAATTTATTCATGGTTCCCAGAGACTCATTACAAAAACATGATGAGTAAGTCGATGGCAAACAAGAGCTCAAGGTTATTAAGGTTGGTAGAAGAAAGAGCATTGTCAAAAATGGAGGAGAAAAAGAAGCAACAAGAGAAAGACAAAAAGAAGCAACAAGAGAATCTTGTACCCTATCTTCCAAAAGAATGCATCTACAGTATCCTTGTGCAAATTCCTCCTGAATCCCTTCAAAGGTTGAGGTTTGTTTGTAAGCCATGGTATAAAATGGTTAACAGCTCTATTTTCATTGATGCCCACCTCCATCGCTCTGAAACAGTTTTAATCTTTCTAACTAGAGCTGTAAAAGGAAATCTTTACCCTTATTCTATTACTTCAATCCCTCAAGAAAAATCAAACACTTTCTCCGTTGAAGCTAACCTTTTTCAATCACAAGCCCTACCTCTATTTCAGCGACCACATATAGAGCCGAGATATGAGTTCTATATAAAATTCATGGAAATAAAAGATGGCAAGAGCACGATACAAGAGTTTAATGTGACTTGTTTGGGAATAATTAGAGCTACTTGCAATGGTTTAGTTCTGCTTAATAACAAAATAAACGAAGGGGGATTGATTATCCTGAATCCTGTGACTAAGAAGCTGATTTCACTTCCTTTAGGTACTATATATCCTCCCCACCAGGAATCATATGGGTTAGTATTATGCAATTCTACACGTGAATATAAATTGATACACTTATTTGAGGACGAAATGCGGTACATTGGTTGTGAAATTTTAGTTCTTGGGACAAAATCGTGGAGGATGGTGGATGGACCTCCTTTTGGACTTTTTAGTTGGTTGGGGAGCAACCCAGTTTCTGCAATTGGAGCTTTGCATTGGATTCCTGACATTGATCGCAGTGATTACCTGGTATCTATGTCAACGGATGATGAAAAATTCCACAAGACACCTCTCCCCAAAAGTAGTAGAAGTCACGATGGGATTGTTGAAATGGGTGGACTTCTTTCTTTTATGACTCATGAAGAAACATGCCATATTGATGTTTGGATCTTGAGAGGTTTAAATGGGGAAGATTGGATAAAGCAACATAGTATCACAGTAGGTTGCTCAATGGAAATGATTCCTCTTTATTGTTCAAGAGCCAAGGGTGAAATAATTTTCAAGGACAAAGATGGCTCTCTGTTTGCTTATGATTTTGAATGTATGAAAAAGGTTGACATGGAAAAGGGATTTCCGATCAACGGCCCCTACCTGCCTCACGTCAACAGCCTTGTGCCATGGCAGACTGAGGAAAAAGATCTGGATGGGGGTTACTAGTTCATCTTTTCCTTGAGTATTGCTAAAGACAAACCTTTCATTTAGTCTCGGAACTCTTTTTCCATGTAAGTGCTGACTTCTTCGTCTTTTAGTAACATGTTTATAGTGTGTTTGTGTGCTTGTGTTTGTGTATGTGTATAATTATGCATTTGTAAATAGTGAACTGCTTGTGACATTTTATTGGTTACCATTTCTGTACTTCATTATTGTACCATGTTTGCACCTAAGCTGTGTTTATCTTGCGGTAATGTGCAGTCACTTTGGAGTGCTTGCAATGGTCTTCTGTGTTCAATGCATCATTTCCTGTGCTGGTGAAACATTTGTCTCATTTAATAGAGATCTATAAACATCAAATGTCTCTTCATTTGGGCCCTCAAAAGTGGGGGTGCTTAAAATTATTATGACCAAGGAATTGACATCTTTATCATCTTCATCTGTAAGAAAATGGATAGCATCATCATCTTGCTTGGTAGCATCATACATCAGAATGCTTGAAGCTTTTCATCTGCCTTTGAATAGGATATGTAGGAAATGGATGAACTTGAGTAGAGTGTGGAGGGGAATGGTGTTAACCAAAGATGAGGAAAGATGCAGAAAAATTGATGAACTATACAGAAAACTTGAAAAGGAAATGTGTTTTTGTTGGGAAGGCTACTGTCAAAACTATTCAATTTTGAAACCTTCAAGAACGAAGCATTAGGATATAAATGCTACCCAAATTTTTTTATTGCTGTGGAGAAATTAGGCATATCAAGAAGGAAACTCTTTGGTAGAGTCAGTAGACATGGATTCATGTTCATACTGGTTCCTGACAAAAGCTTTATGCTGATTGTCAAGCTACCTAACGCAACCCTTCTCATTAAATATGCATAGTCACAGTTAGTCAGTACAATGATATAATGGAGAAATTAGGCAACGTCAAGAAGGAAAAACTCTCCAGTAGACATGAAAATATCACAACGATAGACGACTCAGATGATATACTAGTTGAAAGAAGGACGCTTTGATGAGGGTAAAACATGGAACTCTGATCTAGAAAATAAAGCAGTTTGCTGCATATTGGAATTAGAAACTGCTTAGGGCAGTATGCATCGGAAGCTATTCCATGTCTATTGTAGATTCTGAGATGGAAAGGCCAGGACAGTCAGAGCATGGAGGATTAAAAGAGTCTCAAGGGTATGCTTTGGTATCTCACTGCTTAATCGAACCTCCATGACTGTGCTATGGAAACTTTAACGAGATCATCAGTTTAGGAGTGTAGTAGACGTAAGCCAGTTGAGGGATGTGGGCAAGTAGGTGGTCGTTTTATGTGGAATGATAAGCATTATGCCGAAGTGAATATTAGAGAACGCCATGAGAGGGGACTAACCGACTGGTATGCGTATATATGATGATATATGTTCCTTACAGATATTCGTGAACATTGCTTGTTTTTCAGTGCTCGTTCTGACTTGAAACTAATACTCTTCTTACAAATGTTCAAGTTTAAGCTTGATATTTGCTAAACAGAAGAGCTCAACGACCTCAATTATCTGTTTGATTCGATTAAATGCTGGCTTTCAACTAGTCATTGAACTTGGTTGTCCTTGTGGTATTGAGTCGCAACCAAATAATATTACGAGTAGTACAAAGTAAATCATGGTTAAAAAGGCCACTTGACTAGCAAACAAAAGATTTGAAAGCTCATTCAAATGCTGCAGAAGCAGGCTTTGGAGGATTTTGGAGAAAAATATCGAGGAGCTGTCCAATTGTAGTGTATTTCAAGTCCGGGTATAGCCTTGAAGCCTCAATGTCATCCTCTGCTAGATCATTGCTCATTAGAACACCCTTTACGAATATGCTGTGAAGGATAGCCACCGGTATGTTTGCTGGATGAGGTAAAGCTGCAACAACATTCACAAAAGGATCAAGGCTTAATATATGTAAAGCTCCAGCCAAACATTAGAATGAGAATGGTCATTTCATTTTATTCCTGTGTACCAAACTAGCCCTAATATGCTTTAATATTCGATAGTATGAACCTTTACTATGGTATACGAGAAGGTATTGGTTGCCCACGACGCATGTAGCGTACGGAGGGCCAAGATGCGCCCGGTGCATGTGCGTCGGGCGCACTAAATATCTACACGTGGTATACCATATTTAGTAATAATGCAACCCCCACATTTGGCAATTTTTGAAAAACATTTATGTGAGTGGGTGGTGGTCCCATCACCATGACGTAATTCGAAAAATAAATCATTATCCTACTAAACAATAGTCTCAAAACTTATCAAACAATGTGGAACAGAAACTACTTGCTCTCTACCACAATAGCCACTAAAGGTTATGATTCAGTGGTATCTTCTCCTTGTGCGAGTTATTTGCTATAAAAAAAAAACTTACTCTGTGTAAGGGTCACAATTTCTTCTTCAGAGACATGAACTCTCTTAAACATCCGACCAGTTTTCTTCTCCCAAAGAGAGATCAATTCTAGCTGCGATATAATGTTTGGTGGCGGACGATATATGACAACACGGTTGCAGGTTCTTGGGTCCGTTGCCACCTTGATTGTGTATGTAGCAATATCTTCTTCGTAATTAAGCACAGCTAGTAATAGCATTGAAAATTAAACAGAGATAAGTACAAAGTTATAAACACAAACATGTATATATAGTTTATGAATTATGATTCAAGAGATGATATATATATATATATATATACACACACACACACACTGCATCTTATATATAGCAATAAGCAGTACCCTTGGCTTCACCAGTGCCATAGACAGTAATATCATCCCGCAAAGGGTCGTGTGGATGGAGCAAATAGTTAACAAAGTATGCACCAAAGCAGTTTGCAGACACAAAGGTGTAAGGGATCTGAGCTGCTTCTATGGCCCTTCGGATCTTCTTCTTTGAATCAAGCATAGCTTGGAATGGGGGCAGAGCAATTACCCTATCCTCTTCACATCCAAAATCCGATGGAAGGAACCTCTGACAAGGGAAAAAGAAATAAAAGTTACATATATATATATATATATATATATATATATAGAAGACGCAACCATAAATATGGATGCGTGGCAAGACAAGAAAAATGAGTGAAAATCGATTAAATGGTCCTGTAATAACTACACGTGAGGAAGAATGATGTGGTCTATATTGAGGATAATATTAATATGTATAATGCATGGTTTCAGTCCTTCGGATACTGAAAAAAGATATGTATGTGATTACATCTATGATCATAGATGGTGCAGAATGACAACATGTATAAGATTCATGTAATCGGATTTCAAATATTTGAGAAAAGGTTTTAATGAGTTGAGTTGAGTGGATAGGTATGTCACATGGACTTTGGTACGTGTCGGGTAAAAGTTCGTATCCATGCGTGGGACATATGCGTGGGACATATCAAATCTTCAAATAAAAGAATACGTGGACACTGTTAAATTTATATATATATATTTTTAAAATAAAGTAAAGTTTTTATGTAACATAATGTTCAATATATGCATTTAACTCATTTTAAAATAATAATATAATAAAATTGAATAAATTGATATATTTTTTTAAGTACATGTCCAATCAAAAGTGTCGGACACATATCACATACTCGTGTTCAAGGAATATGTGTCCGACAAAAATACATCACTACTTTTGAAGAGTTCATGTAACATAGGTCGATACAACCTTTTTTCAATAAATAATGATAGAAATGTCGAAACTTTATACCCCAAATTATCACCGAACTTGACGTGGTCATGCCATGTCATATTCTTTAAACAAGCGTGAGAAAATAAAACATCCTCTCTCTCTCTGTCACGTGATAAAATGAAAAAAAAAATACTTGAATATCGTGAAAAAAAGGTGTGAAGATGTTGGATGTACACATTCGCACATATATATATATAGATATGAAAGTTCTCACTACAACATCAATCTTGTTACAATCTTTGTGATTTGTGGTGATAATGAAACAGAGATACTGAGTGAATCAATGTACAACAAATATGCAAAATTTGTATTACACCCAAGAAATTACCAGCACAACAAGATGAAATCATTCAATCTCAAGCTCGAATAATTACAGACCAAATAGATTCATCACAATGTTGACACTTGGCATCATAGCAATATATATATTTATATATATATAAAAAATTAACGAATGAACATGTGTACAACAAATATGAAGAGAAAAAAATTGACGAATGAAAATTGATGAATTTATGGGAAAAAAATATTTATATATATTTTAGACATTCGACATCAGTCTTATTACCATGCGAAACTCCCTGGTGGGAGCGAAGCTCATGCATACCCCTATATATGGAAGCTCCCTAAACCACACACAACGGCAGCATAAATTTTTTTTTTCTCGCTCTGATAGAAAAAATTAGTCATATTTTTCATATTTTGTTATGGGAGGGAAATTAGTCTTGGCTTTGGCACCGTGAAACTCCCTGGAGGCGGCGTCCTATGCCCTCCACCTCGTCTGCCGTATGAAAGATAGCCGCTAGGTTGATCTTCAAGTAAATTTTATTTTATTTTCTTTTTTCATTTTTAGGAGAGACGCTTGGATTTTAAAAATCGACATGTTCAAGTCACGTCATGTTCGGTACCTCGTTTGGAGATTACCTTCGTTCCCCTGTCACTACTCTTGGAAGGATCAACATTTCATATTATTTGCAAAAAGTAAATTTTATGGAGATTAACTTCCCAAATATATATATATATATATATATATATATATATATATATATATCAAGATTCCAACTTTGCATTCACTTAACAGGAGAATGGAATGCAGTGTACCTTTATATTACCAGCAACCTTAATTGCCTCAATGATTTTAAGCTGGTCAAGAATCTGAGGAGCTGCAAGTGCAGAGATCACCACATCTACTTGTTGAAGCACCGATACAAGCTTCTCATGCTCATCCAAAACTCCCTGTTTCAACATTGAAGGTTCAGGGAGGAAAACATATTCAAGTAACTATATATCTATATATATATATATATGGAGATCATGTAGAGAGAGAGTACTTTGATTACTGTAACTCCCATGGACATGAAATCTTGAAGCAAGTCAGTCTTGGGGCAGTCAGGGCGAGAATAGACATAAGTTGAACGGCCAAAGAAGATGCTTGCCTTCACCATGTAACTACCAATATAGCCAGTTCCTCCAAAGATGAGGATTTTAGAGCTCACCTCACTTCCCATTTTTTTGCCTCTCTCTTACACCTCCCTACCGAGCTAGCTCTCACATACATGCATGTGCTTCATTTATAGATTTACACAATAATATGACAAACTCATCACCACGGCAAATCAAGTTGTATTGTATTGACTAAGGCTATGTTTGGTAGAATGGAAAAGAAAAAAAAGGACAACATTACTAATGAGAGAAAAGAAAAGAAAGAAAAGGAAAGAATAGTGTTAAACTTTTATCGTGTTTGGTTGATTAGTAAAGGAAAAGATAGTTAACATATTTAGAGATAGAAAGAAAAGGAAACAATTTAAAATATTTATCATTATACTCTTTTATATTTAAAAGAACAAATTTTAATTTTTATCAAAAATAAGGACAAAGTTGATAGTAACAAAGTTTCATTAAAAAAGATAATATTTCCTTCCCTTTCTTTCAATTTCTTCTCATTTTTGGAAGAATAACAAAAGCTACTATTCATCATTAATAAATCCCTTCAAATTCTTTCATTTTCTTTAAAATTTTCATACCAAACACCAAAATCATATCTCTCCATCACCTTTCTTTTCTTTTCTTTTTCTTCTATACCAAACTGACCCTAAGAGGAGTGTAGTAGTTGTGTGTGTGTATGTATATATATAAAATGGTACCGGTATATGTAATGGTATAATTATAGGACCACTTTTAAAGAGCCATTTCTCGCATCAAGGGCCTTAACCGGTCACGTTAACTCTCTTTTAAGTGCTAGGCCAACCCCGTTTAAAGAACACTCCACGTTATTCATATGGTCCATTCCACGGAAGCATTAAAAAATCTTATAATGTGTTTCCACAAGGAGTATACTATATATTTTCTCACTCATCCATTATATTTCTCTCTCACTCCTTTATGTTTATAGGCAAAATAAATGGAGTATAGCAAGTATAGTACATAGTTTTGCAGAATGCAGGCCCACGACTAGCATACGATATCACAGGGTGATGAATACTACACCACTCTGAGATAGTGTTGTTTTCTATAACAACAGTTTTGACCCTACTGATTTTTATTATTTTTTCAACTTTATTTGTCGGCAAGGTAAGTTGGTACGAATTTAACGAGCCAAGCCCTCATATGAATGATTGAATTGAGTGGTGTCCATTTGTAACCATTCCATGCTTGAGTCCCCATGTACTAATTGACATGACAGCACAAATATTGATATGTGATGCATACACCTGATGTCTAAGAGCTGTACTATATGTCTCATTTTACTAGTAACATATTTGGTCATCAGTTAATGTCACGTACATGAGCTTCCTTTAGGTTTTGTTTGGATAATAAAAGAAAAGAAAAGAAAAAATAATATTAGTTATGAGAAAAAAAAAAAAGATAACATGTATTTATGTTTGGATAAATTATAAAAGAAAAGAAAAAAATGATTGTATTCTTGTTTGAAAAAAGGTAAAGGAGATAAAAAAAATAAAAATAAAAATTATTTTAATCAATTTACTATCATACCTTTTGTGTTTATTTTACAAGATATATTCAAATATCTTTTAAATTTTATTCTTTAAAATGTTAGGATTATTTTTGATTTTATGAAAGATTCACTTATTCTTATCATTTCTCTCCATATCTTTCCACTTTTAAAATGATAGCATATTAAAGATTTGAAGGGATAATTCCTAATATTTTCTTTTCTCTTACTAATGACAATCCAAACACAAAAAAATTATATCATTCCCTCTCTTTCCTTTTCTTTTCCTTCCAAATCCATCAATTCTAACGAGCCCTTAGTATGTTAGTTTTGAGGGCTAACTTTGTGATACATATGAAATATGTTGCGGCTCAACATAATTTGAGGCGTTAGGCGAAAATTATAGAAGGGGTCTTTTAATATTTAAGATATTAATATCAAATAATAATTAATAAAACTTATTTAAAAATTATTTTTCTTGCTTTTTGAGATGCAAAGTTACTAATTAAATTTTTGTATTCAAGTTTGGCTAAAATATCTTTTTCAATAGATAATAGAGCGAGTTCATTTAATCTTTCTTGTGACGTAGTTGATGTTAGATATGATTTATATCAACTTTAACTTTGAAAAACTCATTTCTGCTACAGCAACAGTTACAGGTATTGTGAATAATATTATGTAAGAAATGTATGCATTTGGAAAAGAATTTAGTTTTTTTATATAATTTAACATTTTAATTAGAGTGTTTGTTTCTATTTGTAAAATTTCTTTTAAAATTTTTAATTCTGAAAAATAATTCTAACCCATCTATATCAGAGACTCATCATGTTTTAGAAAGAGTTGTAAATTAAGACAATATGTTCTCAAAGTATCATCATCTAATGATTTTAACTTTTTAAAATTAAACAAAAATATCTTAATATATTTTGAATTGTTCAACCCTACTATGAATTGAAGAAATAGCTTGGTCAACTATATTTAAAAAATAATCAGTCCTAAAAGATTCTTCGGTTGATTGAAGTGGTTTGTTATCTACATTCTCATCAAATTGTTTTTTTCTACAAGTTATATATTTTTCACGAAATACAGGTTCTATTTTCATTTCATTAGCAATTTCTTTAACTGAAATAATAGCTGATGTAAATTCATTTTCTCTATATTTTGTAAAATAAGAAATAAAACCTTTTAATTTATCTATGACAACATCAATATGCATATCTTGAGATTGTAAGTTTTTACTAACTGAATTAACAGCAAATAATATGTCATACCAAATAGTCATACTCAATAAAAACTCAAATTCTCAAATTCATGTTGCTAAACATTTAGCTTCACTTCTTGTTTTAGGATCTTCACTATTTTTTTTCTAATTGAAGTAAAGAATCTCTTATTTGTGGAGCTTGAAATTTTATTATTTTAACACTTTCAATTCGACTTTTCCAACGTGTTTGTGGCAATGACTTAATTGTTAAACCGAATATATTATCTTATAAAAAATTTCTCCATTTTTGTAAAAAAAAATAAAATAATGAATATATACGTTGTACCACTCAAAAAAAGATATAGCTTTAGGACAAGAGTTGTCATATCACAAAATAATATGTTAAGATTATGACAACCACATGCAGGGGTGGGGCCATGATTGAAGGGTGGAGAGGGCTAAAAAAAAAAGGTGTAAGAAATCTATAATTTCTTCACCAACCAAAGAAATCTTAGATATTTCACAGTATTAGATATATATGTATATACAATATAATTCAGGATGTCATACTCATCATCAGAAATATATTATAAACCAAAAAAATTTGAACCGTTTCATCTCATCCATAAAAACTAGTCCCAATAAAAATTAAAATTGAACTCAAATATATAATATTTTAGGGAAAAAAATAAACAAAACAAAATAGGAAAAACACAATGTAAAAGGCAAAAATAGTGCCACCTGTTTCACTACACTGAATCATATTACATAACATCAAGCACACACGCATATATATATATAACTGTAGCAAAGACAAAAAAAAAAAAATTGTAACAAATACGTTTGCTTAGAATTTGGATGTGAGATTTGGACATCTAACTGATCAAAACCCATTCTCTTTTGATAATATATGTGTATAGATACAGTATTAGAGAGAGAGAGAGAGAGAGAGAGAGAAAATAAAGTTTTGAGAGAAAGAGAGAGCTTGTGGAAGGAGAAGGGAGTAAAAGGGTTTATAAAAGGGTGGTTATTTAGAGACTTTGAATTCCCTCCCTTTCTCTCAATTTCTTACACTAGGATAAGTAATCACTGCGTCGTAGTAGACTCCAAACTGAGAGAAAGTGAAAACAGAGCAGAAAAACACAACTGAAAAAGAAGAATTGTTATGAGACTAGAGAGAGAGTTTGCCCTAATGGGCCTAATCGGAAGACCAAACATAAGGTAGGCTGGGCTAGTGGGTTGGGAAGAGTAGTAGTAAAAAAAAAAAAATTGACTTGGGCTATAGCCCAGGTTAGCCCATTGCTAGTTCCACCCCTGACCACATGGTATATAGAATGTTCTAGGGTTTATGTCTAGTAGTCTTTTTTGCACACCTTGATTTTTTTCCTTTCATGTTAGATCCATTACCATATCCTTGTCCTCTTTTGACAACCACATGATGTATAGAATGCTCAAGGGTTTATGTCTAGAGTTTTCATCTTTAGAAAAATTGAAATCATTATATCTAATTGGACCATTTTCTACTAATAAATCTTACTTTTGTATCAATATTTTTCTATTGTCCAAGATCATAGATATTTGTAGGAATTAAATATGATTTTTGATTAACATCTTTTTTTCTTACTTGTTTCACTTTCTTCCAATTTTTTTTTATGTTCATCATAAAGAATTTTCTTGTCACACATTTGATTATCGTTATATATGAATCAAGTCATTAATATCTTTTTCTTTTATTGTTGTACAATCTTCTAATTATTTTAGATGACTTTGTTGTTCTTTTGTAGAATTTTCACTTAACTTTTTTGCTATTTGATTATTAGAGTTAACAAATTTATCAAGAGATTCTTTTTGAGATTGAATTAGTTTATTTATTCTTCTTTTCTTTTTAAGTTTTTTATATCCCAATTCATACTTTCTAGCAGACATATTCTGATATTCAATAACACAAATAACAATAATTACAAACAAAATATACAATTTTATGATAACAAAATATAATAAGAGTACAAAATAATTTAAATTCCACTATAATGCTTCTTTGATTATTTTGTAGGTAGTAGTTTGCAAGCTTCCAATAATTTTATGGCTGTGATGAGTATGGAAAAGAAAAGATGTTGCAATGAGAGACTGAAAGAAGAGAAAGATGAAAATTGGAGAGTCCGTAAAAGAATAGAAAAGATAAGCATTACAAAAGAAGAAAAAAGTTTAAAAAGTGTGGAGTAAGGGAAAAAGAAATAAAAGTTAATAGAGATGAAAAGTTTTTCATTTTTTTAAAATTATTGGTTAGTGTAAAAGTTAAGGAGAATTTTTTTTTTGGAAATTGTCTTAGTTGGGGTTTAATAATAAGTGAGTTTTTTTTAATAAAAAAAAGTCTAATAATAGTAGATTATTATTTTTTTAGAAAGTTCTATAATAGAATTTTTTTTTTTTAGTGTGTTCCTATGGGCCTTCCGAAAATACGAGTGCTTTCCATCTTATATTTATTAGGGTTAAATTCATAAAACCCCCCTCTAATATCAAAAATTCTCATAAAACCCCCTGAATTTTCAAAAGTCCCTATCTACTATCAATTTCTCTCATATAAGGACAAAATTAAACGGCTCCGTCAATTTGATAACGAAATTACCAAAATATCCTTCCTTTATTTAATACAATAACTTCATAAAAAAAAGGTTATTTGTAAATGACGGATGTACCCTTTACGAATGGGCAATTTGAGAAAATTAAAAAGTAGAAGGGGGTTTCTTGATTGGGTTAAAATCATAAAACCCCCCTCTACTATAAAAAAATTCTCATAAAACCCCCCTCTACTATAAAAAATTCTCATAAAACCCCCTCGTACTATGAGGGTATTTTAATCCTTTTAATTTCAACAAATGCGTCAAGGGTAATTTAGTCATTTACACACCACTTAACAGATCACGTGAGATGCACGTGCGGCTTTTCCGTTAATTTCAACGGAAAACTAACGGGAGGGGGCAAATTGATTGGTTTTTTAATATAGGGGGGTTTTATGAGAATTTTTGGTAAAAGAAGGGGGTTTTATGAATTTAACCCTATTTATTATTAATACTGTGGTTTGTCATGTGTAAAAGTTGAGTTCACTTTATCGTTTTATGTTTTGTTTCATCCTCTGAATTGTTTACTAGTTGCATGATAGGTAGATTATAAACTGGTTGAGTGATTAACGATTGCATGATTTGATTGATTTATAGATTGATTGCTAAATTAACTTAAAGCTTAGTGAAATCATCATGATAACTAAGAAGGAAAATAATTTGTGCAATTTCATAACTCCCAAAAAAATTGAAACCATCGCTACACTTCTGAGAAATAGTGATTGGCATCAATGAACTTTCAATTTGACATATTTATATTATTTGAAGGGAAGAAAAAAGCTCATATAACTATACAATTATACATACAATACAGAACTGCGTTTGAAAGTGTGTGTGTGTGTGTTTTTTTTTCTTTTTTTCTTTTCCCTCTCTCTTCATGTGTATAAATTAATCACACTTCTCTCCTTTTTGCTGCGCGTATAATTGGATCCACATGTTTGCCATATGCCTTCCACATTACATTTAGAATTTTCGAAGGGAAGAGAGAGATTTCAATTTATTATGTTTTTTTTAAGTACTTGTTGAATCTATTTCAATTTATTATGTATAGAAAGGGAGTTGATAATTGCATTCCACGTTTGACTTCAGAGATTGAAAGTTAAACAAATTGAAGTGAAAGAAACAAAAATTAATTTTTTACCATGTATTCGATTAACATGAAAATTTCAAGAAAATTGTTTCATGGTTTGGATAGGATGAAAGTTACAACAAAATATAATAGTTCACTTAAAAATAATATAAAAATCTAAATAAATAATTTTGTGAGACATTGACAGAGATACACACAATTATTTGAAAAATATATGCATAAAAATGTTTTATTTTAAAGAGATAAAAAGAGCGGTATAATAGTAAGTTAACAAAACTTTTTCAAGAAAGCGTGGTTATGAAAAGTTAATTTTCCACAAAAATTTTCTTCACTGCTATGTAAACTCGTAAAATGTTAAAATATTTTCCATTTATTTTCTTTTCTTATTATTCTATCTAACAAAACGAAACATAAGATTTAGTTGCGAAGATATTACAAAAAGAAGGGCAAAACAGTCATTGTAGTTGCTAAATATAAAAAGTGGAGTGGCTGAGCTTAAACGTTGAGTGCTAATTTCAGCTTCCACGAAGAAATCAATAAAACATATTAAATAAGAACCTACTATGCTAACCAGCAGAGTCATGATCACCCAACTACCGGTCACCCCTTATTTGAACACACCCAAGTCCCAACCACCGGGGACACCTTATCAGAACACACCTTAATCGACATCAAATAGTCAATATTCCAAAAATGAAAAAATATACATACAACCACACGAACACAACAAAACGAAATAACCCCTCTTCCATACTTCAATAATAAGTTACCAAAAGGATTTTTACTGCCTTGCTGTTTTGCCCATTGCTACCTTTTCATTGAAAAGGTAGTTTTTATATACAATCATTTACAAACCTCTTTGCTATCAACACTACTCTCAAAGTGCCAAATGGGCAACATCTTGGAACAGGACAGATCAAACCACACAAAACAGACCGAAGGTGATATTCCTACAACAATACTTGCTTCTACTCCACTCCACTCCACTCCACTCCACTCGCGTAATAACAAAATGACACATGTTTTAAAAAAAAAAATTAAATATGTAAATAAAAAAAATGAAATAACATGATTTTAATTTTTATCCAAGATACAACCTATGGACCACCAGGTCCACCATTACAACTGATGCCGAGAAAATCTATAAATCAACAAAGTACCCTCAACAAGAACTTAGCAAATGAACCGAACCTAAAGCATTACTTAAGATATAATTCAAGAACTACCTCTCAAATGTTCAGTACACAGCATATTCTGGCATCATGCATCTGCAAAATGAGATACAGATTTAAGAGATAATTCAGCAGTGACAGAAGTTGTGTTATATATTATTCTCCTGTCACTTGTATGGAGCAATGTAGCATTCCTATTTCCCATTAACCCATTCCAAATGTCAGACCTCAATAGTCTATTCAACCTAACAATTCTCGTAATCAAAGCCTCCTTGTGGTTCCTCCCCCAATAACAGTACTTCTTTATGTTCTATCCTTTATATTACTACATTCTCACAGTGTTGAAACACTCTCATCCTTGATGCACCATTCACTCTCTACCGCCTATTGTATCACACAGCAAAGAAAAAAGAAACCAGTTGCATTAAATTGGATAAATAAGTTCATGGCAGCAAACATGATAAAAATTCCAGGAAAATGCTCCAGCATCACAGAAGAATATTTCAATTAAATCAAATGAAAGTGAACATATTTAAACAGCTGGGAATCAAACTTTGTTGCAAGTAGGAAAAGGAGAATTTGAAGCACTTAAGGGTAATATCCTTGAGAGCCCAAAAGGAACAGGTTTTTACCTCTTTTTACATCTTCCTTATCATCCTTCGAATCAAAACCCTCTCACCAATTTCTTTGATTGTTAGGAATCCAACGAACTAGGGTCATTTCTCCTACAAATTTTGACAACATCCCTAAAGACTGGCATTTAGTTACCAACCTTTCTCTCACCCCAACTTGTTAAGAATTGGAACCCTTAGACAAACTTTCAACATTAGTTGCCACCTAGTAAATAGTTTTATTACATCCGAAGCCTCTCTAAGCTAAATGGAGCCAACCATAGGACCAACGATATCCCTAATAATTCACCATCAAGTTATCAACAAGGTCTGAATTGTTCCTACTTTAAACATAGCCATAATTGTACATTATGTTTTTATATAGGAGAAGCCAAACCAACAAAGGGGCGTGTAAAACAGTTCCGTGGGAGGGAAAGAAAAAGTGAAGAGCAACACCGGTACTTACATTTGTTGTTTAATAAATGCCCTTCTCACCGAAGAAAGACAATTCAATCAAACTAATATAGATAATTTATAAATCGAATATTTACCTTCCAAAAGAATAAATAAGTGAAGAACATCAAGACCACTTAACATCCAACAACTATTATAATTAACAATTAACAAAACCATGTATTCAGAAAGTATCATAATCAAACGTAATGGACTATACTCAAATTAATAGCAGAAGCCAAATTGACGAGCTCAACACAATAATATGAAGTTAGACCTATACAAAAAATAAAAAATAGTGATATGAAATTAGGCCCCATCATCAGATTCAAATCATAGCCAATAATTAATCAAATACGAAACATATGCTCTCAATTGAACATTAAAATTCCAATTCATTTCTTATATCCTCTCTTTAAATCAGTGTAACAGCTGTTTTGTTGAAATGATATAAAATCACCTCACTTACCCAAAAAAAAAAAAAAAAAACAATAGCAATTCAAACAATATACACAACACCCAGGAAAATTAAGCTCCGAAAAACCCAATTCTAGCAATTCCCAAGGATTTTACACTTACAAATAACGAAGAACGAAGCCAATAAATCAAGAATGACTCGTGCTGGCCCCTTCATCATTCCTCGAACAGCAACCATCACCATGATCGTGATCGTGATCCTTCTTGGACGGATCGTTGTCTTTGCGATCTTCGTCGTCGCTGTCGTCCTCGTCAAAGGGCTTTTCTTTGTGGAAGATGCAGCATTTCTTGGAGCTCTTCTTCTGGAGGAACTCGTTGTCGACGGTCCCTTCCTTCCACGAGACCTTCTTCTTCTTGCGCTTGAGTTCCAGAACTAGGGTTTGTTGTTGTTGTGAGGAGGAAGCAGACGATGGAGATGGGTTTTCTAGGGTTAGGGTTGTGGTGGTGGTTGTCGCGGTGGAGGGTCCCGATTGCCTTGTGCTGCTCATAGGTTTTGCCATGTCCCAGATTGGGCTCTGCTACGAGGATGGGTTGGGTTGTATAGATTTTGTAAAGGAAAAGCGTGTTTTGTGGCGTTGAGAAAATAATTTAGATTATCGTAAATAACGTTAACCTCCCCATTAGTTAAACAAAATTACATTTACCTCTTTAATTTGATCAAAAGTTAGAGTTACAATCCTTGTAGTCGATCGAAATTATATAAACATTTTTTGTTTATTTAAAACTAAATTAATTCTCCTTAATTAAACCTCAGCGGTATGGCATTGAATGTGATTTTTGAATACACACACAGGAGGTCTCTTTAATCTCTTTTAACTAGAGGGGAGACTAATGTAAATAAAAAAAGATAAATAAGAGAAATAAAATTTGACAACTTTGGCGGGGTGTTTAGATAAGTTAGAGAGAAATAAATGAGAGGATGCCAGAAAATGATATCCATCCATTCTGTTTGAAAAATATAGTGAATAAAAAGTTAAGAAAATAATATTTTTATATTATGAGTGGAAACACAAATTCACCTGTTACAGAAATTAATAATATAAATATACATATATAAAGTGTGCCACACTTTGGAGAAGGTTCTTGTCGGTGGCTTTATTTTTTTCCCTAAATAGAATAGGTGAGTTTTTAATTATTTATTTTGTGCACACGCCTCGTAGTTTGAAGAAGGATTTTGCTTACTAGTGTAGACACAACAAATTTTTTTTTTTTTTGGCTCCACACCGGTAGTTTATTACAACGAGCTCTAGATCCGAATGTCCTGAAATTGATTTTTACAGGATACAAAAATATCTAGAATAAATTATATATGTGATTGTGATGGTTTCACAAATATTCAAGATTTGTCTTGCAATCATAAGTCCAAAGAATTAGTGATCCGAAGGATTTTTATAAATAAAAAAATTATAAAAAAAATCACTATTGAATGAGAATATCTGGTTCTCTTTTCAAATCATCTAATTTTCTCAACATTTTAAATCAAACATAATAAAACATGTCTGCCTTCCTTTTTTTTTTTTGAATAGATATGCAGTACATTCGACCCACATATACTTAGACACATCTGAAACATCACACGTAACTTGAATTTCACCGCACATGTAACAAACCTAACAATTCTGACGTGCACAATGAACATGCACTCTAGGCAACGAATACTTTTATCTTTTCTTTGATTGGACACGCACACCAAATAGGACCAAGACAATGTGGACACTCGCACGCTACAAAGTCTATAACACTAACAAGGGTTGCTATCCACTGTTGCAACTGACGCGTTTAATTCTTAGTACTAGTATTATGTAGGTGCATTTCTTCTTATGACTAAAATATGATAAATATAAAAAGACAAAACACAAAACATATCAATAAATAATTGTATTTAAAATATATAATTTATATAATTTTTTTTTTCTAATAAAATTTTTATAATAAACAACAATGATTTAAGATGTGATAACATTCTCCATATCATATTCCATTCCATCTTTTAATAAAACATAACCTAATTATTCTTCCAATAACCAAACATAAAATGTAAATATAATTTTGAAATGGTGGTAGAGTGTGAAAGTACTTTTGTTATAAAAATAAAATAAAAAATTGTCATTTCATTTTATAAGAAAAATAAATTTAGTGTAAGAATACTTTTTTACTACGCTTATATTATTGAAGAGAAATATAAACATGAGTACAATTAGCTTCGATAGAATTATAAATACTTTTGAGACCATCAGTTGTAATGGTTAAAAGAAAATTTATTGTGAGAAAATAATTTAGTATGAAATGTATTTAATTTTCTTTAACAATAAAAGTTATTGAAAATTTGATTATTTTAATCTCTTTTTTTCTTGAGATTGAGTGACCTACTAAACAGTGGAAAAAATACATCTAGTAAAGTTTCAACCTAAATAATCTCTATTACTTCATCTATTAAATATTTTTTTATTTTTGGTGATTTGTAATTTTTGGTAGGATAATAATTTGTACTATTTACTATACGTTTATAATCTCTCGTGCAACACGTGTATATTATATAGCTATTTCGCGTTACATTCAATTATAGAGAGAGAGAGAGCAATGGCTTGCTCTTCGTTGAGTTTCCCTGCGGCAGCAAAGCAAAGGTCTCCGAACTCCTCAGCTGCTATCTCTCCCTCTTCAAGGTCTCTCAACCACCGCACGTCGCAGCTTTCTCTCTCCTCATTTAGCGTTTCTAGACCATCTCTCTACTTCGATGAAACCCTAATCCGTCGTCTTTCCAGGAAAAAGGCCTCGCGAAATAGTACCAATGTTCTGGTAAGCAGCTTGAATTCCAACCATTCAGCTATGAATTTGATTTTGATTTCAAACAGCGTTATTCAGGTTCGTGAATTGGTTTGCATAGTTTTGCACTGTCGCTGTGAAGCTGAAGGGAAATGAAAATTTGTGGAAATTGTTAATTCAATTTGTTGGCAACTTAACAGAAGAAAAATGTGTTTTGATAATTGTTTTCCTCATTTTTCTTGTTTACCAAACAGAGGGGTTTGAATGTTTTGATATACTAAACATGGGATTTGACTTGTTTTCTTATTATTTGCAGGTTGCGGCATTAGCCAATAAGCCAGAGCCTTTGAAGGTTATGATATCTGGGGCTCCTGCTTCAGGTAAAGGGACACAATGTGAGTTGATCACTAAGAAAGTAAGTCATTGTTCAACACTCTATCGTTATGTCGATTGAATTTGAATTGGAGTCAGGGATTGTAATTCCATTTCCAATTTCATTGGACTTCGACTCGGTTTCTAATTCCATATATTAGATCACAAATGGTATGGGAGTACATAATTGAAATTCAAATCCCAAGGTTTGGGCTTGTTGTGGATTTCTTTGAGCAAGATTGTGCTGATTCCTGTTGGAAAGTCGAGTAGTTTTCACTCATTTGTTCCCTAATTTCATTTTTTTATTATAATTTAATTGGACCATCAGTTTTAGAGACAAACTACTCACCTTAGGAAAGGTGAGGATAAAAAATTTGCCTTTAGTTTGCCCCAACCAGAGCCTCTCTTTCCTGTTCTGATATGTAGAATCTAAATACCATTAATTAGTGACATTCCTCTTATTGTCAACCTAATCAAGCCTATTCGTAGAGAATTGTTGTTCCTTCTCAAACATATTCATGTTCCTGTTTGGGAAACACAGTACCCGTTAAAGATGTGGAAAACCGTGGTAAGGAGAATGGTGGAATGGTGCATGGCACTGCTTTAGGATTCTATGTTGGATTTTGAAACCTTTTAACAATTCTAGCTCATTAATTCCAATGTTCAACCAAACCAAAGAGGTTAGATAGCTTGTAATATTTTAAATTAGAATTTGGTATTTTGCCTGTATTTCGTATGAAGCCCAAATGCTCTACGTAACCAGAAAAAGAAAACAGGGCTTTAATTTTTACTCCATCCCGTAATTCTGGCCCACATGATTGTTTCAGTCGTGGCTGGAAAGTTTCTCTTTTCATTTTCTGTTGCATATGAAACATGGACTCAAGCACATGACGCAACATGGACATGGCAAATCATGAAAAGTAGGACAAGGACACAATGGGGACACGACAATGAAGAGAATATTTTTTTATATGTAAAGTTAGATTATATATGAAAAGTATTAACTTCTGATCAAGAGATCGGTAACATATGGTTGTGACATAAAATGCGTAGCTTATGAATCATAATTATCAATATATATATACATGTATGCAAGTGTATCTGTGACTGTGTACCTGGGTATGCATGTATATGTGTGATGACACACTTATGACAAGTTCTCTCCTCTTCAGTGGGGGTAGTGTAGGAGATTTACATGAAAGTGAAATATATTGCTGTAGGAGCGAGAATTGGAAGTTGGAACATGAATGTGCTGAAATAGTAAAAGTAAGAGAAGAAAGAAAGGTGTTGAGGCACCACACCTTGGTCACTCTTCTTGATCTAGATTCTAGGTTTTTGTGGAGTTCAACCATAAGGTGTATGGCATCATACCACAAAAGGCTAAAAAGATCTTCAGTTTTCATTTCTTGGAAAGAAGAGTTACAACTGCAGGATAGCAAAAGGAGGTGATTACTAGATGCGAGCCCACTGACAACTCATTGACTAGTTAGGTGACGACCGATTGACAACTTGGTGACAACATAGTAGGTGGCAAATAGGTGATACAAAGCAACCATGTGACAACACCAAGATTACAGTAACACCCTCATAAATATCAAACTTACAGAATTACTCAGAAAAGCAAAAGTACAACAAAGCTTCCATGATTATAAAAATAATAAAATTAACTCTTAGGCACTTAGCTAACTTAATTAAGGTTTGAGTTTAATAAAGCTCCCAATTGAGCTGCCTCTTTTTCATGCCAAATTAAAGCTGATTTATTCTTCTTTTTTGCTTCCTGATGCTAGATCGAACATATTTGAACCCAAAGAGAAAAATTCATTGATTGTTTGATCTGTATGGTAGTTTGTTTAGCTTACTGTGTGCTTGTTAATGGTTTGAATTGGTTGAAAGATAGATGATCTTCTTTAACTACCAAAGGTTCTCACTTCTCACATAAAGTCATAAAAGAGAGAAAAGAATCCTGGCTATTTTGCAGCTATTGAGTTTTTTATATCTAAACCAATTCCCCATGCATTTATTTAATATTCCACTTTCAAGTTATTTCAAATGGCACTTTGTCATTGCATATGTTAGTTGCTGGTCTTACATGAATTTCTCATAATGGAATTGCCGCATGAAGAAAAAACAAATTGAATCAAGTCATCCTTGTACATGCAGTATGGTTTGGTGCATATTGCGGCTGGAGATTTACTGAGGGCAGAAGTTGCAGCTGGAAGTGAAAATGGGAGGCGCGCGAAGGAATATATGGAGAAGGGGCAGTTGGTTCCAAACGAAATAGTTGTCATGGTAGGTTTAGGTATATTTTATTTTATGGCAATCTACGTCTTATTGGTAGCTCCTTTACTTCCTTTGGTTGTAGATGGTGAAGGAGCGTCTATTGCAATCGGATTCTCAACAAAATGGCTGGCTTTTGGATGGATATCCTAGGAGCTTATCTCAAGCAACTGCTCTTAAAGAATTTGGGTTCCAACCAGACCTTTTTATTCTTCTAGAAGTGAGGTTTTGTTGTTTATGCAATTATTAATTAATAATGGGAATTACCTAGTCATGAGTGGGAGACATAGAACCACATGGTAGCAGAAACAATCTGTAAATAATGTGTTAGACTGCAAAATATATTTATGGGCAACGAAGACTCGTCTTCTTGCACAACTTTTAGTTTATGATGTGATGAAATACTTGCAATCCTTTATCCTATCCTTTACCTTGGTTTAGACTATTTAGTTAAAAGTATTAAGGGCATGAATGTGACGTTTTCATAACTCTACTTAAGCAGTCAAACCTATGTTTGCAGGTCCCTGAAGAGATTCTCGTCGAGAGAGTGGTTGGGCGTAGGCTAGATCCTGTTACTGGGAGGATATACCACATAACATATTCTCCCCCAGAGACTGAAGAAATTGCTGCTAGGCTTACCCAACGGTTTGACGACACAGAGGAAAAGGCATGTTTTTGCATCCTTCTATATTGATGTATTCTTTTTCTAATAAGTAAGAGTGTACGATACACACACCCATGTCCCAAGTGAGACTTGAACCTTGTACTCCTCCTGAGGTGCAAGAGACACCAGTCAAGACAACAGATGTGGCCTTTTACTTTTAAGTACTCTTATGTGTTCTTTGGTTAACATATCTTCTTAATGGTTTCTCCTCCCTATCTCAATCTCATTTTTTGCTTGTGTCTAGGTGTTTAATTAATTATGGTTATCACTGAGTCTTAATTTCCTTTTGCATGCTGGTTTTATTTAGGTAAAGCTGCGATTGTGCACTCATCATCAAAATGTGGAGTCGGTTCTCTCAATATATGAAGATGTAACAGTCAAGGCATGTGATATATGTTCTCTCTCTCTATCTCTCTGTGTGCGCACATGTGTTTGTGTGAAAATTGTGTCTGCACATAGAAATGATGCATTGTTGATCCCAAAAGATAAATGAATAAATAATTTAATAACAGAAAAGAAAGAGACAAAAGAAGGTAATGCATACACAAGATTAGTAGTTTGATGGATACTACTCAGAGTTGCAAGTTGAAACAATGAGGGGCACTACAAGCTCTTTCATGTCTGTTGCTGGACCCATTAACTAGTTTTCACTGTTTCTTTACTTGTTACTTTATTATTTACAATTTCCTCTTCTCTCCCCCTCATGCGCTTGTGTGACTAAGTTTCAAATAGGTATGAGATAAACTATGCATATGTTGATTTGATCTTAAGTGCATACTTTTGATTGAAGAGAACCAAGATAAAAGTGGTGGAAAGCAACACGGAAGGAGGGGGGTGGTGGTGGGGATCTTTCTTGAGGTTGCTGATATACATCTTTCTTTTCTATCATGGTGTTGTGGCACGTTGATCTGAGATGTCTTACCTTTGCAAGTTATTTATTGATGTGTTTATTATATGTGCATATTTTTGCATTTGTCACATGCTGTTTTTGTTTCATAGATATTTAAAAGCAATTTAACCTTTCTAGTATTTTTTTCTTGCCTCTTTCATCTGTCTCAATGAGCCAAAGTGGTTTGCTCGCATGAGCAGAGTCACTTTGAACCTTCCACATGTCAATAACGTGATCATTGAAATACCACCAGTCCACCACATTAGGACCCACCATGTCGTGGGCATTATTACTAGAACTTTTCAATGGGTTAAATTTAGGCTGTCAACTGTAAAGGTACAATATATCATTTATAATTTTGTTTATGAAAAAGATTGGGATAATAGGGTTAATGAATAATATAAATTTTATATGCATTCAAGCAATTATAAATGCATTATATCTTTTCACTTATCTTGGCTTTCTATAAAAAGGCCATTACACAGTGTACGGCATTGGGAGGGGAACACTTCATACAAACCAATGCAAAAAGTTACATTATTTTTAGATTTGAACCCCCATCCTGACACTTGTCACCTCGAGCTTTTATTAGTGCACCAAACAATGCCCCTACTTATCTTTGTTTTTTAACAATGTGTAATTTATTTATAAATATGTCAGCATTGGTATATAGTTATTACTGGCCTGGAAACGGATCAGATTTAGACCGAGTCAGACTCAAATCCATTAAAGGTGTGATTTTTTGTTAAAAAATTAATGTCAATAGAGATCGACAAACAATGATTTGAAAAAGAGTGAGAAAATGAAGAAGATAAATAAAAATATGGACAAAAAAGGAGAAGAAAATTAGATCTTTGACTCTTTGTTAAAGAGAAAATAAAGAGTAAGAAAAAATAGAGGGAGGGAATAAGAAGAGAAAATAATGATAAAAAACATTTTGATGATATTTATATATTATATTATAGCATATTATATATTATATAATGTTGGATCAGATTATTATTGATCGATTGACAATAATCCGTATTTGGTTTGTTTAGCTAACGGATTTTTGGATTTGGATCATTAACTAGTTACTGAATATAAATGTTTTTATTGATATCCGAGTTACTGGATGGGATTCGGATAAAAATTCGATCCATTGCGAGGCCTAGTTGTTACTTAATATTCATGTGTTTATGTTTTCATATTTTATGTATGCATGTTTATTTGTTCGTGGTGCACACGCATGTGTGGATGAGTTTATTTTTTCTTTTTGATTTGTATAGATATAGTTGCAACATGTTATAGTAACTTAAACTAAAGCGCCATTAAATAGGGTATGGTCACTGCTTAGACGATGATGAATTAATATAGAACTTGATTTTCACACACAACAATTAAGAAACATTTTTCAGAATGCGAAAAGAATACATTTGGTGCCTTCAACCAAATATGAGTCACATGGTTGATGTAGGACAAGTGCTAGGAACACTCTTCTACTAGTGATAATGCCACAATTGATGGAGTGCAGCAATAAAGAGGGCCTTTTGGGGGCTATTTGTTATTGTTTTTTTCTGGCTAAAGATCAGTGGCAGTATTGGACTTTAGGATTTGTAAAGGGTGTAAGAAAAAGGTAAGCATTTGAGGCTTTTATTAGTGGAGGAAAGAGGATATTTGGGGCTGTTCGAGTAACTTTGGCCTTTTGATGTTGAGTATTTGGTGAAGAAAAGGGTTGGGTCTTCTAAGATAAGGTTTTCAGAATCATATAACAAGGTTGCCTTCCAAGTATTTAACTGTAGAAAATTTTGACAAAAAAGGGGGGCGAGATGCAGTAGAAAAAGTTGAAGTTAGGCATCTCACCATGGATGTGCATTGTGTATACTGAAGCATATAGAGGTAGAGAGACAGAACGAATGGGAAGTATTGCCGCATACTGTTGCTCTTCTTTCTAAGCCAGTCCGAGAGTTTCACGGTATCAGTTATGGAAGCTGTATGGCAATAGAGGGTTTGTTTTACTGAGAATTAGGGAGATTCAATTCATCCTAATTGCAGTTTACACATTGCATCCTATACAGAATCTTGCTTGCTTATATAAATAAACCAAAACGTCCATGTGCCCTTCAAACATTTAAAGATAGAAGATGGTGAGCTCTAGGTCTTCTGCCACCAATTGGAAGATAATCAAAAGGTTAAAGAATAGAATGGAGTTTCAGGCATGTGGATTGGTGGATTCTCAGATATTTTGGAATGCTGGTTGTTACAATGTTCCTCTGACTCTGGGTTAACTAACAATCAATAATTGGTGTGATCCTCTGAGAATAGAGAAAGAATAAAGTCATGTGGTTTCATATTCATTACAAAATTTATTGGCATATATCATAATGTCGAAGTCAAATCTTTAAAGCAAAGTTAATCAATGATGAAGGCTTGGACAGTTGGAAATCATTAAAATTAAGCTTATGCCTTTAAATGAATTCAGGCATGAGTATGTCAAATATAGTGATTCTGATGCAGCTAAGATTACTTGAGCTAGACATTTAGTGTTTGTATTTTGTACTTATATGATTTCTTTGTCTGTATATTTTAAGATAAAGGAAAATTAATAGTAGAAAGAAAGTGTATTTAATATATGACGAAAAGCTTAAAAGGAAGTTGTTTGTTCACTTTCCTTGAGTTTTTTACTTTGTCACCCGTCAAAAGATTATGAACTTGGCTGGTAAACTGTCTCCAGTGAAAACTAAAACACATCCTTGAATTTTTTATTTTCTCACTCATCAAAAGATTATGAACTAGTGGCTTGTAAACTGTATCCTGTGATAACTAAAATTCATCCTCAAGACGATACAGATATTATCCAAATTCCTTCACTAAAAAAAAAAGGAAAGAAAAAGAGAAGGATCCCAGATAGCTTTGATTGCAATCCTGCTAGGAATACGATAAAGATAGTTCTACAAATAATCACTAAAAGAAAATGAAGGCAATTTCCGATTGTTTCAGATGATGATGATTTTGTTTGGAGAAAATAAAGTAAAAGCATTGTCCTCTTGTAACTTGGCTGTTGATGTTAGAGCTATTTGATATTATAAATTTAGAGTATGATAGTTTCTATATCTTACTTAACAGAAAAAAAAAATCTATATCATGCATACAGCTTTGTAACCTTGCTGGTCATGAGTGGTTCACTAATCACATGGTCAAGGGTTCAAGAATAGGCATTTCAAACTTACCCATCAGCCATCACTGAAGAAATTAGAAACACTTTCCATGTTTCATTATGCTTATAGATGTTGCAGTTGTCATCAAATTATTATATGGGACGATGTGGTTATTGGTTTGGATAACTATACCTAAAACAAAAAGGAAAAAACAAATATTTGTTGGCATGCTTTTAGTCAGTTCCTGACTTCCTGTGCTCTGTGCAAGTGTTTGCATGTGTATTTCTTACCTGGAACCTAAGCTGGAGTATTTATTATTATTATTACAGGTCAATGGAAATGTTCCAAAGGAGGATGTATTTGCTCAAATTGACAGTGCATTGTCAAAACTTCTTGAGCAGAAGAAGGCTACATCGGGATCAGTGGCAGCATAAAAAAATTGAAAAAAAAAGATTTGGTAGAAGAATGAGAAGGCTGCTCTAGGAGCAATTACCATGATTCACTCTCCTCTGATGCAGAACTTCATTGATGAGATTATGTATAGACAAAAATAATACCAAGGTGCATTAATGTGAGTTTGTAAATGCTCAACCCCAACCACTACCCCAGAACTCCACCAAAGAAATAGCTTTTCCAACTTTGTATTATCATTCGTTAATGTTATATACTAATTTTTTTCATATTAAAGTTGTGAAAGGAGCACAAAACAGCTCAAAATTATATTACTTGCAATTGCAAGTCCATTCAGTTGCTGCTGCTGATGATGAATTTGATCTTAAAAGTAGAATGGTGTAAAATTTGATTCCTTTTCCTTTTTTTATATGCTTGCTTCTTTTAACTTGGTTTGTATGTCTTACTTCACCACTAGATTGATAGCGAATGTTCTTTTGGTTGCTGCTGTTGTTAATGGTTTGATTCTACAGTGGAATGGTTGTACACCTTCTTGCTAATCCCCTTTTCATTTACTTACCTTTTGAATTAGCAAAATTCTATCTTTATTGAGGCATTGAATTCTGAGATCCTTAAGAGTTCCTAGCTATGGAGTATGTCTACAATACACCCTCGTGTATTTACACCGGGTGAATTTGGATTGTGCACGCAGTTTAGATTCACCCAATATATTATAATTCTTCTCTTGAATATTAGATTCACCTGATGTATTATAGTTCTTCTCCTAATTAATATGGTTTGAAACTAATCAAAGGGCTTGTAGCTCAATGGTATAACCTCACTATTCTCAAAGAGGAGGGGACGAATTTGAACCCTGCTATGGACAAAAAAGTGTGTTTCAATTTCTAATTAAGGAAAAAAAACAATGTAGTATAAAATGAAAAAAAAATTATAGTGTAAAACCTTTTTAGAAACTTTTTTTTGTCCTTTTTATTTTGCTTTCTTGGTTTGGTTGAAGTCTTTTATGTCTCCACACTGTCAGATTCATTTCTAACATCCAGATGCTTCTTGAATTACTGTTTTCCCTCTTCCAATAGCTAATTATTATTCATTTTTTTTAATTTGATTTGTTAAATATTGACAATCAAAAGAAGTAATTTGACTTTCTCTACTATCTACTAGTGTACCAATTTTCTTCGCTTGTGCCGGTCTTTTTAAATGTATTACCGTATTGTTTTTTATTTTATAACACACACACACATGTTTTAAGAATTTCTTTAATATCCTCACACATTCATGCACAGATTGGGACTCGACACCAAACTTGTACATGTATGCAATTTTTTTTTTCAACAGTAGTATACCATAAGATTATGTTAAATAGGCGAGACAACGACCTACGTATTTCTTTGATCCAATTTCAGTATAAAATTTTTTTTTTTTTTGTTGAATTATTAATAAATTAATTGTGATTATCAATTTTAGAATAACTATTATATATTCTTTTGTGTTATTGTTACTTTTGTATCACATTTACCATAAAAAGTTACATGTAAATTACCTTGACCCAAACTCATAACCCAAGATTGACAAATTGTGATAAAAAAGACGAGGTCTAAACAAGAAATTTAGACTTTGAATTACCCAGTCAACATGATAAGAACAGTAAACTATTTGCGGCCTAAATGAATTCACAGTTTGTCAAACAAAGTTGGTCCTATTATCTATATTTATTTTGGAAGCAAACACAGAAAAGTCAGACCACATTAATCATAGGGAATCACTTTTGAAGACTATACATGTTTGGTGCATCTAACAATTCCCATTTTTCAAACATTTCCTCTTTTGACTCTTAGAAGAAGAAAAATCAACTCCTCATTTGAAACAAACAAAGACTTAATTAATCTTTAACAAATGAAGCTCAAATGAAGAAGAAAAAATCTATAAGCTGTAATACATTTTCTGTCATTTTTTTTTGTGGTAGGTACATTATCATACACTTTACACGAGTAATAATTCAAAAAAAAAATTTTCTTACACATGTGCATACATTGTTAGATCAGATCGAGGATCTAGTCGCAGACCGTGACAATGATGGAGTTGTCAAACACGCAGCCAAGGCTTTGTCTAAGTTATTTACAATTTCGGTCATGGTTGGCCGATCGTGGGCTTCTAGCATGACACAATCCGCGGCTAGGTAGCCCACATATGCCACGGCTTCTATCTCGAATGGCGTTGGAGGAGGTACTTTTGGGTCTAGAATTCTGTGAATTTTATCTTGAACTATGTAAGGGACAACAAAATCGACAATATTTCTAGGAATTCCGTTCTCGTTTTTATGAATTGCCTTGTACCCGGATAACAACTCGAGCAATACTACTCCAAAGCTATACACGTCGCTCTTGGTTGTCAATTGTTCTAACCTGTAGTACTCTGGATCCACGTACCCAACCGTGCCCGCGGCCCCTAGAGACAAGTGTGACCCCTCGTCCGGGGGACTCATCAAGGACAGTCCAAAATCAGACACTTTGGCTGTCCAAGTGGCATCAATCAATATATTGGACGATTTAATGTCGCGGTGTATGATTGGTGGCACCGCATATACGTGGAGGTACTCAATCCCCCTAGCTGCGTCGAGCGCCATCTTAATCCGGGCCGCCCATGACATCAATGGGGAGCTCTGGAGCTTGTGGAGGTGCTCATGGAGTGTGCCATTGTTCAAGTACTCATAGACTAACACCCTTTCATTGGAATCTTCACAGAACCCCAATAGCCTGACTAGGTTCTTGTGATTGAGCCTAGACAAAAACTCTAGCTCATTCATGAATGCGTTGTCCTTGTCTTCTTGACGTTTGGTCCCACATGGGTAGGATGAGGATGCTGAAATTTCAGCTCGCTTGATGGCCAATTCACGCCCGTCATCTAATGTGGCATAATAGACCGAGCCAAAGCTGCCAGTGCCAATTTTATGGTCCTCCGAAAAATTGTTTGTTGCTTTAAGCAACACTGGCAAAGAAAAGTCCTCCAAGTGACCTCCATTCCCCATACTAACCAGTTGGCTCAGCCTTTTTTCAAGAACCGGTGGCGCGGGCTGAGCTTGGGAAGTCTGGCCCCCTTGCTCAGGCGGGGCTGGGGGGTCGTCCAGGCGTCCTGAATCGTGAACACGACAACCCCTAATCTTGAAATACCGAAAAAACAAGAAGCAAAGGACTGCCACCAATGACAAGCTCCCCACACACCCTACCACTAGTAAAGCCACATTTTTCTTACTCCAACCACCACCTCCGTGTGATGAGGTGTTGTGAGGTGGTGGTGGTGGTGGCAGTGACGGTGGCTGTGGTACCACTCCGATTGGACTTCCACCGCCGCCACAGGGCAGGCATATCATTAGTCCCTGGCTGCAAAAGTTACCATAATTAGGCAAGGGACTACTACAAGGACAGCTACTTCTACATGGACCTGGCACAACAGCCTTGAAAATCAAGGAGTTTGTGTCAAAAATCTCATTTCCCCAGCAATGCAATGAAGAATCGTTTGTTTTAATTCCACAGAAAACTTTGCGTTTCGCATCAATTGCCATGAAATAAGTTGATTGCAAGCTCTCTGGCAAACTGAAATTGTTCTCCCCCCAACAAACAACTGTCCCATTCTGTCTTATGCCACAGCTACGATTCTCTCCCAATGCCAATGTTGTGAACTTGTCTTGTGGGTTCACAACCACCATCTCTCCCCAACACACCAAACTACCATTCAAAGAAATGGCACAAGCATGCCCAAAACCAGCTGCAATGACACTATAGTTCCCACTAGGCTCATTGCCACTCACAATTCCACCATTATTCGAAAAGCATTTGATGTTACCAAATTCAGACAACCAGCACACAAAATTTTCTCCCACCGCAATACTCGAAAAACTCTGATTGATGATGGGATTGAATCTGTGCCATTGCCAGCACTCGAGGCTATTAGTCCCATTAATAAGCCCACAAATATGGGAATTTCCAGCATCAAGTTCTTTGACAGTCGCGCCGTGATAAATCCTCTTGAAATACATGTTTGTACCATTGGTAGAGAATCTCCAGCAACTAATGACTGAAGTGGACAAGGAAGAGGGTGATGTCAAAGCACAGAGGGATCCATTTCCACCCACAATTCCCGAGAATGGTGCGTTCCAGGAATTGACAGGAATTTGAATTCCTTGGGGGAAACTCGTGCAATTCAGATAGGATTGTTGGGCAGAGGATTGTATCAATGCACAGATTAGTGTTTGGTTAGAAGTTTCTGATATGGCCACAGCGGAAAGTGAATGAATGAATGGGAAAGAAGAGAGGAAGCAGAGAGTTAAAGAGAGGAAAGAGAAGGTGTTTCTAAGAAGAATTGCCATAGAAATAGTCTGGAAGAAGATGGTTTCATGGTGATTTGGAGATGGGCATTTCTGATTATTGTATGAAGCATTTAGGCCAGTTTTAAGGGTCGGCTTTGGAGAAGAATCAAAGAAGAAGAAACGCGGTTTGAAGGAGGAGAGAGTGAGGACCAAAGACCAAGTCCTTTGAAAAAAACTTTCCAGTAGAGCGTGTGGTCAAGAGTAGAAAGGCTTCTAACATGTGACTTAAAACACTATATACTAGTTCAAACTCAACTTTTTTTTCTAGAACTCGTTGAGTTGTTCCAAGAACTCAGTTGGGTTACTCATATAGTAGAAATTTTAAGCATGATTGTTAGTTGTAGCGACAAATGCCTCTCTTGCTACGATAAGTCCTAAGAAGAGTCAAATTTCCAAAAGCAAGGTTGGTTTAAATTTATTTTTAATGTTTTTATTATAATCACAAGAATTATTTTATATTCGTTTTTCATAATCATTTTTCACAATTTGGTAACTGCTAGTAAAAAGATGATATATGTGTGTGTGTGTGTGTGTTGTGGTTAACAAGAGGAGAGCTAGCTATGGTTGGTGAACACTGAAAAAATTGGTTACACTCTTCGGTTAATAATTCAAGATATGAGCATGAGTTTTCATTAGTGTTATTTAATATTGCTAAAAGATAGTATCTGTTGATAAGATTATTTATCTGAAATATTTACATAATTTTGTTATATTTAAATTAGTCAACATCGAGTATAAAAATAAAACAAACTGTTGGTTTGGTTTGATGGAGAATTTTAGGCGTGTGTTTTGGTTCTTGACGATTAGGAAAAAAACAAATTCTTTAGCATATGTTACATCAACGACAAAGCTACAACAGGCTTGGGGAAGTGTCCCCTCAATTTTTTATATTTTCTTTTTGTATATATATAATTTTAAAATTCTAAAACTGCCCTCCTCAAATTTTTTTTCTTTTTTTTTGTATTTTCATTTTGTATATATAGAATTTTATAATTCTAAAACTACCCAACTTCTAATCTTTAACCTTCAATTTAATCTCTATGTTTCTCATTGATTCTTAGGATCTGTTTGGCATATCTTTTGCTTTTGCTTTTATGCAGAAGCAAAAGAGAAGTATAAGCTATCACTTCCATTGGCTTGTGCTTTAGTGTTTGGGAAATGTATTTTAGAAGAGCTTTTGTCTGTTTGGCAAAATATTTACTGAAACTCTTCTACTATTGAAATAACTATTTTGCCCTTAGATAAAGTGTTTTTCTGGACTGCTTGGCAACATAAAGTAGTTAACCCATTTTTTTTATACTAATTTTTTTTAAACATCATTCAATATAATCAAATTTAATCCACCATAACCATTTTGATTATAAATTTGAACCAAATTATATATATATATATATATATGTTGCAGCAAAATATGATAATAAATTTGAACAAAACATGAAGTATGTGTTATGATACAAATGCTTTGGTTAAGCATTGGCAGCTCAATTTATTAGGGAGTTCCAGCAAACAAAATTATATTCTCAACAAGACACCATAGGCAAGTCACTTTGTTCATGCATTATATACAAGAACAAGAAACTATACAACTTCATTTCATTCCAATGGAAGCTTATGAATCATTTGTCGTATCTTCATCTATCTCAGGCTTGACAAAGAATTCAATATAACCAATACGACTAGGTTGTTGATAGCCAACAGAATCAATGTGTGAAACAAATGGTCTTGCGACTAAAACAAATGCTGAACTTTTAACATTCCACCTCTCCCAATAGTCAACTTGCTTCCTCAATTATCTTTGATGATGCTATTAGGCATGTTAGAAATCATTGCATGGAGGAACTTGTACCTGTACCTGTCCAAATCAAAGCAAGAATCAAATCTATGAGCACTGGAATCAAAACAGTGCTTGGGATGCAATGCATCAAATGTGTCAAAAGGTACCTGTACAGAGGTGCTCTCTAAACCAAAATGTCATTCTCATGGTGGAACTAAACACAATAATAATCATGGTGGAACTAAACACAAAGCAGTGAGAGGTGCTCTCTAAACCAAAATGTCATTCTCAGGCTTATGTTAGACAAGCATTTGCGACTTATCAAGCCAGTCATTCATTCTCCATACTTTCAAACTAATCTCCATTTTTTGCCTTGTTTAAAGATTCCAAGCCTTGTTCCAGAGCTTTCAACTTAAAAATAACCTTGTTCAGAGGTCAACCCACAACCTTTACACTGCATATTTTTCCTCACTACATCAGTACTCATCATACCAAAATCGAAGAGACCCGTGAACATGGCTATAAAATATGCTGATACTCCATGAACTGATTAAGAGACAAAGATACAATATGCTTAATTGTCCAAAGTTCAGATAAAGATACAATATTTCCAATAAAGATTAGGCTTCCTTTGGTTTGAAATAAAACATTTTCTATGGTAGAAATTTTTTTCTTGCATAACTTTTTACAAGTAAAATAATTTTCTCATCTTACTTATTTTCCTGTGTTTGGTAAAATTATTAAAACATAAAATATATCCCTTCAAAAGATCTTCACAAGTCAAAACAGATACAATTCACTCTTCTTTCTATTATGAGTTATTTCACCAAACAGATGGTGTGCACCTAAAGCTATAATGAAAAGAAAATCAATTGGCATTACATTCTCTAAAGTGGATTGTTATCAAGAACCAAGCGTAACAACATGTATGAATGAATGAAATAGGAAAAATAATGTAGAGCTAATCATAATGTAAACTTAAGAATTCAAAATCCCAATGCCATGTTTGTAGCCAATGTGAAAAAATTTTTGCCGAAATACAGGACTTAATTACTAGAAGAAATAGTCAGCGTGAGAAAATCATTGCCGGCATCAAGAGATAATTGCCGGAATAGTTATAAACTAGCCGGCATGAGCAAAACGATGTCGTCTTCAAGTGAGAATAGCTGAAATCAAACAGAAATAGTCAGGGAGAAAATTGTTGTCGAAGTTGGTTCTCGCAAATTTGTGACCGTTTGGGTTGGTCTTTCGTGCCAAGTGGAGGCCGCCGGTGGATGTGATCGTCGCTACTGCCTTCGGAGAAAATTTAGAAGAGACTGACAGAGAAGTCGCCAGAGAGCAGAAACTTACAAGCGTGAGATACAGGAATGGCAGGGCAACAAGGGTTTTGGTTGGGACACAGTTGGAATAAACATTTGTTTACTTATTGAAGAAAGGGCACTATGGGAATTACCAAAGTTCTATTAAAATGAGAAACAGCTATTAGGAAGAGCAATCTCAAAAGCTGGTCCCTCCCAGCTTCGATGGGAAGAGCTTAAAAAAGGCAAAAGCTCTTCAAGGAAACCATCCAAACACATTTCCAAATGACTTTTGAGCCCTAGAAGCCGGAAGCAGCGTTTAAGACACTCCATGTCTCTATCTTTAATCTTCTATTTTCCCATGTTAAGCAGCTCTCTTTTAGCTATTTTTTATATTAATAAAATATCACAATCTCTAAGGCTCTGTTTGGTAACACTTTCGATTCTAAATTTCAGTTTTCATTTTTATTTTTTTTAAAAGTCACAGCAAAAATCGTATTTGGTAACGCAGTTTCCACTTCTGAAAAAATGAAATTAATGTCAAGATTTTGACAATCCTCAAACATAATTTGAAAGATTCATAACGAAACTTTCAGTTTCAGTTTTTATTTTCCAGTTCAAGTTTTCATTTCTAATTTTTTTTTATAAAATATAATAAATAAAAATTTTGGTTGCTCAAAAATATAATATAATACAATAAATTAAAATTTGGGTAAACTTCATTGACACCCCCTGAGGTTTGATATATTATTAGGCGGCTACAACTTCGTGATTTTTTTGTCACCAACACCCCCTGTCAGAATTTTTAATTTTTTAATAAGTGAAAGTACCTAATTGCCCGTAATTATTTAAATGAATTGTAATATAAAAACATTAAAATTAGAAATTGACAAAACTGCCCTTATGATTATATGTCCACCATTTCTCTCTCTACCTTCTTCAACCACATAAACCCTAACCACCACAGCCGCCACTCTCATCTCCTCCTCCAACCATAGCCACCACCAACCACGACCACCACAGTCGCCACCAACCACGACCACCACCACCACCACAGTCGCCACCAACCACAACCACCACCACCGCCACCACAACCGCCACTCACATCTCCTCCTCCAACCACCACCACCGCTAACCACAACCATTTCACTGTTATTACATAATATATATATATATGGGGGGAGGAAACCACCTAGCACCACTGCCACCAACCACCACCACCACCACTGTCGAACTCCAATCAACCTAACCCAAGCCAATTGCCACCAACCACCACCACCACTCCAATCAAAACCTAACCGAGGCTAGCATCAACGAAGTACTAATCGAAGTAGGTGGAGGCGCCGGAGATAAAAGGGAGTTGGGGATTTTGCAGAGGCGTAATGTAACGGCCCGGATTAATTTAGACCGGTCCGGGGTGGTTTTTGAACCGGATTAATTTTTTTTTTTCTTTCGATTAATTGATTTCGAAAGGGTGTGGGTATATATGTTTCCATATAGTGGAAGGTTTATGTATATATATATATATATATGTATATATATATATATGTATATATATATAGTACATATATTTATATTTAATTGTAAATATTTGAAGGTGTATGTGTATAGTAAAGACATGTATATGTGTTGTAATATAGCCATGTGGTATATTGTATTTCAAATGGATTTATATATGATATATAATACACATGTATGAATCATGTGGAGGAGGATAAGTGGTTGAATGTGTGGACCAAAACAAAGAAGAAAAGAGAAGATAGGAAAGGTCTTCGGCTGGGAAAGAAAAAGAAAAGAAGAATAAAGGGAAAGGTAAAGAGAGAAAGAGAAATTAGGAAAGAGAGAAGGAAGAGAGAGAATAGGAGAAATCGAGAGGGTTTCTAGAGAAAGAGGATGGCTTGGTCGTGGGGCTGTTAGCGGCTGTCCATGGTGGCGACAGTCCGGTGGTGGAGACACGGCTGAGCCGTGTTTGGTGCGGCTTAGGTGGTTCAGCCATGGTGGTTCGACTGAGGAAAGGGTTTACTGGGTTGTATGTGGACTGTGCTCAGCTGGGTTTTCACTTGATGGTCGGTTGTGGGGCTGTTTGGTAGGTGATGGCGGTGAGGTTGTTGACGCCAGAAATGGAGTTGGCTGGAGTTGGCTGTTCACGGTGGTGAGTGGTGATTATTCTTGGCTACAGAGTGGTCCGAGAAGACAACTGGGTGCCCATGGCTAGAGAGAGAGGGATGGAAGCTGTTGGAGAAGACAGTTGCAGAGTTCTGAGTTTCGGACGACCGAAAGATTGCTCCGGTCGGCCGAAACTACCGTTTCGGTCGGCCGAAGCAATCCACCAGCCGACCGATAGTTGCGAGACGGGCTTTGACAGTAGAAACAGGTGGTTTCTGTAGCCCGTAACGGTGCTCCGACAGTGACGCGCAGGTGGAGTCTCGGCTTTGGGGGGGCTGGGTCTTCACGGCACGGTTTCGGTTAGCTCGACTAAAGGTTGTTCATGGTGGGCATGCTCGGTTGTGAGGATAGTGTGACCAAGGCTGATTATGGGTGTGGTGGCTGATCTGGCAGCCATGGTTCTGGCTGGATGGGTTCGGTCTTGGTATTGAACTTTCACGGTTGAGGTGAAGGGTGATTTCAGTAATGGTTTTGGGGAGTACTGAAGGTGTTGGTGGCCTATTCTAGCTTGGACAACTTATAGCTTGTATGGGTCATTAATGGCAACATGGGTTGTTGCTTTGGGCATGGAGATAGCCATTGTGGAAATGGGTCTTGTTCATGAAATTAGGCAGGGCTGCCTATTTTATTATGGTTAAAGTTTGGGCCCTCATCGATAGTGGACTTGGACTTTGGAATCGGATAGAATTGAACCCAAGGCTTGGGTTGGATTTGAATTTGGAAACGGGCTGAAAATAGTTTGAGTTGGACTCATGATTTGGATTGTTGGCGTGGGCGTTGACACGGGAGTGGACCGGGCTTGGTATGGACTGCCTTACAAACGCGGATTCATTGGAGAGCGGGACCTAAGGCAAGTTGATTCTTGCCTCTATCTCTTACAAATACTTTTGCTATGTTGGTTAATTTACCTATGTCCCTTAATTTGATCATAGGTGGTATATATATATATGTGTGTGTGTGTGTGTGTGGATATTCCATACGTGCGGGATGTGAGAATATATATATGTGTGGGTTTGGGGAACGAAAGCATGTTAGATTTAAATGCTTCCTTGCATTGTGATACGCATGTATGTATAGATTAAAGTCTATGAAAAGTATGCTAAATGATACATGTTTAGCTATGTGATGTCTTGTATGCATATGTGGCTCTTATGCATGATGTTCAATATATATATATATGATATGCTAGGTGTCCTATATGTTCTTTTTACATATGTGAGTGACGTAATATATATGTGTTTATATATTGTGAGTGGAATGTATGTAATTACTTGTGGTAAATGCATGCATTGAGTGAAGCATGATAATATTTATGCTAGTGTAGGTGCATATGTGATTTATATGCATGATTTGACATGTACGTGATTACATGTGGGTTTACGTGAATGAAATGCATGCTATTTGTATATAGAAATGTATGCATTGGTGAAGCATGACTAAATTGTGCTTATGTGAAGTTTGTGAACACATTCGAGTTTTATGCTATGTTTTACATGTATAGGTAGTCATTCATGTGGCCTTGTGGATTTGAAATGCATGCTAAGTGTTTTCATAACTTAATTATGCATGGTATAGCATGACTCTTAAATGCTTGATCATTATATGTTTGAAATACATATATGGGCCCGTTGTGAAGAGACGGGGAAGAGTGGTTGAATTGCCTAGAGTAGGTCAATACTCGGTGAGGGCGTTGGAGTGGTTGAGTCACCTCGGAGTAGAGAATACTTGGTGACAAATTCTAAAATTTATCTAATCACCTCGGAGTAGAGCATACTCGGTGATGGTTCGATCACCTCGGAGTAGAGAATACTCGGTGACGAATTCGAAAATGATCTAATCACCTCGGAGTAGAGAATACTCGGTGACATATTTTGAAGCGGTCCGATCACCTCGGAGTAGAGAATACTCGGTGGCAGATTCGGCAGCGGTTCAATCACCTCGGAGTAGAGAATACTCTGTGATGGATTCCGCAATTGTGTGGGAAGTGTCTCGGTCACATGGTTGGTTAAGAATCATGTTAGGGTGTCGGGTGGGACCCGAGAGAGAGTGAGACAAGTTGATGGAAGTGCTTGCATTATTTATTGTGAAGCATGCTATGTGTTTAACGCATTCTTATATATGCGTTGCTTGTGAATGAAACATGATATGTGTTGGATGCTTATTACTTTTGAGCATGTTGTATACTTTAAATGCATCTTCATTGCATTTGAGATGGCTACTTGATGAGTAGGAGACGTGAAAATTGATTTGCATTGTTATGTAAATGCTTTGACATATATGTTCTATATACATATTGGTGATGGACGCTTACTGCTTTCAAGCATGTTGAAAATGATTTCTAAAATCATGTGTAGTGGATTTTGTATGTTTATATGTGCTAGAGTAGCCATATACATCGTTGGTTCATGCATGCTAGTTAGAGCATGGTCTTAAATATGGTGATATATTTAAGTGCATGTATATTTTTGAGAATATGTGAGGATCAACCTGCTGCAGCGGTGATAGTATGGTTCTACATACCTTGTTGGGCCTTTGAACTCACCCCCTCCCAGGTTTTGCAGGTATTGCTGAGTACGGAGTTAGTTAGGGGACTGATAGCACCGGTTGCAGAGGTAGTGTCTAGATTCCTTAGAATTTGATGCATGTCCAGAATAATGGATAGATAGATATATTACATTTGGGATTAAATGTATGGAGCGATTATGTAGATTCAGTTCCTTCAGTTGTATTTTATTCATATGATGTATGTATATAATACGGACATTCAAGGACTGAGACATGTATTCTTTTGATGATATTATGCATGTTGTAGAAATGTTGGGGGGACACGTGCCCAAAAGTGTCCATTTTTATTGTTAGATGTAAATGCTGGGGGGACACGAGCCCAGAAGTGTCCATTTGAATTGAAAGCAGGTATAACATGTCAGGATCTGATTATTTAGAATGGGTTATGCCCAATTTTCGTAAAAATAATAAGAAATTGAGATTGTATGATCAGGTGGTGGTTATAGCGTGAGGGTGATCTCACGGAGTTCACACCTCGGTTTTCGGGCCTCGGGAATCGGGGCGTGACACGTAAGGCGGGGAAGAGGACGGAGAAACGGTGGGCATCGGAGGAGAAAGCTTCAGACGGGGAAGAAAATCAATAAGGCATGGCAAATCACCCACCACCGCCACCAACCACAACCACAACCACCAGTTAACCTCAACCACCACCACCACCATTTCTTTCTCTCCCATCTCCTCCTCCAACCACCACCGCCACCAACCACAACCACCACAGTCACTGCCACCACTGCTTCTTTCTCTCTCATCTCCTCTTCCAACCACCACCACTGCTTGTTAAGGACTGAAATTTTCGCCTAATTTGAGGACTGAAATTAAGACATAATTTTTAGCCTAATTTGAGAACTGAAATTAAGACATAATTAAATATATATGTTATATATATGTTAACATTAATATTTATAGAAATAAATAATTAAATATATATGTTATATATATATATATGTTAACATTAATATTTATAGAAATAAATAATTAAATATATATATGTTAACATTCATATTATGGGAATAAATAATTTAATATATAGGTTATATATTATAGTATAAATATATAAAGCTAGAGAAAAAGAAAAAAAATGGTTCAATTTTTTTTATTTTTTGTTAACATTAGTATTTATGGAAATAAATAATTATATATATAGGTTATATATTATAGTGTATATATATAAAGAGAGAGATAGAGAAAAGAAATATAATTTTAGTTTCTTTTTTATTTTATGTTAACATTAGTATTTATGGTAATAAATAATTATATATATAGGTTATATTATTGTGTAAAATTTTAATTATTTTTTATTTTATGTTAACATTATTATATATGAAAATAAATAATTATATATACATGTTATATATATTATAGTATAATATAGATATACATATATATATATATATATATATATATATATGGTTGATGAAATGGGAATTTGGTCCATCAGACAAAGTTAAAAGAGTAAATTTAGTATTCAAATGGGTTAAATTAAAAGTCAAATGGTAGCATGGTCATTTCACCATAAAAAATGGTCTGACACAGCTTACTTTTGACAGGAGGGGGTGTATGTGATATACGACACAAATTGCAAAGGGTGTTGGTGACAAAGTTGCACAAAGTTGTAGCCGTGTGACAATACCTCAATTCTCAGGGGTGTCAATGAAGTTTACCCTTAAAATTTTATAAAAAAAAATAGAAAATACAATAAATAAAAAATTTGGTTACTCAAAAAATATAAATATAACAAAATAAAATACAATAAATAAATAAAAATAATATAATATAAATAAAATACAATAAATACAAAATTATAAGTCAATAAGAATAAAAAAAACTTTTATAAAATACAATAAATATATAAATATAAAGATATATATAATAATAATAAATATATATAATATATATAGGAAGAAAATGCAATAAAATAAGAGTTATATATAATACAATTATTTATAATATAAAAATATAAAAGGAAATAACACGAGTATATATATATATATATGACAAATACCAAAAACATTAGAATTTATGACAATTACCAAAAACATACAAATGCATAAAAATAAATTTTTAATTAAAATAAACTAAAATAAAGTCCTAACAAATATAATTTCGGAGGAAAGAATATACATAAAATATGTAATATCACATTTATGTTGGTTAAAGTGAGTTGGAACCATATTACTCAAACACAATTTTTAGTCAAGATACTACTATTTTTTTTTCTTTGAAAATTAATTTTAGGTTACCAAATATATTTTCAAATTTGTGCTTTAAAATTTTCAATAGCATATGACGTTACCAAACGTATTATGTTTTTCACATAAATGGCAGCACAACAGGTTTCCAGATTTTATTTTCAGAAATAAAAAAAGGGAATTCGACAGCGTTACCAAACAATCCCTAAGAAGATATAATAAAAAACCTAAATAAAGTAACATTGTCTACTTTTCTTTTATTGTATATGATACATGAAAATCATGATTAGACATGCACTCATTATAAAAAATGTGAAGACTCATATTGTAAAGCAGAGAATTTCATTATTGATTTTATTTAATCTAATTATCAATTAGTTTTTGATTTGCAGAATCTAACTGAAAAATTAATTCAAATTTCTAATATAAAGACAAGTTTAATTCATTAATTTCAATTGTTGCAAACGAGGACTTTCTAGGTTTGCTAAGTCCAACTAATTTGACATTTTTACAAATTGTTAATAATATTCACTATAAGAGAGAATGATGGATATACTAGAATAGACGCAAATCTGAATTTGATTTATTTTTGTATAATTGTGTTACATAAATTTTCGTAGTTTCTCTCTCTAATATGTATGAAAATCTTGTTAATATAAAAACTCATTGAGAACAATTGTAAATGTTATAAACGAAAATATTATCAATCAATATTAAGCTAGGAAGCACAAACACTTTACCAAGGAGTTACATGGCGGTTTGGGACACTCAGACACTCCACGGACACGTGTAGAACACTTTTGAATTTTCTTTTTTTTGACACTCCTCAGACAAATGTCGTACACTTCGTACCAATAATGTATTTTCAAGTGTTTCAAAATAAATTTATATGCATATGAGTTATGAAGAACAATTTAACTTTAATATATGTAGAGGACTAAAAAATGAACAAAAATGGAAGCATCATAGCTCAATAAGTCTGGTTCTTTAATCTATTTGTTTTTTTTATATATAAGTTTGTTTGGTTCAAAATTGATTGATGATGAATTGAAGTATTTCTAAAATGTAATATTTTTTTTTGTTGAATAATGAATATATATTAATATATTATATTATTATTTTATATCTGTATCCCGGCCGTGTCCATGTTTTTTTTTAGAATTTTCTGTATTGCCGTGTTCATATCGTGTCGTAGTCGCGTCCCTTGTCTGTATGAAATATTAAGTTTTTAAATTTATAATTTTGTTCAAAAAAATTATATCTTCATTTCTAGCATTACATCATAATTGAGTGATGCAGTGTCACGAAGATGTTCAATAAGAGTAAATAAGTTAGAGTAAACAGCTTTGTATCAGAATTCCATGTTTTAATTAAATTTTTTGATGTAAAAAATGTTGTGTTTGGCCTATGGGTGACGGGTCTCTTACTCTACTTTCTAAAAGGACGATTTATAGCAAAACAAATGAGAGAAGCAAGAGTCTTGGCACAACAACGATGGACTCCACATTTCAATACAACAAATTTTTTTTTTCCCGAAATTCAAGCAAGTTGTATAGATAATGTAAAATGTACAGTAAGGGAGGGCAAGCAAAAGCCCACAAGCCAAATGGGCCCAAAGAAGACAACAAAGTTATCACAACCCAAATCAAAATAAAACCAATCTAATCCAAAGCAAATCCCTAGGCTTAATCAAACCCAACAATTGAGGTATACAGATCAACTCAGTTCAATACACATTCCCAAATACTGATTGTTGTTAAATAAGTCAAATAAATCATATTGGTTAAAAAAATAAAAAATCATATGCAGATGATATTAATGTTCCCAAGGAAAATCTTCACTTCGTTTGTTTTGACGTAAAATATTTTTAAAATTTTTCGATGTTTGATTGCATATTTTAAAAGGAAAATGTTATACCCATAAAACTAATCTGTAAAATATTGAATTGTCAGCATGGTTGATGCTATCAAATACTAAAAATTTTCAAAAAAATAACGTCAAAACAAACTGAGCTAAATTTAATGGTGGTTAGGGGTAAGTGAAAAATAACTTTTATAAATGAAATAATATTGAGAATAGGAGCTAATCAAACATGTATACATGCATATTAGTGTCATCTGAAGTAACGACAGTACTAGATGAAATAATTAGACATAAAGTACCATGTATGATAAATATTAGGTCAAATCATATCCTTTTGAGTAATAAAGTCAAAGCTTTATAAAGGAATGTATGGAGCACTTAAATGTAGCTTAGTTTGTTTAGGGTAAATATGACTTACACATTTAAGGTTTGATTTATTAATTCGCAACTATAATTTTGTAAATTTTTGTTATCGAGTTTTTTTATTTTTTTAATATATAAAATGTCTTGATTGCTCTTGATTATTTAAATGTATTTTAATATAAAAATATCATAATAGGAAAATGACCACAATATCTTTCATGATAATATGCATTGGCAACTAATTTTTTTTAATATTATTATTTATGAAAATAAATAATTATATATATTAGGTTATATATATTATAGTGTATATATATAGATGAATAGAGAAAAAGAGAGAGAAATTTAATTACTTTTTCATTTTATGTTAACATTATTATTTATGAAAATAAAAAATTATATATATATATATATATATATGTTATAGTATATTGTATATATATAGATAGATAGAGAAAAAGAAAGACAAATTTAATTACATTTTTTTTATGTTAACATTATTATTTATGAAAATAAATAATTATATATAGATTGCATATATTATAGTATATATATAGGTATATTCAAAGGGGTATTTTGGTCCATTAGATAAGGTTAAATGGATAAATTTAGTATTCAAATGGGTTAGGTCAAAAGTCAAAGACAACATTGTCATTTCATCGTCAAAAAGTGCTTTGACATGGTGTATTTTTGGCAGGAAGGGGTATATGTGATATACAACACAAACCACAAGCATTGATAGATCCAGAAAATTATGTGAGTGGGGGCAAAGTTTAGTACAGTTATAATTGTAGGATTAGTTTAGATAATATATATATATATATATAAGAGGGCAAAGTTGTATATAGTGGGATTTTTTTGTAATTTCAGTGGGAGCAAAATGTAATTTTAATGAGATATTTTCATAATTTTCATAAAACCACAGGCATATAATACAAAAAATAAAATTTTCAGTAGAGGCGGATACTCCCACTAACTTGATTGTAGGTTCGTTCCTGACCACAAAAGGTGTTAGTAATAAAAATTCATAAAGTTTCAGCCGCATGTCAATACATCAAACTTCAAGAGGTGTCAATGATATTTACCTTTTTGTTTCGGGTAAATTACACTGACCTCCCATTAGGTTTGGTCTAATTACACGTAACATCAAAATAATGCATTTTGCTGCACTCACCTCCCCTCTAACGGATTTGGCAAAACAAACGTTAAAAACAAAGTAATTTTACTGTTTTTCCCCCTTTTATTGTTAATATTGATAAAATATCTAAATATATGAAATTATCAATTTGTCCATTTATAAAAAACAATTTTTTTTTTTATTTTCTTCCCCCCTCTCCTTTGCACATATAACCATTAATCACACCACCTCCTCCCACCATGGCCACCGACCCGTTGTTGGAAAAGCCTCCAACACTCCCACGACGACCACCCAATCTACCAAGGCCACCACCTCTCACCAATACCCCCACAACCACTACCACTACCACCACCACCACCCAATCTACTCCAATCCATACCTGAAAACAAAAACAAAAAAAGATAAATTTCATCACCACCACCACCAAGTACTGTATCTAGTTCAAAATTACCACAAAATTCCAAAAAATTTGAAAACCCAATTCATATATATATATACATAATTTCAATTTTCCTTATTGATAATAAAAAATTACACCAAAATCCAGAAAAAAAATCCAAATTTATCAATATCTATATTACAGTACAATTATATGTATGTATAAAAAGAGAAGGGATAGCCAAAATGCTAGTCGTTGTCGGCAAACCAGATGGTGGGAGCGACGGAGCACCACCACCACTAATCGGACCACCCATGAGCCACCACCTGCAACACCCTAACCACCCCTATACAACTAAGCTGAAACCCACCATGGCAGCCACCATCATGCACAACCCTAGCTGCCACACCAAGACCACCGCCACCACTAACTGGACCACCGAGCACAACCATCATCATCTCTACCAAACAAACCCAAACACACTTTAACACACACACACATCCTCACTGTCCAACCATCTTCATTAGATCCACCATTGGAGTGCCATATTTTTTGGATTCGTGAACCATCAATTTGCAAATCGAACAACACCACCAATCTATTTGTCAGATCTTCATTCGTTGACACCAAGTCTTACCACCGATCGATGCAGAAACTGCTCAAACCCTAAGCCAAATAGATCATCTTCCCCATTTCAAACAGACCAAATCCTAATCAATCTTCTTCCCCAATTTCAAATAGATCAATCGCCACTGAACTAGTTATCGCCATCATCATTGGAACCTTGAAGATTCCAGTCCCTCCGCCTTGAGCTATGAACTCCAACAGAGCTCGACTATCCCACCGATAAGACAAAACCATATCTGATACATTGTGTGTGAGTATACAAAGAAATTGATGGTGGTGGTGGCTGACTGTGGTTGTGGTGACGCCACCAAGTGTGGGGTTGGGATGGTTGGGGGTGCCGGCGGCGCCGCTGGTTTGGGTGGTGGATACATATATATATATGTGTGTGAATATATATACGGTTGTGTTTGTGTGTATATATATACGGTTATGAATAAATATATATGTATATACGGTTGTAGATGAGATATATGAATATATATGTATTTGTATATATATATTTTTATTATATTCAGAAATTAATATATGTGCACATATATATATACACACACAAATATACTTGATGAGCATTATGGCCCTTTCAACTAATTTTTTTTTGACAAAATTGGTAAAATTTTAAATGAAGAGGGTCTTTGTCATAACGGAACAAACCTCCAAAAAAGTCATTGTAACAAAACATATTAATTTAATACCGATTACAATTATATCAAATAACTTTATTATACCTTTAACAAGAGTAAGGCCCCCAAGGAATCTTCGATTGACCATTACACTTTGGATGATGTAAATAAAGTCAAGGAAACTTTAGTAAAAGAGAGTAATGGCTTAACAGGACATGTTGCGTGATAGAATCTAACACCTATTTTATTATTTTTTAAATTTATCCTTTTAATGGGAAATTTTTTCCCATGACATCTCTCTTTACCCGCGCATAATAAAATAAATAAAATAATAATAACTATTTTTTTCTCCATCCTTCAACATTGATTTCAAATCGCCATGCATATGAATCTTAATGTTAAAATAAATTTAAAAAAGCAAAGAAATAGAGCAATCAATTTCTGTACTAAAAGATAATTACATTTGCATGAAATTTCAATGTTCTATTTTCTAATTACTCAAGGTGGATTTACTTTTATAATTACTATTTTTTTATTCACATAAATGAATATTTATTTATCTTCCTTTCTTTTTTTTATTACGAATATATATTTATCTTATTTGTAAAAGGTTACCTTTATTAATTTATTTTATTGTCCAAATCGAGGAGGGATCGTTTTCATTGCGACTCTTTCGTTTCCATTGGGTTCGTTGCCGTTTAATCTCTCTCCCGGATTGTCTCAGCTTTCTCAGTCACAGGACACATCCGATTCATCCTTTTTCCGGTAAGCATGCACCCTCTCTCTCCCTCTCTCTCTATATATATATTACATACACAGACACATATCAATACATACATATCTATACACGACTGAGAGAACTTAACCCTTGATTCGTCTATCTTGCAGCACATCCAATTTTAAATAACCCAACTCGCACTCTTTCGAGACATAAAACCCTAGGCTGCTTTTACTTATTCCTCTCCTCCTCTCACGTCAATTAGAAAAGCTCACTCAACATCTTTTGGTGTGTGTTCTCACCATCAATCAATCTTTATGCTATGAGTTTTCGTTGTTGCTTCTATTTATAGAATGTATGTGTTTTTTAATAAATATTTGTTTTTAATTGGTCTCGAAACGTTTGATAGATTGCCCCCAAAGAGATGTGTGTGTGTGCGCGTGTTCCATATGCAAGTAGTATGTATTGAACATGTTTAGTGATACTAGAGGGCAGTCCTACTGGGGCTAATGATCTAGATCCCACATTGGATTTTGTAAAAGTTACTTTAGAATTTAAAATTTCTGAATTTAAATTGTGAACTCAGATTAAAAAAATTGGTATTACATATTATCTTCTATTGATAGAAAGATGAACTTAACGGTGGATTTGGTTTAAAGAGAGAAGGCAAAGTAATGTTTGGTCATCCCGAGTGACTGAGTGAGTAAGTACAAGCTCTCTCTCTCCCTCCCTGGATGGACTTCCGAATTTCTTTTGGTCCTCACACTGGTAGGGACAAGGCAGGGTAGCCCTGGCAGAACATATCGTTTTCGTATTGTGTCATTTTTGTGATCTTTCCCTTTTAGAGCAGGAGTAATCCCAACTGATGCACTTACAGGCTGACCTCACGGTCACACCCTCAGAATCAAGTGGATCCGGGATAGGGGTTTAACTTGGGACCCATGGGTTTAATCTTAGAGCTCAAACTCTGCAACCCACATGAAATTACACTGGCAGACCATATCTTATCCTTATATTTGTATTTGTATTTATTTCATTATTCCTATTGTAACAATCATATAAAATGATAATAAGACAGTGGAAGATGTTATAATTCTATTTTTAAGTTTTTAGTTGAACGGATCATCACGCTAATCAGTCAAATTTTGTAGATATTTACACATGATATGTGGTAATTGTGTATGAAAAATGTTATAAGATTTAGCTCAAAGTTCCATGCCGCCTCTTTTCACTTAAAATATAGTTACTGGTAGGAAACTATATACTAGGGACCATGAGGGTGCTCTGCAAGCCTGTCAAATTGGTCTTGTGAAATTGATTTATTAACTGATGTTAATTTCTATTTTGTAGAAGTGTGATCGGAGAGGATCGCCCAGTTGGAATTTGACCTACTACTTGGGAAGTGAGATGTCCAGGTTTCATGTTGGTGGGAAAGTTGTCGATAGTGTTGATTTGCTGAGGAAGAGGCACTTGTCATGGCGCTTGGACATTTGGCCTTTCGCCATTATATATGCTGCTTGGATAATTGCCATTTTTCCTAGCTTAGACATTGTTGATGCCTCCATAGTTCTTGGTGGTCTTGTAGCTGTTCACGTTCTGATTTTTCTCTTCACTGTTTGGTCAGTGGATTTCAAATGTTTTGTCCAATATTCTAAGGTATAATATATACTGAAATGGGCTTAAAGATTATATTTCTTGTTTTCAAATACATCATTTTGTACTTTATGTTTCCTATATTATGGTTCAAGTATTACAAGATTTTATGGGTTATATTTTCCTGCCAAGAATCATCCTCATCATCATCATCCTTGCATTTGTCCCATATGGATGGGGTCGGCCTAGAATACCTAGTTTAACTTCTTCTCGTTGATTATATAAGCAAGTTCTTGGGCTTCCGCTGGTGTTGTTTGATTAGGATCATGCATTGCATTTCTATCTTCATTCATGCTTTGAATTTTTGTGGGAACAAAAACCAATACCTAACTTGGAGTGAAGTTTATATGGATCATTTATTCTGACCCTCCTCAGACCCCGCAATGGCTAGAGCCTTGTGCACTGGGTTTGCCCTTTATTTCTTCTAACTGACAGATTTAGATATTGATAAGATCATATAGTCTATTTCTCCTCGTTTTTTATTTGGAGTGTTGGCTCATGGGCTAGCAAATATAGATCACTTGTCACTTTATATTTGTATCGTTTACTTTGAAATAGACATATTTTCCAGTGTTCAAGTAGGTTTATATTATTAAATTGCTCCTTACCTGATAGAAACTATTATTGATACAGATAATTGGGTTTGGTTTTAGTTTATTGATGCTGGCTAATGGTATGAAACATGCAGCTTCTGTTTACTGGTTATTTTGAATAGTATTGTGATGTTGAAATTGGTGTTTTCTTTGGCAGGTTGTTGATGTTCACCATGCAGATGCATGCAAAATTACTCCGGCTAAGTTCTGTGGTTCGAAAGAAGTTGTGCCACTTCATATCCGGAAGGTTGTACATGAAGTCTTTATTTTGAAATTTTAAATGAAGTTCTCATTTTTTCAAGAACCATCAGGTGGTAATGAAGTTCATAAAAATGAAGTCTGTATATTAGCAGGGTGTAATTTTGTAATGTAACTCCTGTTTTGTCACCGAGTTATATAAAGGGGTCAAGGATGTAATTTACCATTACCAATTATGAGAATATAACTAGAAGAGCTGGACTCACCATGCTCCCTCTCTTCTGCAGGCCCAAGAACTGCACTAAGTCCCAATACTAGGACCTATATATTTAGTGCTAGTCAACTTATTACCAGCTCACGGAGTCAATAGTCAGCCAAGTCCTCATTTGAGTTTTGTTTGGAAAGTGCAAGAGCTTTAATCTATTTTAGGTGGTTTGTGGTGTCTTTGGGAATATTTTGACATTTTTTTTGCCCTGAATATATTGACATATCATCTCAGGGACTCAGTTATATGTTTTGCTTTGGGAAAGTCGGACAGAACAATTTATATTGCTTGATAATTAAGCAATTTCTAGTTTTAAATAACTGTATATACTTTTAGCGAATAGGTAAGGGAGCCTCGGATTTTGTTATTTCACATGTGCTTATGTGATATTAGGTGATTATAATCTCCTTGCTATCAAGTGTAAGGCTTGAACTGGTTAATATATAAACAGGTGCATTCTTTCCACCTCCCCTGAATAAGGATTCTTGGGTTATCCTCTTCTTTTTCCTTTTTAACGCTAAAAATCTAGAGATATTGGTCTATTCAGAGGTAGCCAAAAGTCTATATCAGCCGCATTGCTTTGATACGGAATCAGAATGGTATCAGAGGCATCAGAGCTGGTCTTTTCTACACAATTCATTTGAAATTTAGTGGCTGTTCATATTCGTGTAACTATTAGAATGCGTTTTGTTGATTGGAGTAACCTACCAATTCTCAATGAACTGTTTATGGTTTAGTTACATGATTCAAAGATACCTATGCATGGTATTCTATTTACGACTTGCGATAAAGAAAGTAAAAACGGAGAGTGCTAAACAATATTTCAGCAATAAGGGATTCCGTTCTGTTTGTCATTCTTGCCACTCCCTATCCTCCTTTCTGATGACCACAAACTCCAGTGCATCTAACAATTGTCTCCAGATCTTTGGCTCCACATAAAGCTTCTCTTAGAAATCTGCAATACCCGCCTCGATGATTTATCTTGGCTCAATTCCACTTCAATTAATGATTGCTTTTCCAACTCCTATGAGCATTAGCTTATTTGTAAAAGAACTTCGTATTCTTGTCCCTTTCTTTCAACCAAATTGCTTGAGAGCCTTAATTGAATGAAGGTTTCCCTTCAAAAATGCCATCAGGTTGTCTACTAAGCTCAAGGCTATAAGGGGATCTTTTCACTGAGGGTGGAGATCAGAGTACCTCCCTAGAAACGTATTGGCACCTTCCTCTTTATTAAGGAAGCAAACACTTCAGCAAACGTATTGTCTACTTAAGCTCCTTGTGGAAATTCTTCTTTTGAGCTCTCTTCTATTCCGCCCACCTAGGCCTGTACTCTTTTGATGAACCCTTTGCCCCTTAATGCCAAGTTTCTTAATGGCTACCACTTCCATTGCTTTTCATACTTTTAGCTTGCCAAATTCCTCTTTTCCATTTCCTTGTCCGCCATAAAACAAAGCTTAGAGAGCCCTCCGCCCTTTAGCTTCCTACCATCTAAGTACTCGGTTTGAAAATTTTCTTGTATTAGCCACATATTCTAAGATCTAACCAAAGTCCTTTCTTTCTTCTAACACCCACTATCAAGTATGACAATAACATGATCTGATGCTGCCATTGGTAGAGCACTCTGCTTCATGTCTGTTAATACGAGCCCAATAGATAGGGTTCGGTGTTACAAATCCAGATTCCTCCCACTTCTGAGAAAATTACATGACTGTGGTTTCCCATACTATAACATAACGCCCGTTACACCGCGTTGTCACGGACTGAGCGCTTGCTATTCGACCCAAAAGCTTAAGCTATTAGGTGGTGCTAACACCCGCCCTCATATGCCCAAGGCTCTCTCCATTTTGATCCGACGTGGGACAAGAATCCATGACATTCTCCCCCGTCCAAACCACAACGCTCTCGTTGCAGTGGTCCACCCCAATTGCGGGGGATCTAGTACCGACACCAGATCAAGGATTGGGTCCACTCTAATACCATTTGTCACGGGCTGGGCGCTTACAATCCGACTCAAAAACTTGACATTCTCCCCCGTCCAAACCGCAACGCTCTCGTTGCAGTGGTCCACCCCAATTGCGGGGGATCTGGTACCGACACCAAATCAAGGATTGGGTCCGCTCTAATACCATTTGTCACGGGCTGGGTGCTTGCAATCCGACTCAAAAACTTAAGCTATTAGGTGGTGCTAACACCCACCCTTATATGCCCAAGAACAAACCCCCCCCCCCCCCCCCCCCCCCCCCCCGCGATCCCGATCCGATGCGGGGCAAGAATCCATGACAACGCAGTGACTTAAAGCCGGGCTTTAATTTCAAAAAAACCAACACTAGTCATCCCAAAGACCTTTCTTAACACTACTGCTCTTTTGGTACCAAAGCATGTCCACTCATGTTTGAAGATCATTTAAACAGAGATAATGTTACAAAGATCATTTTGGGTTTAATTTGTTTATAACAAGTTGACCAATAATAAAATGACCTTGAAAGTGAAATCCTCTAGTTTTTTTTACCGGATAATGCACATACTGCAACCTTTTTTCTTTGTAACATCGTAGCAACCACTTTTAATGTTGCCTAATTTTTAATCAGAGTTTAATGTGGTACATTGTAGTTGCACACATATTGGGCATCTTCTTATTGAGTTCTATTGTTTCATGAGTGCTTGCCTTAGCTTTTATATTCCATTCTGCAAGAGAACATCCATTTTCTTAATTTTGGACCATGCTGTTCTAAAAAGTTATTAGGATCACAGGTCAACCTGCACTCTTACCAGAAAAAAGGTGTATACCAATTTTCTGTCTTGCAACTGAATAACTGTCACTTCAGGTTCTTTTTCTGTGCTTGATTACATGATTTTTTCTCTTGCACAGCTGGCAGATTCTTCATCCCCGGTAGATCTGGAAGAGATTTATTTTGATTTTAGAAAGCAACGTTTCATCTATTCAAGGGAGAAGGATACTTTTTGTAAGCTTCCTTACCCTTCCAAGGAAACATTTTGCTACTATCTCAAAAATACTGGCCATGGCTCTGAAGCTAAAGTTGTTGCTGCAACTGAGAAATGGGGACGGAATATGTGGGTTTCCTTACCTTTTGTCATTACATCTTTTATCTGTTGAATACTTGTAGTAGTTTGATTAAAAATCTTTCCATGTGTCTCTTTTTTCCTCTAGTGGAATCTATTTTTACCAGTGTTCAGTGACTCTTATTATTGTATGAGGTTTGTTGCCTTTTTGTGTAGCATTGAGCTTATTTTGTACTGGAACTTGCTATTGGATATTTGAAATGTATTATAGCCTTCTCTGTGTATTTCTGTCGTGAGGGTGTTCCCAAAGCTCTGTTCTGCCAAGTGTTCTACTACTGTAACTAATACAAGTACTATAAAAGCGTTAGCCCAATAATTGTTATAAGCAGATAAATTGTACAAGATGCACGTGGTAAACCTCTTGTGGAGTTTATGCCTACCCTGTGTATTTGATGCATATTCACCTTACGTGCAACCAGGGACGGAGATAGGAATTTATATCAGGGGGGCATATTAACACATGATAGAATAAATTTTAAGATGAAGAAAATAAAAAGAAAAAAATGAGAGAACTTTGAAGGGAAAAAAAATAGGGTTTGATTGAAGAAAGGAAATGCAAATTTCTTTGAAGAGAATAAAAAAAAAATTGAAGAATAAGAGTAAAAGGAAAAGAAAGAAAGAATTAGAGAGATTTTTTGAAAATAATAATTTAAAGGGGGCATTTTGTGTCCCAAGTACTTTTTGCAGTATTAGTTCGCCAGACCGAATTGCTTGTTTCTCTTTTTTTGGATACCGAAGGTATATTTGCATGAAAATTTTAACACCTTTTTATTATGGATAAAGACTCATGTTTGGTGGAACTTGATTGTTTCTTATTGTTGTATTACCTTTATTGATTTCCTTCTGCTCCTAACTTGGACGTTTCCTGTCCGTGTAGGTTTGAGTATCCTCAACCCACATTCCAAAAATTAATGAAAGAGCACTGCATGGAGCCCTTCTTTGTATTTCAGGTTTGTTGTTATTCAAAGCTTTTTGCTGTTATGTTTTTCCAATCAAATTTCCCTCTGCCCTTTTGCTTTCATTTCTGTTCACTTCCTTGCTCTTGACCTACCCTTTTATAATGCTGCTCCCAACCTTTAAGGTCTTCTGCGTGGGTCTCTGGTGTTTGGATGAATACTGGTACTACAGTTTGTTCACCCTATTTATGCTGTTCATGTTTGAGTCAACAATGGCAAAAAGTCGTTTAAAGACTCTGACTGAGCTAAGACGTGTAAGAGTGGACGGGCAGACTCTAATGGTGCATCGTTGTGGGAAGTACGTGATCTCGACATTGATTATACTACCTTATATATTTGCTTCTATTTACTAGCTTTTGCATATTTTATGTTAAACTGTTGTATAATGGGAATTATAGGTGGGTAAAACTCTCTGGGACAGATCTTCTGCCTGGGGATGTTGTGTCCATTGGACGTTCTACTGGTCAGAATGGAGAAGATAAGTCTGTACCAGCAGACATGCTTATATTGGGTGGGAGTGCTATTGTGAATGAAGCCATTCTTACAGGCGAGTCTACACCCCAGTGGAAGGTGGTTTCCTCAATCCATTTACTTGTTCTTACCTTCCGTTGATTATGAACTCTTGAAACTTTTAGATCTGATACCTTTTTTTTCGGAAGTTTAACTTATAGATCTGATACTTTTTTTTTCAGAAGCTTAACTTTTAGATCTGATACTTTAAGCTAGTTATGACTGGATTTTGGTGGTTTAATATTTTTACTTCTGCTGCATTTTCCATTTCTCTATGCGTGATTTTTTCTTTTCATTTATTTCCCTTTCTTTCTTCTGTTAGAAAAAGTGATAATCTAGTATTGATCCCATTAATGCACAGATTGTTTAGCTTTTGTGCTTTTCCTTTTAATTAGACTAGTAAAAGTGCGTGTGTTCGACATGATTAAAAATCTAATTTGCAACAAAACTATAAATTAACCTTTTGAACTTCAAAGTTCAATTCCTTAATAACTAAAATTTAATTAACCTACTAAAATTCAATTTATTAAACATTTTTATGATAATAATTTTCAATATAATTAAACAACAATGAAAAACTAATCAAAGCATGATTTTATGCTAATTGTTAGACAAATAAAAATCACACATGTTGAAAAGGCAACTCTGTGACTATGATCAGTGAAAAAGAAGCTTTTTGTGATGTCTAATTGCTAAAATACTATACAAAGAATATTTGGAATCAAATTATAACTGTAGCACAATTAGGGTTAATATGCAGGACATGACCATGGGCACAACCCCCCCTCTCTCTTTTTTCTCGTCTCACATATGGTTGTTACAATAGTGTTCAAGTAGAGGAGATTCGTTCTTCATAAACTCAATTTTTAGAAAGTTTAACAAAAGTTTGGGAAAAAATAATTCTCATTATAAAAGTAACATAGAAATCATGCTTCCTCATTGGATGTGTGACTGCTGTGGGGTGAGACATTGTTCTTGTTTTTTTCAGATGATGGCTGCTACAGCCTTCACCTACTCCCTTTTACTTACTGAAGCAAGTTTCCATAACCGAATAGTTGGTGAAAGTTGTATTTGGATGGAATTTTTTAAGCAAGTCTACGCAACTTACCAAGAGAAAAAAAAATATGTGTAATTTATTAATCGAGAGGAGCTGCATCTGCATCTGAAGCATTTCTGTATGTGGTTGTTGGTTTCTATCACCTGATTTCCTCAAATTTTGAAAGTTGATATTTATTTCAGGTTTCAGTCATGGGTAGGGGAAGTGAGGAGAAGTTGTCAGCTAGGCGTGATAAAAGCCATGTTCTTTTTGGTGGGACAAAGATATTGCAGCATACACCAGATAAGGTCCTTCATTTTGGTTGCTATTTTTTTTCACATATGTTTTTTTAATGTCATTTTATTTTCATTCTGATTTTTTATTTTATTTTGTTTCTCACTGGAGTTAGACCTCTCATCTGAGAACCCCTGATGGTGGTTGCTTGGCTGTTGTTCTACGTACTGGGTTTGAAACAAGCCAAGGAAAACTAATGCGGACAATTTTATTTTCTACGGAGAGGGTAAATGATTTTTTATAATTTTTGAAAAAGTCATTGGTGTTATGGTGTCAGTTTGTGGCTGCTCTAATCCTTAATGTATAATAATTTTGGATCCTACATTTTGTCATAGGTTACTGCTAACAGCTGGGAAAGTGGGTTCTTTATTTTGTTCTTAGTCGTATTTGCAGTAATAGCGGCTGGTTATGTACTTAAAAAGGTACATAAATGCTTCCAGTATAGCTACTGGTTGAATTTGATTTAATTTCTTCATCAATCATATTGGTGTTTGGCATTTTTTTAATGGTAACAGGAACTTCTTTGATACAGGGGCTGGAGGATCCAACTAGGAGCAAATACAAACTTTTCCTGAGTTGTTCACTAATTATTACTTCTGTGATCCCCCCTGAGTTGCCAATGGAGTTATCAATAGCTGTTAATACATCTCTGATTGCTCTGGCTCGGCGTGGGATTTTTTGTACGGAACCTTTTCGTATTCCATTTGCTGGAAAGGTGACAGTGCTATCCTTATTGAATTATTACTAATCATGCTAATGCTCCTGTAGCATAAATCATACGATTGGTTTGCATGTTCTAATAGTTTTTGTTTAGGAATGAGTTTCTGTTGAGAAACAAACCCCCAATCACGAACCACCAAATATTACGATGTGATGATAAGTAAACAAGCACGAAGAAATTTGCAAGAACACACCAAGAATTATACGTGGTTCAGCAAAACAAGCCTATGTCCAAGGAGAGCCCGATTTCACTATATAGATTGTAACAGTATAAGTTGAAGAATTGTATCAAGAGTACACTCAACTCTCAATCCTTAACCCTTATACACCTAATCTTACTCAAAAGGAAATCACAAATTCTAAACAAGAATTCTCTCTCTAAGTGTCCTCTCAATAACAATGACACTATTACCTCTACACAAGAGTTACCCTCTCAAAACAATGAGAGTAACCTCTCAAATACAAGGAGAGTATTGCTTCTTTTCTTCTCACTTGTCTCAACCTATAACATAGGTAACTATTTATAGAGCCCAAAACCCAATTCCTTTGGTGGATAAGGATTACAATTTCTTAGAGCCCAAGACTTGCCTAACAAGTACTTTCCTTCTTTGAAACCAAGACTTGCCTACTAAAAAATTACCTAATAAGACACAACTTTATAATGGAAACCTAATCACAATAGGAATTTGAGCCAACCTAACAGTTTCAACTGGTGCCCATGATGAGATTGGCAGTATTTTATTATTTCTAAATAGAGAGATAAACTTTTACATTCTTGTTTCATTTTCTGCTTAACCTCACAATGCAGTGCTTAAACGTTGCTTGTCTTTTGCCTTTCACGCATAATAATGTTTCTATCATTATTCAGTAGATACTAGCGTCTCCATATGCCGATAGATCTTGCACTTAAATTCTAGTAGTTCTGCCAACATTTTTCTCTTGGTTGCATGGTTGAGTTCTATGCTATATTTATTGTATACTCACTGTTAGATGCATATGCTAAATATGTGCTATTGTTTTCTGATAGTTCTTGCAGTGGGTTGTACTTGGATTCTCTCTTTGGGTGCCTTTTGTTATATTTTTATGTCCTTTTTCCATTTTTTTCTGAGGGATTCACCATCTTTTGTGCCATATTTCTTTCTTTCCTATGAGAAAAGTCCTTTTTCTCTATCAGAAACAAGGTTTATTGGTAAAAAGTAAAGAAGCTAGCAAATAAATTTTATATCTATGTTTCATTTATCTTACATTATGTATATTCTTTAAGTGGTTTGTTTTCTTGTTTATTTTACTTTACATTTCTTTCTGCAGGTTGATGTATGTTGTTTTGATAAGACCGGGACACTAACATCTGATGACATGGTATGGCAGTTTTATGTCTGCCTTTTTGTACTTGTTTATTGATTGAGAGTTTTATTTTTTTGACTTCTTTGTGCTTCTAATTCCAGGAGTTCTCTGGAGTCGTTGGATTGACGAACAGCATGGATATGGAAACAGATATGACTAAAGTACCTGTCCGGACAATGGAAATTCTTGCTTCTTGTCATGCCTTGGTATTTGTGGACAACAAGCTGGTATGAACATAATCCTTGGACAAATAGTGTTCAAAACTGCTGCATTTTTTGTGAATCAAACAACACTATTGTGTGCAATGCCACACAGTTGTAGCACACAATTCTATCACTTATTTTTTCTTTTCGTGGGCCTTATTTTTCATCAGTTTCAAAGTATGTGCGCTGTGGTTTGCAAACAGGCGTTTGCAATCTGGATCGTGTTCATTTCTAATGGAGTTAAGAGGCTCAAGATATCCAACACTAGAACCAAATGCTATGTGTCTGCAAGAGAACTTAAAGAAAACCAATTCGACCATCCATCTCTTTTACAATCAACTCTGAAGCCTCACTTTGACCAAATGTCCTTCAATTTTTCTCTTTCTAGAGGGGGAGCTTTGTTAAAGTAATGAATGATCTATCTTTGGCAGTAGTCATAACCAACCTTAGACCTCATATAGAATATAAACTGCCCTAAGTGGATTTAGGGATGAGCAATAGATAAACAAATGCTGGTACTATGCAGCATTAGAGTGAAGCTGCCATAGCACACATCTTTAGGAAATATCCATCTACTCACTCTGACTTGTCCACTTTTTTCTTATCTTCCTCGTGGCATGATCTTCCTTTGGTTGGTGCCATTTATCCTTGAAGTTCTTGTTTAAAGCTATTGCTCGAACAATGTAAAGCCACCTTTTAATAGACGTGACATTTCCAAATTGCATAACCAGGGAGAGAGGCATTAATGATATCTGCAAAAGAACTATAACTGGATATCACAGAAATGAACTCAATACTTTTAAGATTCATTTCCTAATATATTCCACTGGAATTGTCTTTGCAGAACTGTCCCAGGGTTGTGTACTACAAATTTTTTACGCCTCGTCTAGTCTACTCTTTTTAGCCTTGGCTTGGCAGCTTAGTCTTGTTATGTGGTTTTTTTAAGCAATAAGAATCGTGTCTTTGAATCTTTTGGTTAAACTTTCATGTATCGAAATGCCATTTGCTATAGTTACTCTATTGCTTCATCACTGCTTGTAGGTTGGTGATCCTCTTGAGAAGGCTGCACTTAAGGGAATAGAGTGGTCATATAAATCTGATGAGAAGGCCATACCGAAAAAGTAAGCTGCTATTAGTTGTGATCATGTTATTGGTACTCAGTTACTATTTATTATAGCTTTATTTAATTGATTCAAATATGTGTAGTTTTCCTTTCATTCTCTAATTTTTTATGCGAAATGTTATAATTCGTCTCTCTGATTGTGTATGCGGATTTAAAGATTACATTTTAAGTGAATATTTTTTGGAAAAAATGCTGAAGAGAATATTTTGAATATTAGGTGAATCGAAATCCTTAATGTGGGATGAAAAAAAAAGGTTAAGGGAGTGGAGAGTTTTTTATAGAATTCTAGGGGAATTTTTTATAGGAAAAGTATAATATGGAGAATATAAGTTGTGAAATATCCTTGATGTGGGATAAAAAAAAGGTGAGGGAAGGAGGGAGATTTTCTCTATAGAATTCTAGAGAGAGAAAGCCCTATTCACCTCTTCTTACTTCCCTGATATCCTTCCTGGTGGGTTGGTACTATGGAGGCCATGATGCAAGGAGAAAGCTGCCCAATTCTTCTTGTCCATTCTATTATCATCTCCTTCAATTTGGCTTAGTGAAATAGTGATTGGGTATGTCATAGCAGTGGGTTTTCTAGGGCATTCTTGAGCAGTGGAATGTGTTGTGGCAGTGATAGTAACTTGTAAGGCATGGTTATGGTCCTCCACGGTAGCCATTATCATGAAGAGCAGCTGCAGATTATCTGTGAGAAGTTGCAGTGTTTGTAAGCCATAGTCATGGCAGCGCACTGCCTTGTCTGGTGTGGTTGATTTCAGTGGCATCGTGATGGTTTGCGTACTTTGCTGTTTGCAGCTGCATAGCTACAGACGTGGGGATGGGCTAGCTATCCGAAAATTTACCAAATCTAGCCTCCACCCCTCTCCCCAACGAAAAAAAAAGGAGAGTTAAATGGACCAAAAGTAGTAGCATTACATTTATATACACATATATTAGGACATTGTAGGCATATGTCATATTCAGCGATAACAAAATTTGTTAGGTCATATTAGGTTCATATATCACTTGATCAGCTGCTTCATCACTGCTGTGAGGTGATCGAAATGAGAGCGACTTTTTGAGTTGTGAATACAATCGGGCTACCTTGAGCACACACTCGTTTAGGTTTGATAAGTGATGTAGATGCCATAGGATTTACATTAGTTAATTATTAGATCAGTTGGCTCAAACCTAACCTAGGCTAACCAATTAAACATGTTAAATTGATTAAATTATTTGTTTAGAAGAAAAAAATTGAAACTGGAGTCAAAAGAGTATATGTCCAATTGATAAACTTTTGAATGCTCAAGTTTGATTAAAAAAAATTATGTATCGATAGAACTAAAGATGTGGACCAATTGAGAGTATCCAATGTAATCCTTATCTACCAACCGTTAAATTGTGAACTTTTAGAAGTTGATTTTAACTCTATGAGAGGGCTTGAGGACTCGTGGTATAAAAGAGAACAGGAGATATGAGTGAGCAAAAGAAAGACACGCAAAATCCCAACTGTTGGTCAAGTTTGTGATCCGTGAGTAGCAATTGTCTAACAAGCACTATGAAATACGATGAGTTGTGAGGTGAGGTCTGTTGATGTGGGTAGAAACAACTGCAATCATGACTGGGAATGGTACCAGGAGTAAAGTTGTATGTCAGTAAAAATCAACTGCTGTTGATTCTGAGCAGAAACTGGAGTAGTTAAATCTTGACGAATCTCGTGTTTTTTTTCCCTTGTTTGGTTTTTATGGAATATCTTGTGTGCATATTTCTGCTTTGTTTAATTGCTTAATTTTTCAGGTTTCTTGATTATTGATCAGAAATCACATGTTGGTTAGTTGATTAATTGGGATTGTTTGAAAGGAATAAAATATTAAATTCGGCAATAAATAATCAAATATAATTTGGATTTTGAACCTATTCACCTCCTTTTAGGTCACGTTTTCCATCTCGATAACATTTTTCTCTGTGTGTGTGTGTGTGAATATGTGCACTCATATTTGCTTGTAAATATAGTGTATAGTTTGGCCTCTGAAATTCCTTTTTCAGTTCTCTTTTCATTTCTAATATGTTTGTGTAAAATATTTATATTTGATGGCAATAGTTGCAGGTTTCTCCGGTGTCCATATTTATCATTGTGATCCTTAAGTGCGCTTGTGTAATTATTTCCTTTTTTTCCTGAATTAATTCTTTTCTTACAATGCAGGGGAGCTGGCAATGCTGTTCAGATTGTGCAGAGACACCACTTTGCATCACACTTGAAACGAATGGCGGTTGTTGTTCGTGTTCAGGAGCAGTTCTTTTGTTTTGTGAAGGTATGTGGAAATTTGGAATGGTGATTGTGTTTATTTATGCTTAAATCTTTCATTTTCTCCAGCAATAGAATGACGTATTTTTAGAATGTTCATAGTTTCCCCTTAAAAATTTTCAATATTTATGACCTTTTTATGTGATTTCCTTAGTATTTGTCCATGTCTGTTATTTTAATTTTTTATCCTTTTTTGTGGGAACTGAGATGGGGAATGAACCCAATAAATGGTCACAATGAAGAAGAAAAGGTGCACTGTTTTATTTTAGTTGCAGATGAAATTGTTTTGTTTAATTCAACTCATATTTTTTCTTAAGTATTTTTCTCTACGTGCCGCTTTAATGTAGTTTATTGCAGGAATATGTCAGCTCTCTCTCATTTTTAGTATGAAGTTGATTGGATGAGTTCTAACATGTATATATTTGAGTAATCGAGCATTGGCGCTTAGGGCCTATGAGTTAATAAATTCAGTCGTCCTTTGGCTGGTTGGTAATATTGAGACATTTGTCATCAAATTTTCAAAGGGGGAGGCTTTTTCTCTTTTTAAATTTTGTGATTGGCTTGGCCAACTGACAATCACTCGAGTAAATCTGAGCTGTTCGGGTATGCTACTCAATTAAATGGGTTTACATCTTGTGAACTGACATTTTTTACTGGCTGGGAAGAATGACACTTTATCTTCTTAACTGTAAATCTATCAAAAAATTCAGGCTTATGGTCTTTCGCTAAAGCCTGATGCTTATCAGTTCATTGTTTGCCTGATTGGTGGTTATTATCAGATCTTCAAAATATGTTATATTACTCAAAAAATTCTTCTACTTCCACCAACAAGTTAGCAATTGGAACAAATATGTGGTCTGCAAGAAGCAATAGATTATGCAATTCAACTTTTAAATGATTTGGGTCTCATTATATTTCTCTTAACCAATATTCCTCCATTTCAGGGTGCACCGGAAACCATTCAGGATAGACTCGTTGATCTGCCGGCATCATATGTTAACACCTACAAGAAATACACACGTCAAGGATCCCGTGTTTTGGCCCTAGCTTTCAAGTCCCTTCCAGAAATGACAGTAAGAATCACCTCTTTCTGCAATATCTTCACCTTTTGGAAAATCCACTTGTTGGTACCTTTATCACTATTACAGGGAATGGGTGTGCTTCTTTTGTAATAAAGGATAACCGCGCTATGGATATTTTATGATATCTTTTATTTATTTATTTTTAATTTTATGATGTTTATATTTTTACACTGGTTCACTTGTGATTAATAGTGCTAATGAAGTAGATATTTTGCAGTCTTTAAAGGCTTTCTGGTGGTTGCTACATCTGAAACTTTGACTGAAGAATGATCTTAAAATTTGAAAGCTGAAAGTTTTCATAGTAAATCAGAATGAAACCTTAATTTAATCATGTGTGCTTTTCAAAGTTCAAATGCTTCGCTCCCTTCCAAAGTTTACTTCCTTCCAAAGTTTACTTAATGTATGCAATATAGTTGGAAGTTTATAGAATTTATTATCACAACTTGCGTTTCTTTGGAGAGGGTAAGATTCAAAATGCATTTTGATATATTCTCGATCTCTGTGTGTGTGTGTGTGTGTGTGTGTATCCATCTATCTATCATTTTTTTCCAAATTTTCTTTAATTTCGTCCTAATATATATATACATATATCTATGTGTGTGTTTAAGATGCTTTTTTTATGTTTACTACATGAAGGTTAGTGAAGCTAGAAGCTTGGATAGAGATATGGTAGAGAATGGGCTAACTTTTGCTGGTTTTGCGGTAAGACATTAATTCCAATTTGTGCAGTTTTTTCTAATTCCAAATTTGCGCACATACTTTATCTTGTTAGAATATTTATATATGCATATATTTGTTTTTGTATATGACATGCTTGTTCCTTTTGATACCTCTGTCTTCACTTGATACTCTTGATCTGACTTTCAGGTATTTAACTGTCCTATTAGAGGTGATTCAGCAACTGTTTTGTCTGAATTGAAAAGATCATCGCATGACTTGGTGAGTGGAACTTCTTCTGGTTTACCTAAATTATGTTATAACATCAAACAGAAGTTTTAGATTCTGTGTTCTTTTTAAACATCAGTCATTCCAGAAGTTAATTTGTTATGTAAGAGGGCTAGCCCAGTGCACGAGGCTCCCGCCATTGCGGGATCTGGGAAGGGTTAGATGTATGCAATATTGCCTCCGCGTGCAGGGAGCATGTTTCCTTGTTTTGAACTCGTGACTTCCAGATCACAATGGAGCAACCTTACCATTGTGAAAATTAAAATATTAAATATGGTGGAGCTTGTGCTTTTGCCAGAAATGGACCAGCTGGTGCCTTTTGACAGTCCAACACCGAGAATATGTGTCACTCAACTTTTTCATGTAGAAAATGTTGGAGAGGTTAAGTATAATGTCTTTAGTTTATTTCTTATTTTGGATTGATGTCTTTTTGCCAATCCACTAGAAAAAAGGTCTATCTTGAATTTGCTTTGTTACTGATGTTAGATGTCATTTGGAGTATCAATGGTAACTCTCACACATTTGGAGATGATTTGTGAAGAAGTTCTCCTCAGTACAACACACAATTTCCTTTAGTTTCTCTTTGGTTAGTACAAACCACTTAGAATTGTCCTATGCGTGGACTGGTTGCAGTAACTTAGTGTAGAAGCCCTTCTATCAAGCTCATCCCCATGGATGGAGAGGTGGGGGATGGTGACTTGTTCTTTGGGTTTTGTTACATCCAGAGATTGAGAGGAAGTGTCAATAATATAGATGATGGAGAACCTCAACAACATATGCAATTGATGTTGATATATTAGACTGTATTGGGAAAATATGTTATGCAAATATACATGACATCATATCTACCATGTATAACACCCCATTCAGACAAGTTTGATAATAAACTGAGTGCTTCCAAGTGGGAAAAAAAAATTCTCTTAAGGTACAGGATTTAGTAAAGCACTCAACATGTTGAATCATTGATTGTAGATGGGCAGTGAATGTATCCCAACAAGAAAAAAGGTTGAATGATGAAATGACAATCATTTTCGTAATTTTGTGAATATTAACCCGAAGAAGATGTCATACACAAACAATATGAACAAGATGACTTAAGCACTTAATTGAAATATAATGTCTTCTTAGTATTTCAAGAAATGAGAGCTTACAAGAAAGATATAGAAGCCTGCGGTAGTATGCTAACCAATAATATTATCTGTCCAATCATTAGCCAAATAGGCACAAAGTTGAAGTGAAGAAGATGGTAAAAGCAAGGCACCTTTCATTGTGCAGCAAAGATAACTAATGTTTTTTTGGACAACAGTTTAATTGATAAAGTTAGTAGCAAGAGTAAATTGTCTAAAGTAGAGACTTGTGGAAGCAAATTAGGTGGCAAGATACTAAGATAAATAAGACAACAAACGAATTGGTGATAAAGAGTAGTGTCAGGAAGTAGCTCATCGTCATACAGACGACTCTTCATGTGAAGCTTTATAGTAACAGTGCAAATTATGTCAAATGTTCAAGTTATGTTAGATCGGCGGTACATTTTTATTGAGAAATTAAAGATCAAAATTAATAGGATAAGTGTTTCTTGATAGATTGAATGGAAGGATTATCTCTAGTGATACGTTACAACAATGTGATATGTATATAACTTAGCCTAATTGTAGTATCATATTTATGTTTTCTATAATCATATCATCAACACATAACAACAATAATATGTAGAACAGTACTAGATTTATGTTTTCTTTGTGGTTACTGTCATCATTTTGTGGTCCAAATGGATAACATTCTTAGAAAACCCGGTTTTCTTTTGTCAGGTGATGATCACTGGTGATCAAGCTTTGACAGCTTGCCATGTTGCCAGTCAAGTTCATATTATTTCAAAACCAGCGTTGATTCTTGGTCCTGCAAAGAACAATGAAGGATATGAATGGGTGTCACCAGATGAGACTGAGATTATAAGCTACAGGTAAAATTCCATTTATTGCTATTGTGAAGACTTTCTTATCATGTTTATGTTATTCTCTTATTTACCTTTCTTTTCGTTGGATTTGATAATTGGTTTCAGTTTATACCACATATTACATGTCCTCGTGGTGCTTAAAACTTACTTTGGACAAGCTTGCTTTGTCATTGTATACCAGATTTTAAACGTCCTAGTGCTGAAAATGAATATTTTTATAACTCCATTGACTGAACCAAATAATAGAAATTGCTAATTGTGTAATTAGTTCTTTCCTTCTTGATATTACTTACTTTTATTATATTTACAGTGAGAAAGAGGTTGAAGCTTTATCAGAGGCTCATGATCTTTGTATTGGAGGTGACTGCTTTGAAATGTTGCTGCAGAATCAGGCTGTTCTTAAAGTCATTCCATATGTGAAGGTTGAAAGTCATTACTATATGTTTGAAACTGATCTTTGATTATTGCCTGATCTTTGATTATTGCTTTACCTTGACATATTTCAACTTCCAGGTTTTTGCAAGGGTTGCTCCGGAGCAAAAAGAACTCATCATGACCACTTTTAAAACAGTGGGGAGGATGACATTGATGTGTGGTGATGGAACTAATGATGTTGGAGCTCTGAAGCAGGTTATTTATTGTTAAATTTTTAAAATTGTGTTTTAACTTTTCGGATTTTTATGATTATTCTTTAATGTTTCTGAATCATATAAAATCTCTCATTATTTATGTGATAATGCGTAACATCTAATCTGTCTAGAACCTGATATATCAACAAATGCACAAAAAAAACCAGAATTGGTTAATTGATTTCTGAATGGAACTGCTAATTTGGGCAAGTAACACACATACACACACACAATTGCCCCTTATGAGGACTTGAACCGTTAACCTTCCATTTGGAAACTAGAGGAAATTACCACTCGAGCTGAATTTGTTTTGGGGCTATAGCTATCTATGAATGTGGATTATAAATAAGAGGTCAAATATTGGAAAATCTTATTAGATACCAAGTCTCCTCTTCGATGATGAACCTTGTATCCTAAAAAGGTTTCTGTTTATGTTGACGAGTTATCGAATTTGCGTCCAGAAGATATGTTAAGTGCTTGAGTAGCCTTCCCCATTCGATCTTTGGAGTAACCTTGGGGAGTTGTAACCTCGTTTCCAAGACAAAGCATGAGTATAGTGTCAACGCAGAAACATGAAAATGGGATCCAAAGGATCCTACCTCACAAAGAACCTCAAGAAGAAAATCTGCGTGATCACAAGTTCCTAGCTTTGGGACCTTTGGAGTATGAATGGTAAAACTGTAAAAGGAAGAAGAATTCTTCTTACTGCTCTTGTATAGTGGAGGGTTTCATACCTTGAGTGGGTACTCTAACGACACTGAACGATGTCATCAGGCAATAAGAGATTGGCAGTCACCTTTGTGGTAATTAATTTTTTATTCTCCCATGCAATATGCTTGCGCCCACTCAAACGTGGAAGTGGCATGCAAGGGGAAAAAATGTGGGGATGAGACTCCAGACATCAACCTTTGTGGCCCTCGGTTACACCACGTGTCTCCCGAATGACATATGTGGCATTGTGATCCCTTGCCACTTGTCACCTTCCAAATGGTTGCATCCTCTATTCATTGATTGGCACATGGACACCTCGCTGGACTAACATGTTCACAAGTGCACTGCATGGTCTACCTTGGATAACTCATATTGTTCCTCATTCAGTGTGCACAATTCCTCAATCATGGACCTCGATTCGTCAGCTACCAGAGTAACATTTTTCTTGCTGTTGAAGCTCGTCACTTTTGCTTGAGATATCACTTTAAGTGTGCATTTTCTGACCGCATGCTTCATCTCGTTCTGTTTCTTGTTCGATCCCCGTACATTGCTCCCCAAGAGTCTTGGGCGTATGCAGTCTAATGCATGTTATGTTTGCATGGGCTGTAACAGGGTGTAGGAGCTTTCGAGTTTGGAGTATGATCGTGGTGTGACTTTGGTTTGCATTTTGGTATGATAAAAGAAAATTTTAAGGAAAAATCAAATTAAGGTTTATAGAAAATTTATGAAAAAGTTAAGACTATATTTAAAAGATAAAAGAAAGAAAAGCAAACAAACAAATGGTGTAGAAAGGTTTTATGAAAAAGTTAAGACTATATTTTAAACCTTTTAATTTAAAGTCTCTCTCCCAACCTCTACTTCAGTGCTTATTCGTGCACTGTTTCAATCAATCAAAGTGATATATAAACAAATAGTATATTCCGTGAAATTTCATTTTGATTGTATTTTTTAATTCATCTATAACTATTACGAAAGTCTTGGCTTGAGTCATTGAGTGGTATATCTTCCACCTCCCCAAAGAGGAGGTTAAGGGTTCAAGTCCTAATGGCAGCATATATGTAAGAGTATGCTTAACTATTAAAAAAAAAAAATCATCTGTAACTAAACAAAAGGATCTATAGGTTTAATGCAATTCCTTGATGTAGACCTGTAGTATTTAAAATTCAGTTGTGACTAATTTATTTTAATAATAATTGGTTAGGACTTATTTTGGTAAGATAAAAGAAAATTGTAGGAGTTAAGACTATTTTAAACCTTTTAATTTAAAGTTTCTCTCCCAACCTCTACTTCAATGCTTATTCGTGCACTATTTCAATCAATCAAAGTGATATATAAACAAATAGTATATACCGTGAAATTTCATTTTGACTGTGTTTTTTAATTCATCTATATGGCTTGAGTGGTATATCTTCCACCTCCCCAAAGAGGAGGTTAAGGGTTCAAGTCCTAACGGCAGCATATATGTATGAGTATGCTTAACTATTAAAAAAAAAATCATCTGTAACTAAGCAAAAGGATCTATAGGTTTAATGCAAATCCTTGATGTACTACCTGTAGTATTTAAAATTCAGTTGTGACTAATTTATCTTAATAATCATTGGTTAGGACCTATTTTGGTAAGATAAAAGAAAATTGTAAGGAAAAATCAAATTTAGGTTAATAGAAAATTTATGAAACAGTTAAGACTATTTAAAAGAAAAAAGAAAGAAAAACAAACAAACAAGTGGTGTTGAAAGGTTTTAGATAGTGTTGAATTATCATCATCATCCTTGCCTTAATCCCATATGATTGGGTCGGCCACTTGATTTGTAATCCTATCTCTTCAAGTCACTCCTATAATCAATATTAACATTCTCATTTCATTTACATGAATGCGTTGTACTTGTTTTTTTTAAAGCCCAACCCTCGGCTCTATATAAGATAGTAGGCCTAGTAATTGTCCTGTCCTGTAGAATTTACCTAGGGTGCGTTCACTAACGAAAACGTTTTTTGTTTTTACTCGGAAAAAAATAGAAATATATTCTTGTTTTTCTGAGTAGAAACAGAAAGTAGAAATAACGTTCATTAAAACTTGTTGTTTCTACATTTTTGAGAACAAAAAACAATGTTTAGTAGCACATTTGTTACACAAATTTATTTTTATTTTTAATTTTCTATTTTATTTTTAATTTATCTATTAAAAACTAACCTTCAATCACAGTAAAATATACAATTTGCAACTAGTTCAATAATAGTTCCTATTGCTTGCCTTGAAAAAAAAAAAAACCTTGACATTTACCAATAAAAAAATAAAAAATTACTCAACTTGATTGTTAACCACCTCTCTCTTAAGCACTTCCCTTAGATACTTAAAGTCACAAATCCTAACAATTCCCAATACATGAACTTCAAATACCACATTTTTTCCCATTTGGTTAAACTCCCAACAACATATACTTGGACTCTTTACCTATATCATATTCATCTGACTAGCGATTTATAGGTTTTATGTTGTAATCCCTATATTTTTAATGTATTTTAAATATACAAATCATTAATCATTTATGCCTGAATATAAAAAAACTAATATGTTTATCAAGTTTAGGTGAAATACTTTATAGAAGAATTGATAAATGAAATACTTTATAGAAGAATCGATAAATTCATTCTGTAGGAATTGGATAATTTTTTTTTTTTTTTCATATTTGAGCCTGTAACTATTAGACAATACAAAAGTAACTTTCATAAGTATGATATCATATATATGTGAAAATTAAATTAAATTAAAATTCATATATATGTGAATTAAATTTAAAAACATGATATAAGTTAAAAGATAATAATATACATAACATGTATATCATAAAGAGTTATTATTTATAAGTGAATTTTTTATTAAAAAAAGATGAAAGCAAGAGCATTTTCAAAATGTTTTTTATTTGAATATAGATAATTTATGCACATTATATATTATCATATTAATTTATTATATATTATTTAACTAAGTAGACAAGAAAAATATTATAATATGTAAATAAGAAAACAATTGTGCAAAAAATATGTTTAATATTATATATTATTTAAGTAAGTGGGTCCTGCTACAGTGGAGAAAAAATTCTCCTGCTACAGTGAAGAAACAAAAGAAACATATATTGTTTTTGTTTCCTCCTCTTTTCACAAAAATGAGAAACATTTTTCGTTACAGAGAACAGAAACATTTTATTAAACATAATTTTTTCTTTTGTTTTTACCTTTTAGGAAGATAGAAATAGAAAAACAAAAAATATTTCCCTTAGTGAACATGCCCCTATTAACTTGTTTGATTGATATTCTTTTATCTCATAAAACACACCTGGCTTGTCCCCATCTCAATCCAATTCTACTACTTATATCATCATCTATCTTTTTATTATTGATCTTAAATACTGAAATGATTATTTTGGATATTCCTCTAGTTTTGAAATGTTATCATTATATTATCAATTTTTGACACTTTATTAAATGTACATTCTATATATTCTATTTTCGTTCTACTAATTTTTAAGCCTTTTGACTCCAATGCTTTTCTCCACATTTCTAATTTTGTTGTGAAGTTTTCCTTAGAAGCATTTAGTAGCACTATGTCATGGACAAACAACATTCACAATTGAATGTCTCTTTCTAAGTCTTTTGTTATTTCATCTAAAATTATTGTGAATAGATATGGAATTATTACTAATCCTTGGTGTAATCCTACGTTTATAGAAAAATCACTAATCTTGTCATTTATAAAATGATCTCTAGTCTCTTTAAGTTCAATAGAAAAAAAAATCGTTGTAAAGCCCACCAAATTATATCTCTTGATACCTAATCATATGGTTTTCCAAGTCTATGAAAACCATATGATAATCTTTTTGTTTGTTTCAACATTATTCAACTAATTGTCTTATTAAGTAAAGAGCCTTCATTCTGGATCGTCCAACATAAATTCAAATTGGTTATAAGATACTGTGGATTCCTTGCTTAATTTTTTTTCTATCATTGTTTGCTATAATTTCACTGCATGACTCATTAATTTAATTTCTCGATAGTTGTTATAATTTCGTGTATCCCCATTATTTTTGGAAATTGGTTCTATAGTAATTTTTCTCCACTAATTTGTCATCATGTGTTGTTTTAGAATTTTGTTAGCCATTCAACTCCACCTTTCCTAATGATCTAAATGCCTCTATAATTATGTTACAAGGTTCAATAGCTTTGTTACTCGACATCTTTCTAAGTGTGTCTTCTTCTTCCTTATGCTATGTTTGGTTGGAAGGAAGGATTGAGGAGGGATGGATGAGAGGGGGGGATAGATGATGTTTCTCATGTTTGATTAGAGGGAAGGGAAGAGATGGAGGAAGCAAGGAGGGATGATGTATCCCTCCTTATTTTTTGCTCTATTTGGTTGGAAGGAAGGATTGAGGAAGGATGGAAGAGAGGAGTGATAGAAGAACCTTCTTGTGTTTGGTTGGAAGGAAGGGAAGAGGAGGAAGCAAGGAGAGATGAAGCATTCTTCCTTTGAGTTTTTTTATCCGCCCAAAATTGGGCGGAAGAGAGGAGGAAAAGGTAGAATAATTACTTACAAATATATAATTTCAAATTTATCCTTTCCAAAAAAAATTGCAATTTTCCAAAATTGGACTGAAGATAGAATACAAATATATAATTCCAATTTTCTATTTTTTTTAATTATGTATAATGAGGGTATATTGGTAAAAAAAATATAAAAACTCTCGTGTGCTTCCTTCCAACCAAACAAAAAAAATGTGTCACCCCATGCATCCTTTCTACTATCCATTCCATTCAACCAAACAAAAAAGTTAGGAGACACCTTCCCTTCCCTCGTCCATCCCTCCCCTTCTCCCTTCCATTCATTTTTCCATCCCTCCAACCAAACGGAGTTGATTATTCCATCCATCCTTTCTACTATCCCTTCCATTCAATCGAACAATAAGTAAGGGAGACACCTTCCCTTCCCTAATGATGCCCCATCCATCCCTCCCCCTCTCCCTTCCATCCATTTTTCCATCCCTCCAACCAAACAGAGCATTAGTGTTGATTTAATTTATCATTCATATATTAAATTCATTACTTTCCACTCTTCTCTAGGATATTCCTCATTTGGCTGGTGCTGAAAGTCATTTTTTGTATTTAAGTAATATTTCTCTTTAATTAGTATTGTTTGATCTATGTTCTTAATGCATCTAATTTGATCTCCATCTCTAATTAAATCTCTACACTTTGCTGATTTATAAATAGGCTTTTCACCCTCTTTTTTCCCTAATTTTTCATATAAATCATTTAATGTGTTTTATTTAACCTTACTTTTACTATCTTCCTTGCTTCATTTTTTATTTGCTTATATTTTTCAAAGTCCCTCTTGTTTCTTTTTCTTTTTTTCTTTCTTTTTTTGAAGCTTTCTCTCTTATTTCATATTACTAGTTGCATTTCATCACTCAATCACCATGTTTCTTTCTGAATGGCAAGGTAGAATTTATATAAGCAATCCCAAATAGTTGGGACTAGGTTTTTGCTGAGCTTATGTTAAAGGTTTTGTTGAAGAAGTGGGGAAGAAAGTAGGAGAGGAATCATCAAATTATTTATGTGTATACATATAGATTAAGTCACAAACACTTGTATTAACATATTATGACTCTCTCCGTGTTGACAAGGTGATTATGATTATATAATTTTTAAGTCATAAATTTTAGGGTAAAATATCACTAACAGCCCCTGAGATTTGATGTATTGACACGTTGCTACAACTTTGTGAATTTTTGTAGCAACACCCCTGTCAGCTTTTTCATTTTTTTAATAAGTGAAATGTCTTGATTGCCCCTGATTATTTAAATGTACTTTAATATAAAAATAGGAAAATGACCACTATACCCATCATGATAACATGCATTGGCAACTAATTTTTTATTTTGGTTAATATTATTATTTATGGAAATAAATAATTATATATATTAGGTTATATGTGTTATAGTGTATATATATAGATGAATAGAGAAAAAGAAAGAGAAATTTAATTACTTTTTTATTTTATGTTAACATTATTATTTATGGAAATAAATAATTATATATATATTATAGTATATTGTATATATATAGATAGAGAAAAAGAAAGAGAAATTTAATTACTTTTTTATTTTATGTTAACATTATTATTTATGAAAATAAATAATTATATATTGATTACATATATTATAGTATATATATAGGTATATTCAAAGGGGTATTTTGGTCCATTAAACATAGTTAAATGGGTAAATTTAGTATTCAAATGAGTTAGGTCAGAAGTCAAAGGGCAGTATGGTCATTTCACCGTCAAAAAGTGCTCTAACACAGTGTACTTTTGGCAGGAGGGAGTGTATTTGATATATAGCACAAACCACAGGGGGAGTTGGTGACGAAAATTCACAAAGTTGTAGCCACCTGTTAATACATCAAACCTTTGGGGGTGTCAGTGATATTTACCTATTTTATGTAGTCATAAGATGTTAAATTTAGTTGTCACCAAGTAATACGTGTTGTATATTATATTATATTATATTGAGGAGTTATGAGATTATGTGCAAGTGTGTCCATATTATGCGTAAGTTGTGAGATTATCGTGTGTCTATGCTCTTCTGAATCAACATTGAAACACAAATTCTTGGCATCTAGGCCCACTGGGTTAACTCGATGTAAGGAAAGCTCATTAGGTTAAAACTAGGGGAGTTTTTACTAACAGCGAAAGGCTAACATCTCTCTGCTATTTTTTTAGTAGCAAACGTTAGGTATGTTCGTGCTGTCAGATGACAGGTTGGTAATGTACTAAGAAAGCGAACTCTATAAGCCTGTCATCTAGAAAAAGGTTCTTATCTGAAGAATCTGGTTAGATGATTGTAAATTTTGTTATTAGGGATTATTGTAACCTTTATAGATTTCCAAAATATCGTTTATTTATGTCCCACCCTAGAAAATAGAAATATTTGCTCATTTATGCATTTGGACACCGTCTTGAAAAAATTGTGTTTTTTACTAAGTCAAGGAACTCATTCAAATAATATTCATTATGATTACTCACTTTTAGAATTATAGGGCACTGAAGCATGTGCCATATCATATCTGTCGAGAGCAAGTAAGCTTGTTTTATATCATCATATTGTTTGACATGTAATATATGATCAGTATCGTGAATTGCTATGATAAAGGTTCATTTGTGTTCCAATTTATTTCAAAAAATTAATACCATCTCACACTAGATTTTACAAGCATATAAAGGGCCAGTCTGGGTGTTTCCTTGTGTTCATCATTTTTTGGTTGTATGATAGGTATGACAATTAATATGCTTTGTCTTGTGAACCTTTTTGTTTTCCATTGGCACTAATTGATAGCCCACTGTCCAATCAAGGAAATGGATATCTCAGTTTGCTCAAGGTGCCGAAGTCAACATTCTCTTGTTAATGGTGTACTTAGATTGTAATTTAGTTAAGTTTTTTTTTAGTATGAAGCCTCAGTCTTGTTCGTGCTTCGTCACTGATATGATGATTTGGAAGTTAAGTAACTTGTTACTCTGTGCATGGTTTCCTCTTATTTTTATTCACCAAACTGAGAAAGATGCAAAGAAAGAAAATAGAAATATCTCATGCTTTTCTCTGTCGATGTTTTCCTTTTCTCAGGCACATGTAGGAGTAGCGCTATTGAATGCAATACCCCCAATCCAAAATGAAAACTCTTCATCCGAGACATCATCTAAAAGTGGAACTACAAAGTCTGCCAAACAAAAGAAACCAAAGCCTATAATAGAAGCAGGTAAAGTTACCAATGTGAACGGAGAAGGCCCTTCAAAGAGTAGAGCTCTAACAAAGTCAGAATCCACCAGCCACTCAGCTGGTAACCGCCATTTGACCGCTGCAGAGATGCAACGACAGAAGCTGAAGAAGCTCATGGATGAGTTAAATGAGGAGGGTGATGGTCGCGCTCCCATTGTCAAGCTTGGGGATGCCTCAATGGCATCACCATTTACAGCTAAGCATGCATCAGTTGCCCCAACCACTGATATAATTCGTCAGGGCCGTAGTACCCTGGTGACTACTCTCCAGATGTTCAAGATACTTGGTCTTAACTGCCTTGCAACTGCCTACGTGCTGAGTGTTATGTACTTGGATGGTGTAAAGTTAGGTGATGTTCAAGCTACGATCAGTGGGGTTTTTACAGCGGCCTTTTTTCTATTTATCTCACATGCTCGCCCCCTTCCTACACTTTCTGCTGAACGGCCACATCCTAATATTTTCTGCTCCTACGTCTTCCTCTCTCTCCTTGGACAGTTTGCTCTTCACATATTTTTCTTGATTTCTTCTGTGAAAGAAGCAGAGAAATACATGCCTGATGAATGTATTGAGCCAGACTCCGATTTCCACCCCAACCTGGTGAATACGGTTTCATACATGGTAAACATGATGATTCAGGTGGCCACCTTTGCTGTGAACTACATGGGCCATCCTTTCAACCAGAGCGTTTCCGAGAACAGACCATTTTTGTATGCCCTTTTGGCTGCTGTTGGATTTTTCACGGTTGTTACCTCAGACTTACTCAGGGACTTGAATGACTGGTTAAAATTGGTGCCTCTGCCTGTAGCATTGAGGGATAAGCTGATGATTTGGGCTTTTCTCATGTTCTTGGGCTGCTACACGTGGGAGAGACTATTAAGATGGGTTTTCCCTGGTAAGACCCCTGGAGCTTGGAGAAGGCGACAACGGCAGGCTGAAGCTAACTCAGAAAAATTTAAAAAGCAACTTTGAATGAAAGGATACCTAATGAAGAAGAAGCAACTGTGTCAGCATCTAGTGCTGAAAGGACAGCCGGCTATATTGACAGAAATGAAGGTGACGTAGCTGAACAGCTTTTCAATACATGCACTCATATATATTCTTATTCAACCTATAGGTGGCAATTTTGGATCAATATGTTTCCTTTTTTTATTTTTTATTTGCTGAGAGGGATGTTATGTTGGTGCTGAAATAACTGCAACTTAATGTGGTATCATTATTGGAGGCTTTACCTTGAAGTTAAGCCCTGAAATTCATTATATGCATCCACATTATTAAACTTGGACGTGAAAATTATTCTATTCGATTTACTTTTCAAGATTGCAATTTCTCTCTTAGTTTGCTGAATTCTATTACACTCCTTACCTACTCGATAATTAAGTTTTCTTCATGATATAACCGTTTCTTCTTCTTGTTTGCAAGTAAGTGTGTGAGCAGTAGAATTTAAACCTTCTGCCTTACATGTCTCTTAGATTAGATGCCATGATAGCAATGTTTGGTACCAAAGGTTGTGGCCACTGAAATACTCCTTGAAATAGGTTTAACCCATATGATATGAAGGAACAAATCATAGAAAGATACAATCATTATTTAATTGAACTGTTATCTGCTAATGTAATGTGCTCTTAATTGTGAGGTTTGATGTGATCTAGTGATTGTTGCTTTGACTTTACTATTGCTGTGGTGTGTCTCGGCTGATCTCTGCTGCTCGATGAGCGGCGGAGATTGTGCCACCTCAGCAATTTAGAAGCTGGATCCCAACCATTAAAGTGCTAACGTTTTGCATTAAAAGCCCAAGTTTTAAAAAGAAAGAAAGTTGGTGCTCAGTATGTTGTACGGTACTTGGGTGACGGTTCAAGTCTTGTCAATCAACTTGTGAAGAATTCGTCGCCTATAGTAGTGTAATTACTATCCCAAGCAGCTCGACAGAGCGATTATCACCTAACAGCAATTTGCAATTTAAATGTTCACCACATTTCTTCGAGTTTGTCCAACACTTGTATCAAGACGACATCGTTGTGCTTGCACCGCATGGTACAGGTCAGGAGATGATTTTGATCCTTGATCTCTAGACTCTAATGCTGCCTTTATTGGAATGTCAATATTAATTTTTTTTTTTGTTTGGTAAGAAAAATTAAAGTGTGAATGATCATTCTACATCATTTTTTTTGGAATGAAAAAGAATGAAAATTCATTCCACTACTCAACCTATGAAATGATTATTTTATTTTTGAAATCAAACAATAGAATGAGAATAATCATTTTATTTCATTCTCACTTTAATGAAATGTTCATTTTATTTTATTTTATTTTTGCATACCAAACGCAGCATAAAATTCTTGTAAAAACTGCCTATAATATGAGCTTTGAAAGGTGAAGAGTTCTATTAGTCACTCTTCTAAGAAAACATGTTATTTTTTATTCTGTTCATTCTGATTCATAGAATTTTCTAACCACTAATGTTCAATATGAATTCTTTCATACTTCCCCAATTTATTTGATTGGTCAAATATAATAACAAGTGGAGTCAAATTCAAATTTAATAATATCTAAAGAACTCATTCTAAACTTAATTGGCTAATTAACTGAGTTACTACTTCCTCACTTCTTAAAGTAGAAAGTGGAAGGTTTAAGTCTCCAATCCAAAAGCGAGTGAGTGTGTTAACTTTAGTTGGCTACTAACTCAGCCTGATTAGCTAGAGGCATTATCATTATCCTTTTGCAATTCATGCCATTACAGAAAACCACACTGTCTGTGTAACTTTGCAAGAACTTTATGATAGGAACAAAATGTATGGACTTCTTCATTAAATGAGTACGATCCATTAGTTTCATATTCAGATTATATCATATGTGGCTTATAAATAAAAAATTACTAATTAAATTCTTTACAAGTGTAGCAATTCAAATAAAATTGACTTGAAATGAAAATCAATTTGAAAATTGAACAAACCAAACTATCCGTGAAATAATTACCAAAAGTTTGTTGGTTAAAAAAAAAAAAAACATTGAAACAATATCAATTTCTAAAAACTTTCCAAATTTGTTTAAAGAAGATGATATTAAAATAAAAAATAAAAAAAGAAGAAGAAAAAAGCACAAGTTTAAAAAAATCAGCAAAAAGCTCGCCTACTACAATTCCGAAATCGCAGTCTATGTGGATCCCAGAAAGCTCAAGAAGTCAACTCCTTGAGGCCAAGGAGGCATGAGCTTTTGTTGCCCAAACAATGATTCAGGAGGAGATGAATTTAGTCTTTTGGTAAACTATACTTAGATTTTTCAATTAACTAGTTCAAATGAAAATCTTAGCAAGTAATCTAAGAACAATTTAAACAAACTGAGAGTAGAGAGAGGTAAGGGTAGGGTGAGGTAAGGGTAGAGAGAAAATCAAACACAAAGGACACTAATTTTTTACGTAGTTCAACACCCCGCTACGTTCACGCCTTTAATAGGCGTCCACGCCTTGAGACACCTCTCAAGGATTTTCAAATCCACTATCATGCTTCCCTTCACAAGTAAAAAGCAAACATTTACGGACTACTTCTTCACAAGTGAAGAGCAACCTTCACATGTCTCTTCTTATTAAGTGAGCACCTCACCTTGCACCAACCCTTTACATATTCTGAAGAGAGAATGAAAGTTTCAGCTCAACAATGAGTATCCCTCAATGGAAAGATTTACAATAAAATCTCAAAATCTCACTGCAAATATCCCTCAATGAATTTGTACACAAATGAAAGCTCTTTCTAGAGTAATGAATGTAGCAAGTAATGAAAGGTCAACTTCAGAATAAGAAGGTATAAATACTCAAAGAATAATTAGAATGACGCTCAAGAATGTACCCAAATTTGAAAAAAAAAGGTCTGTTGAAGCACTTGGAGGCATATTTGGTTTCGTGTATAGCGAAAGTCGGTGCTCATATAGACATCTGATCGTTTACATATGGACGTTTGTAACCTATCGGGTAGACATTTGTTGGAGTAGAGCCTAAAGAATGCTTTTGCCGTAATTTCTTGAAACACAAAGGCATAGACACCTATTTGAATGATATAGATGTCTGTAAGACGTTTTTAGAAAATTTTGGATCTACAGATTTAAAGCAAATAGATTTTTGTCTATAAACACATTGAAGTCTGTAATGACTTTTTCTGAAAATTTCTCACTTATCCGGCCAAAGCATGAAGATAGACATCTGTAAGAACCATATAGACGTCCATGACTTCTTTAAGTTTATTAATATCTAGGCCATGAAGACATCTCAATCAAATCATGAAGACATCTTAGTCACTTATAACTTTGAAGTTGAACTCTTTGAGGTTTAAAGTGACTTTCGTTAAGATCAATGACCATTTTACCCTTATAGTTTAGATCATCTAAGTTGAAGGGAAATCAGTCGTTCTAGGGACCATGATATGATATAAAATTAATTCATTAGGTCCTAGGTTCAATTTAGAGTCCTAGACTTGAGCTTTCAAATCACATGCAACGTGCATTACTTCGCATTCAACCCTAACACACCAAACCTATACTACCCATGATCTTGACCTTCAAATTTCTTCATCGTCATGATCCACAGGTCCCCATGAGCTTGAGTACTTGAGGTTCATTGATAATCTGATCATTAGAAAATTAAATTCTCACATTAATAGGTTGTTATCATCAAAATTAGCCAAGTACTCTTGGGTAGAAACTTTGGGGTCAACACTTTCCATCTTAATCACCTCAGAGTGAAGTTTTACTTCGGTATCCCTTATACTGGGGACAATCCACTCAACACTAGGACTGGCCTGTGCAAGACCTTTACCTAATCAGTTTTAGACCTCTAGCTAGAAGTTTCTTCAGCATAAGGATTCACATAAAAATCATAATTGTCTGCTAAGGTTAAGAGTTGAAAGAATCATTACCACTTGGATATACAACATGTATATTTAGAAAAATAGATACAAGATTAAAAACATAATACATACAAGACTCCCGCAAGTTTCACTATAATATATCAGCTCATAAATATAAGAGAAGTCAGTATTTCACCCACCAGAGTAACAGTTGGGCTGGAAAAGCCAAGAAAACTATCGGATCTGACAATTTTGTACCAATGCAAAACAGTAGCAGCTTCCTAACACACCCTGTGAATCTACTAAATAGCAGCTAGTGATTGATCAACATTGGAGGAAGCATTCTGTACTAGATCAGATTGCAGGCTGGGATATGTAAACCATTCGATGATCATAAGTTCCGACCCTGAAAGAGAAATCAGAAACCAGATTAGATATTGGTTAATGTAACATAAGAATAGCATATCTGATATTTACTGTTAATTCAATCGCAGAAATTAATTGCAGTGAAAATTATAAACAAGAAAACAAATTGCCAAAGGTATTTATCCTCGTAACGCACTGAATCAACAGGTATTTTAATATCATAAAAGCAAGTGCATCTCATCATATAATATCTGTCCATGTATCATTTCTAAAACCCCTGAATGGCAGCTCATCTTTTGGATTTGTTATAACTCAACCAGAATGACAATATTCATTCTTGACAACCTAATTGCAAAATTTAGAGCAGCAGAGTGCTGAGATAATTGACAAGGATACATGAATGGCATTACTTAAGCAGTGATTACCGGTTTTAGTTATGCAGATAACAAATTGTAATTTTATACAGCAGAAAAACAATTGTACTTATCAAAGCAAGGATGTCTACAACGGAATTCATATTAACATTTGCCTCCACAAATTTTTGCAACTAACGGCATATGGAAATATTACCCTGGAAGTGTGATTACCGGTTTTAGTTATGCAGATAACAAATTGTAATTTTATACAGCAGAAAAACAATTGTACTTATCAAAGCAAGGATGTCTACACCGGAATTCATATTAACATTTGCCTCCACAAATTTTTGCAACTAACGGCATATGGAAATATTACCCTGGAAGTGATGATCCATTTTCCGTCAGTCCAATCTTGATGAGGCCTCAAATTAGAATGTAGAAATTCCAATTCCATATTCGTGGACCTGACATAGACTGTGTACTTTGAGCCCTCAAGAACTCTGCAGACATGACCAACCCACCAACCATAGTTATACCAAGCATCAACTTCTTCAACTGGTTTAAATCGGTCACTTCGTTGAACTACAGGAGGACAATGCCTTATGCACAGTGCATCTATCTCTTGCTTAAGGAGTCCTGTTTCATCATCATTTTTTAGCGTTTGGAATTCTACTAAATACTTCCCATTCCACATTGAGCTAAGAATAACAGCAGGGTACCATGAAATCCAGTTAACTTCTTCATCAGTTTTGACCTCTACTTTTGTGCCAATGCAAAACATTGACTCTGATGTTTTTCCACTGTACTGTCTCTGCAATCTTCCCAGTATGGACTTGGGCTGCAAAAAACATGATTTTCTTTCCTGCAGTTCAAGCATTCAAATATTAAGCAAAACAAAACAGATGGAAAATGTGAAAAATATATCGAACTGTTAGGATTTAAAATGATCGTTTAAGGGCAGCACACATAAGAGAGATTTCTTACTTGGAATACGTAGTTCATTTAAAGAGTACAGACAATCGTGAATGTCACATTAAAATACTATATCAAAATTGCCCCAAAAAATGCAAGCATAGGAAAGGCATACCATGAAAGCAATAACCCATTTGCCACCAATCCATTCTTGATGAGGCCTCAGATTAAAATGCCCAAATTCCAGTTCTTCATTCGTGGTCCAGAAGTAGACTCTGTACTTTAAGCCATCGAGAACTCTGGCAATAAGACCCACCCACCATCCATCATTATACCAAGCATCAACTTCTTCAAGCAGTTTAAAACGGTCAACCCGTAGAATTTCAGGAGGACAAGGCCTAATATATGAAGCATCTATCTTTTCTCTAAGGAGTTTGGACTCATCATCTGTTTTCAACATCTGGTATTCCACCAAGAATTTGTCATTCCCTATTGAGCCAACAATTGCGGCAGTGTACCAAGAACCCTGGTAACCTTCCTCATCACTTTTGACCTCCACAATTGTCCCCTCACTGAACTTTTTAGCTGATCCTCTTCCACTACACTTTATCTTCAATTTCACCACTTTGGACTTTAGCTCCAACTCAGATGACCTTCTCTGCATTTCAAACTTACAGATATTGAGCACACAGGAAACCAAACAATTGAATAACATGATGATGAGATAATTATGAGATCTCCTGGGGAATAAAATCATTTGTTTATTGTAAAGTTGAGGTAATTGTACTTAGGAAGCAAGAATGTGTGCACTATTAATAAAGGAAAAAAAAACTGCAACTATGAGCTAACAGAAGTCATACCCTGGGCGCAGAGACCCATTTATTGTCAATCCATTCTTGATGAGGCCTCAATTTAGAATGTTCGAGTACCATTTCCTCATTCGTGTTACTGAAATAGACAATGTACTTCAAGCCATCAAGAACTTTGGAGATACTGCCCATCCACCACCCATCATTATACCAAGCATCAACTTCTTCGAGCTGTTCATAATGGTCAACCCGTTGAATGTCAGGAGGACAAGGCCTAATGCAAGAAACATGTGCCTTTTCTTTAAGGAGTTGAGTTTCATCATCTGTTTTTAGCGTCTGGTACTCCACCCAGAACTTATTGTTCCCTATTGAATCCACGATCACTGCAGTGTACCAAGAACCCCGATAACCTTCTTCATCACTTTTGACCTCCACTACTGTCCCTTTGCTGAATTTTACCTCTGATGTTCTTCCACTGCACTTTATCCTCAATTTCACTCCTCTGGACTTGACCTCCAACTCAGTCGACTTTTTCTGCATTTCGAGGTTTCAAATAATGAGCATACACAAAGCCAAACAAATATAAAACATGATGCTTATGTAAAAACATTTGGTAGTGATGCAGCTCCAGAAGATTAAATACCTCAAAAACCATATCATAGTAAGAGTCATTACTCATTACCTAGTGTGGTACCCACTAATTGAAGGTGCTAGGAGGGATAGACTGGAAATAGATCTAACATTTGACATTAGTTACACAATGTGGCTTCTCCCTAGATTCAAACCTGCATTCTCATGCTAGACAGTCTGAGCTTTACTCAAATCCACATTTTAGTAAAATATTTGGAAAAAAAAAGCCTAATATAGTGCACAAAATTTGCAAGCCAACAAATCAAGTATCACTCGTGTGCTTGTTTACTTTATTATTTTTCCATCATAAATTCCATGCATTTCTTGATGTATGCAGGTTTAAATGTATATGGTAGCTAAGTACGCCGACAGAACATATGGGGTATCCTAATACAATGTGGAATATAAACACTGCAGCATCAAGATAGAGGCATGTCCATTCAATTTACGTGTACTTGTACACTCAAATTGTGCATATATCAGAAGGTCAAGAAAATTAGATAAAAAGAACAAAAATAGAAAACATAAGCTAATAGATACGCAATAAAAAAGGAAAACTAGGATAACAAAAGTTATTCCTGTACCATAAATTTATCACAGTGGGAATGTGAAGACTGTAAGCATTTAGACTATTGAGATCTTCGGAAACTTGTCTGCTTTTATTAAAATAATCTTTGTGGGGATCACCCACCTGGAAACACTCAGTCATCCATTAGATTGATAGAGTTTGATAGGGGTGGAAAACAAACCTCCTCAGGCTATATATGTCATACAGCAAGAAATTCCAACTTCTTCTATTAGTTTTTAAATTTTGGTAAAAGTATAAATTAGCACTATGAAGCACATGACCAGCACCAACTTGTCTATGCTACAAGATCTTACACTATTAAGGGGCCAATATTCAATTAGGGGCTTAGGGCATGTGAGCATCCTCGTCTCTTTCATTGTTTTTAAAGTACAGAAGAGAAAAAGAAAAAAGGAAAGAAAAAACCCCAGAAAAATTCCTGATAATACCAGAAGAAAAGGTAGACACAGAAAATTATGGAACATTAAAAGGCAAAATTTTACTCAATACTTTTTTTATTTTTATTTTTTTGGTAAGCAAATTTTTAGTCTTGCTTCATAAATTACTTTCCTCGAATCGATGTTTGAACTAAATCCCTAACTTATAGCCACCTTTCCTCAACTCAGTAATCATCTCGCACAGACACAAAACCAAAAAGATCAAAACTTCGTATAATAAACAATCAAAGAAGAGACTAAAAAATAATAAAATGACCCCACACAACAAACATGTAAAACTAGAACTCTTCTATAACCTCAATTTCTAAATTTTTAGTTTTCTATTCTGCCTCTAAAATTAATCCAAGGCCATACATCTCCAATATATATATATATATATATATATATATATATATATATATATATATATGTATGTGTGTGTGTATACACCTGGTGTTCGATAGGGGGAATCCAAGAGCCATCGTCCCAGTCACGATGAAACCGCAAGCACCATTGTTCAACCTCTTTTTGCTCATTTCCACCATCAAAAGTCAGCACATATTTGGAATTCTCGAGTATTTCCAAAACTGTGCCTTTGCGCCAGCCATTGCGGTGGTAAGTGTCGACGGTGTCACCCACTTTGAAGTACCGGAGGAGCTCAAGAGGCGGTAGAGGCCTGACGTTGGCCACATTGACAAACTCTTTCAGGCATTTCGTCTCATTGTCGTCTGAGAATAGGGTTTCGTACTCAACGAAAATCTGATCCCTGTGTCTCGCCGGCGCCGACCGGATTACGGTCGCCGGGAACCAGCACCCCTTGGAAATGTCGTCGTCTCTGGCTACCTCGACCTTGTCACCCTTGTTGAATTGCCTCGCAGGCATTGTCTAAATTGAAAAACCCTAGAGTTTTAGAGAGAGACACTAGAGTTTTAGAGAGAGAGAGAGAGAGAGAGAGAGTGAGACGTCGTTCAGAATTTGCTATGGCGGGTGCATGGTGATGTGGCCTACGAGTATACGTTTGTGACAGAGATTACTAGGAAACACCCATTTTAGGCTTGTTAATTGCGAGAAAAGAGGCTTAAAAAATACAAATTTGCGAGAAAAAGGACCATTAAACGACGTCGTATACAGTGAAAATGAAGTAGAATCTATAACTGTAGGAACCGCACTAATATGGTAATGGAGAAGATGCTATTAGTGAAGCAGTGAGCAATGGGAATGTGACACGTGGAAGAATTCAAATATATTCAACATGCGACTTTCAACTTCCCAGTCAATTTCATTTCATTTGGTCCAGCTGTAGACTGCAGAAGAGAAACTAAACACCAAAGAAAATAATCCTTCATTTGGTACCCAATAATGAAAATTATTCTCACTTTTTTTCCCATAAATACACTTCATTAATAAATAAAATAGAATGACTATAACATAAACCCAACCGTAGCACAATCTTCTTTTATAAGATGATTATTCTCATACCTAACTTAATAGTTAAATCAAAAAAATTAACTACCGGAAAGAGATTGTATTTTTCTCTCTTTTTGTTTGATTAAATGGATAAAAGAGAATGAGATAATATTTTACTTTATTTGTTATGGAAAAAAAGAGAAGAGAATTTTAATTTATTTTTATCATAATATCTATAACTATTTATAGTACTCCTTTGAACATTTGTTGTGCTATAAATCCTAATTTGTAATTTAAAACTTTTTAAATAGCCTTTCATTTCTCTTCTTCTGTCTTTCATTCATGTTTAGAGGGATAAAAATTTGTAGACGAAGAGTGATGGCTCATCAATTCTCTTTTCTATTCCTTTACTACATTCTCTTTACGAAACAGAGAAAGTTTATTCCTTCCTTTCTATCTTTTCTTCACCTCTCTTCCTTCTTTCTTACCAAACAAGGCATAAGAGTTTTTTTTTTTATCCGTGGAATGCTTTTGATCTTATCCAATGCATTCAATGAGTAAGAAATTTAGTTGGAATTTTCGGTTACACTAGTAGATTTGAATAGAATTGTCCTTCGGTTCAAAGATGGTAAGTTTCTTCTAAATTTTATATGGAAGTGCATATAGAAGTTAGACGTGATGGATAACCAAAATAAATAAATAATAATTTGGAGACCGATCAGACTAGTTTAATTTTATTTTTATTCGAGTGAGGTGGTGAGTCCCATCACATAATTTCATGTGATAGGACCAACCACTCCACTCACATAAAACCATTCTCGGCCTAATTCGACTCAATTTATCTATCATTACTAAAAAATTTATACGCAATTGTGAACATCATTTTTAGTGCCCTTTTTTTCGTCCTTTTATCTACAAAATTTCCATAACATAAGATTATCAAATATATTGTAAATAAACTTTAATATTTCGTATCTATCTTTTTCAAGAAACATTAAAAATCATGTTATATTAAGAAAACATAATACAATACACAATGCCGCAAAATATCTATAGAGACCCGCAATACATAAAAAATAAAATAAAATGTGGGTTAATTTAATTAAAGATCATTTTGGTGGCCTAAGTACAAATACACAAACTTTCAAATAGTATACGGTCAAAAAATAACTTTTCAAAAAGTAGTTACAAATACGACAATTTATACTATTTTGGTCCAAATTGGCCTTACGGCCCTTCACATATCAGTTTACTAAAACTTTTACTACACAATATAATTGTTTTACTGCATTTATGTAATACTTTAACTACATACTACACAAAACATTAAGTAATGTACCATTTTTTAAAGGGTATCCATTCGAAAGATTTGTTAATAATATAAAACTTTTATTTCACAATATAATAGTTTTACTGTATTTATGTAATACTAAAACTACATAATGTTATAATTTTACTGCACAAAATATTAAACAGTGTACCATTTTTTGTAAGAGTATCAATTTGAAAGATTTTGTAACAATATAAAACTTTTATTGCAAAATGTAATAATTTTACTCTATTTATATAATACTTTTAATTATATCGTGTTAAAGCAGTGTACAATGAGTTGTAGAGGGGTAATTCGGTCGTGTGTATTGAGAAATAATGAAAAATATCAAATACGTAAATACTTTTGTATAAATTACTTTTTGACCATATACTATTTGACATATTTGTAATTAAGTCACCAAAAATAGTCAAAAATTTAAGACATAAAGAGCAAAACACCTCCCTCCACTTTCAGCAATTGAACAAAATTCTCCCGGACTTTCAAAAACTAGCAATTTACACCCTTTGAATAGATCTCCAGTCACTTTCCGTGGAATGTCATTGTGCATTTACTAAACTATCCTTTATAAATAATTTTTTAAATAAAAAAAATATATACAAACATAAGAAAATATCCTAAATACCCTCCATGTTAAACTGGTCAAATTTACTACCCACTTCATCTTCAACGTCCTCTCCATTGAAATGCCACAAATTTGATGATTGACCCGTTGGACCACCTCCTCCATGGATGGGCAACCCTGAGGGATGAATCATAGGTATAGAAGTAGAACTATGGTATTGGTTGCTAAAATATAATTATGTATGTCAAGTGACTAACTTAACAAAATTGATGTAAATTCAAAGCAATAAGATTAAGAACACATTCATGAATTATGATGTTGAAGCCACAAAGCAAGTGCAGATACCATGACAATACATCAATAAGATAACAACTTAAAAGAACAATTGTACCTTCCTTCATGAATGGAAGAGGGAAACAGAGCATATGCTAATAAAAGCAGGGAAATAAAGACTAAAGGCTCACCATGCAAAAGACCAGGTACCGAACCTTCCAGCCACTGGGAGCTCAGAAGCCGAAGCCACCATCACTGCCCGAGCATCGCCACCGGTACCGCCATGCCGCGAGACTCCATCACTGTCTCCACCTACTGTCACCGGAACCTCCAATTCACCGACCACCACTTCCGGATCATCAATGCAACTTCCACCATTGAAGCTCCAATCAAACCTCCACCATCATCAACATCTTCTCCACTGCAAAGACCCACTTCGGACAACAACCAAACCACCATTGGAGCTCTGCCGCGAGTACCCAAATCTCCAATCACAATTGAAGCCACGCCGAAGCTCCACCACCACCATCTGGGTCTTCTCCGATTTCAACCATTCACCATTGAAGCATCATTTCAGCCGTTGCCGGCACAACCAATGCCGGACTCCATTCCGGAACTACCTGTTGCACCGTCTTCATCCACCCCATGGGCCATGGCAATCTCGACCGACAGAAAAATCAACCGGAACCTCTCCAGCAAGCTCACCATCACTGCCAACAGACTCATTTTCACTATTCAGGTCTCCAACCTTCTACCACCATCAATCTTCGAAGTTAAGAGGAGAAAATGGAGAGAGAAGGAAAGGCACCGAAGAGAGAAAAAAAAAGAGATAAAAAGAGAAGAGTAATGCTAATTGTTAGGCTAATGAGATGTAAAAATTTCTGCATAGCTTATTCAAAAAAATAGTTTATAAGAAAACGAAAAAGCCGTCACACATCTCATGGAATGCGGTTGAAAAGAGAGAAGGGTACAAAGGTAAAATGGGAGGAGGATAATTTTAGAATTATTTAAAAAAAGAGTAAATTACATTTTGACCCTCCTGAGATTTGTCCATACGTTAACTTGACTCTTCAGGTTTGTGTATATTTATTTTCACTCCTGAGGTTTGAAATTATACATCACTTTAGTTCCTCGTGTCATTGTGAATGGTCAAATTGCTTACATCGTACAAACAGTAGTAAAAAAATACTCAGAATATTCTTCTACACTTCTGGGCCTATTTATGTCAAAAAAAAATCAATAGGGTAGTTTAGTCATTTTAACATTTTGTCTAAAGTCGAAAAAAAACTACTGACATAAGTGAAAATGAAGATTTACAAATGTGGAAGGTCAGGTTGATGTATGGACAAACCTTAGGAGGTCAAAATATAATTTATCCTAAAAATATTAAGTCATGTCCATCCACCATAAATTTATTCAAGGAAAGAAAATTGCTCGTTTTTTTATCCTTAAAAAAAAAATTAAGTCATGTTCATCCACCATAGATTTCTTCAAGGAAAGAAAGTTGCTCTTTTTTTAAAGTAGTAGAACAAATTTGTTTACTTTAAAAGTTTAAGGGAGTATTTTGTTCATTTGCTGAAAATATAAAGAAATATTTTGCTCTTTTACCAAAATTAAATTAATCCTAGAAAATTTCCACTAAATTAAAAATTTTAAATCTTACCGACTGACAAAAAATGCTCACCGAAAATATGATCAAACAGATAAGTCATTGCAACTCTATTGTTATTCGTACAAAATAAATAAAATTGTATGCCTTTCTTGTGCAAGACCGACACGCCTCGTTGGGTCGGTTAGTCGGCCACAGTAGTCCCTGTCTCTAGGTTGTGGGCTTGATTGAACTCCTGAAAAAGATGGCCCACTTCTCTTTAAATAGTAAACGTGTAGTTTCCGCCCAGAAGAAGTGATGGCCCACTTGTTTTCCCCATTTTATTTGCTTCCATTTTGTTTCACTATGCATGTCATTCCATGCCATTATACCAGCAAACGAATTGGGTCAGTGCTGATTTGATCCGAACTTTCTTTTTTAATTTAATTCGATCTGATAATTTGATAGATAAAAGTATAGGTTATTTTTTTTTTTTTTTTTTTAGCGTGAAAGAAATTAATGTTAAAAGAGAATGACAAACCATGATTGAAATAAAAATGATAGAAAACAAAATGTAAATAAAATTTGGAAGAAAAAGGGAAAAAAAATAGATTTGTTGCTGGTTGCTATAACAAAAAAGAAAAAGAAGGAATAAGAAAAGGAGAAAATAATGATAAGAATATTGTGATAATATGCAAATATTATATATCATAAAATTAGATTATATATGTTTAACAAATTATATAATATATTATGTCAGATTGAATTATTATTAGATTGAATTGACTGTAATTCATATCAGATTATTGAATTCGGATCAGATTGATCATAATCCATATCTAAATTGTTAAGCATTATTGAATTCAGATTGTTATCGAATTATTAGATTGAATCTTCAAGTCATATTCGTGTTATCAAATTATTAAATAATATGAAATTCTAATATGCTATTTACATTATTTAAATTACATCTAATGAATTATTAATCCTTACATATGAGATCCAATGACTCAATGAAAATTCCAATGATGCTTTAAATGCATAAAAGATTTGTTATCGGTGAATCTAGAACGTGCATAGTATACCTGGTGCATATTGGATAGGTTGGAGAGCAGGATTTACTAACAAGCAAAGATAAAGAGTTTGAATCGAAAGAACATCTACAATACACCCGGTGTAAATATACCCGGTAAATTTAGATTGTGCATATTATATTTTAATCGCGCGTTTTATACACGCACAGTCCAAATTCACCCGGTGTATTTACAACAGGTATATTGTAGACGTACTCCTAAATCGGACTAGGTCAAGAATAGTTTTATGTAAATAGAGTAATAAATTTCACCACACGACATCACCATGACATGTGACAGAGTCCACCAATCAATTCACATAAAAATAAAATTGGACTAGTCCAAACGGCCTCCAAATCATTATTCTTTACTGATTCTCCCATGACAAGTTAATCTCACATATAATTGTACATTAAAATCCAATACAAAATACAAAGATCAGACAGTAACTTATTAATGGCTTAAATAACAGAGCCATTTAGATGTACATAAACTATGTTTCCCATTTCTAAGAAATAAAACCAATATGATAAAAGAATATTTTTACACACTGATTATGGTCATGAGTCAGTATTCGAAACTCAGATTACAATTTAGAGAGAGAGAGAGAGAGAGAGAGAGAGATTATTACCTCCTCCAATCCACATATTGTCTAGAATCTGTATCGATTTAATCCCCTTCTCATAAAATAACTTATGTATACCTCACTGCATTTCATCTTGTAAATTTGAAGATTGTTTGTGGAAACTTTTGAGTGGCATCCTCACTGCAGCATTATAGAAAGCACCAATATATCTTCAAATAGATCCTCTGAAAAGATTTAAGCAACAAGAAGAGATCAAGAGAATATGATACTGCTTCGAAGAATAAACATATAAAGATATTTACCAAAAATAATATATAAACATATAAGGGTAAATATAATTGACACCCCTAAAATTTGATGTATTGACACGCAGTTACAACTTTGTGAATTTTCATTACCAACACCCCGTGTCAGCTTTTTCATTTTTTTAATATACTAAATGTCTTGATTGACCCTAATTATTTAAATGTATTTTGATATAAAAATATCACAATAAAAAAATAACCACAATACCCTCCATAATAATATGCATTGACAACTAAATTTTTATTTAGTTACTATTATTATTTATGAAAATAAATAATTATATATATTAGGTAATATTTATTATAGTGTATATATAGATGAATAGAGCAAAGAAAGAAAATTTTAATTCCTTTTTTATTTTAACATTATTATTTATAAAAATAAATAATTATATATATAGAAAGAGAGAGAAAGAAAAAGAAATTTAATTACTTTTTTATTTTATGCTAACCCTATCATTTATGAAAATAAATAATTATATATCGATTACATATATTATAAAATACATAGGTATATTCAGAGGGGTATTTTGGTCCATTAAGTAGGGTTAAATGAGTAAATTTAGTATTCAAATGAGTTAGGTTAGAAGTCAAATAACAGCATGATTATTTTATCATAAAAAAGTGATATGATACATAGTACTTCTGACATGAAGGGGTGTATGTAATATAGGGCATACCACAGGAGATGTTGGTGACCAAAATTTATAAATTTGTAATCGCGTATGAAAACTTCAAACCTCAAGAGGTGTCGGTCGGTGATATTTATCCAACATATAAAGATGCCTCGTTAAATTATTTTGAGCTCCCGACATCCTTGCCTACCGATGCAGAGGCCATTAAATCGCTTCTTATTGCAAGTTAGCTCTTGGTCGTTTAGAAGAGGTCCCACCTTTAGAATCTAGATGTACTGGGGATGGATAATCAATCAGAGGCTTAATTCAAGAGGTTGAAGAACAGATTGAGCATCGTCTGTTTGACGTTTTGGTTTCTTTCTGAGGGAGAAAGGTTGGAGGATGCATCTTGAAAAGCGGCTGAATGGGTCCTGCAGACCTTCCATCTCATAGTGTCCAAACCGCCAATCCCGTTCAATATAAGCTCGCAATTTCGGTTTATCAAGGCCTCCTGTTGAAAGATAGAAGATGAAGAATACGTAAGAATACATAATTAATGAATAAATCTATATGACAATAATAAAAGGTTGTTACTGTGCAGGGAATTGAGACAGACCTACTTTTTGGCATTACAATGCTTAAAGTGGCTGCTCTTAAGACCCAATTGTCAGTCCGAGAATGAAGCACACTAGGTCTAAATTCAAGTGTGTCTTGTGTTAACTCTGGAGAGAGAGACTGGTTTTTGTTATAACAGAGAAAAATCACTAGTGAGATTTATTAACATAACAAATACTATAAAACTTTTAGAAACTATGTCATTTAGAAGAAAGAAAATATTATGACGCTTAGAGAGAGTGCAAGTGTATTGTGTTTGGATAAGTGTGGATTGACTTGCCAAGTTTTACACACACACACACACACACACACACGTCATTTAGGAAATCTTATTTACTACATACCTAGCATCAATTTCGAGATATCATTCAACTCTGATAGGTATGGTTGTTTAGGGTCCAGCTCAGATTTTTAATGGGGTTACAATACTCTAAAGAAACTCTAACGAAGACCACTAATAAAGAATATTCATATAGGGTAAGATCAAGCAAGCCAAGAAGCCAGTAAAGTGAAATTTTAACTTGGAACATAAATAATGTGAATTTTGCAACCTACCTGCATACATTAAACCATGCTTATTAGCTGCTCTATAAAATGGTCTGGTCTTTCCCTCTTTAGCAGCTCTGTGGAGTTCATTCCATGCATGTTCTCTGTCTTGCCGTGTGATTTTACCTGTAGTTGCTACCTGAAATCCATATACCAGATAAAGTTTCAGTGATAAACACACTTGGGGGCAAAGCATATGAGATATGAAACAAAGCCATATGTGGGAAATTGTTACTTTGGAAAATAAATGGTACGAAGGACGAGGGACACGCGCAAGATTATTGGCACGATCAACTGCTACAAGTCCAAATTTGGGACCATAGCCATCAGCCCACTCCCAGTTATCAGAAATTGTCCAAAACAGGTAACCAAGTACAGGCACACCCTGGAAAATAACCATGAATGGATCTCACACCTTAACTTTTTAAATGGAAGATAACACAACTCCAGAGCAATTGAAAAGTTAAGTTCAGAATTAAAACCATAATCATGGCTGCATAAATTGCAAGCAAATGTTCCAGCAAATATGGTCGCCTTATCAGATCTGTCTCATCAGAAACACCATTTTCGGTAACAATGAAAGGTACATTTAGATGTTTATATCTTTCATGGAACTGAATTAGCGAGCGATACAAGCCATCTGGATACACCCCACGTCCAGATTCACTATATTCATCAGTCTCAACAAGCTTCAGTCCAGCACCAGAGATCACTTCCTGGGAAAAAAAATTGATGGATAAGATTTTATGCTAATTATGCCACTATGTTTCCATGGACAAGATAAATACAGTTCTAGGTTAGAGAAGTTAAAACCTGTCCATAGTAATTTATTCCTATGTAATCCAGCTTATCAGAAATACTATCCAGATATGGGAAGAGAGTCAAGGAGTTGGCCAATGAAACAGCAGCAATGTCAAAGAGACCATACGGCCGCATAAACGAGACATGGTGTGCTACTCCAACAACTGAATTTGATAAGGTACTGCTGCAAAATGAATAAAGATCCAAAAATTGAAATTTTTGAGTAATTAAAAAATATAAACCTGCTAGGTGGGCAACCAATAATTTTTTTTTTTGCCCTAGTTTAAGGCAACCAAATTAAGTGCCCCATATGCAAGATCGCATAATGTACAATAGCCCATTTCTGGGGAATCACATAGCTAAAAGGTCCCAAAGTCAAAAAAGTGCCAATGACGTAATAATTCAACCCATAATATTCTTTCAGATGGGTGATAAGAGTACAAATTCTGGAATAACTCATCAATCAAGATAACTGAAACCATCAGTTTTGTCACGACTCCCACTGCACTCAGTGAAGAACTAAAAGGTGGTCAGCAGGAAGACCACCTTACAACCTGAAGTAAAGGTGCCTTAGGATGCATTGTGTGTTCATATACAATTATGTCATAAGGATGCTTCGATTGAGATGTGTATTCTCACAGCCTCTCGAGCCAATGGCTGAGTGCCCGAGGTCATTTGAGAGTGCTATCATGATAGAGTTTTCCAACAATTATACAGAAATAAATAGATACAAACATATACACACATGAACATATGTCCATGATACACAAGTTTTTCAAAATTTTCAATTGTTCATCACTGTGTGTAATATAATAGGCATGGAAGAAAACCTTTGTTCATGGATATAGTCATAGGCCTTAGAGTGTGCAATTGCAATCCAGTGCATGGCCTGATTGAAAACACCAGTGGGTAGAGCAGAAGTAGCAACCTCCAACATATCAGGATTACCACCAGGCCAAGCACCAGCACAATAAGTGAGCATACAGAAGACATGAGGCTCATTAAATGTTACCCAGTAGTCCACCATATCTGATACACTGTCAACAACAAGCCTGCAAAATAAAAGAGCATAAAAAAGCATCAATGAAACCATAATTTTTTATCTGGGAGATGAGGTTGGCAGGGGGTAATGTTACCATATATGCATGAATACTCATTAAGATTGTAGTATTGTACTGCATTCATCCTGGTTAAATTTAATGAACATGGATGAAAAAACATGGTCTAACAGCAACAACGTCTAACAATGTAAAATATAATCTGAAACTGAGATAAAAACTAACGGCGTATCTATCACAGAAGAGAAACCTAACCTAGTAAAATCCATGAAATAATCAACAGTTTTCTCCAGCTTCCATCCTCCATATTCTCCAGCCCATGGTGGTAATGAATGATGGAAGAGAGTCAGCATCACCTTCATACCATATGAGTGAACCCTATCGATGATCCATTTATATCGCTCCAATGCTGCAAAATTGACCTAAAAGAGGAACACAAGCAACCGAACATGGTGCAATTTTTATCAAAGCAACCCACTGATTGATTAATATGAAGATGTGTAAATATTCGGACGACCTCCAGATGCTAATTTGAATTCCAGTATCTTTCTAATTTGCATGGCCAATCCAGATTTCACCAAATTTCATTATGACACATCAATAGCATATAAGGATATATATATAAATATGCATGTTAAGCGGCAACTTACGACTTCTTTAAGCCCATTGACCGGCTCTTTGGGCATGATCCTTGTCCAATCTATTCCCATTCGGAAGACACGGACTCCAGTACCTTTAGCCAGTTTCAATTCTGAATCAGGATCAGACCAAAACTTCAACCTCTCCTCCCTGAAAGAAATTCAAATCAATCCATTGGTCCCTGAATAGAAGTTTGTGGGTCTCATAAATTTAAGATTGCTTAAAGGGCGTTACGGGTAGAGCTAGAGGTAAGCAAGTGATGCTATATTATGCATTCAACTTGCAAATTATCAAAACATCACATTGAATAATTGAGCTTACGGGTGTGGCACGTTGTGCCAGGCAGCTACTTTATGATGACATTCTTCAGTTTGCACAGGCTCTTCTTCCTCTTCCATATACTTCTCAAATCCTCGAATCATGGCTTCCATTGCTATCTTAAGAGGCTTCTTCCTTTTCACGATCTTATTAGCATCATCTGTCACAAGTGCTGAAGGCTGCGATCCACCATCACCAGCAGCGGAACCCATTAATGCATCAGCTGTTTGCTTGCCTTCCTGTGACTCTATATGGTCACATGGGTTCTCTTCTGCAAACTGGAGCCAAGCATCATCAAGCCTGTCCTCAACATGTGCGGGTGCCGTTGCCAATCCAAAGAAGAATTCCTTTTCCCCCTCTAGAAAGAATCATAGGAAATTCATATCATTAAATCACTCACAACTTTGACAAGTCCAGAGCTTTGAGAGTCTGAGACCCCTGAGTCATAAGATCTAAAACCCATAATAGAAGAAAAAAATAATAAAGAAGAAGAAGCTCAATCAAGCTACTAGACTTTAGAGTCCTACACTTGCGTTGGCGTAACTCCTTAAGATGATCAACCAAAGAAAGCAAATCTTATTCAACAGTCTATATAAAGCCAATGAGGTATGACAAATTCTTGAGAAAGATTTTAGATAACGTTGTCATAAACAATTTAAATTAATAAATTAGGAGTGTAGGATTTTGAAGCAGTCACACGTGAATGAAAGTTGGAGCACTCGAACTAAGGACCTCAGTTGAGCTTCAGTCAAGCTTGAGCTGACTCAATTCACATTTATCCGCACTGAGCCAGCTACTAAATTTGGCTAGTAACCCTAATTTTACAATTCTCAACACTGCTAGGAGATTTAATATGTTCGAAATTACAAGAAATTAGGCTTAATTTCTCATCTAAAGATCAAAGCTCTTCAACCACAAATTAGAAGAAGAAACTTGAACATGCAATGGTAAGCAGTGAACAATAAAGCATGCACTCAACTTTTGTGCGTATGAAGCTTCAATTCATGTTAATTGCATGCATATATATACACAAGACAATGAATACATGTTAGGGTTCATTAATTGAGAAATAAGTTCACCGGCGGTGGGATTGATGTTGAAGACAGCGAGAGTGTCAGAGGACTCGTCGATGGGAGAGCGGAACGGGCGGAGGTTCTTTTTGCGGTAACGAGAGAAGGAGAAAGCATTGGCGGCGACGGTGAGTGTGACTAAGACTCCGGCGAGCTTCGTTGCGGTAACGAACAGTCCTATAAACGCCATGAGAGGGAGAGAGACTGAGAGAGAGGACAAATAAAGGTCGATAGATAGATTCAGCACGAAGTGATCCAGACACGTGTTAGACAGTCATGGAGACCCGCATATTCACTTGACTTCAAGTGTTCAAACTCTAAGCTCAACTCCAAGTTAATTATTAGAGCTGGAAGTGATATGGTCGAGTTAGTTGGTCTCTGTTAGGTTGTGTTGGATTATACTGCTTTAATTTTGTTTTGTCAGGAAGAGAGCATGTAATTTCCGATAACAATTTGATAACTAAATACAAATAAATTATCAAATTTCAAAAATATATGTATATATATATAAATAAATTATTTACATTAAAAAATATTTTAACTTTTAAATGCCTAGAGAAGACCAAAACAAATAAAAAATAAATTTAAACTTCGACACCGTTTGTTTGTTCGAGTTGTTCCAACTTTCAATTTTAACTTATTTGAAGTAAAATTAGAATTTGTAAACATGTGTTTAATCTAGTTTAGTTGTTCTTGTTTAAATCTTTTGAAAAATTGAGTTTGATATTAGTTGAGTTAGTTTGAATCTAGACAAATTGCATCTCGTATCAAACATCTATAAATTTAATTATAAGATTAGTTGAAAATTAGTTGTTCGATGAAAAGTAAGTAAAATTTTGAAATGACACATTCCAAATCCACCACCCAGGACTCGCCACCAGCATTTCAAATTGCGAGTTGTGGGGAAAAAAAAATCCTTGCATTAATTTCTTAGTTTATTATATTATGTTCAAATTATATTCAAAACTAGACAATCATATTGACATAAAAATTATATAAACTCTAAAATCAAAGGCTGCTTTTGCCTTCAGAATTGCATCTCTACCCAGAACATATTCCATTGATTGGGTTCCACATTCATTTTCTATCGAAATAATTGGATTTCTTCTCTTGTATTCCCTTCAATACCTTCTCTTCCATTGTCTCTTTTACTTGGGCCAATACAACCGAGTTTGAAAATCATGCCCATACCCAGGATTGAAAATATATGTTATATTTTTATAAATTTTTGTGAAGCTACTGGAATTTAAATTCCCACCTTCTTATTTTTAACTAAAACATTCAAGCACTAAACTATAACTTCATTTATTAATTTGAGAATAATGCTATTCTCTTGATGTAGGCATTAACTCAAATATATCAATTCCTCGTCTTCAAGTGATATAAAAATCTATATGTAATATCGAATCATCGAACAAAACACAAGTTATAAGTTAATTATAACATTCCCATCGGAGACTATCTAAATTTCATTGCAAAAGATTATAACAAATATCTATAAGAGAGTCAACATGTTATAGTTTGGTACCAATTGCTTTCAAGACCCAAATTCATATCTATAACAGTGTCAACATGTTATAGTTTGGTTTTCAGGACCAAAATCCTCCAGAATGCACTCACATTCTTCCTGGTCTTGCATTGGGTCGAAAAAGATGGCCCGACACACGATAGCATGAAAAGGGTCGGGCCGAGCCCACCAGTTATTGGACTTAGTCATTTAAACTGAACATTGGCCCAACCCAATAACCTATATGTGTGTGTATTGAATTCAATTATAAAATTGTTTGGCATGGAGTGGGGTTGTTGAACCTGATCATATAATGCCCATGTAGATGTAGAATTAAGAGAATCAGATAACAAGGAAGCAAAGACAAGGATAGAGTGGTCCATTCACTTGTCATTATACGGTGAAGCTAGCTAGCCCAGACCTCAGTGTGGTATAATCATTACTCTTTCAGGAAATTCCTGAGAGGAAAGCAACTAGTCACCTAGCTAGCTCCAACCAGTACTGAAATATCATCTTCATTACAAAAACTAATCATCTTAATTTGATCACAAACAAATCCCAACCATCACATATATCAACTAAGAAAAAAATATCAACTCCTATTAAAAAAAAAAAAAATCTTAGTTTTTTCACAATCGCGTCATTCATCATCGACATCAGTATCATTCATTCTAATAACATGATTTATTAGTAATTAATGTCACTCATTGTAATAACGTAGATGACAATCGATAATTATAAACGCGCTATCACCTAACCAAACAGTAAGAATGTTCTCTCAGGAGAGGATTTTGATCCAAGAATGAGTTTGCATAGATCACTTTTCCACTGAGGGAGCTAAGTACTACGTACCCTACAATATATGGGCATGGTCTAAGTCTGGGTAATGAAAGTAGGTTGGCCCTAACTACAATGACAAGTCATGGTCCATCTGCATGTTTGTGGATGTGGGGGCATTCTAAGTTTCAGAATCAGGTGATTGTTCATTGTTCTCTTGTGGTGAAGTCCCAAGATTGAATGGTAGAAATATAAACTATAGGAGTAAATGGTAATAATCTTGTGTGTGAACACTCACACCTCTTGAAACCCCTTGGTGCCTCCTATAAGTCCTAACCAAATCATTAGACTTGACATGTTAGTCAGTCCAAAATAAATCAGTTGTCTCGCCTCAAATGTGTCCCATTGTTATTATTAACCTTGAAACACTTATTATTCCCCTTGTCAATATCTCAAATCAATGATATATGGGTTCTGTTTGGCAGTTAAATGAGCAACTTATTGTTCACCATTTTTTTTTTTAAAGTAGAAATTATGAGTAAGAACTTATTTTTCACTTGTTCCCTCGAAGTAATGGAGTAAGACATCGATTTCTCAATAAAAAGAATTCTATGAAGTACTTCAATTAATTTCTTTCGCAGTATTGGAATCTGGTGGTACTTATTATCATGCACTTTTAGAACTTGAGACTCTTGAAAAATCCTTTCTCGTTATGTATGAAAAGATACAAATAAATTTACGATAATTTTAGGTATTCGTTTAATCTCGTTAGGTATAAGTGTTTTTCTTTTAGTATTAAGGCTCTTTAGTTTTGGGTTGTATGATATGTGGACTCCCGTAGGAAAAAAAAAAAACTATTGGCACGCTTGTAACCTGTAAGGTGGTCTACCTAACTGAACTATAGCCCTCAGTATTTGTGATAGATATTTTATCGGGTATATAATTTCTCATGGAGATGAATATTTTATTGTGAATATGATGAATGTAAATCCATCAAGTGTCCAGTTGTAAAATCTAATGAAGTGAAGTAGTGGTAGGAGAGTGTGCATGGAGTGAATTAAATAAGAGATGGTGTTGCCATTTTACCAGGGAACTGTAGGTGGACCACCATACCAATTTTCAAATTGTTGGCTCTTTCTCTGCAAGAATCTTGGCAGGTTCTGTTTCTTTCTTCTTCCAAATAAGCATATTCAAAATGGGCAGTACCAAAACAGCTCAACTTTGGACACAAGCAAGACAAATTGAAGACTAGTGTACTTCATCTTTCAAGAGTAACTTTTGATTAACTTTTACATTATTGGTTTCCTGATTTGGTTATGGACATTAATCATTTGAAGTCATATCATGAAATGAAGGCAACTACATGCATGCATGATGCATCTTACCTTCTAATGTTATGTCACTACTAATAGTGCATGTCTCTCTTTTCTCATTCCTTGTCCTAAATTAGAAGTCATTCTATCAACATCTCCATTGCATTTCTTTTTCCTATTTCAACACAGTACATTGTCATATATATATATATATATATATATATGTTTGTGTGAAGCAAGAGGGTTATAATACTTCACTGGCAAAGATAAACATTGGACAGTCTTACATGTTAACCTAATGCTCTCAATGATGAAAAATCATGATAAAAGTAAAAAATCTGAGAGTTTAGTATTCTTGGGGCTCAAAGAATAATTTTTAAGTTTGGCATACTTGTCAAATCTGTGGAGTTCTAGAGAGAGAGAGGGAGAGAGAGAGAGAGAGAGAGAGGTGGGGGCATATAGTACATGGAAGAGTTTGGGTTGGGCATGGATGTAACTCTTCAATCACCCTACTTTGGCCACTTTGATCAAAACAGAGAAATGACAAAAAAGGTTGCTGCAAGTACTAGAACTTTTGGGCGACAACTCATATTGAGAATATATTACATGACAAATTAGTTGTATTAATTAATGTCCAGCTAGTGTTACATTAATAATTTTTAACGCCTGTTAAATTTTCTACGGGAGAAAGTTTGTTTATGACTATATAAGTAAGAGTTCTTACTTAAACAGTTGATATGAACCAATTAAAACTAAACACATACTTTAAAATTTTAAAATAAATAAATAAACATGGGCATGTAGATCTTTTTACGGGTCATAAAAGAAAAGGACTAATTTACCCAAAACCTTATTCACATAAATAGCATCGTCCTAATAATATTTTATCTCTTCAGTGACCCAAGATGCATAACAAAAAGAGAATGAAAGACAAAAATGTTTGAATCTGTAAAATATCAACACTAAAGCTAGAGAGATTTCACCTTCAAATCAAGATGTAGATTTGGGGGTAAGGAATTGGATTTCCGTCCTCTGACTTCTCTATTCATCTACTAAGTCCAAATATATATATCTTTGATTTTGAATCCATGTCTATGTGTGATGATGAACATAAAATTAATATTGAAAAAAGTCTAATAATAAAAAGTTTTAGGTGGATTTTGACAACATTAACAAATGTAGATGATGAAAAAATAGGGTTCTTATACTCAACAACAAACTGTATTGGAATTGAAAGGTAAAGGAGGCAGCGCTTGCCGATTCTGATTAAGTCCAAAAAAATCTGCAATTTCATATATGAATAGTCTTTGTTTGAAAGCAAGGATTCATGAGATGCACCACCATTCCCATTTAATATGGAAATCCATGGCATGTTTGTAAATCATTTCCTCAGGATAAATGATTGCATGAAGCAAGATTCTAGTACAAAAAAAAAATCTCTTACAACCAATTTTAGTTACAGTTCATATCTCATACTGAAACTGCATTGTAATTAAGTTATGTGTAAATGGATCTTGTTTTTTGACTACCGTATAAAAATTCAAACGATTTAATATTAATTTTTTTAAAAGTTTTAAACATGTGTTTAGTTTTGATTAGTTCACATCATTTATTTACTAGGAACTCCTACTGATATGACCTAAGGTAAGTATTGTCTTTTCCACTGGCGGAACTACAGCTGGGCTTTTTTTTTTTTTCTTTTACTACTACTGTATTTAAGTTAACTCAGTAGTCCAGCCCAGCCCAGCCCAGCCCTCCCCATTTTGCAATCCTGGCTCCGCCCTTGGTCTTTTCCTACCTACTATAGAAGGACACAAGAAAGGAAACTAAAATTTCTTTGGTTAAAAGTATAAAATTTAATTTAAAATAAGAATTTGAATTAAAGAAAATAATGAATTTAGAATGAATTCATTTGTGTAGCACCTATTTGTAAAAAAAAAAAAATTAAAAATTAAAAAAAAATAGACTTAAATGTTTTGGACGCATATATCAGAGACCTAAAGATATGTCGATGAAGTAAAAAAAGATCAAAGAGAGAGAATTTATGAGACGAGGGACGAATCATTTTATTATTTTAACAATACACAAAAATTAAAGAAAAAATCACAAACAAATCCAAATCTTAGTGGCATCGAAGTTTCATAGGAGTTTTAAATGCATGAATGTGAAACTATGTGATAGATTTACATGTGAAGAACGCAAGTCAAGGAAGAAAGGAAGATTTGACCGCATGCATCTTAGAAGACTGTGACCATAATGCCTCCTCCTTACCCGCATGCCCACACGGTTGCATTTCCCACACCTTTGTTCCTTGTCATTATCATTTTATGTTTTTTGTGAATCAAAGTTTATTAAACTAAGACAAATCAAAATTAAACAATTGAAAAAATTACTTTAATCTATTTAATTTATGGTCAAATACAGTTATCTAGAGACCCTTCGGTTCCTTTTTTTTTTTTTTTTCTCTTTTCCCAAGTGTATAATGTCATAAACCCAGAAATGCCCTTTATATTTGCCCGTATAATTAGGCATTTATATTACCAAATATATATATATATATATATATATATATATATGTATATATATTTATAATTTATTTTAGTAAATGATATTATTCTAATTATACTTTCTAACATGACTGCCACTATTATTAAAAATAACATTAATTTTAGTAAAATCAAGTGATCATTTAAATAATCCTATAGATGTTTTAGTAAATGTATACATTTTGCATGTGTGCAAGAGTCAAGTTCCATCAATGTTTGTGAAAAATAAGGTATACATATTATTTAAAATAATGTTTTACTAAATAATGTTTTTGTAAATGTATACATATTACATACCATGGAATATCCAACCAACTATTATTTAAAATAAGGTAGGTTGTGAAAATTTTGAAAAATGATATTCACAGTGCACTTCAACACAGTTACATTCCACTCACTGACACGTGCAACCATTGGCAACCGCACGTGCTAACTGACCAACGGATGGGAGGCTGCCACGTGGGCCATTTAATTCTCACATATCGTACGGACTGCATCGTATATAGCAAACAATGGCATTGGCTAGTTTAAGTGACCGTTATACCCCTGACGGCCGTCGTGACCCCCCTCTATAATCAAAGTGCAGCGTTGATGACGTCACAGGATTCGGTTTTCATTCTTTCTGGGCCTTGGACCTGTCCTTGTCAGGTCCATCAAGGCAGCCCACTTGCTGCCCCCCGAATCTCTCCTCCATATAAGCCCAGGTCATCTCCTCAAATTACTTCATTCATTGTTTCAACCTCTCTCTCTCTCTCTCTCTCTCTCTCTTTTGTTTATGGAGGAGAGAGAGAAACTTTCAGAGCGGAAAGCAAGACACGAATTTGTACAAGGTATGAAACCATAGTATATATGCATGTTTAAACATATAGTATTTTTTGAATATTGTCAATTGACACATTGTTTTAATTTCTTAGTTTGTACAATTTAGGACTACCATAACAAATCATATATATATAAAGTTGTTTCTTTCTTAATTTACCTTCTTTAGACTCTTAATATTTATCTTAGCTAATTACATATATACATGGTATATATAATCTCTGGTGCAGGTCAACCTCTAGCTATTAGCACATATGGATCCACCATCACCATCATGTCCAAAGCCCCAGAAAATGAAAACCATGGCCGAGAAGAGATCTTTGCTGACAGAAGTGTCAAAGCTGGTTTTGAATTAGACATTGGAAGCTCCATTTTAATGGTGGCTTGTCCATGTTAATTGGGTGCTATCCTACCTGAGCTTTTCCTCAATATCTTTTTTTTTCTTTCTTTTAATTTTTTTTTTGACTTGTTCCCTTTTATTTGTTTGTTCTCTCTCCTAACCTCTCTTCTTGACCTTGTAAGACCTTTTCTTGGCCTTGTAAGACCTCACCCCGTGTTTTCTGTTCTTATTTTTCGTTTCGTTACACATCCTACATCAGGAATTACTGATGTAGGGTTTGGTAATATGCTTTCTTCATTCCCGCCCAACTCACGTTCTCCTTCTTTGTCTATCCCTCCTGAGCTATTCGAATTACACTAATGCTTTATTCGGTTGTATAGAATTGTTGCTTTAAATTGAAATTGAAAAAATTGAGTTCAAAGTTTAAAGTAAATTTTCTTCAATTTTAATTTTAAGACAACAATTTCTTGCAACCGAATATAACATAAGCAATATATACACATCCGGACGGCCTCTCAGAGTTCATACAAGCATGCAATATTGGAGGCCTCAAATTCAATTAAGTTTCACGTTTTTCTTCATGTAAAATTGTAAAGAAGAAATTAATGTTTGTTATAAAGTGTTCTTTGAATTAGAGTTGTAAAGGATACTTAATGAAGCTATTAATAAGATACATATCTCTTTGCATGTCGTACATTATTAATTTGATATTCTCTAGCTGTAGGTGTCTCTCTTTATAGATGTCCATGGCACATATACATATATATATATATATATATATATATGTTTGGTTTAGAGCCATGCCATCAATTTGAGTTGGTGTTATGTGGGCAGAATAACGCTGTTGCAGGCATCAGTTTCGTTGTTTTATACGTTGTTGGATAAGAAGTAGGAGAATAAATACTCTTGCAGACCTGTGAAATACTTCCTCCTTCTCGTGACTGCTCTCATCTACAAAATATCCACTGTACACTTCTATTGGACCTTCTCTCTCTCTCTCTCTTCCTCTCATTTACTCTCCCTTCATTTAGATTGTGTTTGGTTTAACGGGAGGAAAAGAAAAGAAATAATATTATTAGTTTTATAAAAAAATAGAAAAAAAGAAATGAAAGAATTAATAATATTAATTAACTTCTCATCATGTTTGATAATAATAATAATATTATTATTATTATGAACTCTTAATTAATCATGTTTGGAGGGAAACACAACGGATCAATAATGATTAAAAATTATTAAATTCTATTGAGTCTAACTCAAAGTGAACAATTATCAATATAAAAGAATGTCTCTATTTATAAAATGATTGAACAACGGGTAACAATTTATTGAAGTAATTAGTTGACATGCATTTGTAAAAAGTATGTAAAGTATTATGAGAAATGAAATTTTTTATTTTTTTGAAAATTTTACCATTATACATGTAAAAAAAAAAGAATTACCACTGTATCCTTTTCTAGTTAAAAGACAAATTTAATCAAATGTGTACACAACCACATATATTCATCAAAAAGCTATCATATATGACTAATTATATCTAATGTTCTTTCCATTCAAATCCTTCAATTTTTGGAAGTATATATCATCATTTTTCCTCCATTTCTTGTCTTTTTCTATCCTTTGATTTACAGGTTATTCTATTAGTTTTATACAAAGACAATTGGATTAAAATAGGATAAGTGAGCTGAGCGAGGGAGAGACAAATTCTTTTTTCGGTAGGCAAGACTGTGGTTCAAGTCCCAAAAAAAATTTGAAAATTTCTTGCCATGGTAAAAAAAAAAAATCAAATCAATAAGCAAGTAAAAAAATTATACACCAAGAGTTACTCTTGATGTTACAATTAATGTTTCGTTTGCTAGGATGGAAGAGAAAAAAAAATAAATGAATGAGACATTGTGGGAAAGAGATAATGTTTTTTCTTCTTTTTATTTATTTGGATGAAAAATGAGAGAGAGGGTTAGCACCTTAGTTTGTTTGTTATAAGAGAAGGGAAAATAGATTGTTAATAATAGGTTCATTTAATAATTATAAAAGGTAATATTGTAATTTAATTTTTTTATAACAGTCTTGTTTTTTCTTCTTCTTTTTTTTTCTCTTTGTCCATATTTAAATCAATGAAAATTTATAAAACAAGAAATATGACTCGTTCACCATGTTTTCTCTTCTCTAAAAAAAGTTTATTTCTTTCTTCATATTCAACGGTGTAACCGATTCCATCCCTTTCCATACATGAAAATGGATAGTCATTTTAGGTACAACACAACATGCATCCACTAGTGGCAGATATTGGCTATATATTTTGAATATTTATTGCTATACAAATTTGAATTTAAAAGATATAAATTAACACATAGAATGATAATTCAACCCTTTAACTTGTGAATTAGGCACCAAGTTCCAATCCAGTTCAAATTTGTATAGCAATAAATATTCAAAGATATATAACCCACACCGCATTCGAAACATATACATCGGCATCATAACATATACTAACACACACCTTACCCAAAAAAACATATACTAACACACATACGCTATGCCTTGACACTCTCTCTACATAGCCACAATTTTGTTTTCCTTATCTATGATAAGTTAAAATAATGTTCAATGCCTATGACATAAAATTATATGATTTACTATCACATTAATCAATAATAAAACACGTTGTATGTGCAAAATTTTCCATACACATGCATTATTTTTCTTTTTTTTGGTAGTCGACTTCTGGGTGGTCAAACTCACACAATATAGGTGGTTACTAGGAAATTCGAACTCTCGACCTCCAAGATGTGGGGTGAGAGTCCTTGTCGTTGGACTATTCCCATGGAATTATACGTGTGTGCATATAGTGCTCTATTGAAAAAGTGTCATTGAATAACCGGAATTAAGAACATTTCAACATTTCAATTGTGCAGGCACTCCGAATGTATAATATATGTGTTCATGTGTTAAAAAATGTTTGAGAAAGGTTAGGGTCCATGATTCTATTTAAAAAGAGTCCTTAATTGCTACTTAGATTGATGCTAATTATTTGCTTAATTATACTTTGTAATTAGTTATGTCATTGCTTTTGGTTGAAGGAGGTTAGATATAGTCATGACTTCTAGCACAAAATGATGATGTCCACAAGTAGGCATTGAAAAGGGAAAGGACTTATTGTTTAAACTCTCTCTCTCTCTCTCTCTGAAATTGAGAATCAAAAAGCTTGAATATAACTAAGCATTCTCATGATTTGTTTCATAACCCATCTGAGCAATTTGTGTTAGGAACCACCAACACTGGGTCCGACTTTGCAAAGTAATATTCATCTTTGGGAAACATGGTAACATGCCCTTTTCATTAGCTTATTTTACTTTTATTCAAAATGATTACAAAAGTTGGTCATCGATCCTCCATATGTGAATGACCTCTTAATAGAATAATCTCTCTTTTTTGAAACGTCTAAGTGTTCGAATCTTATCAAAGAAGCAATATATTATAAACGTGTATACGTTTACTTGAATTTTCGAAAAAGAAAAAAAACGCACATTTATGTGAACTTCTATGAGAAGGCAGAGTTTTTTTTTTTTTTTTTTTTTGAGGGTGTTTTGGGAAGGCTACTTAAGGATTACTATAACCTACATACACACTCTTAATAATGAACATAAAAATAGTCCTACTATGAAGTTCTTAGATTTAAAGTTCTGAGTGGACTGGGCTCAACTCGGTTGAACTGAGTTCAATAAGGCCCATAAGAAACAAGAATTTGATGGCAAATAGATGTAAAAGTTTTGAGTGGGCTGGGCTCAGCTCTATTCAAATTATTTTGGATATCTTTCAATTTACCTGGGCCAGCAATCACAAACCTGTTTGAATCTAGGTTGGGCATGCCTGAACTGCTATGACAAATGACATTACAGAACTAAATAAACCTTAATATATTTAGGTCATGTTTGGATTGGCTTTTGAAAAGGGGCTTTCGGCTTTTTAAACTCAAAAGTTGTTTTGGAGAGTGTTTGAATTGGCAAAGCGGAAGAGTTTCGGAGTCCAAAAAGAGCGTTTAAAGGAAGTTGGGATACCAGCTTCCTGATTTAGCTTCTGCTTCTCTTTTTCTTCTACGTAAAAGTCGAAGCAAAAATTTTGTCAAACAGAACCTTAGTGTATCTACATGTATACATTCTTAAAAGAAGTCATCTTTACCAAATTAAATATTATTAAAAACTTATATATAATACTGTGTTTTTCTTTTTTCGCATCTATCATCCAAAAAACAAGATATTTTAAAGAAAGAATTCTACAATTTTTCTAGTTATTTTTATTGTTTTGTAAAAAACTCATTCACCCACTTTATTCTCGTGGGATCATGAGCCTGCTTCAACTTTCTAATTTGAAATATGAAAAAGAAGTACTGAACTACAATTCTTGACGGTAAATTCTATGAAATTTAATTATAGTAATGATAGAGAGTTTGAATCGAACTAAACTGAGAATAGTTTTATGACATCACGAAAACATTATGTGGTGGGGTCCATCACCCCACTCACATAAAAATAATGTTAGACTAGTCTGATCGGCTTCCAACCTCCAAATCATTATTCATTTTGAGCGATTGAAGCATATCACATAGAGTTGAGATAAATTCAATTTTCAAACCGTGTGTATAAATACACGTGTATATATAATATATTGTTCACAAGCTACTTGCTCCTACACTAAGAACAGTACTCCCTCCGTCCCATAATTTTAGGCATTTTGAAGAATCCAACTTTTTATGGTGGGGTCAACTTTTTATAATGGTAATGAATGAATTTACACATTAGTTCTTGTTTAAATATTAATATTATTATTATATGGTGGAACCAATTTTTAAAATAATAGAGTTTAAAAAAAATAATTTAAAAATCATATAAAAGATAGTATATCTATTTTAAATTTTAAAATTGAATTAATTATTTCGGTCATCGATTCCTCTTATATGAAGTGTTGGGACTTGGGGAGAGCAATTGGATAAAAGCTAACCTCCAACATTATTTAAATAAGTGGGTGCCAATTTTAATCATCTCTCATCAATAATATCGAATAAAAAAAGTATCTTTGTCTATCAACATATATACGTATATTTTTTCCTTTTCTCCGTAAGTCATAGTTACAAATATAAAATAAAATCATTCTCTATATATCAGTGCCAATCTGATGGGGCCCATACAATTGACTTGAATATTTAATTAAAAAAAAAACACAAAATAGGATTTAAAAAGATATGGTTGAACGAACCCTATTGATTTTATTTTATTATACTATTTTTTTTTTAGTTTATCAGTGAAGAAGTCTAGAGATATCTACTTCTAAACTTTTTTATTTTATGAACATTGTATTTGATATTAGAAGTCTCATGTATGAGATGATATAAATAATTTATAATTATTTATTATTTTTATGTGAATTTAGGTTTATGAGATTGGCTATCGTGTCAATTAATTAATTAATTAAATTAAATTAAATTAAATTAGACTTTTTCTACTGAAATTGGGATACCTTCCAACTGTCAAGCACCCAATTGACTAACGTGAATTGATATTCATCTTAAATAACCTCCAATTATGTAATGGGCCTATTTTAATTAATATTCTATTATTATATATTCAATATATGTACCTAGCTTTTATATATTATTTAGTTCTTTATAAACAATGCCATCTTTGTTTCTCTAGACGTTATATGTCACATAAACGCCTGTCTAGTCATAATGCATTAATATATTTAATGTAACACAGTATAATATAATATAGCATTTAATATTTAAAGTTAATGGTTGAGAGATGCAAACTGCAAAGCATATTAATTCTTCCATCGTCATCATATTGCATTTATATATTTAATAACTCATGCACAAGATCTTACGGAAGAAAAAGAAACCATTTTTTTTTCTTTTTCTTTTAATTTTCAACTCATGAATTCTTGAAAAAGATATTCCTGCAAGTACAAATGAAATCTGCAAAATAATGTATATAAAAAAATAGTAGAATTTTCGTGTGAGTGTGTGTGTGTATATATATATATATATATATATATACTGTCAGAGAGGAGGCTAGAGTTGTTTAATTTACATGTCACAAATATTGCCGCCACTTTATGACATTTATTGAGAGGACACCACCACTTAAATTATTTTTTGAGAGAAAACAAAAAGCAAGCTGACCTTGACCCAACAGATAAAAGATATATTGTTGACCAAAACCCAAAGTAGGTAGTAGTCAGGGCTTTGAATATTTAATCACTGTCTCTTCTATGGGCTAGGGGTCTAGGGCCCATTCTTGCTGCTCACATTTGAATATTTGATCTGCTAAAAAATAAAAAATAAATAAATTTGAATATTTGATGAATTTAATTAGCAACAGCTTTGATGGCATGCAATATTAAATTAGATATGGCCATATACAATGTAATTTTTTTTGGGGGGTAAATTACATTGTAAAATCTTATTAATTAACGGGTTCATTTTTTTTTTCTATTTATTTGATGGGTTTCTATTATCGAGAATTTTAATAATTTTCATATAAGCGTAGGAATTTTTAATGGGAAGCTTGTAAGTCCAATTTTCTTAGCATTACGTACAGAAGTATTTTATATGAGAGATTGTTAGAAGAGATGAGATTACTAGTAAAAGTGTGAAAAAAATTAAGAAAAGAAGAGAGTATAACTAAATGGTATGAGCATTTACAACTAATGAAAGTCGAAAAAAATTAAGAGTGACACCGATTATTAGTGAGAAAAGAAGAGAGTATAATTAAATGGTATGAGCATATACATTAAAGACTTTGTTGGGACCAACGGAAGCGAAAGCAAAAAAACAATCAACGACAATAACAAAGAAAATATAAGATATACATGGTTCGGCACAATCTAGCTTACGTCCACGAATTAGAAAAGATTTCATTCAAATTGTTAGATTATATATTTCCTATTATATTTGTTGTTAGATTAAATCTTTTCCTAAACTACATAAATTTCTTCCATCTTCTTCTAAACCATCTAAGAATATGATTTTTTGCCTTTTAAGTTTACTTAGCCTCCAAGATTATATGCCTAAAAATAGGCCTTTATGTGTTGCAATATATCAATTTAATATATACAATTCTTTTTCTTTATTTTCTAACATGGTATCAAAGCCTACCAATTTTTAGTAGTCTTCATATTTCTTTGCGTCACCACCGGAGATGGTATCATCAGCTTCATCCCCGGCGGGTAATCGTCAAACTAACTTCCGCGTTATATATATATTTTATGCAGATAATAAAAGAAAAAAAATATGACAACCCATCTCAAGTTCAATCCATCAGCTTTCACTAGTATCTTTATGTCAAAGTCGCTAATTTCAACGAGCTCCGTTTCTGATTTTTAAATCAGTTTTCACTCTAACAACAAGCAGCTTTCGGTCTTATCGCCACTCCAACGAGTTCACTCTTTTGCAGCTTCTTTGTATGTGTTCGCAATCACTATTAGTAATATCACTAAATTGTTTTCACGAGCTGTAACATCTGTGTGTCAAAGTCGCTGATTTCAATGAGCTCATTTTCTGATTTTCAAATCAGTTTTCGCTCTAACGAGTCACTTTCGGTCTTCCCGTTGCTTCAATGAGTTGCATTTGTGTATCAAGTCTCTTTTTTTGCAACCTCTTTGTATGTGTTCACAGACACAGTTGGTAACATCACCAAATTGTTTTCGCGAGCTGCATTCAAAATTTTGTTTTCAAACTGAAGTTGGCTTCATATAACTCACTTTGAGTTTGCAAAGGCTGTTAGATTATATATTTCCTATTATATTTGTTGTTAGATTATATATATTTTCCTAAACCACATAAGTTTCTTCCATCTTCTCCTAAACCATCTAGGAATAGGATTTTTTGTCTTCTAAGTTTACTTAGTCCAAGATTATGTGCCTATAAATATGCCTTTATGTATTGCAATATATCAATTTAATATATACAATTCTCTTTCTTTATTTTTTAACACAAATCATATAGAGATATAACAATGGTAAACAATACACAACACCTGACTGTGTACACAAACTCTAGTCCCCACATCTTTTCAACGTGTACCACTCCACGAGACTTCCTCTAGCCATCAGTGTTCTCTCCATCCTACCAAACCCATAAACTCTCTCTACCCATCAAACTAACTCTCTCACAAGGTATCTCTCTCAACTCACGAGTCTCAATTCTATCTTAGGTATCTATTTATAGAATCCAAAATCTAATTGTTTGGAATCCAAAACATGGCTAACAAAAAATTACTTAAAATATAACTCTAAAATAGAAACCTAATTACAATAGAATTTGAGACACAAAAATACCTAATAGGCTTTTAAATTGTTAGAAGAGAAATTCATTTTCACAAAAGATGTAAGACAATGTAAAAGACCAAAAATAACATGAAATGGAATTATTAGAGATTCATTTTAAAGAGTTAAAATGGCATGTAATGAAACCTCATTCATACGAGATTAAAACAAAAATGATGACTATGATGATGATAATAATACTTTCCTATATGGATAGAGTTTCTTAGGATGGGAATGCATGTTCATTTTTCTAAAAATAATTCTTAAAAACTCTAAAAACTGAAAATAAGAGAGCTTAAAAATAGTGTTATCTAAATTTTGGTGTTTACATAATTATCAACCCAATGTTTTGTAATCTATTTTTTTTTCCTAGCCTTTTGTAATATATCTTCTGTTATTGTTTTTTCTTGTTGTTGGAATATTCGAGTAATTGTTGACTTCCCATTGCACAACTTCACAGGCGAAAATGGGAAGATTCCATTCCTTGGAATGCCCATATTCTTTGTAATTGAACATTTATTTATTGAGTCCAAATTATTTAACCTTTTTATTTGAAGAACTATCCTAGCTTAATAAAATAAAAAATTTAAACTTCACATCATGGTTCACGAACCAATTGAAACTTAATCAACAAATCAAATATTTTTTGTGAGGCTAAGATTATTTATCAAATTTATAAATACAACTTGTGGCTTTCAATGACTTTCAACTTTAAATTATAATTTGCTGCTATCTCTACGTATGTATTATTGATGGGTACCAACTTTGAACTTCAGGTTCAAATGTAATATATATATATATATATATATATATATATATTTGAAGGGTAAAATGTAAAAAATATTCCTTATTAGGAAACGAGTAAAATTTTCTGTTCAGATCTCTGCCCTTTATGCAGGCATGTTTACAAAGAAAACTGTGTACTAAGGTATATATGTGACTATAATAAATACAGTAGTCAATTTCAATGTTGTGTGTAGATTTCAGTGTCAAGATATTATATATAGCAATGAGGTGCCCCCATTCTATATAGCATGATTTGCAACAAGTGTTACATTTTGAGGCTAGCTAGGGTTGAGGACCCTCCTGATATTTTTGTTGAGCTTTGATCTTGTATATGGTTGTCATTCTTGTGGACTTCAAAAAAAGTTATATAATAACATTCAATGTACACTTGATAATTCTCGTCATTCTTTGATATTTGTATGGATGAATGTGACCTTGAAACGGACACATCATTTAAATATAAATTTTATTTGAAATCTGTTTTAAAGAACGAGACGTACAAGATGCTAAAATTGACATGACACAGGGTCATGCGGCATGTGATATCAAACTTATTCTTATATGATGGGAAGAAAATTATAAAATAATAAAAATAATAATTTTATTTAGGTTGCGTCTGACTTGAAAATAACTTTAAATTATTTGTACTCATTCAATACTTCATGTAAACTTTATTTGAAATCTGTTTTGACGATCGAGATGAGTGTCAGATGATAAAGTTGATACGACTTGGTTCATGCGACGCGTGATATCAAACTTATTCTTTAGAATGGGGAGAGAATTATAAAATAATAGGAATAATAATTTTATTTAGGTTGTGTTTAGTTTGAAAACAATTTTAAATTATTAATACTTATTCAATACTTCATGTAAACTTTATTTGAAATCTGTTTTGACAAACGAGACGTGTGTCAGATGCTAAAGTTGATATGATTTGGTTCATGTAGCATATGATATCCAACTTATTCTTATATAATGGGAAGAGAATTATAAAATAATAGTAATAATACTTTTATTTAGGTTGCATCTAATTTGAAAATAACTTTAAATTATTTATACTTATTCAATACTTCATGTAAATTTTATTTGAAATATGTTTTGACGAACAAAACATGTGTTAGATACTAGAGCTGATATGGCTTGGTTCATGTAGCATGTAATATCAAACTTATTCTTATATGATTGCGAGAGAATTATAAAATAATAAGAATAATAATTTTAATTAGGCTGCATCTGGCTTGAAAACACTTCAAATTATTTGCAATTATTCAATATTTTATGTAAGACTAAAGTTTTGACTCTCTATCCTATTAAAATTCTATTTTTATTCTAGATGTCACCCCTGAGAAAAATTTAAGTTTAAAATGAGGTCTAAATAGAGTCACATCTTCTATTAGTCTATTTATATAACTTTTATTATCCTTCTGATTTGTTTAAAATGATAATTAATAACTAAATGTATGAAATAAAGAGGTTGCAGATAGGAAACTCTCTTTGCTTACAAAGTTCACATTAAGCACCTGCTAGCTGGTAAGCGGATTCATTTTACAGAAGTCAAGTGAAAAATCATTTATATATATATATATATATATATATATATATATATATATATATTATAACTTTTATATATTATGTTTGTTTTATTGTATAGAATACTATCAATAATGGACCGGACACGGATATGATAATACAAAATTCTTATAAAATATATATCATACGAATATAGTAAGGAAACATAAATACATATATATATTGTACTAATGTAGATATGCATCAGAATAAAAATATACATTTCTATATATATAATTTAAAATAATATTTGTCTTTAATATTATATATATTGTTAGTAACATTTCTTGATAAGAAAATTATCATAAACAAGTTAAGAGTTATTTTTCATGGATAAATTTTAGACTACATTAATTATAATTGTTGAGGTTATGGAGCTTGAATTACAGATCCGGTTTATGTTGCTACTTTGCTAACTCCGGTTAGGGGTTGAGTTCTAGAATGTTCAGTTCTCTATAAATATAGACTTCTCGGGTTTCATATGTACATAGAGAAACAGGTCGTCGTTTTTTGTGAGATTTCAGAGAGTTCTTCATTGTAAACTTCCATTATTATTGATAGTGAATTTTTCGGTGCGCTCCATGGATGTAGACAAAGTCTTTTGCCGAACAATGTAAATTTGTGCGTCTTGTGTGATTGTTTCTCTCTTGCGTTCGTTTTCGATTTTTGATTTATATCCAATAATAATATATATCTGAATACTTCTTTTTTTAGCAATTATACTACATTATTATACTTTAAAATATTTATTTTTAATATTTAAAACTTGTTAAACACGTGAAGTATTTGATAAATATTGAATACTCTGAGAATTATTATCAGTATACATTACAAATAAAAAAAATTATATTCAAAATTTGTAAGCATTTAAAAAGAATCGAACATGTTTTTGTAAGTAGATGTGTCAGTATTTAATATGGACATGGATCCTCCTCTCAGGTATAAATATTTCTGCTATACTTCGTTGCACATTTTAAATCGAGAATGTAATAGAATATAACACATATACATCAAGAAATAAGAATGTAACATTGATGCAATACTCATGCAATACATTTAATTCAAGGATGCAATATTTATATAATAAATTATTGTATTTTTAATGTTATACTGTTACATGGTGGATAAATAGGGTAAATATTATTGACACTCTTTGAGATTTGATGTACTAACACGCAACTACAACTTTGTAAATTTTTGTTACCAATACTCTTCGTCAACTTTTCTATTTTTTTATTATGTGAAATGTCTTGATTGCCCCTGATTATTTAAATATATTTTAATATAAAATGTCAAATAAGAAAATGACCACAATATCCTTCATGATAATATGCATTGACAACTAATTTTTTATTTTATGTTAATATTGTTATTTATGAAAATAACTAATTATATATATAAGGTTACATATATTATAGTGTGTATATATATATAGATGAATAGAGAAAAGGAAAGAGAAATTTAATTACTTTTTTATATATAGATTACATATATTATAGTGTGTGTGTATATACAAATATATATATTTAAAGAGGTATTTTTGTTCATTAGACAGAGTTAAATCGGTAATTTAGTATTCAAATGTGTTAGGTGAGAAGTCAAAAGACATCAAAGTTGTTTCACCGTCAAAAAGTGCTTTGAGACGGTATACTTTTGGTGAGAGGGAGTATATATGATATGCGACACAACCACAGAAAGCGTTGATGACAAAATTCACAAAGTTGTAGTCTCATGTCAATGCATCAAACTTCAAAGGTAGTAGTGTTATTTACCCTAAGTACAAAATAGAAGACAAGATTTTGTACTGAGGGAAGATCTTATTGTGGAGAATAAAAAAAATAGCCCTTTGGGTGGGTCCTATGCACTCTTGGTGGCCTAGATTTTGGAGGAGGGGCCAGATTTGGAAAAATGATCAAGACTGATAAGGAATAAATGGAAAAGAAATAAGTGGATGTCACCTGTAATTATGTAAAAAATCACGCTATTTAAGTAGAATCGTCAAATTTATACTTTTACATTTATTTGATACATACAATAGATTTCACCATATGAACTTAGTACATACATTCTATTCTATGAATGAGAAATTATAAATGTAACAATTCTACCTCAAACAATTTTCGTGTATCTGTCATTTTCTTTATATAAATTAAATAAACCAAATTGAAGGACACTAACAGTAAATGTCGCAGGAAATTTTGAGATTTTTTTTTTTTTTTTTGAGAAAGTTGTACCTTTTGGTTACCACATGGTACGTACATTGAGAACTGGACCACAATGGTCCTTCCTTGCTCTACCTGTGATTTTTTTGGTCATTGAATGAGAGATCGAGAGAGAAATGGGTCTATAGAATATTTTCTGGTATTGAAATGGGACCCCCAGTGAGTTGGAAAGGAGAGAGGGGTGGTAGAGGTAAGGAGCTATTGAGATCAATCCCCCCTCCCTCCCTCTCTCTCTCTCTCTCTCTCTAGAGAGAGAAGGAGAGGGAAGGAGGTGGCCTAAGAGCTAAACTCTCAATTATGAAATAGCTCAATTATTGCTATATTTGATAGACCCAACAGTACAAAACTCCATACCTTACCTAAAATTTCCCCTTATATAATAAATAACAATGATCATATTGTTGATTATGACGATGATAAGTACATACTCAGTTAGACTGCTTTGGGTCAGCTTAATCTTCACTAACTTCTCAATAGGAGTTCTTTTCTTTTTTTTTCTTTTTATTTTTTTCAAATTTTCAAGTAGTTCCAGTTCATGGTGGTGGTGGATTTTTGTTGTGTGTGTATATATATTTATTTATATAATTGGAGTTCATAAGCATGTCAAAACTCATCAATTATGGAAAAAAAAAAAAGCAAAATTGATCACACGATAGTACGATATCAAACTGAAATCCAGATATATTGAATTTTGAAAATGCTACCTTGGAATTAGTTGCTAAAACTCAAGAAAAAATATTGATTAAATGATATATTTAGTCAAAACTTAGAATCTGAAAAAAAATCAAGCCGGGTTTGTGTTAAGAATATTAATAGGTATAAGTAATAGAAGAGATCAATCTAATTAGATTGAACTATTTTTTAATAATAAAAAAAACAAAAAAAATTTAAAAAATGTTAAACTTCATGAAATTATGTCATGAATTGCTATTATGATGATGTGACAGGTGATAATATCCGTGTATGGAAAGAATTCCACTAATACTAACTCACCATTTAATTGTCACATCATTCATGATGTGTAGCATTGCTCAAAAAATTTAATTAAGACTGATTGAAAAGTGAGAACATTTGAGAACCATGAGAATTTCATGATACACATGAAAACTAAACTTTTGAATTAAAGAGGGTGGCCGCACTTCCAACTGGAGATTTGATATTCGATTAACAAATTACCAACTCACGATTAGAATGATGCTTAACTAACAGACATTACCTTAAATTATTTTTCATGTTAATAATATTTTGATGTATCGGTAAACATCGACACCTAACTATTAAGGTGATGTGACATGTTTATGCTAAAAATATTATTAGGTAGAAGTACATGTGGAGATCAATCTAATTAGATTGGACTATTTTAAAGAAAAATAAAATAAAAAGAATATAAATAGATTGATTGAAAAGTAAGTACTACTCAGAATTCATTTGAAAAAGCAAAGTCGCACACTCACATTTATTTATATGTGCGCGTATGCCATGACATACATAAAAAGCAAAAAAAAATTAATTAGAAAGAGATTCCACAGTCTCAATAAAAATTTGACATTTGATTAGCAAATTACCAACTCCCGATTAGAATGATACTTAACTAACGAACATTAAACCTTAAATTATTCCACATATTAATAATATTTTGATATAGCGGTGAACATCATCACCTAACTATTATTGACAGTTTATGCAAAGGATATTATTAGGTAGAAGTAATACGTTGAGATCAATCTATTTAGATTTTATTATTTTTTTTAAAAAAATTAGACAGATTGAAAAGTAAGAACACTTAGAGAATATATTTGAAAAGTCACACTGGCACACTCATACATTACGTGTGTGATGGAACACAAAGAAAGTCAAACTTTTGAACGAGAGAGAGAGAGACATAGAGGCGGCACTCCTAATAGGTGATGACAAGGTAAGCATATTATTAGATAAAAGTAATATGTGGAGATCAATTTAATTAGATTAGACTATTTAAAAAAAAAATTAATTAATTAAACTGATTGAAAAGCGAGACCCATTAAGAATCCATTAGAAAAATCACCCCCACACACTCACACATATTTATATGTGTATATGTGATACACATAAAAAGTTCAACCTTTGAATTAAAAAGATGTCACACTCTTGATCAAAGATTTGATATTTTGTTAACAAATTATGTCGATCAAAGATTTGATATTTTGTTAACAAATTACTAACTCACGATGAGAATAATACTCGACTAAATGCATTAAACTTTTAATTATTTCACATAATATCTCGATGGATCGGGAACATCATTATCTAGCCATTAAAGTGATGTGACATGCTTATGCTAAGAATATTATTAGGTAAAAGTAATGCGTGGATATTAATCTAATATGTTGATATCAATCTATTTTTCTAGTAGACATCAATCTATTTAGATTGGACAATTTGAAAAAATAATAATTAGACTGATTGAAAAGAGCACTTGAGAATCCACTTGAAAAATCATACTCGCACATCCATATATATGTGTGTATGTCATGGCACACATATATGGAAAATCTAACTTTTGAATTAGAGAGAGAGGCCACAATCTCAATTGAAGATTTGATACATTTGGTCAGCAAATTACCAACTCAAGACTAAATGATGCATGACTAGCAGGTATGTGATAGGTTTGTGCTGAGAATATTATTACTTAGAACTGTAGAAGTAACATGTTGATATCAGTCTTGGACTATTTAAAATAATATATATATATCTATATATATACACACACAAGATAAATAGACTGATTAAAAAGTAAGAACAACTTAAAAATTCCCTTGAAAAACCGCACTCGCACATGTGTGTGTGCATATGTCATGATGCACATGAAAAGTCAAACTTTTAAATTGAATTAGAGAGAGAGATGACACACGATGACACACTCTCAATCAAAGATTTGGCACTCGATTAGCAAATTATTAAAATGATGCTTGACATACATGCATTAAACCTTAAATTATTTCACGTGTTAATAATATTCTGATGTATGGGTGAACATTATCAACGTACCTATTAAGGTGCTTCGACAGGTTTATGGTAAGAATATTATTTGGTAGAAGTAATGCGTGTATGTCAATCTAATTTAGGTTGGACTATTTGAAAGAAAAAGAAAAATAGTAATTAGATTGATTGAAAATTGAGAACACTCAAAAAATCATACTCGCACATTGTATATCATTATACATATGAAAAATTGAGAACACTCAAAAATTCATTTGAAAAATCATACTCGCACATTGTATATCATTATACGTATGAAAAATTCGAACTTTTGAATCTGCAAATTACCAACTGATCACATCTTTACTAACGGGCACTAAACCTTATATTATTTTATTATAAGGAAATAATTGTGTAACATAGACATTATTGATTGAAAAGTTGTTTTGTGCGTGCGTGTGTGTGGGTGTGTGTGTGACGAAGAACTGAGGACAGGTGGGAAGACATGTAAAGCTGGAAAAACCTTTAACTCGTAAGAAAGTGGTATATACATATAAAAAAACACATGTGCGCGCGCGTGCGTGTACAAAAGAGGGAAGAGAGAGAGAGAGAGAGATTTATTAAGTACTCGTACTATAATACGTAACAAAAAGATTAAGTCAATAAAGGTAAATAATAAAGGTAGATAAAGAAAAACTTAGTCAATAAAAGGTGATAGAAAAAAGGGGTAAATGAAGGGAAAAAGCGGGTCAAAAGAGCAGAAAGGTCAACATTCCAGTGTGACTAGTTGTACTTCACCTATATGGCTATATATCTACGAATCCTCAATCTCACTACACTTATTTATATATTCCCTCCAGATATAGATTCTATCTCTCTCTCTCTCTACAATAGTAATTCATTTTTACCTCCTTTTTATAGCTGTTCTTCTTCTTCACTCTTCCCACTCTATACCCATTGAAACACAAACATGGTGGTGGCCTCTCCAAACCCAATTCGAGCTGAAAAAGTCAGAGAAATTGAGCCTCCAATCATCGACCTATCAATGGAGAGATCAGAGGTCTCAAAGCTCATAGTTAAAGCTTGTGAAAAGTATGGTTTCTTTAAGGTGATAAACCATGGTGTCCCAGAGGATGTTATTAGAAAAATGGAAGGTGAAAGTTCAGAGTTCTTCGCTAAACCGGCCTCCGATAAACAGAGAGCCGGTCCGGCTGACCCGTTTGGCTATGGCTGCAAGAACATAGGCTTCAAGGGAGATGTTGGTGAAGTTGAATATATTCTTCTTAACACCATCCCTCTCTCCATTTCTCAGAAATCCATGACTATCTCCACCGACCCAACAAAATTCTGGTATGTGCTAGCACTCTAATACGAATGAAAGCTATATATATATATATATATATATATATATATATAGTTTTGTGTATTATAGTTATGGTACAGAAACATATATATTAAAGATGAGTATATTATGCAAAAAGAATTTTTTAGGTGTGCTTCTGATATTTGAAAACTAGCTAGGGATATATGGATAATGGTCTTTTATATATATATACACTATTTCAGTTGTGTTTTAATGTGGTGAGCCATGCTCAGTAGGTAGCTAGTTCTTTATTTTTGCCACATAAAGTGGCTTTCTCGATTCAACTATATACTATGAAAAGTGTTTGAAGCTAGTACTATTGATTTGTGCCTTGCCCAGAAGAAAAAAAAGTTGATTTGTTAACGATGCTTTAGTTTCCATCTGACTATCAGTTGTGGTTGATATTAATTGAAGCACCAACTAAACCTCATGCCTATTTGATGAGCATGGCTTTATTTAATATCTCTTTCTGTCTCTCTCTCTCTCTCATAATAATGATTATAATAATATATGTACTTAGGTGTGCCTTTCATATATATATATATATATATATACACACACACACACACTGTGCCAGCTATATATATATATATATATATATATATATATATATATATAGGATCCCTTTCTAGCAATGTCTGACCATGTTGGAACATTTTGGGATTCGACATCTCTCTATTGGTTGCTAACATGCATGGCACAAAATTAGGCAAGCTTCTAAACTTCAATTTTGATTCAGTGGATGTTTATTCATGCTGGAAAGGTCTCTTTGAAGAAGGAAAGCGTGTATATATCTAACAACTTAAATAGACTGTTAACAATATTAACTGTTAGTAGAAGTTAAGTGTCCTTTTCATTTTTCAAAAACAAAATTATAATTTCAATTTCTTTCTTATGAATATCTTTCTCTTCTTCAATTAGTCAATCTTTAGGAATATAAAGTACATGTACTCGTCAATGGAAGCTCTTAAGAAATTGTGTCGAGAGACCAGACTTGAACACATACCTAGGATTAAATGGTTAATTATGGATCAAAATTTGTGTAATCCAATTTGATTCCTTTCTTGTCACTGGACGATTTAGTGCACAGAAAGAGAGACCGCAGATCACCCCCATAAGAGATTTTTACTCTCTAATTAATCCGTACGTTATTAGTAGACAAGAATTCTCTCGACTAAATTTCTCTTCCGAATTAAGCTGACTTCATTCTGCGACCCACATTTAATCACATTATTATTTTATTCAATTTTATTATTTAAAAATTCGATTCTAACATAATTTTAATATTGAGTTTAACAAAATAATGATGTGATTCAATATACACGACATATTTGAGATTTACAAAATTCAGGAGATAAATTTATTCATTTTTAAATTTATTAAAAGGATGGTCATGTTGGCTCTATTAGAACCATCCATAGTCTATCACAGACACATGCATGTCCCTCCCGTTGTACATGCATTGCACAATTACTGAAATTTTTTTTATTTGAGGTGACAAAGGTAGTGTACTGTGTTATTAGGCTATTCTTATGGGGTTAAATAAATATTTACTGTCCAGTATATTGTAAATTTTGACCGAGAGAGAGAGAGAGATAGCTCACGTGCCTCCATGGACCATTGAAGAAGGTCTTAAGTCATATTCATGGGTCTCCAATAAGGTTGGCTTCTGGTACCCAATGATGTAGCGTAACCTGCCAGCTGGGACACTTCCTCACCCTCCAGCTACTGATTGAGTTATCTAACGTTTTGAATATTATATATATATATATATATATACACACACATATATCAAATAAGAATTAAGAAGAGAAGAATTGATGAGACATGTACGAACACAAAAATATCAGAATGAGATTGACAAGTCAGTTATATACATCAACCAGGTCTAATCAAATCAAATAAATTTTTAAAAACAATAGTATTATCTATTTATATATATATATATATATAAATTTGTAGAGAGAAAAACTACAATTACTGAATGAAGTACGGAGTAATAAAAATGCGGTAGTGCATAGTTGGAATGGACAGAGACTAGAGAGTTGTGAACTGATGTCTGGTTTGGGTTCTGTGTGATGACAGCTTTGCAGTGAGTGGTTACATAGAAGCAGTTAGAGGTTTGGCATGTGAGATTTTGGATCTGATGGCAGAGGGTTTGTGGGTCCCAGACAGATCAGTTTTCAGCAGGTTAATCAGGGACGTTGATAGCGACTCACTCCTCAGGCTCAATCACTATCCTCCTCTCACGGACAGCTTAAAAGATAAGGACACGTCACCCTCCTATCTGCATCCATATCATCATCATCCACCTCATCACCACCACAACAACAGTGCCAACAACAGCAGGGTAGGGTTCGGAGAGCACTCTGACCCTCAGATCTTGACCATCTTGAGATCCAACGATGTGTGTGGCCTCCAGATCTCAGTGGAGGATGGTGTGTGGGTCCCAGTCTCTCCTGACCCATCTGCATTCTGTGTTAACGTGGGCGACCTGTTACAGGTGAATCTTCTCTTCTCTTCCCCCCTCTCTCTCTCTCTCTATATATATATATATGTATATGTAATATGTATTTTTATATATATATCATGATAATCATCACAATCTTGAAAAGGTAGATTTGATTGACAGAAACTGAACTGAAAATGAATTGGGGAATCACTGCCACTGCAATTTCAGATTGCAGGGCATTGGGTTGATGATCAGATAAGGGACCCACTCACCTATCAGTAATAAACTGATTTGTTGGGTCAGCATTGTGTCCACGTCTTTGGAAGTATACTTTAGATTGAAAAAAACATTTCCTAACTGCCATTTCAATGATTTCCTCTACTATATTTTTCCTTTGTTAATATTTCTCGGCAGCCAAACAAAATCGAATGTGAATATGTATGCTTGAGATTCAGAGCCTTTAAACGTGTAAAAAAATTAGTGTATATATATATATATATGGTCCAAAATGACGCTTCAAAACATAAACCTCCATAATGTTCCAAAGTCTTTCAAACTAATCAATTAAATTTTTTTTTTTAATTTATCGAATTTATAGAAAGACACATAAACGTGTAAAAAACTTAGTGTATATATATATATATCCAAAATGAGACTTAAAACATAACGGACCTAATGTTCCAAAATCTTTCAAAGGAATCAAAATTTTTTTTTAATTCATTGAATTAATTTATAGAAAGACACACACAACATCATATAACCAATTATGCTTAAACATTAATCATATATGTTTATGCATTTTGAAGGTTATGACAAATGGAAGGTTTGTGAGTGTAAGACACAGAGTCCTCTCCAACACCGCAGACAAGTCTAGAATGTCCATGGCTTATTTTGGTGGGCCACCTCTCAATGCGAAAATTACTCCTCCACCGGAGCTGGTCACGCCGGCCATGCCCTCTCTCTACCGGCCTTTTACATGGGGTGAATTCAAGAAAGCCGCGTATTCTCTACGGCTCGCAGATCGCCGTCTCAACCTCTTCAAAATGCAGACAGAAGATGAATTTGCAGGATAGGATAGAAGAAAGTATAGTGCAAAGCTAGCTTGAAAGGTGAAGGTTAATGTTGTTTTTTGTCAACCCAATGGGGAATTTTGCTTGTAATCTTTCCCACACTTTTTGCTTACTAGCTAGAAAATAAAAGTGCAGTTTTTGTTGGGTAATATATGGGATATGGTTTCTTGTTAATCATCAATGCCAAATCTTTTCTTCCTTGACTTGTTATCGATCTTATGCAAATAAGAGTAAAGATTAGGGCAATATTATATCTTGTAATATGGATCATACATCAAATCGTCCCTTCAAACGCTTCAATGGTGGAAGTCTCGTGCGTGCTAAACTAGAAAAGAAAAATTTTCTAGATATCAAGAGATAAAACTCAAACTATATATGTAAATGATGATTATGGAAACATGGGTTATAAAACTATCAAAATTGTCACTCCTACAAGATGTAACAAAGGTATTCAAAAGTCTCAAAAATAAAAACCATTACAGAGCATACCTGCCACAACAAAGTGTTGTTTTGTTCCAGTAAGGCCTGGACTTGGACAAACTTTTACAACCAAACTTCAATTCGGGCCGAGTTTGGGCTACTAAATTCACCTGGACTCCATTTGGTTATATAGAATCAAAGTAGAAAAGAAACAAAATGAAAAGAAAAGTGAAGTGAATGAAAAGAAAATTGACTTTCCCATGTGCATTTGGTAAGCATGAATTTTTTTTAAAAAGTTATGGAAAAATATTATTTTTTTGGTTTGAATAGCATGAAAGTGAAAAGAAAATAATTATACCTACAAAATCTACCCTTACAATTTCAAATACTAAAAAACAAATGAATTTCTATTAGATGAATCTTCTTTATGCCCAATTATTTATATTCATTTTTAGCAAAGAAATAGTCAAATGATGATTTATTAAAAATAATAAATATAATTATTTGTATTTATTTTTAAAATAAGGCTTTATAATATTTTTCTTAGGTGGAACTCATTGGTGATTTAAAATTTATTTTTTTGTTAGATGTATACAAATGTTTCAAGTTCATGTCATCAAAACAATTGGTATATATAACTTAGTTATAGAGCAGTTGGTTGGATACCACAATGATAGAGAATGAAAAAAAAAAGAAGAAAAAAAGACAAAACATATTATTGTTTTTTTATAGTTATATTATATTACTATAATTTTTAAGTGAGAGATAATGTGTTATAATAGAAAATTTGCACCGAAGAAGAAGAGTAAACAGAAAAAACTAACGGGGCATAATAAGTAAGATTTAAAGTCACGTGAAAGTAAAAAAAGTCCGTGTTTTATACAAGAAAAGTTTTGGAGAAAATATGGCAGTTACGGAATTTTACTCTTCTAAAAAAAATTACATTCTTTCTAACCAAACTCCTAAAAATTTAATTTTTTTTCCTTTTATTTTCCTTTCCTGCTACTTCTAGCTAACCAAAGGAAAAGAAAAATAATTTTTTTACTGTTTTAAGGAATTTGGTCGGAAGGAAAGTGAAAATTTTCTGGAAAATAGAATTCTATAATTGCTCGATTTTTTTCAAAAAATTTCTAGCATTAAACACAGGAAAATTTTACTTTCTTGTGACTTTATATCTTAATTTACTATTATGCCCCATTGTTTCTCTTCACTCTACACAAATTTTATAGAAGTGGGGGTGATTATAACTCTTCTTCTCAGTAGCTTTCCTACCATAACATGTTATCTTTCACTAATATGCTATTATTAACTTTAATATTAAGCCATATTATATCTATACATACGCACATATACTATTAAAAACTATATAATTTTCTTATTTTTTTTTATACATTTTTTATAATTTTATTAAGGGTAAAATGCTCTAACACCCCCCCCCCCAGGTTTTCCTTTATTACCCACGGAGAATACTTGTATCTTTGACTGAGGTCAACCTCCCCAGGTTTCGTAAACCATATCTTGACACCCCCAGTTAGAGTTAACACCCGTTAAAAACTGACGGTTTAAATGATTTTACCAATTTATCCTCTTATATTTAATAATTTTGTAATTGAACTTACTGATGTAATCGATAACGTAGACCCTCCTATACGAAATGTCCTAAATATCCTTGATTAACACTGCCCATCTTCTTCCATCAAACCCACGCCACCGCCATAGTCACGACCAAATTTCTACAACTCCCAACCCAAATCACCACCATTATTAAGAAAGCACTCCATGTCACCACCATTTTGGTTTTATTTTAGTGACCATCATGGGTGATTTTTCAACTTCCAATTCAATGGTGGATGAAGAAATGAGGGAAATAAATGAGTCAGCCAAGAAATGAGGTTAATCCACTTCCCCTCTATCCCGTCCTGGGTCATACTCCAGTGTGTCCACAGAAGAGGAAATTGCAATGCATCTTGCTCAGCAGGCGTAGCTTGGAGTGGGAGTGTTGCGGGGGCTAGGGGGTGTGCCAAAGACCATCATGGGTGATTCTGCAACTTCCAATTCAATGGTGGATAAAGAAATGAGAGAAATAAATCAGTCAGACAAGAAATGAGGTTAACCCACTTCCCCTCTATTTGCTATCAATCCTTCTGTAGACGCCTGAAGAAATGAGCGAAAGACCTTCCCATGGCGCTGTAGTGAAGAAAGCTCAATAAAGATACACGAACACGATGCGGGCGCATAGCATAAATGAGACCGCTGATCATTTCATAAAACATTTACGCTTGAAGAAAGCCCAACCCTGATTCATAATTGGTGAGCTTGGTGTGCGCCGGTGATGAACTGAAATTAAGGTTAGGGTTTGAAGAGTAAAAAGGGGTAAGAGGAGAATCTATGTCCTTGCGTGTGTGTAAGAGAGAGAAAATAAATAGATGGTTGTGGAAAATAGAAAGAGAGGTTGTGGGTTGTGGCGGCAGTGGAAGAGATTGTGGGTTGTGGCAGCGGTGGAAGGTCGTGGTTGTGGCGGTGGGTAGTGTGTGTATATATCTATATCTATATATGTTACCTTTCTATATATATATAACAGAAAACATATATAATATATATAAATTACAGAATCCCTAAATCTATATAATTTTTTTTTTGTCAATATACTGGTTTATCAATAAATTATATATATAAAGGTACTGAATATAGTATATATGAAGTTATATATTTTTTAATTTTAAATTATGTTTTTAATTGATAAATTTTATTATGTATGATTATATAATTTGATTTTAATATTAATTAATGTATTTAGTATTTATTAAAAATATTAATTAAAACAAATGGGTGAGATTTAGGTAAGATGCAAAATGGGTATAAATGTCCAACTAATTGAGGGTAAAATTGTACATTCAAACAGGAAGGGTAGTTTTGGCATTTTAACTTTTCAAATTAGTTGACTTGACAGTCAACTAACATTTGGGGTGTCAGGGTATAGTTTACGAAATTAAAATCTTAATATAAGAAGTTGAATAATCCGAACATGTTCACTTTTAGAATTGTCAAGAGTTACAGCTCTTTAATCAGAATGTAATTCTCAATTCTTTATATTTTATACCTATTGAAAAAAAGAGTTATCTTTTAAAGCTAGATGACTCTTTCCAATAATTATCTTTCTAAGCTAAATTACCATTATTAATAATTTTACTAACCTAACTAGAAGAGGTATATTAACATTGAAGCATCACTATTATATCGTGAATTTTAGTTTTGAACAACAGATAGTTTTTTATTTGGCTTATATTAACTTTCAACTTCAAATACTCTCTCATAAGTTCTTATAACTTGTACCGTCTATTTATTTGCTAAAAATAAATATAAACAATTGGGTAGAAAGAGATTGAATTTATTTACTTTTTAGTGTTTAAAATCAAAGAGTAATTTTGGTAAGTGTAATTATCTTCTTTTTATGTTCATACATCCAAATTAACAAACCAATATTTGCTCATAACTTTCCTCAAAAAATTTGATACTAACCAAATGCAAGTTGGAAGCCTAATTTTTTTTTTTCACTTTACTTTTCTTTATTTATTTTTTCACTTTACTTTTCTTTCAATTTCACTTTATACCATACTTCCGTCTAATCAAATGACCTTGTGGATTAGCAATTTTGTTCTTGCACCAAAAAAACTGGCCCATGGGCTGGCCTAGGTAGTGAATGCGCAGCACGAAGGTCTGTTCTATCGCTTTTACTGGCCGGATCAACATCATATCGGGTTAGACCTAGCAACCAATATTGCCTGGTCAATTAGTGCACCACATCCATAGTGTTAATTTGTTCTTGTGTTTGGATATGTTAAGAGGGAAGGAATAGAAAACTTGAGTAATAACCCTGATAGTGTTTGGGAAATATATATAGGAGAGAGAAAATAAAGGAATGATTTATTTTGTTTTGTGAATGGTAAAGGCAAAAAAATAAATTTGTTTATTATAAAAAATAATGACAATATAGATAATTACTAACTCTAAACTCTCATATACTTTCCATTTCTTTTCATTTTTGAAAGGATAGAAATATTATTTTTTTATGGAGTTAGTGAACCCCTTCTTTCATCCTAAAAATTCTCTCATTTTCCTTCACTTTTTTGAAACAAACTTATGTTAGGTGCTGTCTGATAAAACTGAAAATTAATTACTGAAAATTTTAAGAGCTAAATTGTAAGTGTTGAAGTATTTTAGTGAAAAATAAAAACAAAATATTTTTTTAAATTTTCAGCGTTCAGCATTTAATGATGAGTGATGTCCCTATTACTTAAAATTTTGAGGAGTGCTAGGGGCAGTCGCTTAAGCGACTGTCTTTCCACAGTCGCTTTATTCATTGGTGAAAATCAATCAGAGTAATTAATGCATTTTTGTGTAATAAATGTCTTACTTTTCTATCCAACAAAATGTCCTTCTAGTTTTAAGATATTTACACTAATGCCATCAACAAACAAACAAAGCTATTGTAACAAAAAAAAAATTAAATAATAATTTTTTATATTAATCCATATACTTATTATAATCATTTTCTATATATATTTTTTTAAAGATTTTGTCATTAATTAGTATATAAAAATACATTATGAATCTTGATTTCTAATTTAGTTAAATAATATATTTTTCTTTTAAAATTCAAGAATCATTTTATGACCAATATAGTTTTATTTGTTTGTTGATGGCATTAGCGTAAATATCTTAAAACTAGAAGGACATTTTGTTAGATAGAAAAGTAAGACATTTATTACACAAAAATGCATTAATTACTCTGATTGATTTTCACCAATGAATAAAGCGACTGTGGAAGGACAGTCGCTTAAGCGACTGCCCCTAGCACTCCTCTAAAATTTTACTTGATTTTAAAAATTTTAGTTGTGCTTACCGTTTTCAGTGATATTTAATATGTATTATTACACGCACTTAATTCACTTAATTGGTAAGTGCTTAATCCGTTCAGAATTAAAGGCTAAATTGCATTTTCAAACAACACCTTATACCATCCTTCCTTTTCTATTCCTTCTATTTCGTGAATTCGAATGTGGGCACCTTTTATAATTGACTTGGGTAATGCCCTCTCGGTCTTTATTTCAAGATGAACCCTCAAAACTATACAGAAATGGAAAATCCACAATATATATAATTTTAAAAATTGATATCTTTGTTTATAGATCAGAGATCAACTGCACCTTCTAAAATTCGGTTCTTGGTTTCGGTGTTGCGGTACAAATTAGACTGCACCGAACTAGGTTTTGGCATTAATGATATTTGATATATTGATTGTTTTATCTGTGCAATTCGTTTGGTTTTATTTGTACTATGACTTTTTTAAAATCCTAATTGAATAAAAAAAAGAGAATCTGAGCAAAGAGAGAAATAAAAACTAAGAGAGAAAAAAGGAGTGTACTTTGAGATTTAGAAATGTTATTCGTATTCTGTAGAAAAAAGAAAAAAAAAAGTCCACCAAAATCTATGGGGGGAAAGGTTGGATTTATTATGAGCTTCAGTATTTATAACTTTCATTCTCAAATCCACCGAAATCCACCACTTAATGAAATCCTTCAAAATCTATGACTTTTTTAATACACCTAAACTTTTGTAGACATTTTTAAAATCCTAATTGAATACCGCCAGATTTGTATGAAGTCTTTAAAGTCAATAAAAGTGTGGATTGAATACCACCAAATTTGTATGGACTTTTTAAAAGTCTATAAAAGCCTGTACTGAATACACCCGAATTTTTAAAGTCTTTTAAAATCCTTTAAAATCCTAATTGAATACACCCTCCTTAGTTATTGTTAACTAAAAAATTGTACTAATCAGTCATGTCAGACACCAGTGTCATAGTCTAACGACGTTGTCGTACGTGAATTCTCCGGCGTGAAACTTGGGTTGACCTATGCGATACCGATGTGTGGCAGAACCAATTGGGCAGTGGTGGTGGTGGGAGTGACAACGACGATGGTAGTGGCTAAGGAAGCTCCAATAGCCGCCTGAATCCTTTCGAACAGCCTCGGCATCCAAAGGTAACACATGGTGTCCCAAAATTACTTGTTCATGTCACATTTGACCTGCTTTGTGAATTTTTGAACTCGTATCCTCTAATAGTTCTTGATCTCATTATCAGTTTTACCTTACAAGTGTAGTGCAAATTTTGACCCCCACCCCCACCCCCCCCCCCCCCCACACACACACATATATATTTGTTTGAATTAGTTCCAAGTTAATATTAATCAATCAACAAAACCCATGTTTGAGAAAATGAATTGGGCTATCATTGACCTTATTTCTTATTCCAAATTTTCTCATTTTCTTTCACTTTCTAAACATAAACTAGAGTTAGAGCATCCACATTGGAGTCTCAGGATTTGGCTCTCTAGAATTTGTCACGTCATAAATCCGAAGATCCACATCAACGTTTTCAAAATCCACGTCAGCGTTTTGGAATCTCTAGATTTTGACTAACGGAAGCTCCACATTGGACTTTCCAGATTTTCATTAGCAAAAAATAAAAAAAATAAAAAAAAATTTTTTAAATTTTATTTTATTAAAATTTAAATTTTGCTTTACCTTTTTGAAACGGCTATATTCTAAAAGGCTATATGGATTAAAAAAATACAACATAACTTTAAATAATATAATATTTATTATGGATTAAACAAAATACAATATAAAGTTTAAACAATACAAAAGAAAATTTTTAACAATTGCTTAAGGCAGAGCGTGCACGCATCTCCTTCAATATCTGCATTTGTCGTTCAATAAGTCATGCTCTAGCTACTTCTGTTGGTGTTGAATCTATATTTCTTAGCATTAACTCATGTTCTGTCTCTTACTTTTGTTTCAATCTCTTTTAAATAGCGTGTCTCTATTACTATTTTGGAGTCCATAATTTTTTCAGTTTGGAACTTAATTTTGGCTATTGCTGGATCAAAACTGGAAATGCATAAAGATTGTAAGTTGTCGAAATTAGGTTATTTATTCTTATTTCGTCTTGGCTTCTCCGCTTCGCGTCTAGGTAATCATTCTAATGGTTGAGATTCTGAAATACCAGGTGAATCATCTAACATGCTGAACTATGACAATCCTTCATCTGAACTTGTTGTTGGTGATGCATTACTTGATGAAGTTGATGGGTCTGACTAAATAACAGACTCGTTAACATCAATGTTGATTCCACTACTCCTCTTCTTTCGCATTTGTTTATTTTTGTTTCTCCCTTGTTCGAGAACTTGATGAAGTTGATGGGTCTAACTAAATAACAGACTCGTTAACATCAATGTTGATTCCACTACTCCTTTTCTTTTGCATTTGTATATTTTTGTTTCTCCCTTGTTCGAGAACTTGATAAAGCTGATGGGTCTGACTAAATAACAGACTCGTTAACATCAATGTTAATTCCACTACTCCTCTTCTTTCGCATTTGTTTATTTTTGTTTCTCCCTTGTTCGAGACAATGTGAATTCCATTTTGAAGTGTTTTTAAAAATGTTCCAACAACTCTTATGTTTAAATTCTTTATTTTCTTTGTCATGGTACAGATGTTTAGCTGGTATAATCTAAAATCAATAATTGAACAATTTAGAATCAGAATATTTTAAAAAATTACGGATTAAATTTAACACGGTAAAGAATTTATTGTATCATCATTGTTGTCTGATTCATTTCAATTGTAGTCAATCATCCAAAAGAATTGTTAATTCTCCCCTGAAGGCCAGACCAACGATTTGTCAAACCATTGGAATTTTAAGTAATTGGAGCACTAAGTTGTTCTAGAAGTTTTTCGTGAATTCTTTACCATAATGTTGACATCTGTTGGTCTGCGCCGGTTGCCGCAAACAGAATTAATGGTCAACCACACACAATATAAAGCATCATCTTCAGCCATGGACCAATTTGAATTCTGGACAACCGATTGCTTTCTAGAAGGTTTGGAGTTACAAGCTTACAACACTTCAGGTGAATAAATTAAGGTGGTTGACCTGATGGAAATTGGGATTCTCCAATAGAATATCCATTAGATTGGTCGTAGACAAAAAAATCCTCATTTAATTGGGGGTTGTAGTTGAAATATGGTGGTGGAGGATCCATGGAATTAGACTTTGTATTGAGAAAATAACTAAGGTTGAGAAAATAAGGATTCATAACTTCAAGAGGCTAAAATATAGATATTTGGTTGTGAGGTAAGGGTTAATTAATTTATAAAGGTAAAAAGAGAGGAAAAAAGCAAAAAAAATAAAATTATTTTACTTTTTTGTCCAATATAGCTGTTTTAGTCACTGTTTGTGCCAGTCAAACAATGGCTAACGACTGTATTGGCAGTAAAGTATGTCCATGCAAAGAAAAAAAATCAATTTCTGACAACCAAACAGAACCTTGAAGCCCTACCAAATGGTCATGTGTCCATTGCGGCGTGTTACAGTTGAGACACGCCGTTTTCTTTTTAGTTTTGCAATTTGGATTAAAAAAATAAAATTGGGCTAGGCGATCGCATGCCCAAGATCGCCAAACGGTTCGTGGAGAACCGTCTAACGAGCTTACAGTAGGGCCCGTTTTCTAAGCGAGCCGAATGTAAGAACATGAACAATGGGATCGCCAGAGCTCAATCTGGCGATCCAAATGCCCCTGTAGCCCAATAATGAGTTGGCCAAAAATGGGGACCAGCCCATTGGTTGGCTAGGTGGTTCGTTAGATTGGGCGAACCACTTAGCTAACCCTGTTCACTTGGGCCTGCTTTAATCCATGCCCATATTTTTTTTTTTAAATTTCACTTATCGAAACGACGTCGTTTCGGTAAGTGATTTTAATAAAAAAAAAACACACGGTGCCCTAATAGGGCGCCGTGTGATAGCAACGGTCTTATGACCGCTCTGCCAAAGAGCCGTTAAGGCACTGTTTGGCAAAGCCAAATAGGGCCTAAAATGGCTCTTTTGTGTACACTACCCCTACATTCACTAAATTTACTACCAAAAAATCATTTTTTCTCCTCCTAAGTCTAGAATCACTTTTATTTTTTCAATCTTAGTTAATTGTATCCAACACCACCAAATTTTAACTTCAACATTTATTAAATGATGATTTTTTATCATTTGACGACTCTGATCAATATTATGGTGGCAATTCTCAATTTTCATCTAATCAATTAGTCGCATTTTATTCACCAATATTGCCTCAATCGAGTAATGTCAGAGCTTCCCGAAAGTAACCGGTTCCTCGAATGCCTAATTGGTCCATCGAAGAAGATTTGGCACTATGAAATGCGTGGCTGGAAGTTAGCAGTAATTCGGTTATTGGTGCAGACTAAGCGAAGTCAACGTTATGGCAAAAAATTCTCGTTGAATTTCAAATACAACTTGGTGCTCCAACTACCTGAGGCGATGGAGGTTTGGCAAATCGTTGGTCCACCATCCAAGGAAAAATTAACAAATGATCTGGATGTTTGCTTACAATTGAAAATAATCAGACAAGTGGCTTCAACAATCATGATATGGTAAATTAATAATTTTAACTAATTTCATTAGTTGATCGTATTTAATAAGTAATTATTTTAAATAGTTCCATTCCAATTATTGTGTAATTATTTAAAACAGATTACAACAACTCAACATCTATATAAATCGACTATGAATGAGGAATTTAAACTCCATGCTTGTTGGAACATTTTGAAAGACTCTCCAAAATGGCATGCATATTGTCTTGATCAGCTACAATTGCTCGCGCAAAGAAGATGAGTACTGGAATCAACATCAACGAGTCTGTTGCTCACTCAAATGCATCAAGTCCATTAAGTAATGCAACGTACGAGGGTATTCCTTCTGAAGGATCGCCACAATTCGACATGAATGAATATTCACCCAGTATTGCTGAATCTCAACCATTAGAGTGACCAGCAAGACGTAAGGTGGCGAAGCAGAGCCGAAATAAGAAGAAACAGCCAGAATATGAGACCTCACACTCATCATTCGAGGTCGGTTTCCACCAAACAACATCCAAACATGACTCCCGAACAAATCTTATTATGGAGACAAACATAAAACAGATGGAAAGACAACAGTAGAGAGAATTACACGAAGAAAGAAGAGAACGAGAGAGAGAATTACATGAAAAAAAAAAATCCGAGAAGAGGAGTTGATGATAAAAGATCCAAATTCAATGCCAACAGAAATACAGAAAGCATGGCTTATCCGAAAATAACAACAGATATATGAGGGAATGTGTACAAAAGTAGATGAAAATTTGCGCAATCCATATGACTTCTTTAATCCATAATGGATACTGTATCGTTTTAAGTTATGTTATTTTTTTTATCCATTATGAATTGTATCGTTTGAAATTATGTTTTTTTTAATCTATTATGGATATTATAATTTATTTAACTTATATTATGTTGCTTTTAAATCTATTACGAATATTGTGTCGTGCAAAAAATAATTTCAAAATAAAAATTTTGTTGCATAATATTTTATAACATCTTACAAGCATAAAAATACAACATAACTTGAAATTCTAGTACATAAAATGATAACAGAACTTAAATAAAGGAGTACTTAAAAAATCAACATAACTTAAAGATAGGAGTACATAAAAAAAATCACTTAAAGATCTTTATATGAATCACCAATCTGATTCCACATCTGTTCTATTAGATCCTCCTCAATTGCGTATTTGTTTCTCTACTGTGGTACTGAGTTTGGCTGGCGTAGATGTGTGCTGCAAAAACATTGTGGTTAAATCTTTGAGTGTGATTTAGAATACTCTCTTTCGAATGCAACCAAATTCCAATATTATCGTGGCGCTCATCTTCATTGATCATGTTGTGAAGGATTATGCACGTTCTCATTATGAGACACAAGTCCATCTTCTCCCTATATTTAACTGGTCATTGCAGTATTGCCCACTTTATTTGCATGACCCCAAATGCTCGCTCCACATCTTTCCTCATGCTTTTTGTCTTTTCGCAAATGTTTTTTGTTTTAGAGTTCTTGGATTTAGGATGGTCTGCATCAAAGTTGCCCATTTTGGATATATACCATCAGACAGATAATACCCCATGTTATCTTGACGCCCATTCACCACATAATTAATCGGAGGCATTCTGCCACTAACAATACGGTTGAATATGGAGGAATGATCGAACACAATTACATCATTGTGTGAACCAGCCATTCTAAAAAATGAATGTCAAATTCACAAATCTTTTGAGGCTACCGCCTCCAATATTAAAGTAACCTTATGGGTGCGGCCCTTATGTATGCCATGTCATGCCACTGGACAATTCTTCCATTCTCAATGCATACAATCGATAGAACCAAACATACTTGAGAATCTTCTAGCCTTCTCTTTCTTAAGTCGTGCGATGTCGATTTCGTTTGGTTCGCGCATGTACTACTACTCATACGCAGCAACAACAGCAGTACAAAATGTCTTCAAACAACTTATTGCAATAGTCTCACCGATTTTAATATACTTATCAAATGAATCAGCTGGTCCACCATATGCGAGAATGCGTATTACAGTTGCTATTTTCTGTATAGAAGACAACTCCAAACGGCCACTCGCGTCCCTTTTTTGGATGAAGAAGTCATCATAAGCTTGAACATCATTCAAGATACGAAGAAATAGTTCTCGGCGCATCCTGAATCGTCTATGAAATTGCTCGGGTGTATATAAGCAATTCTCATCAAAGTAGTCTTTCATTAGTTGATGGTGACTTCCTTCTCGGTCACGATAAATAAACCGCCGTCTCCGAACTGGTTGAAATACTTGTGCTATAATTTCCGGCGTACAACGACTCAAAATTTCTTTGTAGGTAGAAAAATGATCTTCAAGCAATTTGTCAAGATCTATTGATGAAGAGGATGACGAAGAATGTAGAGAATTAGAATCTAACAAAAGTTGTGATGATGAAGCCATTAAAATTTCAAAATTGAAAGAGATGGTAAATGAAATTTTGAAAGAATGAAAGTAGTGATAATTTTATAAATGAGCAAATGAGTATTTATATAAGATAAAAAATATAGCCGTTGGAAATATAGCTGTTAGTAAATAAATAAAAAATAATTTAATAATTTAAAAAAAAATTATTAAAATATTATTATTTTTTGTTGGCAGGAATCTGAAAAACCTGTTATGGAGTCAAAATTTGAAGATCTTGACATGATAATGTGGCTACCTAAAATACTGAGGTGCTGACTAAAATTAAAATTTGGATTTGATGACTTTAAACCAATTCATAGTTCTTAAGCTCATTTTTGCTTTTGCTTCGCGAGACCGAGACCAAGGTCCGGCGAATTCACCTACTCGCCAATCCAAATGAAGTTTAATGGTGGCCCCTTTTAGATGTGGCTTAGGTAAATCTCTCAATCTTTATTCCAAGATGGACCTTCAAAATTTTACAGGGTACATGAATAAATGAAAAATGCACGATATAAATGTTAATGTGATGATGACCAATACAAGTCTCAACTTGATACTTGTATCTTGAAATTGAAATAAATAGTTGAAAATATCTCGCTATCTCTTATTCTTTTTTTCTAAATGAATAAATATTTAAAAAAAAATTCAGTTATATATATATATATCTTAGGGCAGAACACCATCTTCACAGAATCACATACGTAAGCAAGTGAGTGCATTTTTTAAAGCCCACTCAGTCACTTGGGAATCCAGATCTTTTGCTATGCACAACACAGTGCAACACACTTGGTCCGGATTAGACGGATCAGGCCGCGGTTTTGGAAACCCAGGCCCTTTAATGTCCAAGCCCATCTGGCTTTGACTGTTCAACAGACCGCCGGGTCTGAAGCATTTTAAGAAACTCAAGTCCGGTCCTTGGGCTTTGGTATAGCGGGTTGCGGGTTCCGGGCTTTGATATTTATCTTGAGAAGGGCTTCATTTTAGTGAAGTTATTAATGTTATAAGAAAGATTTGTATACAGAACAATGTGGGTAATTGGCCTCTAATCTCTTCAATCCTAAAGAGCACAAATGGTAGATTTCATTTCAAAATGGCACTGTAAATTTTTTAAACATTTTTCTTGGTAGTTATAAGATTATTACTGTATATATTAGTGGAGATTAATTATGTTGTTATAAGAGTATTTTGGCAAGTAGGAAATAGCAAGTGTGTGTGTATATTACAGTGAGTTTTTTTTTTTCCGTAGCCCTTATCTTTTTCTCTCACTTTTTTAAAATTTATTTTGAAAATTTTAACAAAAGAATAAACTTCTTAATGGATAGGATTATCGGATCGAATATCCGATAAATTATGAAATTCGATATGAATTTAATAATAGATTATTTATAAATTATCGGATCAGATAAGATCAGATTGAATAATCAAGTTAAATTAGATTCCGTCCAAATTCAATCCGGTGTAAATATGAGTCTCAGGATTTACATGAGCTGACTTAAACGACTTGACTGGTTGGGATGAAGCACAAGCATTAACCATTGTAGAGCTTTTTTATAACCTAAGCACATCTTCAACTTTAACAACAATGATTATGGTTGAATTGATTTGGAAGGTGTCATATTTAAGCATGTGTAGTGTCTATATATATATATGTGTGTGTGTGTGTGTGTATTTGTTTTTGTTAACTGTTAACTACTTTGCTTGCTTCCGTATTATTGCCGTACGTTCTGATTAATCTTTGTCAATGCCTAACCGTGAGGTTGCACAGTTGTAAACGCTCACATCTATATTTATTCTTTGCTCAATCCATGCACTGAACAAGAAGTTGTATATGCAACGCCCCATCAACTTTATAATTGATTCCTTTTAAAGGTTGTGAGCATTATGAAACGGAAGCATCAAATAATGCATCATCATCATACACGCAAATTGAGTGGACAAATCAATTTTCTATTTTGTGGATTACAAAATCCTCACTCCAACTAATTTACCAAACTATAAATATAAATAAAAATAAAAATAAAAATCTATGATCTAACTATTAGATTAACATAACTATGCTAAAATATGTATTCTTTACGTAATTTGGTTCCGTCCTTCAATCCCCTTCGTTTTGTTTTGGAGTTAGGCCATGACACATGCTCGACCGTTCCAATTCGATTATTTATTTTTATTTTTTAAGAGTAGTGATACTTGCGCTCCATGAAATTATTATAGTGCTCCAAATCTTATTTTTATTAAAAGTAAATGACGATGCTTAATGAAAGTCTACTATGGAAACCTTTACTCTAGAATGAAAGTCTACTATGGAATTGTTCATGTAGGTCTCTTCAACCATCCTCTTCTGTGATTTTATCATTTTCTCCAGAAACATTCATTCCCGCCAAATATGCTCTGTACATCCTCAATATTTGATCCCGAAAAGGTAGAGCAATTAAACAATAAAAAAATAGATTTTCTTGTAACCAAAATTTTTTTTATACATAATTCATATGTAGCCCAACACTTTGTCGCAATGAAAAAAATGGATAATTTTTTCACTAACAAGAGATTTGGGTTCTAGTATTTCAAAAAATGACAAAAGATTGTTATCAATCTTTATTCACAAATAAGAATATATATCTGACGTCTTTTGATTGGATTTTCCATGAATATAAAATACATAAGAAATTTTATTTCACAAATCATAAGAATCATTTGGAGGTAGGCTTGTTATTTTATTTTATGAAAACATGAATATGAGCGGAAGAGGTGTTTTGTGTAGCGCCAATAACACCACTCTTTTTTAAATATATATAACTATTTACGATCAAAACATCCAATTTAACGGTTAAAAGTGATTAAAAAATGAATCATGTGATCCAAAATGTCTTTTGCTATTTACGATCTAAACTTAATTTATCTAAAGGTCATAATTGCGACGGACATACATTAGTATGTGTGTGTGTATATATATATATATATACACACAAAAGGTATATGATTTCTTTCAAGGCATTATTATCTTAGAAGGTGTAAAAAAATTTGAAGAATTCTAGTGGTAGTTGTAAACTTGTAAGAAAAACAGGAGAGAATCTAGAGTATGGCATTTGCTAGACTGAATTGGTATGGTTAGTACACGTAAACCAAAACTAACTTTGAGGCGGTGTGGCAATTAAGTGTGTTTGAGGGATCTTCTCCATGCTCTTAGACTTACCAAATATATAAAGGATGATATATATATATATATATATATATATATATGGTTCGTAAATTCAATCTTAGGCATGGTAAAAATGGATTAGCATGAGCTTGTAGTCTTGTAGAACATGGTTTCTTGCTAATTGTGAAACGCCATCATGAGCATTAATTCCCTTTATTAATTTGTTGCGGGATGGAAAAATCTTCTCTAACATGTATGGCCATTCCCATGACACCCAATAGCTTTTGTTACTCACTAAGAAAGAGCTAGCTTCACGCAACTGATGATGATCGAATGAGAAAGCACATCAATCATCTCCTTAATTATTAAAATGGTATAATAAATGAAGTAACATATGTTATATATGTAGCATTAATTGATCACACACACACACATATATATATATATATACACACACATACATACATATAGTGGAAGCCATGTGGGCTTACTCTTCTCTTTCTCTGTTTGAGAGAAGCTATCTCATTCACCATGTGGTCGTCTATTCGATCTCTAGCAAAATTCGGTTCCAGTAGTTTTCTTGCAAAACAAAATGGAATCCAGATAGAAAGTGAACTACTAAGATAGCAATTAAAGATAAGAGATTACGATACTTTTTGCATGGCCAATATTAATTAAGCAAAATGATGAATTGATGTGTGTGTATATATATATATAAGCGACTATATATAGGTCTGTTTGGTTTAGCTTTTTAATAATAGAGAACTAGAAAATAGATAACACTTCATCTTGTTGAAAATTAGTTAAAAAATGCTTGAAGTTAAAAAATAAGCACTCAGTTTTTTTTCTTTAATCAATAACTATGGTGGAAGGTACTCATAAACAAAATATAGAAATTCCTGCCCTTGACATCTGAGAAGGCTTGATAGAACCATAAACTGTGATTTGATTATGTTTGATTGTTTGTATATATGTTTGTGCATATAAATAATTTTTTTCAGAACTAAATATTCACAACTTGTATAATAAATCATAAAATATATGTATTAATTAAAATATTGTGTGTTAATTCCAGATAATCAAACATTCAGTCAGATGAATAATTGTAGCATATTTATTTGTAGCTCTTGTCCAGATTTTCAAACTGATACGCATATATGAACCAATGACTCCAGTATCTACCTGGCCAAATTAGTGGCCTGGTTTACTTATTTTATGGAATTCGGCCTAATCTCTCTTGGGGCCAGCATGTTTGTGTCTCATCAGGCCCATATGACCCATTGTGAGTGGCTGAAGGATTTTTCCCCTACAACTATATACAAAAAACTCAAAACCATCAAATTCAATTTCAAGAAAAAATTTATATATCGGAGAAAAAAATATATATTACAGAAAAATACTAATATCTTGTGGTTCTCATCACATGATATATAAACTAACAACTCAAGTCTCAATTCTCAAACGAACAATATTTGTCACATAATCATTCTGTAACAACGTGTAGATATGCGTGTTCTTAGTAGATACGAGTGTTCATTAAGAACATCTTGAAAGGAAAGAATGAATCAGGTCGTCTAAGAGTCGGCCAGAAATTATGGTGAAGAAGATTGAAAGGCCTAGCCTAACAAGTAATTCGAGTTTTATTAGGAATTCATGTATTTGGGAGAAAAGAAAACTGTAAATAAAGAAACTTGAGTTCCAAAATGATTCAGATTTCAACTTGTATAAATAAAGGAAGAGATTAATGAGAAAGGGGAATTTCTTTTGAAGAGAAAAATCATTTTCAATTCATGTTAGAGAAAGATTGAGTGTGTGCAACAGATTGACTTGGTAAAATTGGCCGACCAATTTTTTTTAATAACAATAGTATCACTATATCCTCGCATTCGGACAAATTATTAGATTCTTCTACACCATGTGCTCCAGTCAAATCTCTCTAATTAAGAAAAGTGAACCCATAAAAGTTCATTAAGATATTGTAGGTGTCAAGTTAGTTTTCTCCCTTGCCACGTAAGACATTGAAAAGTCAATCCAGCATGACAGCCAAATAAGGCGTTGAAAAGTCAAAATACCAAGACAAGTTGAACCATCAAAATCTTTAGATTTTGAAAATCTTTTATCAAACACCATGACAGCCCACATGTAAGCGTCGAGTCATATCTCAAGTAATGTCTCAAACACCGCCACAAGCTTGAAAATCTTTTATCATACACCATGAGAGACACATTTAAGCCTTAAGTCATATCTCGAGTACTGTCTCGAACATCGCCACAAGCCCTGATGTCAGGCCATTCACACCTCGAGCATGCCTCAAGCTCCACTACAAGCTTTAACACATGTCAGGCCATTCAAGCCTCAAGTGACATCTCAAGCTCTGTTACAAGCCCTGACACATGCCAGGCCATTCGAGTTGCGAGTGACATCTTGAGCTCTGTTACAAACCCTGACACATGTCAGGCCATTTGAGTTGCGAGTGACATCTTGAGCTCTGTTACAAGCCCTGACACATGTCAGGCCATTTGAGTTGTGAGTGACATCTCAAGCTTCGCTACAAGCATTGATGTCATGCCAGACTACCTAAGCCTTGAGGATATTTCTTCAAGTGCTATCTGGATCGTTAGATGATGAGCGGGACTTGGTAGGTTCCCCTTTCATTAACGTAACCAACCTCTTTGAGATACTTTGAAGGAATTTGGATTAGTGGATGAGAAGTAAGGAAAGTATGACATGACTAATAGGCCTAGTTAATGGGAAAGTGAACTCATGGCACGATAAAGACCCTTACAATCACCATTAATGCTATGATAAGAGCCATTAATGTTCCCAACTATCGCCGCTGTAGTGTGGCCAAATGCATTTGTTAAATTATATATTTCCTATTATAGATTCTATATCTTTTTCTAATAAATTTTCTACACCTTCTCCTAAACCATCTAGGATTAGAATCTCTTGTCTCCTAAGTTTACTTAGCATCCAAGATTATGTGCTTATAAATAAGCTTTAATGCATTGTTCATTAATATAATATAATCAAATTAATTCAATCAAATACAATTATGTTTCTTTATTTCTAACATTGTGTCAGAACCTACTAATTCTTGATAATCTTCATTATCCATCGCCCTCAACATCGGGGATGAAACTATCAACTTCATCTCCGGCGATCCCGTCAAACATAAAAAATAACTTCCGACTTATATATATATATATATATTATGCAAATTATGACAGCCGAAATCAAGTTCAATTCATCAACTCCCACTAGCATCTATGTGTCAAAATTGTTGATTTCAACGAACCCCTTTTCTGATTTTCAAATCAGTTTTCACTTAATTTTCGATCTTATCGTTGCTCCAACGAGTTCACTCTTTTGCAGCTTCTTTGTATGTGTTTCACAGCCACTATTGGTAACATCACTAGATTATTTTCACAACCCGTAGCATCTGTGTATTAAAGTTGCTGATTTTAACGAGCTTATTTTTTGATTTTCAAATCAGTTTTTGCTCCAACGAGCCGCTTTCAGTCTTTCCATAGCTCCAACGAGCTGCATTTGTCTACCGAGCCGCTCTTTTGCAATTTTTTTGTATATGTTCGCAGCTACAGTTGGTAACATCACCAAATTATTTTTGTGAGCCGCATTCAAAATTTTGTCTCCAAATTCAAGTTGGCTTCATATGACTCACCTTGAGTTTATATTTCCTATTATAGATTTTATATCTTTTTCTAATATATTTTTTACACCTTCTCCTAAACCATTTATGATTAGAATTTTTTGTCTTCTAAATTTACTTAGTATATAAGATTATGTACCTATAAATAGACTTTTATGTATTATTCATTAATATAATATAATCAAATCAAATCAATCAAATACAATTATCTTTCTTTATTTCTAACAACATTTATCACCACAAGAACTAACACACCACACCACACCACAGAAGGGGCGGCAATGTAAAGAACTCGAATCCCTAAATATTTAAAAAATCATTACCTAAATACCTCATGCACGAGGTAATAACAATAGCAGATCAAATCTACTTATAATATCCTTGGAAGACTGATACTATAAATATGAAAGCATTAGTTAAAATAAAGGCAACACACAAGGATCTATCACAAGAAAAAACATCTCTACCTTCGTAATGAGTCTCATTAATTAGTCATACTTTTTCTCTTTTATCTCCATACACTTTATACCTTATTTACTACTAGGGTTATTGTTGATTAATAAAGAACTCGTACAGATTTTACACAAAATCTGAACATGAGTATCGATTGGACCATAACATCAAATGGATGGTCGAGGAATATATATATATATATATATGCATGTACGTGTGTGTATGTGTTTCTAAATGAGAGTAAGTTCAGTTACCGTGCCCTCTTGTGATTTTAGAATCCGACTGTTCGGTGGAGTGGCTAAGAAGGGACCATTTAATTATTTGGGCCCAGTCAGGTGTAATCAGGAACTCTCCTATTTGTGGACATCAATCATTTCAAACCAGTCCCAGTTTAAGTGGGGCCACATCAGGAAAGGTATCGAGGGAAAAGATGATGAGAAAATCAAAACAACGTGGCAGAAAGAAGAGTCTTGGACGAATAGTGGACTCCAGTTGTATTATATATATATATATACTGATATATTACATACACAATGGTAGCTAGCTTTTCGTAAATATATTATATATGTATAATTGAATATAGTTTTGGGGCCTACGTGGCGGCCAAAGAAATTGAGAAACTTGTGGCGCAGCACAGCACAGCACAGCTCTTTCAAGTGTTGCGGCTCTCAGTGCTTCAGTCTAGGAAGCCTAACCATATAACCTTTTTTAGAGTAAACACGTGGAGGCTATTCAACACCTCTCTCTCCTAGGACCACTTTAGTGGCTTCTCTAAAAGCCAGGCGCACAATAATCTCTCTCTCAATAATACTATTTCAACACGTTTTCGTTTACCTTTTCTTCTCGTCACTTCAATAGTTCCAATTACAAAACTATCCCTATAAATGTGATATATATATATATATATTCATGTATAAATAATTAACAACAGTCACACTCTTGCCTCTCTTTTTTTCCTTTTCTTTTTTTTTTTTTTTGTAAAAGATGGCTCAAGGGTGTACGGAGTAATCTTTTTGTAATATAATTTAATGTTAAAAAAGATGGCTAAACAATTTTTAAAAAAAAAGAGAGGGAGAAGTCAAAAATAAATAAATAAATAAATAGTGAATAAAGTTACATATTTAACTCTTTGTTAAAGTAAAAGAAGTAGAGTAACAAAAATTACATTGAGAAGTAAAATAATGTTAAAAATATTTTAATACTACGTAAATACTATATATTATAAAAATAGTTAGACAATATATTTATAGCATATTATATATTATATTATGTCTGATTGGATTATTATCATATTAGATCAATTATAATTTATATTTGATTTATTTAATTAATGAATAATCAGATTTGGATGGTTAATTAATCTATATTTAAATTATCCAATCAAATTCGTCTGATTTTACACTTGTAAAGTGTGTTAATACTATATCTTAAACACCATGTTTTCCCTCAAATTCATTGAACTATATTATTAAAAGAGTATAACTTAATAGATCATATACTTACTTATATCCTATAAATTTAATTTCTAATTAACGCCCATGACAAACTCAATATTAGTTCACATAATCTAATAATTTAATCCAAAAAAAATATATCGTCTGTACCACTAAAGTTGATATGTTCCAATATAATATATATATATATATATATATATATATATATATTATATTACATAGTTTGTTGTGTACCGAAATGAGTTCCAAACTTGCAAGGCAAAACAAAGCAAATGAAAGAAATTTTAATAATAAAATATTAGTGGGTGACATGAACTAAGTAGGCACTCACGTGGCATTCACTTAAGATGATAAGGTTACATAATTCTAAGTCCCAAAATATCATTGCTTGTGTCCATGTTTTTCCAAGGACAAGAGTCTTTTCGCTTGGTACAGAGCCTATAGACTATGTTACAAAAATTCCATGACAAAGTGAACCTTAAAATAACATACACAGGGTATGAAATAAGGAAGGCAGTGGAATCAATTATTCACATGTAGAACAATATATATATATAATACTAACTTTAAAACAAGCTTCTATATTGTAAAGTACAAAAGTCAATTTCAAAGAATGATATTAGAAACCAAATTACAAATTTACCCCCACACTCCGGAAACAACAGCAAAAACACAAACAAATTTAGAATCCACAATTTGACCTCTCTTACTAAATACTGATCATTCATTTGTATAATTTCTCAACGATAACTCTAGCTCTACAATAAAATTAAAATTATATCCCCCTCTCCACATTTTTGTTTGATTTGTCACTGCAGGCTGTTGCTGAGCTGTTGTTGTAAGACCCAAATGTCCTCAACAGTCCAAAGATTGTCCGAAATGTCCCCACCGTCGATCCACTGTGGGTTGTACTCCATAGCTTGGAAATCCAACCCATGGTTAATGTAACCAGAGGGGCTGATTAGGGATTCCGGAAAACCCACCTGATTAACTTGGTAATAATCCTGATTAACTTGCTCACTGTTAACCGGAAAATTGTAATAATCAGTCAGGTCAGACACCGGTGTCGTCCCGAAAGAGTCTGACGACGATACCGCCGTGCTGGAATTCTCCGGCGTGAAACCCGGGTTGACCTGTGCGATGCCGGCGGTTGGCAGAACCAATTGGGTTGCGCCACTGGTGTTGAGGTGGTAGGTGTTGGTGGTGGGGTTGGCGGCGACGGTGGTAGTGGTGGAGGAGGCTCCGCCGGCCGCCTGAATTCTCTCGATCAGCCTGGGCATCCAGAGGTAACGCATGGTATCCTTGAATTGCTTGCTGTTCACGTCACATTTAAGCTGCTTTGCGTGCTTTTGAACTCGTGTCCTCCAATAGTTCTTGATCTCATTATCAGTTCTACCTGGCAAGTGTTGTGCAATTTTCGACCACCTATATATATATATGTATATAAATTTGTTTGAATTAGTTTCAAGTTTGTATTAATCAATCAATAAAACCCATGAATTGGGCTATAATTTATATATATATGAGAGATATACCGATTGCCCCAACGAGAATGAAGGTCGAGAATGAGAAGTTGTTCCTCAAGGGTGATGTTTCCACGTCGAAGGTCGGGGCGGAGATAGTTCAGCCAGCGTAATCTGCAGCTCTTCCCGGTCCGTTTGAGACCTGTTTCAATGATTTTTTTAGTTAATTTCATAAATGCATGTAATCATTTTTTTGGTAAAGTTGAAGAGTACTTCTTGAAAGCTAGCTCAAGTAAGTAAAGTAATTTTTTTTAATTTGGTTGCTTAATAACTATATCAGGTAAGGGTGAAAAATAATTGTATAACTAGCTATATCTCATCATCACCCAAAATAGTATAATTTATACAGAGTGCATGTATGATGTATATGCTTTTGTTAATTCTGTATTTGTTTATTAGTCATAAATATCACCCCCTTGTTATATACTATAGAATATTTAGATGAGAAACACACTAACCAAGAGCTTTTAATTTACAAAAAGTTGAGAAACAAATAGACAACTTTAGCACCTTTGGGTCGTTGAAACACGATTCAAGCAAAAACCCATTTCAAATTTTCAATTGATTTACGTTTAAAACTTGTTGTTTCCCAAAATTAGATACAAGTGGATACATATATATGTGAGTGCGCGCACACATATATGTATATGTATAAGTATAATTACCTGCGCAACGAGCGAGAGAATTCCAGCGACCTTCGCCATGTTTAATGATGTAACTCATGAGGGTGGAGTCTTCTTCACTAGTCCACGGACCTCTTCTCAGCTCCATATCCTTTTCATCACTTTGAATGGCAGAATCACAAACTCTACCTCTACCTCTACCATCCATTCCTGGAAATTAATGGAGAGAGTCTGATTGATTGATAGAAAAAGGGTTCGATTTGATTAGAGAAGATTTTTAGAGAGAGAGAGAGAGAGAGAGATGTCTAGAGAGAGATTGGATTAGTACAAGAGGATAGAGAAGGTGGGGCTTTATATAGATGCATAGATAGGTTTAAATATAAGGAAAGGTGGTGGCATGTGACAGAACAACAAGCCGCAATAGGAACTCGGTTTTGATAAATAAAATATTATAGATTAAATTAACATTTCAACTCGTTTGTAATTATTATAACTTGTAGGGTGGGGTTTGAAATTTTGACGCTTTTGAGTATTAGTTTTCCCTATGTTTGAGTCATTGTGTGCGAGTGACTACAGGATTTCCGCAGACATGTTTTTATCTCTCCCCAAACAACTTACCGTACGTTTTACTTCTGGTAATGTTTTTAAGTTTCCAACTTTTGACCGTACGTTTTACTTCTGGTAATGTTTTTAAGCTTCCAACTTTTGACTTATTTTTTCTCTCTATACATATAATTCTTGTAGCCCAAAAATCAAAACGTGAACATATGTTATAATTTGATGCATTCAAGTGTTGTAACAAGAGGATAGCCGGTATCTCCAATGGTAGAGTGTCTCTCCATTAGTCCGATTAAATTCAAATTGGTCGAGTTATACAAGATCGTGTTACTAATTTTTCAACAAATATACTATATATTACTAGTAATAATACTTGTATTGGTCGTGTTTGTGCAAATTGTCCAACGTCTCCTTCCAATTCAACTCGTGAATCAAGTTTGGATCGACTATTTTCTAACTTAAACCCAACACAAACAATGAAAAATAAATGTATAAGTTTATTCAACACTAGCTAGTTAGGATTATATTGGCTTCAGGTTAATCCATTCATGCATGTTGCATTTCTAATTCTTGGAGAAAGTTAATGTCTGTTTGGTTTAATTTTCTGTTTTTTGTGAACTAAAAGTCAAAAAATTATACAAAAATTCGGTTAGTTGACAGTTTTCAAAAATTATTTTTTAAAAACTCAGTTAAAATGTCTTTTATAATTTTTTAAAAATAATTTTCTAAATGACAAACCAAGCTCCGATAATTTCAATTGTCAAAGTTAAATTTATACTGCTTGATCAAATGATTATACAGGATTCTAACATAATTGCGTCATGGCTTTGGCACATTAGTTTTCTACTCCATATTCGCCAAATAGTGTCTCGAAAGTGGTTGTTGCCATATTAATATATAAATCATATTTCACATGGATGGAAGAGAGACACGCATACATTTAATGTTTTCTATTCAATTTTAATTTATCCCTCGAGAAAGAAATGAAATTTAATGAGATGCATCATTGTAGGGAAGGACCACCTTCACATATCCCTTGTGTCGGTAGAAAATTAGCAATTTAAAAGTGTTTAAACAGGAATCAGTTGATGTCAAATGACTCAAGTATAATTATTGTTGCCATTCACTCTGACACAAAGAGTTGTTGTTTAGTGATATCTATTCTGTGTTTCAAAATCAAAGATTTAGAATACAAGTTCTGGTAGAAAAAATGTGAATTTTGAGTTTCTTGACATATATATATATATATATATATATATATATATATATATATATATATTCAATTTCAATTTATGAGCTGTTCATAAACAACTCAATTCATTTGCCGTCTTCAATATAATGTAAATATGTAATTTCAGTTCACAAACTGTCAACGAACAACTCAATTTATCTGTAATCCTAAAAGTTCACATATTGTCATTATTCTATATTTGTATACATCACCGAAGCACATCAAGAAATTGATGCCATTCACTCTGACACAAAGAGTTGTTGTTTAGTGATATCTATTCTGTGTTTCAAAATCAAAGATTTAGAATACAAGTTCTGGTAGAAAAAATGTTAATTTTGTCTGCTACTAAAGCTTATCAGATCTGAGGATTATGAAAATTCGACAACCTTTGATTTAAGGTGGCAGTAGGATTTTTAGATTGTTCTCCGCATATGCCAACAAAAAACCAAGCATAAGCCGCCAGTAATCAGAAAAAATTATAAATTATTTTTGTATATACATTTTGGTGAGTATAATAATTATATATTTTCCGCAGACACATCCACCGTCCAATTCTGTCATGCTCGGTGGAGACTAGAACCCACAATTAAATAAAAGAATACACTTAACAATACCCAAGAGTTTTATATATATATATATATATATATATGAAAATGGATAATAAACAAGAGGGAATATTTCATGGCATGATGATCACGTGCAGTGCCCAAAAAAATGTGTGTACACTATACAGACACACAGATATATATATATATATATATATATATATATATATATATATATATATATCTTGTCACAATTGCATGCACTTGAGGGTTAGCTTTAGTTAATTCCCATTAGTAGCTTTACAATAATGTCATGTTTGTCTCCTGTATAAATTAATATGTTCTATGATACATCTTATGTTTTCAATTGTCAAATTCTTATAAAAGCTATATTTTATTTAAAGGAATTGTGTTTCATGTGGTACCCCGACTCAGCATCAAATGCCATTTTATATTGTTCCTCTTCTGTATTGTCCATTATATATATCTGTGTGTGTGTAAATGATAATATCTAGCTAATAAAACAAACAAAAAGAATGGGACCCAAACCCTAATTAGATACAGCATTCGAGCACTTTGGGTAGTAGGTCCAGCATTTAAAAATCATTCCAAGAACCAATTAGTATGAACTGTACTGTGTGTTTTTGTTCTCATGAGTAGCTCTTCAAGTTATGTCATGCCACTATCTTTTTTGAAAAAAAAAAAATGCCACTATCTTTTGCAAGTACAAAATTATGTTCATAGTGCTTCACGAAATGTCCTTATAACTTTACCCCCATTGGGAGGATATATAAATATAAACTCTTCTTTTGATGATCTTCACAGATTCCTCACATCAAAATTTTGTGGACAATGCTTTTAACATTTTTTGTATTGATAATGCATATTTGTATAATGATTGTTTTCATTTTTTGTACTAATTTTTTGTGAGTTGATGATTTCATTTTGAAAAAATATTGTGTGGTCGAAAATCGAACCATCGAGCAAGATTCAAAATCTGTATATCCTGTTATGTATCAATGGTGTGTTGGAAATTAAATCTCCTTTCATTCGGTACAACGAAAGTGTGTCATCACATCACAATCATACAAGCATATAGGAAGATAATAATCAAACACATCCACACATAACACAATATTTTACATTGTTCACTTAACTCTAGAGTTAAGTTAATGAAGGGAAAGATTTTACTATATTGAGGAGAGAATATACAACATGCCTACCACACACACTTTTTCACTCTCTCTTGGCATATTCTCTCCGGAATTACATATACTCTCCCCTCTTCTCAAATCACTCACCAACCCCTTACATTTTTTCTTTCTTTCTCTCACTTTTCCGTTTAATCCTGCATCTATTTATAAATTCTTCAAACTCAATTTCTTCTTGAGCAAGAACTCTCATACCTTGTCTAACAAGAAGTTACCAAATTAATTACGACTCTAAAATAGATGTATACAACTTCCTCTTCAAGTCTTTAGTCTTACTCCACAAGTCTTCAGACTTTCAAAATAAAAAAGAAAACTAATGCAACTGAATTTGAGCCACAAACTCAACATGGTAGATCTCACAAGTTTTGTGTCTTGTTCGGTATTTCAATTTTTATTTTTTCTATCATTACTCTTATATTTTTAATAAATCCTAGAGAATTTGCGTATTTCCAAATACATTGTGACCAACAACAACAAAACAAAACAAGGAAAAAAAAAAAAAAAGAGGAAGAGCATTCAAATGCCGAACAAGACGCAGGCTGCTGAGTGTAGTGAGGCCCACTAGTTATTTGTTTTGTTCAGCGTTCGGAAGTTGGGGGAAATTTTTTTTTTTTTCCACTTGAAAGAAAGTTCTCTGATGTGCAGTTACTACTTTTTTTTTTACTGTTGATTTTTTTTATATAAAAAAAGGGAGAGAAATAAATCATTGAATTTTTTAAAAGAGGTAAACTTGTAAGTCAAATTGAAATATAATTATATAATTGAGTTTTCTAGTTGGAATACAATTATATAATTGAATTTTCTAGAAGATACATTCCTTTACTCTCCCAAAAGAGAACTAGACTCTAGAAATACCATACCACATCGGTGTCCCGGACTTTTGTACACTTCCTTCTAAAGACACGTAGCAAAATACAAATGGACAAACTCTCTCACATTGACACGTGTCCCACCTCACAATCGATTCTCAGTATGTGGTCATCAACTGCTAATTTGTTTCGTCTTTGTGACTTTGTCAAAAACATTTTTTTACTGTCAGTGATGAATTTCTCATGTTAGCATGAGACCTAATTAGGACCCATCATTTGAATGATATGTGGTTTGTCAAAAGTTACCTTCATTTTGTGAGTCGTTTCAACTTCAATCACTTAGCGAGAGGTAAGAAAAACCATTTCATGATGATTAAAATCTCAAAAGTTCAAATTGTAATCACTAAACTCTAATTATTTTTATTTTTTTATTTTATCTAATGTGTTACACTAATATTCAGCATTATCTCTATTAATTAATGATGGTGATGGAGAAGGGTCAATTGACTACATATTTAAATTATCGCGCTATTTACATAAAGTGAATATTGTCGATTTCTAACTTCAATTTCAAAAGTAATTTATATGAATAAGATGGTGGTTCCCATCACATGGCATCATCATGATATCATGTTATGAGATTCACCACATTGCTTCCATTGTATTCATTTAACATTTTTAAAATCAAAAAATGTATCATTACTCGTTTTTAAATAAGTGAAAAAATAATACTTTATAAAATTCTAACAATTGCATGGTATAAGCCGTTAGGAATTGCACCGACATAAGATTACATTTTGTCTTTTCTTAATTATTATTATTAGCCCCGATGTTAATTTTCTTTTGGTTATCTAATTTTACTTTATATATTGTATTATCAATTTATCTTAGACTAAATTCATCGAACCATCTCTATCACGTTCAATTTTGGTGGTGAAGTAAAAGATATATAGTACGATTATCAAAATTGTTTACCATGCTCGGCTGCTTCAAGAAATTGGAGTTTTGGAATTCTAATCCGATCATTAGAATTCCAAGACTCCAAATCACGATAAATTAGAATTTCAAAGTTTCAATTTCATACTGTTGAGTATAGCCTATCGTTGAATTAGAATTTCAAATTTCAATTCCATGAACATAACCTAACTTTCATTACAAATTCAAGAATTAATTGACGAAAACGACTGTCAATAAAAAAAATGATATTTGAATCGAAAATTCTGGCATACAAGGCAAGTCAAATGGCTTATCTGTACTTAAAATTATATAAAGGCATTAAAGTCCGTCGGTTGGTGTTCAATGCCAGAAATATCGACCTGTAGCAGTGTTGGTGTCAATATCGGCCAGAATTCTCAACCACTGTAGCAGTGTTCCGGTCAATATCAGCAGTAGAATGTGATGGTTTTGTGACTGTCCGTTTAAGTAAAACCCTATATCTTTGAATGTCACCATCCTATATTCAGTTTAACTCGCGAGTTATGAGGAAATCCACGGGTGAGTTCGTGTAATTGGATGATCAAACTTACATCCTATAACTCTGATGTTAAGTTGTACCAACTTCCATAGAAGAATTTAAAGACACTTCAATCAATAATTATCAAGATTCCCCTTCAACATGTGAAGAATTTGAAATTATACTTCTAAATACAAGCACAGTAGGCTCATAGGTCACAACTTACCCATGACATGCATAGGAGTAGCTAGGCTGAACCAGCAAAAACAAATTAGTCAAAAAAAATTTTGAAAATTAAAAAGTGGTCAACATGAATGAAAAAATCAAAAGAAATTACGTAACCAACACACTTCAAGTCACGATCATTGTGATTCCACGGTTTATATATTAGAATCAAACAAAATTTTTTTGTTTTTTTTTTTTTTATGTTATTATGTATTGTGAATTATATTAAATCGAGGTACAATATTATTATTTCGAGGTTCCAGACTAACACACACATGACATTGGGGTAGCTAGGCTGAACCACCAAAAACAAATTTGTCAAAAAAAATGAGTTACCATTAATTAAAAAAAAATCAAAAAAAATTATGTAACGAACACATTGCAAGTCACGAGAATTGTGATTTCAGCGTTTATATATTAGAATCGAACTTTTTGTTGTACGTTTTTTCTTTTTATTATTTTATAGTATTGTATTATGTTATGCATTATATTAAATCAAAGTAATATTATTATTTTGAGGTTCCGCACTAACTAACAAATGACATACTGGTAGCTAGGGTGAACCAGAAAAAATAAATTAGTCAAAAAAAAAAAAATTACATTAAAGGAAAAAAAAATCAAAAGAAATTATGTATCTAACACACTGGAAATCACGAATATTGTGATTTCAGTGTTTATATAGTGGAGTTTATGCGATATATTTTATGCATTATATTAAATCAAGGTAATAGGGGTGGCTACTAGCTAGGGTGAACCAGAAAAAACAAATTAGTCAAAATAATTACTCCTTGGCATTAATAAAAATAAAAAGAAATTATGTAACTGGGAAACTAAAAATGCAATCATTCTATGAAGGAAAATCAAGGTTGTAAACGAATCAATGAGAGTGACACCATCTATTATATTCTAGTTTTTTTTTTTTGTCAAAAGATAGCCGGGTTTTCAGGGTGTAATGGCTTTGACGTTTCAAACGGACTGTGTTTACACATCTCCATATACAGTAACTTTCTCTCTCTCTCTCTCTCTCTCTCTCTCTCTTCGCAAAACAAGATATTTTAATCTTATAATTATTCTCTTCTTTCTCTCCATCTGAAGCGTCTTTGACCTAAACACAAACTGCCACCTCAATTTTATTTTTTTCTCACCGTTTTTTGACCACCAAAAGCATGCGGATTTCCATAAGTATACGTTAGGTATATAATTTTCTAGTTGTTAGGTTACTGTAAATATATCTCAACTCATAAAAAAATTCTAATATATTCACGCTTTATTTTTAATTTATTAGCTTAAAAAAATTTATTCTGCCGGTAGTTATCTATAAAGAAACTTCCAGACTATTAGTTTAGTTAATTTTTCATACCAAGTCCAAATAATATATATATATATATATATATATTCCAATCATTCTCATATAGTCATAAGTATCCCTTGTAGCAATGCTTTTCTACATCAGTCCAACATTAGTTCTCCAAAAAATAATCTACTCTCATTAAGGTTGGTGGTGATAAAAATATAAGAAAATTAATCCGGCTGAAAGGTTTTTTTTATATCAGAGTAGCAAGTCAAGAAATTATATATATATAATTAAATTAATGCTATATGCACTTCCTAGTTAAGTTTAACCAAATTAATGACCCCATGCCAAGTTTTTTAATCGAGCCCACCATATTTTCTTGAACAACTTTGGCGGAGCTTTGAGGGACTGATTTCACTTAATGAGTTTTCCTGTGGCAATGGTGAAGGTGATGGGAAGGCTAACACTCTTTTCGGTTTAGAAATCTAACACAATATCTAAGAATAATATATAAAATTAAATTTTGCCCCCCCAAAATTTTTAAAAATTTTTATTATACCCTCAAAAAAAATAATTAAATTTAAATAGTACACTAAGATTTATTAAAAATTTCAATTTGGCCCCTCCAAATCTTTTCAAAACACTCATATATTGACCCTAAATAGAGAATTTGAAAATAAATTTAGCTTGTGTTCCATTGAAAACTATCTAAAAAAATTAAACTTAAACCTTATAACCATACTTTTGAACATCCAAATATTGTAAAATAAAAATTTTAGTTCATTAACATTGTAATCCTTATCACAACAAATCGTTATTTCATTTACATATATACATGTACAATATCTATTATATTAATTCAGAAGAGAAATACACTAATGTCCTTCATATTCAATAAAAATGCATGAACCTTTCTTATCAAATATTTTTGTAAATTGATGTTTACAAGAAAAACATCTAGAATTATATCAATCTTCATTTGCTAAATGACAAATTGAAAGGAGAAAAAACAAGTGTTGTGAGATTGTAAACCACAACAATAATCGTATATACTAAAACTTTTAATGGTTATTTACTAACAAATAACAAATTCTATGAATAATTTATGTATAAGCCACTAAAAAAATAATCTTGTTTTTGTTAAAACTTGTGAGATTTTGTTTAGTTAAAATCCTTATTTTTTTTAATCAAATATATCTTTTCGAAGTAGAATCAAATTACTCAAAATCTTTTTCTAAAAATTGGATTTTTGAAAAACTGAAACAATTAATTGTTGAAGAAAATTGGTTCCCTAATATTTTTTTTCTTTACCTCTTCACTTTTTAGTTGTAACTTATCGTTTCATTTTCTCAATTTTTTTCTTTCTCACATCAATTTTTGGTCTAATTATTTAAATTGCATTTTTCTCAATTTTGAAAAAAAATGTCCTAAACAAATTTCTCAAGATATATAACACTATAACTAAAATTTAAAAAAATTATATTATAATTGGTTGCTAATATTTTCAATACATAATGTAAATTTGGCCCCCCAAACTAAATTTCTTGACTCCGCCCCTGCCGGAAGGTAAAATTATTTTAATTTAGAGAATGAGAAACAGTGCTATCTTTAAAATTGAATTTTTTTTAATTTTTATATATTTTATTATTATTATTATTATTATTATTATTTTGTTAAGTGAATCTCATTATTTGATGACAGAAAAGTGTTATAACCGCCCCCCCCAAGTTCCGGGTGCCCTTTTGGAAATAATCACACAAGGGCTATTGTTGGATTTTTACAAGAGATGATACTCAACAAAAACAAACAAACAAACATATATATATAAATTAAATCTACATTCCGTTTTCACGTGAAAATATGTAGTCCCATCAGCTTGTATAAAGAAGACAAAAAAGAAAGGAAAAAAATTTATATATATATATATATATTAGTATTTGTGCAACAATTACTATAGAGCCGCCAAAGCAGTTTAGAAAATATGACCACAACCAATGTCTCATCTATTACACGCACGCTTCAAATATAAAGTATACAATAATTTAGACTAAACTGTTTGTGTTCTCGCTGGCCTTTACATTGCATTTATATTATGTACACGTAACTATGTTGGGTTCTAGCTATACACTTCGATCCATTTCTATATAATAACATAACACATACTTTTGTAAATTTCACTACATTTTTTTATAATAAGCGTGCTGGTGCACCACTAGGCACGGTGCATGATAAGTTCACTAGTTTAATAAAAGGTGTTTGATTTGATTGTTCAATACATGGACAGTGTAGGACCTCTTCATCATCTTTCTTAGACACAGTTCACACTTCACACTTCAAACTGGTGTGGAAAAGATAAGATCCTGCTGATGACATGGCAGTAAGTGTACACGTGTCCTGTCCGTTCTTTATTTTTTGACAGGTGGCAGTTGACCGATGGCGACGGGTAGTTGGATGGCAATAGTAAAAATCCCACTTTGTTAGGTGAGGTTTTAAAGTGTAGGAGGCTCCTAACTTTAGAACCATTGAAGTTGGCTGGCTCTTCATGTATGTATAGGGTTAGATTAGCTAAGGTTTGAAATTCACCACTATTATTGGTTCTTGCATGCAATTCATGCAAGGTGGCAATTCTTGTGAGTTCTAGTCAAAATTCAACACACGCAAACCATATGTTGTTCGTTATAGTCACATATTTAACTCAACAAAAATACTATGATAAGAGTACCTTTATGTGAGCTTGTGCTCTAATCCATTAAATTGAGTGTTAAATAATGTCACGCAATCAATTCAATGGATCTGGACGCAATTTTACTATAAGAGTGTTATTATCGTAGTACTGCTCTATTTAGTCAAATGCTCTGTTTGCGTCAATACAAAAAATTTCAATCTTTGAAAAATGAGAATTTTTAAGTTAACCATCCATAGTTAGGTCTTGATGTTGCAAAAACACCACTTATAGATGACCATCAAATATAAGTGTCATTCATCCAAGTGATATATATGACCATCAAATATAAGTGTCATTCATCCGAGTGATAAATGTGCATCAATAAATGTCCATGAGACATTTGGGATGGGGACCATTGATCCACCTAGTACTGTGCTAAATAATGCAACCCTTCCAAATCTTTAATTTTCTTGCATTATTTTTGGGTGGGCTATGGTCAAATTGAACAAGTCTACGACAAGGGATTGCAATGGAGTAATTAATTTTGATGACGATGGTGGCGATGGTGAAAATGACGACTGTGGTGACAAATTTGATGGTATTGGATATGTAATAGTGCAGTGGAAAGCAACCAATATAAAGAGACAAGTATTCATACACGTACGCATTGTATGACTACCGAGATGAGGTGGGTCCAACAATGAACCATCACATCCTGTGATTGTGCCGCTAATGTCATGAGCATTTTTCTTGCATTGAATGAAACATGATTAGATTTATATATATATTTTGATAAATACGACTAAGAAACTTTGAGATATGTTAGTCCAGATTCATTGGCACCTATGAGATTTAATTTAGTCCATCTTGTAAAACGACTTGTCATTTGGACCCATCTTAGTTTAGATTCGGGTAACAAGTGTAATTTCTATTAAATATGGTTAAAAGGTAGTCATGACTTGGACCCTAGTGTATTCCACTGTGTCATGATCCATCTTTAACTTTCTTTGAACTTAGCTATATATATATTATATATATATATATATATGCAATTTTTCTGTCATAGACTTGTTTTGGTTCATGGGCTAATGCCATGTGTCAAATTTTGCGACGTTACGTGCCATAATTAACAAAACCCCACTAAGGTGCTTTTCAATTGACAATTACATATTCACCGAAATTTTTTTTTTTTTTGACAATTACATGAAAAGATTAGCAGGTGACTTTAATACCCTAATATTCTTTTGATAATATAAGCCAAATGGACAAGTTTAACTGTGCAAAGCTAAACATTATGGTTTGTGAGTAACTAGAAGATTCCATTAATTTAGTCGAGACTCAAAACAAAACAGAAAATTTACACCCCCATATACCTTGCCGACAGAAAAGAAAGAAATAAAATAAATAAATAAATAACATGTGTGTGTGTGTATATATATATATATTACATGGGAGCTCAATCACTACGCAATCGAGACGAATCTCTTAAGCATCGCATAAATACCCTTCAATAAAAAAAGTTCAGTTTAAATAAGATTTAATAGATGATTATATAAATATGGTTAATTAGTAAATTTTCACATAATTTAATTATAGGCTTCCTTTCTCAGTGATACAAATAGATTGTATTTTTAGATTGAATTGAAGTACTAAATAATTTATTTCAAAGACTTTTAATTCAACTATATCTCTTTACCACATCTTTTCTTATTTTTCTATAATTATTCTTATAATTTATTTTCTTCTTTGTCTAAACTCCTTTCAATTGGTTAATTAGTAAAGTTTGTAAAAAAATAAATCTAGTTAATATTATTATATTAATATATTGAAAATAAAAACAAAATGCCTTCTTTAAATTTCTCATCTTAGGCCTCAATATGCTTCCAGCCGGCCCGAGCTTGAATAATATTAAGTTCAATCTTTGTAGGCTCTTGAAAACAAATAAGTTTCTTTTTATTTTGAAAAATCATAATTAAAAAAGTAAGAAAACATACTACCAAAAAAACTAAAAACTAATAAATATATCTACAATTTCAAAAATAATATCTCACTGAAACCAACTCCCTAATATGGTCCAACTTGATTCATTTGTAACTCTATGCAGGCTTATTCCTCAAGTGGTTTAAGTGTTTAACCCATAACACAAATATGTAATGCATGAAACAATTGTGTGAGAGTCACAATTTACTTAGCGGTGTATATATATAGAGAGAGAGCGTTGTTTAGTTGCTCTTTAATTTGTAGGGAGTAACATTTACGAATTTAACAATTGTCAAGAGTCACAATTTACTTAGAGGTGTGTGTATATATAGAGAGAGAGCATTGTTCAATTGTTCTCTAATTTGTAGGGAGTAACATTCAGGAATTTAATTTCAGTCGTTAGATTTCATCTACTCACTAAAATTAAAAACTACCAATTAAACATATTTTTTGATTTTGGAATGTCCAAAATGACGTAAAGATCTCCTTAAATATAGGAGAGTGTGAGAGAAAAATGAACAAGGACTCTTCCCTAAAAAGACAGCCAACTCAAGGACTCATTCCAATAATTTTGTTCAGTTTTTTTTATAAAAAAAATCTGTTTCTATGTAAGAAAGAACTATAGTTGTGCTCCTCATGCATCTCGCCGTATATATATATATATATATATATATATATATATATTCTTTTCTCTCTCTGAAACGATTACAGTATTTTTTAAATGTCTCTCATATTTAAGGAGACATTTTCACTTCAACATGAATTTTAAATAGTTTTGGATATTTCAAAATTAAAAAATTTGTTTAATTGATAATTTTTAATTATCCAACTACTACTAAAATTAAATTCGTGTATATTTCTCCCTACATATTAAGGAACAACTCAATATATATATATATATATATATATATATAATTCCAATACATACCATTCTAGCTAGAAAGCATCCAGCGTGAATAACGAGAGGAATAAAGGAAGGAAAGAAAACAGGATTGTCGAGTTTAAACTCGGCCATGCTTCCCAATAAGTGCACAAAGCACTGGCCAAGGACATATACTTTCTTGTACACAAGAGATTTGGTTGGCCAAAGCCCCAACAAAATCATAATGCTTTAAAATTAATTAAATCAAACTAAACTCACGTATGGCCCAACATATAATAGTGCATATATATATTAAAATTAATTAAATCAAACTAAACTCACACATGGCCTTCCATACATAGCATTTTCAAGCTTTACAAGTATAATAGTCTTACCATACACAATAGTCTTTAACTTATATAATAGTATATATTATCTACAATGAAAGAACTAGAAAGCACGGACACTTCATCGAGGGTGCCATACTCTTGTCGGACACTCGGACATTTCGTACCCGTGTCCTGACATTTTTCTTTTTAGGACACTTCTTGGACACTTTTCGGACACTCCTCGAAAACGTATCGGACACTTCATAGCAGTAATGTATATTCAAATATTTCGAATGAAAATTAAATGATACTAAATTATGATTAAAATCTAAGCTAAATATATATAGAAAACACCATAAGTTTGGTTCTTTAATTTATTTTAATATATTTGTCTATTTTTGTTTATAAGTTTGTTTGGTTTTTAATTGTTTGATGATGAATTGAAGTATTTATGTAATGTAGTATTTTTTTTATTGAATAATTAATATATATTAATATATTATATTATTATTTTATAGCCGTATCCTCGCCGTGTCCGTGTCCTATTTTTTTAAAATTTTTCGTATCGCCGTGTCCGTGTCGTGTCGTACCCGTATCCCGTGTCCGTGTCCATACTTCCTAGTGAAAGAATGATAGAAAGCAAGACCCCACCAAAACACGAGTCTTATGCCATTGTACTGAGGAATAATAAAGAAATAATCTTCCATTATTCGCTATTTTTGAGCAAGGCATTATGCATAATTATAGATATATAAAAATTATATAAGAGTGAGAAAGTGTATTACTGATAAATTAAGAGGAATATTCAGACATAGAATGTAAGAGACAAAAAAACTAACTAACATTATTGAAATATATAATTAGAAATTATTATTTAAAAAAATTAATATAATAAAAGACGTGACTTATAATAAAAATTAAATGAAAACAAGGATAACGATGGAGAGAGAGAAACTAGAGGCAGCCATTGTGTTTTTCTTGTAGTACTTTGGTTTCATCTAGCTCCTTTGCAAGTGTGTGAAATCATTCACATCTTGTGGTTTGGCTGACCATTCGTTCACTTACTTGTCAACAAAGTATGCTTCTCACATTATATATATATATATATATATATATATATATACACACACACACTCACATTTATATATCCTTTCCATGATTAAAAAAATAAGCTCAGTTTGAATTTTTTTGGCAAATTTATAATCAATTATCGGCTGCTTTTAAGGCATAGTGTATTCAAAGATTCCTACAAAACATTTCTTTACACAATTCGAAGTAGACTCATTTATATTATATTGTTCCATTAAAAAACTGTGGTCTCTCTGTTCAAATTTTTTTTCTTATAAAGGCAAAAATGCTATATATAGTTCCATTTATCTGTAAAAAAACAAATGCTGTATATAGTTCCAAATTCGAAACCACAAGTAGGTCGGGTCAACTGATCACATTGAATTGGTAGTTCTATAATAGTATATTATCTTGCACAAATTTAAGTTGAACACTAGATGTATTTTATTGCACGTGGTTTTGTACGTTAATTTGCAGCAAAACCTAATTCTATTTTGACATTCAAAAGTTGACTTTTATCCACTTCCATGTATTATAAGATGTTCCCATCTCAGAAAAGTTTTCACTGCGTTATTAACGGTGTCTGTGAGAAGTCCAAGTTTATTGTCTTTCTCCTTGTAAACAAAGCATATTAATAGAGAAAAAAAAAACTATACAAGTAAAATACACAAGACATAATAGGGCAAAAAGCCCAAAGAGGGCAAACTACGAGAAGACACTGAACAAATAATAGATTTTTATATGGTAGGAACCGCATTCAATCACAAGTTTTCACACAATCAAAATATGTTAGTTTGTGATTGACGGAATCCAAAATTGTAGAACTAAATTGAACCAAACTATTTTTTAAGATTCTATTAGTTTTATGATCTGATTTAGTTGCAATTTTTATGAAATCATTAGCAGCGATTTAATTATAAAATACTTTTCCCAAACCATGTGTTTTGCAGCATTGTAACTGGTGAGTACTTTCATAAAAATGAAATGAATGCAAGCAAGAGGAACCATAATAGTTGTAAGTGCTAGCCAGCATGGTTAGAGTTGAGAGTTTAGCGCATGTAATTGTATCTTCCAACAATTTTGAAGTCAATTTTTTTGGGTCTCTCAGTTACTGTAATTACCATTATGTTTTACTATTTTGAAGAAGAAAAAAAAACTATTACCAATTCTTCTTCTCCATATAAACAACAACCAAGAGTCGTAACAAAATAATACCAAAATAGTATCCTACCAAGAGTTTACCTCATCTAATACAAAATCTTCTTAACAGAAGGTCAACGTGTAATAAATTTTAAAAGAGAGTCCTACCAATACACACACACACACGTATATATATATATATAAATCTGGAAAAAAAAGGTTTCTTCACTCACATATTTGTTCCTTCTAATTTTTAAGCTGGTTTTTTTTAAATAAAAAAAAAAAAAGCATTCTTAACTATTTAATGGATCAAACAGTTTCTTTGTATTTTTATTCTTCTTTGGAGAAGATGTACTTTTTTTTATTAGGTCCTGAATATTCTTTCCTTTTTATAATATTAAAATTAATAAATAAATAAAAATCCTATTTCTAGCCAAGAAAATATTTAACAGAGTAAATGTTAGGTTTTTAGAAAGAGAAGAAATGTTACTAATAGATATTTTTTCTTTAAAATAGTACAAGGAAATAATGGTAATAATTGTAAATGAGAGACAAAAAAAAAAAAAAAATGCAAGTTGTTAGAGAGGAAAAAATCATTACACTGTCAACGGACAGTTTAACCGAAGCCTGTCTCTCAACCCAATAGGACTGCATTGGGTTTCAAGTCAGTCTGATTCATCGAAAATTTGTTGGGCTTCCTAAACCTTCTGGAATATATAGTGATCCGTGGGCTGCCAATGGGCTTGGGTTTGTGACATTTGAAATTGGCTTTTGCCAGGCCGAATGGTAATACAACTAACTGATATAAAAAGGAAGTTCATATATGGGCGCCCATTACAGACTGGCTCAATGGGTTTATATCCCATCCTGGGTTTTTTATTTAATTTTTTTTTTTAATAAAGAAATTATCCTCACAAATAACACACACTCCACTTGAACGTCGCAACTATTACAACCTTTGTTTTCCTAAACTTAGCCATGCCTAGTGATAGGTAAATCAAGCATATTGTTCCATTGTGACCTTCAAATTGCGAATTTAAATCAAATAAATAACATCTTTTAAATAATTTCATATCACGAATTTGAATCAAATAAACAACGTCTTTGAAATAGTCTGAGTGCATTCAATAATTTCAATTCTGACAACAAATTTGTGTATTGGGCTAATTCTTTTATTATTTCATTTTTAGTGTTTAAATGAGACCATGCACTAATTCATATTGTAACTAATGTCACTTTTGGTATCCTGAAATGGGATTGGATATATATTGATTATAGTTCTCTATTTGTTTTATTTCTCTAATAAGTTGAAATAATTAAAGTGAGAATGTTCTCCTCTAACATAGACATTTTCTTTTTTTTGGGTAAAGTCTAAGAAAGACATTTTCATTAAAGTTAAAAATACCCATTCATTTTCATCTCGTGAACAAACATTCCTTATCTTAAAATAAGTTAGAGAATACAAACTTAGACCCCAATCAAAAGAAATGTCTCATCAAATTTTTCATCACAAAACACCCATTGAGAATGGTTATCACTCCTCCAGAGGCAATCAGAGCCTAATTCTATAGTTTTTTTAACACAACCCAACAACATAGAACGATAAAACTTTAATTTGAGTCACTATCATATGCGAGTTGTTTATTCATTGACTTAATAATGTGCCGATATAGTCTTGATATTATAGTTGAGGGACAAAGTCATATTGAAAAAAGTAATTATGGCAAACTTACCAAAATTAATGGTCCGTATGGTTCAATTTTTGAAAACAATTCTTAATAATATAAAAAAATAGAAAATTATTTTTAGATAATTATAAAAACACTGTTATCTGAAAATATACTTTTTTAATTGAATTGTCATAAAATTGTCACTAAAAAAAATTATTCTCTTTTATGATTTTTTGTACTACAGAAATAAAAGTTGTTACCACCAAACTAAACCAAATAAGTCCTAAAGAATTTGTTATCAGAAAAATAAGCCAAATAAGCTCTAAATAAATTTGAGTTGTTGTTTATTCATAAAATGCAATGTACACAGACAAATACGAGGTCAATTCAGTTTTTTGCATGTACTTGGACAATTATTTTTAAAATTAGAGTCTCTTTTGGATTGAAAAATCTCATCACTTAACTTGAGTTGCGAAACAACTCAACTCAAGTCGACTTAAATTATTATATATATTTATAATTTTACTTAAGAGATGATGGTTTTATCAATTAAATTAGAAGGTGATGTTAATCAAAGAGGACTCAATTGAGAATGTAAAGTAACAATCAAGCGAAGCGCAACAGGATCGTTCAAATAACAATTGCCCTAAATAGATTTAGAGGGGGTGAATAGGTTTACAGAGAAAACTTATCGAATTTTAAAATCTAAACAATACTTAATTCAATTTATACTTTCTGATACCAATTGATGGATTTTATTTGCTTCTATTACCAATTTTATGGTATTGCTTTGATATCAAATTGTATAAACAAATAAACTAAAATATGTAATCAATTAAATCGGTTAACTAATTAAACATACCCTTATGTGGATTGATATTGATCCAACGTGTTTGTGTTTAACTAAAATTCACGTTCCACAATAGCACGGATCACCATAGTAAAGGCTATGCAAATGGGTTATTGTTTTCTAGGATTGCGATTATTAAACAATTTCAAGTGCTAATTTATAAAATCAACTCAATTTTAATTCAAAATAAACAAGTTGTTGATTATAACTAGGAATTGAATAAACTAAGTGACAATTGAACTAAAGTAGAGATAGATCGATGGATGAAAGAATCTAGAAAAAATACTTCATCGCTGTTGTTGTTTTAAAAATGTAAAATTCGCAAGTGTACGAATTTACTGAAGTATAGATCGGTAAGAACGAGACCAAACCCAATGAAATGCTTTTAGAAGAAAAAATAACGCAAATTCAAATTAATTTAAAAATAATCTAGTTGAACAAAGTTGGTTGATTTAAGAGATTAAACTAACATGCAAATAAAATAACACAATTGAAATTAATTAGAGAAAATTACTAAGGTGTCATATTTCAGCACCATTAAGTTCATAAAGTTTATAATATTCATTTATTAATTTTCAAATTTAGAGTAGCAATCAAGAAATCAATTTATTGCTTACTCAATATTTAACAATAATGTACTATAAAAATATATTAAAAGGTAGATTTTTCGTTATTTAAATAATGTAAATATGTATCCAATTTAATGAAAGACATAAGATCAAATATTTTTACTTTTAAGAAATACAAACACAAGCTTGGATTAATTATAATTGTTTCTAACTACCACATATACATGATATAAATGGTGAAAAAACTATAAAATAATTAATCACAAAAAGAAAAATCATAAGCATTTAAATCATACACATGAGAATCAATTAATAAACAAAATAATTTCACTTCATTAATGGAGGTTTCTTCCTTAACCTTAATTGAGGAGTTTAGTTACACATGGTATAAGAAGATAATAGAAATATAAAATACATAATGAATAACATAAATAAAATCCGGATTGTTTTTGTTTTCTCTGCCTTGGCTTCCACTCGTTTTCTCCTCGTGTCTTCTACTTATCTCTTTTTCTTATATATAAAGGTCATCTAGGATGTTCTCTAAGTGAAATAAAATAAGAAAGTGCTGAGAAGAAAATCTGTAATATTTTCTCTGACTTGTAATCCAAGTTTGACCTTAATAAGTGTGATTCACAAAATTTTGTGAAATACAGATATTTTGGGCTTAAAGTTAGTTTTTCACAACCATTGAGTCTGCTCAATTCCAATATTTGAGTCGAGATATATAGTTAAATTACCATAACTGGTGTAATATTCACTCATAATATTGTGATTATTTTGACATGTGATTTTCACCTCCAAATGTTAGAATTAGGGCTTCTTCGTGAAATACAGATTCGTTCCCCTATGAATAAGCTTTCTAAAAACTCTAGGTTTGCATTAATCCGATATTCAAACTAAAAGTTATAACCCAAATTGTAAGGTTGCACAGAGAAGTCATGGGCTTTATATTTTTTGAATTTGGGTCTTTTCTACAAACATCACTATAAACCTAAAAATATACAAAAACACATTTATTAAATAAAATAATTTAAAATAAATTACTAATAAATATAATTTAGGAGGTTTATTGTGTAAAAATTATGATCAATTGCTAACTCCTACTTTTGGACAATTATGTTAACATTGGGAGAAAAATGCATATGTGTGCTATAAGAGTGTTGTTACATGAAGTGTCTACCTAACTAATTCTAAACTAATTTATACTAACTGTAGCAAATTCCATCTTCTCTTAGCATGAATTATAAAGTTCTAATTGCAATTGTCAAATTAAACCCTAATTTCATGATTTCCCCCAATTGGACTACAAAAACAATGTGAGAATTGAAATCAATCACACCATACATTCATCTATAAGATCAACACACATTGTGATTGAATTATATCAATTAATACATAATTTAAAGAACATATTCAAATTGAAGATATAATTATGCAATAATTGTATACAATACCAATTTCTCCCAAATTCATTATAATGAATCCAAAATATGAGAGATAGGGTTACATAATTCCCTGGATGAGTGGTTTAGGCTTCCATAAATGATGTAGACTCCATTTTCAAGGTAGATCTAACATCAACCATGGCCATTTAAGCTCCAAAATAGCTCCCAAAAAGACCCACAAGTGAAAGTAGGGATGACAATGGGGCTGATATTAGGCGGGAGTGCCATTTTCCATCCCTGTCCCCGTTTAGAAAAGCTACCCCCATCCCCACCCCACCCCATTTAATAAATGGGGTGGGGTGAGGCAGGGCGAGGTGGGGGGGAGACATAAACGGGGTGAGACGGGGGGTTTTTTGTTATTTTTTAAAAAACTTTTTTTTAGGGAATTGATTTTGTAATTATACTATTTTTAGTATTTACACTCTTATGTGATAAGATCCTTGATAATTTACATGTGCACTACCAATAAGATTTGAACTACCAATAAGATTTGAACTACTAAATCTTATTATATATAATTATATAAAAGTTATGTGTATTATATATATAAGGGTAATATAGTAAATATAAAATATAAACTTGGCGGGGCGAGAGTACCTATCCCCATCCCGTAACTTTGTGGTTTTTTTCCTCTCACCCCATAATCGCCCCAAAATCATTTAGCATCTTCCATAACCGGTGTAAACAGAGCGGGGCGTTTCCCCACCGAGGTAGATTAAATTGTCATCCCTAAATGAGAGATAGCTACAATGAAGAGAGAGAGCATATTTATAGGGATTCTCGAAGATTCGGGCGACTTGTCACCCATCCCTAATGCAAGGGTCCATTTTAGACTATTGTGACCCCTTTTTTGTACCTTTTGGACCCCTTTGGACCTTTTGAACCTTTTTTGGACCTTGTCTTCTTTGGACCTTCAAATTGGCTTGCTTAATGAATAGAACCCAACTCTCTTCAATATACTTCTTCAATCAAACTCTAATCTTGTAAAATATTCAATGCTCATTAGATATCTATTGATTGGACGTGTTTTTATCATCATACCAATCAAACATGTTTGTAATCAAATTATAAAGTACTTTAAAATGCAGTAAATATAAAAAGTAAAGTAGAGACTTTGCACACCATATTTTTACGTGAAAAAATTCGCCCCAACAACAAGTGAAAAAAAACAAGAGACTTGGTCTAGCAAAATAATTCACTATGAAGATAGAGATATATAACATAAGTCCGCACAATCCTTCGCCAGTGATTCAATACACTCGAATCCTTGGTTGATCTCTAGACAAAAAATACACCAAATCTTAGAGTCCTTCTGGCCTATCCATGACGTTTAGTACACTTGAACACATTACTTCCCCTTGGATTTATCTTCCAACACCAATCGTCCACTTATTTGAGTATTTTTAGTGATTACTTGAACACAAGTATTGATGCTAACGTTGTATAGCACAACACTGCATCAATAGTATTAACACTCAAAAAGACATCGTATTCACCATATCTAATGCAAGATAATGGGAATGATGCTAAATAATAGATATGAACATATCTATATGTATGTACTATTTAATCTCACAAGATGAACTCATGCACAAAACTCTTGCAGATAAAGAAATAAATAAAACACTCTCACTTAACTATGTGAATGCATATACAAGATAATATATGAATGCATAAGGCATAACACTATAGGGCAAACTGGTATTTTTAGTATTTTAGGTTTTATTTAAATACTAATATTTATAGAGAAATAACTTGGTCCCCAAGTCTACAGACTTCTAGGCTAAGAAAACTCAATTTAGGAAAGAAGTCTTGAGCGTAAAATAACCTGAGATCGATACATGTAGTGCTTCAATCAATCGTGAAGGAGGACACTTTGATCGAACCCCACTGGAGTTGTTGCGATAGATATTACTATGACTTCGATTGTTAAATCTGTTATGCAATGAAAGTTTTAGAAAAAATTATTTTCCTAATGCACAAATAATATTTTAGTTTTAAGAAACTTAAACTTGACAAAATAAACATAGATGCATGCATGACAATTTTGTTCTTAATGCATAAGCAATTATCTAATAAGATACAACTCTATAATATAAACCTAATCACAATAGGAATTTGAGCCAACGTAAATCTTCCCCCTGGCAAAATTTTTGACAAATCTTCAATACATGAGACTCTCGTCTGAAATCCACAAACGATCTATCAGCCTTTCAAACTCCAGTTACATAACTCGAACCACGTATGAAAAAAGTCAATTGATGATTGACAGGATATAGAGTCAAGGTGTGTTAGCACCATTCGACTCTTTATTGGGGATGTTCTCATAATTTACAAAGGTGACACTTTTACTCAACATGAGTAGTTTTTAGATTCACCCAAGTTGTGGTTTAATCTAATTTTTTTGAGCCGGTTAGACTCCATAGACTGCAAATGTTCCATTGCAGGGGGAGTCATGAAGATCACAAAGGGCTACATGGTATTAATGCGAGGATAATAGAGTGGAGGTTTGTATCGTCTGGTGGGGAGTGCCAATAGCACTCAAACTTTGATTGTGGATAAAAAATGAGGTGTATATGATAACAAGATCTTGAGACGTATTTCATTTGATTTATCGAAGACACAAGTTGCACATTTCCAGACAGACACTAGTGAGATGGAAGTTTCTGCTTGGAGAAGGGTTGCATCGCAGCCCCCTCCCAAAGTCACTTGATAGTGTTGACTTTATACAACTGCATGAATACATTGGTCGTGTGGATCAAGAAGAGTATTGTTTCGTACTTGATTCAGGTTATGTAGCTAGAGTTTAAAAGGTCGATGAATCGTCTGTGGATTGGCAGACGGGAGTCTCGTGCATTGAAGACTTATCAAAATTTTTGCCAAGGGGGAGATTTGTTAGGTTGGCTCAAATTTCTATTGTAATTAAGTTTCTATTATAAAGTTATATTTTATTAGGTAATTCTTTAGAGCCCAACACTTGTCTAACAAGTACTTTTCTTTCTTGAGATTAAGACTTATCTACTAAGAAATTACCTAATAAGATATAACTCTACTATATAAACCTAATTACTATAGGAATTTGGGCCAACCTAACAAATCTCCCCCTTAGCAAAATTTTTAACAAGTTTTCAATACACGAGACTCCCATCTGTAAATCCACAAATGATTCATTGGCCTTTCAAACTCTAGCTACATAACCCGAATCAAGTATGAAACAACACTCCCCTCGATCTACACAACCAATGTATTCATGCAACACTATCAAGTCAACATTATCAAGTGACTTTGGAAAAGGGGCTTTGATGTAACCCTTTTCCAAGATCTTGTTACCATGTGCACCACGTTTCCTATCCACAATCAAAGTTTGAGTGACATTTGCACTCCCCACCAAACGATATAAACCTCCATTTTGTTCTCCTCGCATTAATACCATGCAACCCTTGGTGATCTTCATGACTTCCCCTACAATGGAGCATTTGTAGCCCATGAAGTCCAACCGGCTCAAGAATATTAGATTACATCGCAACTTGGGTGAATCTAAAAACCACTTGTGTTAAATAAGAGTGTCACCTTTGTAAATTGTGAGAACGTCCCCAATATATAGTTGAATAGTGCTAACACACCTTGTGTGAACCTTGTATTGTGCAGCAATATTACCGGCCATGATTGTCACAGGTACTTAAGATGGACAACACCTGTGTTATGAAGAAACAATCTAAACAAGATTTTTATCAAACACCTTGTGTGAACCTTGAAGCTCTAATACCAATTTGTTGAGAAATAAACCTTCAATCACGTACTACCAAATATTATAATGTGATGATAAGTAAACAAGTACGAAGAAATTTGCAATAACACACCGAGAATTATACGTAGTTCGGCTAAACGAACCTATGTCCACAGAGAGCCCAATTTCACTATATAGATTATAACATTACAAGTTGAAGAATTGTATCAAAAGTACACTTAGCTCTCAACCCTTAACCTTTTTACATCCAATCTCACTCAAAATGAAATCACAAATTCTAAACAATAATTCTCTCTCTCTAAGTGTCCTCTCAATAGCAATGAGAGTATTTTCTCTATGCAAGAGTTGCCCTCTCAAAACAATTAGAGTAACCTCTCAAATACAAGTAAAGTATTGCCTCTTTTCTTCTCACTCCTCTTAACCTATAACATAGGTAACTATTTATAGAGCCTAAAACTCAATTCCTTGGTAGACAAGAATTACAATTTTTTAGAGCCCAATACTTGCCTAACAAGTACTTTATTTCCTTGAGACTAAGACTTGCTTACTAAGAAATTACCTAATCAGATACAACTCTATAATAGAAATCTAATCACAATAGGAATTTGAGTCACCTAACATAAATATATACGATAAAGTTTTAGAAACTTAATATATATATAGGAGAAAACTAACCTCCCCCATTTCATGGAGAGGATAAGCTTTGTCCTCGTTTTTTGTCTTAAATGTCCTCAAAATTGACAAAAATATGTGTAATAAAAAATGAAGGCATTAATGTAATATTACAAAATTTTCAAAAGAGAAATTTCATAATTTTTTGAAATAATGGTAGTTCCTATTTGAACATTTTATTCTTAAGCGAAGAAGATGTTAGTGTTACTTGCCGAAAGAATACTTGTCACGTCAGAAACCATGGATGATAATAGATGCTTCATAAAAAATAATAGGTTATGCGGACAAAGAAATGTTTGGCTGAAAAAATTTGACAACGTGGCAGAGGAATGCATAGGCGAAAATAATGAGCGACGACAATAGAGGAATAATTGACCCGAAACAATGGGCATTGGGCAACATAGACGAGGAATTCTTGGTTGGAGAAATTGGAGGACGTCGGTAATATATGTTTGGTCGGAAACATTTAGGATGCCAAAAATGTGTTTCCAGAATGCCTTAAATGGATAGTAGCGTTACAAGATCGTTCTCATCGGCGGCGGTGGTGATAACATTCTCGACGGCGACAACAATGAATGTTTGGTCAGTAGTGGTATTTGAGAAGGTATATATGTGAGATAGAAAAGTTGCAGATGACGGTGTTTTGAAATTACATAAATGCCTACTATTTTTATGAAGTGACAAATTATAATATAGGTGTTTCGCGGTTCAACAAAATGTGGAGACAATGTTTATCCTCCCCATTTTCTTGGGGAGGTTAGCTTTCTATATATATATGTGTGTGTGTGTTAACACACACACATGTAAGTAAGTTATAGATATGTGTATATATGTGTGTGTGTGTGTGTGTATGCATGAACTTAGACAATGATAGATGATATAAGAGAGTATTTTTTCACTCATTAGAAAAATAAAATTTACAATTCATTGAGTAAGTTATGTTCTACGAAATTTACTAACCTAGTAGTAACATACTAATAATTTTAACAATTTATCCTTTAGTTTTAATAACTTATATGTTATACATCTGTGATAAAGTTTTTTTGATTTATTTTTGTTAAATCTTCTATATTATTTTTTTTTAAAAGTCTGCTTACAATGTTTATATATTTAATTATAGGGTAAATATCATTTATACCCCTAAGTTTAGGCAATATCCCGACTAGACCCCCTCTGGTTTCAATAATCCCAACTACACCCAAGTAACTAACTTTCGTCAGTTTGACTAATAGTTTTGAGGGAATTTACGAATTTAGCTTTGATTAATATATTTAATCTAATTTGGTGATGCTAAAAGACCGAATTGCCTTTTCTCTCTCTCCCTTGCTTTCCCTTTCGTTTCTTTTTCTTTATCTCTCTCCATTACTAAAGCACACCACCAAGCTCAACCGGCCACCATCACATGCCGGAGCATCATCGCCAAAAAAATGGAAGATGCCAGAATATAGTGCTAGTGGAAACCCATCACTGAAATGGGTCTTCTCATCTTCATGGGAATTTGCACCTTATTTTCTTTCTTTTCTTTTTCTTTTCTATTTTTTTTGGAAAAATTACACTAACCTCCCCATTAAATAGGCGAAGTAACATATACCTCCCCTGTAGTTTAAGAAATAACATTAACCTCCCCTATCAGTGTACCTTTTGTAACACTGACCTCCCCTGTCAGTGTTACAGGTACAAAAATTATTGATGTCACAGTATATTTGAGATGAAAATTCTAAAATGCCCCTAAAATGTATGAAAGGACTGAAATACCCTCATTTAACATATTATTTTGTGACAATTTTGCCCTCACTATTCATCATCTCCTTTCCTAAATTAAACCTTTTTTTTTCTTTTTCTCTCTCTCTAATGTCTCACACCTGTCTCACTCTATCTTCATCCACACCTTTATTTCTTCTACACCATCTCCACCATTTGCAACAACCACCCATGCCCAACCAATTCCACCGTGAACCACCATAGCCACGGTTTCACACCACAAATCAACCTTCACCACCAGCACCAACACTTTCGGCCACAACTGCAGGCACAACCCACTTCTCTTTTTTTTTTCTCTCTCCTCTCTCACCGTCTCTTTCTCTCCCTCAACTTTCCTACCTCACTCTTGGCTTTCTCACCATAAATCAACCTTCACTACTAGCACCACCACTTTTGGCCACAATTGCCGGCACAACCCATTTTTTTTCTCTCTGCTCTCACCGTATCTCTCTCCCCCTCACCTTTCCCACCTCACTCTTGAAGGTCGAGATCAATAACTCCATCATATGTGATTACCTCGCCGATTTAGCTGTCTTATTTGCTTCAATTTCTTGTCGGTGCCAGAGTGAGGTGGATTGGGAAAAGACCATATGTGAATAACCAGAGAAAAGAGAGGTGGATTGGAGAGAGAATTTTTGGGGCAATAGGTGTATCATATATACACATACATACAGGTACATACACATGTATATATCTATATGTACAGTGTTGCCATTTCTCAATCTCCATCTCTCTATATACAATATATATATATATATATATATATATATAAGATGGGTCTATTTACATCCCAATGTTTAATCCTCTCTATATACACACATAGCATAATATTCATCTCCATCTCTATTAATTTATAAACAGGTCCATTGTTTAATGCCCTATGTGTATACACACACACAACATAATCTCCATCTTCCTCTCTGTACATATATAACAGACCCATCGTTTAATCCCCTGTATATATATACACACAAAACATAATCTCCATGTCCCTCTTTATACAATATATATACAACATACAAACGAAAAGATAGGTCTATTCACAGGGATGTAAGAAATAGAAGATAAGAAAAGAGATAATTGGAAAAAGTGAGGGAGAGAGAAAAAAAAAAAGAAGTGGGTTAAAGTGAAAGGGCATATTGGACTTTTTACATTATCAGATTTGTTCAAATAAAATATAGTAAAAAGTACATGGGTATAATTGTTTTTTCACCAATTTAGTTAACCGACAATACTGACAGGAGAAGTCAGTGTTATTTATAAAACTACAAGGGGTATTTGTTATTTTGCCTTTTTACAGGGGAGGTTAGTGTAATTTTTCATTCTTTTTTTTTTTAGAATTCTTCTCTTGGCTGGTCACTCTCTTCTTCCTTCTTTCTTGGCTGCCACTATGGGTGGTGGTGATGATGGTTATATGGTGGTGTGCAAATACGGTAAGATAAAGACATGGGTCTTCAGTGGTTGCAGGTGGAGCATTTGACAATGATGTCAATACCATCACCACTGCATTTGATGAGACACAACCGCCAAAGATTCACCATTGAAGCACAACTGAAGCGTCGCCAACCATCCGGGGCCTTCGTCTCCATCAAACCACTTTTCGAATCTCCAAAGCAACAACCACCATAGCCCCATGGTTGTTCCTTCTCCGATACACAACCTTTATCGAGCTCCACTACCATGCAACGCCATTGATCTCCAATGAAGACCCATCAACCGAAGACCCACATCTCTATAGCCATTGCCGAACCGAAATCTCCTCAATCACGAAGAGTCTCACTGAGTCACTGCCAGACCCATTTTATTGTCGAGCATTCTGTCACCATCTCATCAACCCATGCATGAAGCCACTGTTGAAACCATATTTGTGATGTGGCAGTGGAGACGCAACTTGCATGGTGGCGTTAAGCCTCGGATGGTGGGTCTTCGACTAAAATGGTGGTGGCAACAATGGTTGGAGCTCGATTTAGAGAAGATGGTTCCATGGAGTGCATAGGTTGAGCTTAAAGATGGTCAGCAGTGAGCTTCACTGGAGATGGTGGAGCATGACAGTGGTTGTTAGTGTTCGGTGAGGTGGATTTTTGGTGGTGATGCGGTCCAGTGAAGGAGAAGTTGAGACTTGGCCATGGTGATCGATTTTAAGCTTCGACTATGGTGGATATGGGTGTGCTCGATGATGATGGAGGTTGAACAGTGAAGTTATAATTATATATGTAAATATATATATATATATATATATATATAATATAATAATATATAACATATAGTATATAGATATTATACCATAGAAAGAGAAAGAGAGAGTGTGTAGTGTTTGTGTATAATGAAAGTGTTGTGGACATTTATGTACGTTTGTTTTATAAGTTAAAGGTACTTTCGTAATTGAGCATTGCTGAATGAGATTAAAGATGTCATTTTATGCACGAGAAGAGCATAATAGACCATTCATACACTTTTCTAGAGATGACTTCAATAGATTCTGTTTGTTGTTGATGTCACATTAATAGAGTGGACAAATTGATGCATAAATTCAAAATTAAAGGGATGTAATTGAAATTAGAGAGAATCTAGTCAAAATAGTACTTAAACGGAAGGAGTTTAAGTGATATTTATAATTAATTATATTATCCTCACACCAGATAACTCAATATTAACCTGGCCTTTTTAACCGGAGCACGTGATTAGATTAAAAGTTAAATTGGACTGAGTTTGGGATTTCAACCCACTCAAGTTACTTTATTAAAGTCTTTGGTCATAGAAAAAGGCGACATTTCCATACGTTTCTTTACTCGGCTTCTTCTCTCCTCTCCACTCTCAGGCAGGAAAGGAAAACAAAAAGAGAGCGATAGAGAAGCACTAGAAAAGACTCCACTTTCACACATCAATTCGCTTTTTTCACTCTCCTCTGATCCAAACAAACTCTTTCTTCAATTCAGTTTCTCGCCACAAAACCACTTTTCCACGGAAGCCAATTCCCTCGTTTCTAGGGCCAAAAAAGCTTCCGATTAAAGAAAACCTCTAGCGAACATTCAATTACTTCGATCGATTGTTGGAATCGGATTCACGGAGTGTCTTTTGAGTTGCATTCGTGTTCGTTTGACAAATTAGGGTGAGTTTGTGGTCGAAGAATGTTTTTCTCCGGCGATTCATCGACTCGGAAACGAGTCGATTTAGGAGGCCGTAGTTCGAAAGAAAGAGACAGACAGAAGCTTCTAGAGCAGACGAGGTTAGAAAGGAATCGCCGATTGTGGTTGCGACAACAGAATTCTGCCGCGATCAAAATTCAGGTTATATACACAAATATAAATCGTATGATGTTTATTTTTGCTTGATTTTAATAATCCATTTTTAGTAAATGCGTATATGGAATCTGCATTTGGTGGTTTCGTGAGAAGACGGATATCAGATTCACTTGGGTGATTTTTTTTTTCATTTTTACGCAATTGAAATCAGTACTTGCTGCATTCGATGCCCAACTTTTGACAAATTAAGGATTTTCTTATTTTCAAGCATAATTCCAAGTTTCACTTACATAATAAAAAAAAGCATAATTCCAAGTTCAAATTTTGGTAATTACCGAAAAAAAAAGTTCCAATTTTGGGGCAAATGATGTTAACGGTTACCGTTTGAGGTGCATAGTTGCAGACAGAGCGATAAGAATCGCATGCATGGCTGTTTTGCCCTTGTTTGCTAATTGGTCGGTTGTCTTTTGCCCTTCAGCAAGTGTGGAAATGGTTGTACTGCTTCTTTTATGAGATGTATTATTGTAGCGTTTTACTGTTACAGTGCACAATCGGATGAATGGAATAGATTGCCATTTGGCTCCTCCATTGAACAATTAGAGTGTGCTTGAATCAGTGTTCTCCTGACTACATGTGAATGGGATTCACCTGTTTATTCCGGGATATTGACATCCTTATATACATAGAAAGTAGTATTTTGATGGATACTTTTTTAGATTCCTGATGTCTTTGTAAAGACATCCATTTGTGCACACTATTGTCCCTTGGCGCACACATTCATAAATCCAGCTTGCTAGGTTTGACTTTTATAGACAAATTTTAAGAACTAGGGAAATGGTTTCTCCAGATGTTTTGCAATGATCAGCTTCCTATACAATGTATGGAATTTTGTGAAATTTCATTAAACAGAGAGTTGATTTTAACTGGATGTAGCCAGAGCTGGGCCCACTTAAGAAAATGATCTTCAGTGAGATGTCCAGTAAGAAGAAAATGTAATTATTTTGAGCGAATCAGATGATTTATCTCGGTTTGTGTCATAACTAAAAGTGCTGAAAACACTGCCTGATGCCTGGGTGTTGGCAAATATATATATTTTTTCTTTTCTGATAAGTAGATTTAACATAAACAAAAGTTGAAAAAACTAAAAATTGTAAGACATTAATAACACTACAGAGCCAATGAACAAATATTTTTATAAACAAAAGTTGAAAAAACTAAAATTTGTAAGACATTAATAACACTACAGAGCCAATGAACAAATATTTTTATTTTTATTTTTTGTCATGAATCTTTATCTGATGTATGTGTAACAACTTAATGAAATTCTTAAAATATACTTTTGCAACATTAAATGATCACAATTTAGCTATTGTGTGTGAAATTACGAATAAAAGTACATGAAGAACGCGTTGGTTGATTGAAACCAAAAAATGCTCCGTGACATGTCCATTATGGGGAAATGTATTTAATTTAAGTGAATCGCTTCATCTTGCCACGTGTCATATGTAAAAGCGTTGAACATGCCACATGATGTTTGGGTACTGACAAATACTAAAAAATTAACACAAATAAAAAGGCTGGACTCATGTTTCCTGGAGCACAGATTGTTTCGGTAGGTGGAATGGGAATAGAAAATGGTACTTCACATGCTAAAAGATGTGGTAATGTTGGTTTAGGCTTTAAGGATCACAGCTGAAATGCGCTAAGGAATTTCATACATGAGAGCAGTTCTTTTATTAACATGTATTGATTGAATAAAATTTAATGTTGTTAAAATCCACATCTTCTCTATTGTCTGTCAGAAATTTGTTATATTGGGATTGATTATGCAAAACTATACTACTTATGCTTCATTTGTTTTGACATAAAATAATTTCTGAAAAATAATTTCATTTTTAAGTTTTGGTTGATTGTAAAATGTTTTATACAAGCTTTGTGTAAAGCGAAAATAGCTTGCACTACCTAAAAATAAAATAAAGTTCATGGTAAAATAACTTATCAATTGTTGTATTATGGCTCTTTCCTTAAAAATATTCTTTACAAACAGCAAACACAATTTTATTAAATTTCAACGAATTTTTATGTTACCTTATAAAGTAGAAACCTGATTAAAGAATTGAGGAAATAAATATTTGGATAATTAGGTATACTGTTCTGCAATGGGAGTGTACCATGTTATGTGATGGGATTTCAAATTGGAAATTTCTAAGGGGTGTGCTGTTTTCTAGTAATCATGAACTTGATAATAGAGAAAAGAAAAAAAAAAACTAAACCCAGCAAGACATTGTGAAAACTATAGAAAGGGAATTAACAAGAAGTCTAGTGTTTTTGCTGATGAAAGTTTATACAATACTAGTATAATGACTTTATGGAAAGGTAAAATATATGAGAGTCACATTAAATGATCCCGACTGGCGTTCGGGTGGTCTAATGACGCACAATTTTGAATGAAATTAGTTTTAAACAAATTTAAGATTTTTATTGTAAAAGATCCTAATAAATAAACAAATACTTAGCAATTACCAACATAATTTATTACTTTTGTACTTAGCAATCTACAAATTACGATTGATAATTTATATTTTTAGCTAAATACGATGGGATGGGGTTTTACTTACCTATCCCAATCTGTATCTACCCTGACTAGCACACATCAAAGACTGTCTGAGTAGGGGTAAGCTGGGTTGGGATGTGTACCTTGTGAAATACAGGATTGTGACCCGAAGCTCTGATAAAGAGTTAGCGCAAAACCCATAGGAGATCTAGAGTGGCTTTAATAGATCTTATTTGATTTTACCAACAATGACTGATTTTTAAGTCTAACAGTTATATTTATAACAAACAATATAAGTTATTTAAATATAGAGAGAAAAAATAAATAAATTAAACAATCTCACACAAAACTCCAATGGAGAAAAATTGCGAGACCTAATTCAGACAGATCAAAAATCACTATGCGAGAAAGACGTTACAAATAAGTTACCAAATTCCACCATAGAATCTCCTTGCTCCTCCTGAACTCAGACTTGTTCCTCAAGTAATTTGCTTTTGATCTCCAATGATTAGTAACGATCTCTTGTTATGTAGCAAGAATTTGGTGTTGATGACGATATAAGCTCCTCAAGTTGATGATCAACACTTTGAATAATAACTCATCATCTTTTGTAAGATGCTAGAAAAAAGAAAAATATGCTCTCTAAAACATATGATCTCTCTCCTAGTTTTTTGTTTTATGTGATTTATTAAAATACACAATATCTATATACTCAATTCTTGTCTTTGCTTGTCTTACTGATATCATAAATATATGTTAGCATTTATGGTGGAGTGTACACTGGATGAAAATTTTTACCTTTTTCTTTTCTGAATATGTAATTGGCATGGTCTGTTTTAGGCCTCCTTAAAATTTATAATTTTTATATAATTGTTATAGCTAAAATAACATCAGTTCCATTTGTTTGAATATGAAACTTGCACTGCAAAGACTAAGGGGCAATTCATGCTCTTGTTCTTATAGTAGGGTTGGGCTTGGCTGGGGAAATGCCAATCAGACGTTAGGGCCGGAGGGGGGGGGGGGGTTGAATTGGGGCCTTGAGCAATCTGATTTAGCCCGAACACGGTTGAACTTATGCAATGAAGTATAATATTGTTTATATATTGGTTAGAACTTTGTATAGGTTTAAATGACAACCACAATTTGTTTCCATGTGACATTATAACAATTAGGTAAGATTCTAAGAAAGCTGTGTCTCGTGCCCATTATTTCTAACGTTCTTCACGTAATTTTTTCAATGATAGTTTTTGCATACATGCAATTACTTTATTTTTCTGTCCTTTGGTACCCTGATTTGTAAAAATTGATTAGATATGATTACACCAGGGTGTCACCCACCCATTTTGAATCGAGATTAATATTTGCTGATGTGTGCTTCACCAAGAATAATTTTTGGCTATTATTATAAAGGAATGAGGCTCAAAGAATATGAATGCAAACTATTAGTGTGCAGTACTCCATTTTTATACTAATTTCAAGTGTAGACAGCTATATGTTTGGTTGTGGGGCACTGTACTTCAGAATAGCATTTTTAGAAACTTATTCATGTATTTATTGTGAATTTTTGGAGTTTGACTAATTACTAGTTACAGAAATGCTTCAGAGGAAGGAAGGTCGTGAAGGCTGAGCGATCTAAGGTGCGAGAGCAGTTCTTTATGATGTACGGGAGGCACTGCCAAAATGTTAACAGGTAGAATTGTTGGAACAGGTGGCCATCACTCTACTTTTTCTTTTCTTTCCTCTACAGTTTTGGTTTCTCCTGATCTCCATGTAATCTATAATGCTGTGCTTCTTGTGAAGTCATTCATCATTATCATCCTTGATGCAGTTGATCTTATAATTTTGTTCACTATCTCTGTAAATTCAGGCATTGTTTTGGGACGGATTCGGATTTTCTCCGCCAATTTCTGTTCTTCTTTAATGCGAAAAATGTTGCTGATTTTTCTGCTCTCGTGGAGATATGCCGGTTACTTCAACAGTTTGTTCGAGATAGTGGTGTGTTCCATCACTGTTCCTTCTTCATGAAATCTTCTTTCAATGTCATATAGAATGTATATTATATATAATAACCCTTATATGGAACTGGGAATACCTTTGGCATGCCTACATTGTTAACCTTTAATCTTGTTTTATAATTTATATTTGTACATTTGTACTTCTAACTTAAATTTTCTCATAGATAGGAACTCTCTCTCTCTCTTTCACACACACATCCTCATCTGCCTAAATATTATAAATATCATTTGTATGCGTCCTAGCATTTTCTGTTCTTTGTCAGTAACTTTATTTGGAAATGATGAAATGAAATTTAGAGGCAAAAATTTCCTGAAGCTGTATCAAATTGTTACCTCCCTAATATATTCAGAAATACTTAAAAATAATTCTAAGCTTTATAGTTAATCAAGGTTCAGGCTTTTGGGTTACTACTCATGCTTTTTTCTTCAGACAATTGTTGTGGTGCTCTGTGATAGTGATATGGCATAGTTTTAAAATAAAATGACTTATTGCTTCCATTTGCGAAACAATTAATCTCATGTTCATTGATACTTTATCCAAGGACAAAGTATGTGCTGAAACCATTTTTTAATATTCTTTGCGAAAATAGGCATCTCTACTTCAAAGTTCTACTTTTTCATTGTGTGTGTGTGTACATTTTTCACTTTCTCTTCATCTATCACTGAATTATTTACGTTGTCAAGTGGTTGTGCATGACTTATTTTGCAGTTTTAGAAACTTGTTTACTAGCATTAACAATATCTATATGCAACAGGTGATATTATGAGCCTCTTTGCAGGCGTGGATTACTCATCCAAGCGCGCTCTAGTTGACTACAGGGTTAAGCAAGTAGCATATGCTTGTATTCAAGCTGTTTATGAAAATAGGTCTGTTTCATTTGCACCTAGTGTTGATACAACATTTTAAACTTTATTGCGCTCATAATTAGGTTTCTATTTTACAGTGCATCTTTGGTGAGTTTTTTTTTTGCATGTATGTCAGCTTTTATTCTTGTCATGAATGTAGGGATCTTTTGAATTTGGCAAGTTAGGTTAGTAATATAATTCTTCTTTAAGCTAGTTGTACTTTTTTTTCCCCTAGTTGGTACACACACACCCACCCCCAAAGAATTGTTTGCACCCAAGAGGACTTGATCCTTAGACCTAATGCTTGCTAGGCACTAGGGCCAAGTTCTTTATCCACTTGAGCCAACCCCTTGGGGTAAGCTAGTTGTACTTGTTACATATGAGAGTTTACGGCATTAACGTTTTTGGTCACTTTACTCCTATATCAGTCAGGATTTTGATTTCATTCTATTCTGCATCTGTAGTAATGATTCATTATGTAAAAACAATGAATAGTTTTTTGTTTTGCAGCCGTTGGCTCTTCTATGTCTATGTTTAGCAGAGAAAGTGAGGTCCAGCAATAAATGACATGTCCCAAATTGACCACAACCACCTATTTGATGGTTACTAGGATAAAAGAAATTTGGTTTGCCTAGTTCATCTTCTTAAAATGGAATGTTTGTTAAGAAGTGTTTTGTTGGAAACCATCTTAAGACTGGTTTTAAAGGGAAGAATATATTTGATAAATACCTTGTCAGATTAGGGAAAAAAAACTTGGTAATTGAATATGATTTTTGGATGAGGCTGCCCTGTGATCAAACTGTGGTGTACTAGGATAAGGTTAAGTTTAATATATATATATATATATATATATATATATATATATATATATGCTCAAATTGGTAAAGGGTTGAGGCTGGTTTTGGTATGAAAATGATGGATACTGCTTTTTGGAATTTGTGGACAGGAAATGAAATTCAAGGGTTTAGGGCTAGAATGGTGGATAAACAGTGTCAACATTTATGATAAAAGGGTTATGGTTTTGGGAAGAAAATTGCGTTGATGGAAGGGTAGTTGTTATATTAATAAGGCACAGCAGTGCTGGGAAGGAGAATAAGTGAAAGTGTTTCTGATTTGAAAACTCACCTTTTGTGTTTGGTGGCACAGAAAACTGTTTTTTGGCAGCATAGAATTTGGTGCTATAGAAATTCTGGCAACAGCTCAAGTTGGAATTGCAGTTGCATGCAAAGGAAAAAGATTTTCATTAGTGAATGCCAACTTTTAGCTATGGGATATCTGTGTCAACAATTGAAGTCCAAACCATAACCTTGGAGTCTCCTTGGGGCATTTTATGCAGTCTCACCATTACATAAAAAATCTACAGAGTTATTATACTCAAACTTGTTTAATTGTCTCTAGAAGCTTGCTTATGTAGAAATATGTACAATTCAAAATTGGCACTTTTATCTTTGGGATTTGTGTCATCAATTGATGTCTTAACCATGACTGAACTAATTAAACAAGTGGACTAGACAAGGCTGGCTCATTACCAAACATTACTAATATAAAATAAAAACAAAGGTAAAATTACGAAAATACCTTAAATTTATAATTATCGAGATGCCCCCGATTATGGAAACTAATAAAACGGTATTATGGCCAAACAATAAAAACCAACTAAAAGTGGTTCCCGATTATGTGATGCCAATTGTGGGGGCAATCATGGGTGGTTTGGTCTACATTATATGATTTCCTTTTTTTCTCTTTTTCCAAGAAACTTAATGTGTTGATCCTCCCACCTGTATCTTTTAAACCATAAAACTTGAAAGAATTTCTCGTCATATGGTTTTGTTGCTTACATTTCAGTAGTTATTCTTATAATTTAAAACAATTATAATGTATAAAGCAGATATTTACTTCTTATCTACTAACGAGTTGTTTAAATCTTTTGTTGATGTGCAATTTTTTCTATGTACGATGCTAAAGTTTCTGATGTTGAAATTTCTTTAGCTACAAGTGATATAATTCTGTTGAACTGGTTTTTTTTGTGTTTCTTTGAACAGAAATCAGTTGAAAGATCAACTGTTTTTGATGTCTGAGAAATCCTGTACATCAACAATCTTCTTGCTGGAGGCAGTAGTGCTGTTGATTGATCCCAGACTTCCATGGGCTTGTAAGATAGTCAGCTATCTCCTGCAAAGAAATACGTACAATCTTTTGAGAGAGATAGTTCTTACTGGGAAGGTATATTCCATCCATCTATCCCTTCATAGATTTTTTTTTTTTTGATTTATCATTTGTATATTCTATTTCATGTCTTCTGAACTTTCTTCTTTTGTATACATATGTTGTAACGAAATGTCTCTCATGGCATGGATTTCGGGCGACGTATGGTTGAGTTGTGCCTTTGCATTTTCAGGTTGTTCTCTAATTGAGAATTGGAGAGTTTGAAAGGCATATATAACTTCAAAATATATAATTTTTTTTTTTTTGTAAAACCTGAGATTCCAAGGGCATTGCTCTGGGATTCTTTTACATTAACAAAGGGTGTTCTAGCAGGTGTATTTGTCTCCAATCTGTGTGCTCCATTTGGTATCTGAACTTCAGAATATGGTGATATTATGAGTTTGTCAAGATTTTTTCTTAATTATGAATAGTATGATGTTTCAGAGTTAAGTTTTCTGTTTTGAAAAATTGAACTAAGTGAATTAACAATTCTTATCTGTTCTAAATGGGATTGTTAGTAGATATTCTATTTGATGCTTAACAAGAGATAGGGCACATCGTAATAACAAATGCGGTGGAACAAGATATTATTCAAATGTTTTTTCTTTTGGGTTTCTCACTATATAGAAGAAGAAAACTAACTTCCTTACATGGTATCTCTCTTTAGACAATTACAGCCATCATCCTCTTGTTTACAGCACCCCATCCCCTCCCTCTTGTTGAAATCTCTGTTCTCTGGATGATACAATTGTACAACTAAATTTCACTCGGCAAAGAAGTCCTTTTTGTACCCTTAATGGAGAATAACAATGTCTGCACTCTGGAGAAAATTTGGCAGAAAATTCAAACTTTATAATTTCCAGTGTTCTTCTATGCTCATGGATTTTCCAGTGAGCTTGTACCACCTTTGCTTTCAATGCTTGGCTTGTAGTGTTTAAAGGCATGGCTGATTGTAGATGCCACCAGTTTGCTGGTAATATCTGGTGAGATCTTATCCCGATTATGGTTTGAGTCTCCCAAGGAGTTTGTGCACCGTCTTCATTCTCTAACTACCTGCAATTTAACTGGCAACATTATAAGATGGAAACCTTTTATCCTTGTGCTTACCCTGACTCTAGTGAGCGTGGAGGACTGCAACAAAATAGTTATTCTTTTTCAATTTTGACATCGTGTTGGTTCTATGTAGGTCGCTTAAATTGTTGATTGTTTCTGCTTTTCATAAGCTTGGTGATGTTTTCTGCATTTGGTGTGTCTGGAACTGCATTTTGTTGGCTGATACATCTTATTCTGTTCCATAAGCAGATGATGATTTGTTCATTTTGTGATCTTTAATTGTTGTTTATTTAATGAACTGGTGACACTTTGTGGGTCAAACCATTGTTCATTGGACTAGTAGAACAATTTTACTACTTAATTGTGAAAGATTTGTTTGGATTATTTACCCTATGGTTCTCAAGTGAAGTTCTGACTTCTTTGAAGTCTTGAAAAAATTTTTAATATGAAAAAGAAAAAAATTGAATATAATATGACAAAGTTAGCATTTTAAACTTCAAATCAGCGTGATATTTATCAGTGTGAATTTCAAGAGTGAATCAGATTTGCAGTGTAAATTTGAAATCAGCCTGGTATTCAAGTTGTGAAGACTGACTGTGGAACAAATATTGATAGCCATTTTTATAAAGTTTCGAGTTGAGGCCTGATTGCCTGAATTACTTTTTGTTCATTGCAATATTAGGGTTTTGATCATCGGTTACTTTAGGAAGTAGACTTCCGACTTCATGGTTTCTGGATCACTATACTAGTTCCTTTGACTATACTATTAGATATAAATCAAGATAGTCAAAGGCTGCTGTTTCGATGAAATGGAGCTTTTGCTGATCTATGGCCCTATCTGCACTATTTTACTTCAACTAATATAAATATATTATTTTAAAAAGTATTTTCCTTCCTTTTTTAGTATAATATTACGCAATTTTCTTAGTTCAGAGATTGAGCTGTTAATCTTTGTCATTCTTTCTATGTTTTGTTGTGTAATAGATGAGTTGCCTTTAATGATGTGGTTTATTTATTTTTTTTCTGACATTTATTTTGGTAAGTAATGATGCAGTTTGATTTTGTAGGGAAGTGTAAGGCTTCAAGGTTATGTTGGTGAAGTATCTTCATTGGAGCGTGTCCTAGCACTCATTATGTCTCATATTGGTCAGACGCCTTGTATTTGTGCAAATATTGATCCTCGATGGAGTTTCTCATCCCAGATTCTTACAATTCCTTTTTTGTGGCATCTTTTTCCTTACCTGAAAGAGGTACTTTGGTTCACAAAGTTCCCCACCATTTTTACATTATGTATTCATATTTTAGGTCTTGCTGATATTAAGGGTGTGCCAGCCTGCCTGGGGGTGCGAATAAGTAATCTGTTGCCAAGTTAAAAACAACAAAAACAACAAGAAGATAAAATAATGCTTATGTGATTGATTTTGTTGTCAATTTATGTATATTTTATCCATATTTTATCTTACTGCAGAAACTTTAAACATTTCTTTCACTGACATTAGTCCATGAAAGGGTTTTTTCTGTGTTTTATGGCTATTTAAACTTGTTTTATGTTATAACTATAGTGTTCTTTTCTCTCTCTCTCTGTATTTAGGTTTTTGCAACTCCTGGACTGAGTCAACACTATATTCATCAGATGGCGTTATGTGTGCAAAATCATGCAAATGTTCTGCCCAATGATATCTCTAGTGAATTTCCTTGTTATGCCTGCCTTCTTGGAAATATACTGGAAACTGTTGGAGTTGCTTTTACTCAGCCTAACTGCTCATTTGATATGGTGAGGAAGTGATGTGAATTATTACAAGCTGTTTGTTCTTTTGCTCCTTATATATGCTATTTGGATGTGATAAATGGAAATGATCGTAATTTTTGTATATTGCTGACTTTCATCTTTTCTTAATTATAGAGATTAGACCCGGAGATCTATTTTTATGAAGGGAATATTTATGGGCTTTATTTGATTAAAATGATCCTAGAAACACTCATTAGTTCTTTTCCCAATTTATTTTCTCTTATCTTTTTATAAGATATTTTTTTTATTAATATATTTTATATTCCGCTTTGCTTTTTTTTAGAATGGGTTTTTATTCATTTACCTAATGAGTTTGCATTATTTATTAGGTGTATGCTTTATACTTAAAAAAAGGCATGTACTGTTTTAAAAAAATGACATTCAACATATAAGCTGCTTGGTGTTCAATTTTTTGACTTGTACCGTTCCTTGTATTTAAGCACAATGTCCCATTTTTTGTGTAAATTTCTAGCCTGTAAGTTGGTCATATATTCATTTATTGGTTTACAGAATTAAATTTTTAGGGCTAATTGCAAAAAAAAAAAAAATCCCTGAACTTTAAGATTTTTTCAAGATACCCCCTTGGACTGAAATTTACCCCCTTCCACTGTTGAAAAGTTGCAAAGAATCTAACTATTGTTAGTTTGCTGTTATCTGCATTGTAATCTGACCCTAATGTTTGAAAGTTTTAATATGTATAAATAAAATCGAAAATAGTAAACTCCATTATACTATGTCATTTCACCAAAGAAAATTGCGTCTCTCTCGCTTGTTCTCTGCTCTCCTTCCCTGTATTTCTTTCCCACTCTTCTCTCTTTCAACAAAATTCACACAAGAAGTGTTTGTGATCAAAGTCCTATTGTGATGATGCACTTGTTGAACATTATCTTGCTCCATTGTAGCAACATATTATTATACATTTGTTTTTTGTATCTCCTTATTCCTTGTTGTTATACAACTACATTCTAAACACATATATATCTTTTTTTAAGTAGTTGCTTGATGATGATTGTTATCGCACATGGATATTTTTATTTTGGTCGCTCAACATGAATTGTTGGAATTTTCAAATGCAAGAATCTAATATGTTCCACCTCCCGGGCAGGCTATAGACTTTGCAGCTGTCACAACATTTTTGTTGGGGGCACTTCCTCCTATGCAATCGTCCGATAGAGGAAGCAAAGAAAGTACGTGTCTTTACTTATTAAGAAAAAAAAAAGTATTTGTGTTATTTCTTACACTCCTTGTTTTGTTTTTTCTTATAGGGGTTCCGCCTACTCTGTCTTCTTACTTTGTTCAATTAAATAGCATGTATTGCAGAAACTTAATGAACGATGCAGTTTTCTGGTCAGTACTATGTCTAATCATATTTTCATGACCGTTTTGTACTTCAGATTCTACGGTGGGTGAGGATGATATGGTTCTTGGTGATGAACTAACTGAAAAAGTTCTGAATAGGGATTTGGAACTACAGATTTCCAATGCAGTTGATCCACGTTTTCTTCTACAGTTGGTATGCAATCTTAACATGTCATATGATTGATATCCATTTGGAAAGTGTATTGATCAAGATATTCTCTGCCTCTTGACTTTGTAGCAAATTTTTTGTATCTTTTGCTTGTTGCACAGATAAATGTTCTTTTTGGAGAGATTTCATTTGGTTCATGTAAAGAAGGGCCCCGTGAGAAAGAGGTGGCAGCTGTTGTTGCTGCTTGTGCTTTCCTGCACACGACTTTCAACATTTTACCCTTGGAGCGTATTATGACTGTGCTAGCTTATAGAACAGAGCTTGTTCCTGTGCTTTGGAACTTCATGAAGCGATGCCATGAGAATCAAAAATGGTCATCCTTGTCTGAGCAGGCAGCTTATCTTCCTGGTGATGCACCTGGTTGGCTATTACCGTTGGCTGTTTTCTGCCCTGTGTACAAGTAAGAATGCTGCTTTTATATATTCTCTTCTGGTCTTATAGGCAATGAACTTATGGCACAAGTAGAGAGAATCAGTCTAACACCCTTCTTGATGTATCAGGCACATGCTTATGATAGTTGATAATGAGGAGTTCTATGAGCTGGACAAGCCACTGTCAGTAAAGGATATCAGATGCCTGATTGTTATCCTAAAACAGGTAATTTCTCTTTATTGTAGAATCTGGAGATCACCTCGCCCCCCCAAAAAAATACTGATGGGATAGTTACATAATAGGATGGCAACGGGGCGGGTATGCCAAAACCCTACCCCGCCCCATCAAGAAAATACTCAATCCATCTCCCATTAAGAACCCTAACGGGTTTGTGGTAAGCATACTACCACTGCCCTGTTTAGAGAGAGAGGAATGGTAGAATCTTTAAAATGGTTTGCTTATTTGCTTTGAATTCAATGTTTGGGCTAAATGTACCCAAACGATGATGCAACATTCCTACAGTCAAAACCCCAATCTATAAGACCAAAGAAAATGACACAAACATACATACATATGTAGATGGGGATAGAAACAGTTTTGGTATTCAAGAATTTTTTTATTATTGATCTATTATTTATATAAGATTGAGAGAGTTCTCTTTTAGCCACAAGATAAAGAGAGGAATAGAGTAGAACAAGATAAAGAGAGAGAGAGAGAGAGAGAGAGAGAGAGAGAAAGAGAGAGTACCTTTACGGCTTCACCGGGATAAAATTGTTGCCGAGAGATCTCTAGGGTTTCAAATAACTTTTAAGTTCTCTCTAACTCTCTTTCTTGTTTTGTTGTTCAGTTAGACCCATGAATGAAATTTGAAAATCATTTTTTACTGAAGAAAATAAACCCTAGCGGTTGCCATATATCTAATATACTATATTTATATAAGTAATATAATAATAAAAGAAATGGTACACTCTATACAATTATTTCACTATATATATATATATAATCGGGGTGGGGCGGGTACTAGGCCGGTTTTCTTAAAAAAACCGTACCCGCCCCCTATTAGGGGTGGAAACACGCCGGGGCAGAGGAAATTGCCACCCCTAGGTACATTGCTGTAATATAAGCTTTGGCTTGGGCGGTATAATGCCATTGTGGAAGCAGAATGTTGATATCTTTGGAATCACAGACTATTTATAGTGTGTGAAGCATCAGCTTGTGACTTGGAATTAGTTTTCCTTTTTCAGTACTTAAACAATGCTTGATGAAAAATGTATTGATATCATGTAATATGGCATCCAATTGACATAATTTTGATGGATGCACTTGATCCTTTTTATAGGCCTTATGGCAGCTTCTGTGGGTGAATCCTGTGGCTCCCGCTAACTTGTTGAAATCTGCCACTGATGTGTTTGCTCTTAAGAGGCACCCTGTAGAAGTTATTCAGCATAGGGTTAGTCTAGTAGCTTCTGAGCTCCTGTCACAGGTAAGAGTGATATTTTTTAGTTTCGGTACAAATGATTTCTGTTAACAACCATCTACTCTAAAAGCTTAAGTTGTTAGAGAGGGTGTGGTGTATCTTCAATATTTAAATCCTCTACACTCCCCCTCATGTGTGGCCTTTTTTTGGTCCAGCATGTGTTTCAATTTTAATTATTAGGGTGAGAGGTTTGTACTTAGGGCCTTGCCTTGCCTTGCCTGCACGGATACCATGTTAGCAACTATTTACTCTAAAAACTTAAGCTATTAGAGAGGGTGTAACTTTAACAATTTCATTACGTGAATCTTTGAGAGTATTGATTGCTTCTTGAAAAGAGATGACTCAATTCTCTTTGTTGAAGTGTGTATGACATAATATGCCCTTAATTTGTTGTATAAACATATTGTTTTAGTTGCAAGATTGGAACAACAGGCGGCAGTTCACTCCCCCCAGTGATTTCCATGCTGATGGTGTCAATGATTATTTCATCTCTCAGGTAATAACATAATAGTTTCTCTATTGCATCTATTGTCTTGGGACTAAAATCTTTTTGGCACTTTTTGTTCTAATATGGTTTCATCTTTTTCCAGGCTATGATTGAAAATACTAGGGCATATGACATACTAAAACAAGCTCCATTTTTGGTGCCATTTACAAGCAGAGTCAAAATATTTACTGTGAGTGATTAACTGATTACAAGTTTGTCTTTAAATTCTGTTTCTGCATGTAATAAAACTACAATAAATAAGATTTGCAATGGACCATGGTTGTTATAGATGGCATTATTGTCTGAATTTGTTTTATTAGAATTATTTTTCTTTGAAGCAAGCTATTCAATCCATTCAAAATTCTTCACTTATTTGTTTTATTTTTCTTGGACTATTGTTTTGAATGCATCTACTAGTCACAGTTAGCGGCAGTGAAGCAGAGACATGGGTCTAATGCTGTTTTTACAAGAAATCGGTTCAGAATACGACGAGATCATATTTTGGAAGATGCTTTTGATCAGTTGAGTGCATTATCTGAAGAGGATCTACGAGGACCGGTAATATCTTTATTTATTCTTATACTGATCTGTTATTTGTTACTCTGAAAGATATGATTTGTCCTCTCGGGTTGGCTATGTACGCGCTCACACGTATTCTTGAAAAAGAGTTGTTCTTTGTTTTATTTTTGTACCAATATAATGATTATCTGCTGTTTGCATTCAGATTCGTGTTACCTTTGTCAATGAATTTGGTGTTGAGGAGGCTGGTATTGATGGTGGTGGGATATTCAAAGATTTCATGGAGAACATTACTCGCTCGGCTTTTGATGTTCAGTATGGGTTATTTAAGGTTGTACATTTATGTGCTTGTTACATGCATTTTCTCCAAGTGACCCTATGTATGCACACACAAACTTAAACATGACACATTCATGTATTATGTGTGATATATTAAAATATGTAATATTATACAATAACAACAACAACCAAACCTTTTCCCAATTACTTGGGGTCGGTTACATGAATCCGATGTTTCCATTCCGCTCTATATAAGGTCATTTACTCAGTTAATTCACATGGTATCATATCTTTCTTTACCAACTCTACCCATGTTAGCTCTGGTCTTCCTCTTCCCTTAGCATTGCCTTCAATTTGGACTATGTCACTTTTCTTGACCGGCGCACTTAAAGGTGTTCTTTGCACATGTCCAAACCATCTTAACTGATTCTCTCTCATTTTATCTCCAATTGTTGCTATTCTAACCATCTCCCGAATGTGTTCATTTCTAATTCTATCCTTTCTAGTCTTCCCGCACATCTATCTCAACATTCACATTTCTGTAACACTCACTTTATGCAGATGTTGTTGCCTAGCTGTTGAACATTCGGTATCATAAAGTATGGCTGGCCTAATAATTGTTCGATAAAACTCCTCTTTCAATCGTAAGGGGATACGCCTATCGCACAATATACTAGATGCACCCCTCCATTTAACCCATCCTACCTTTATTCTATGATTAATGTCATTTTCAATTTCTCCCTCATTTTGAACAATTGAGCCTAAATAGCAAAAATTTTCATTTTTTTGAACTTCTTGATTTTCAATCCTCGCTACATTCTCATTTGTCCTTCTAGATTTACTAAAGTTACACTCCATATATTCAGTTTTATTTCCACTTATCTTAAACCCTTTTAGTTCTAAAGCTTCTCTCTAAATCTCCAATTTGGCATTAACTCATTCTTTAGTCTCATCAACTAAAATAATATCATCGGCAAACAGCATACACCACGGAATATCATATTGGATGTGTCTTGTCAGCTCATCCATCACTAGAGCAAAAAGGTATGGACTTAATGCCGACCCTTGGTGTAAGCCTCCGTGATTGGGAATTCGCTTGTTTCCCTTACAAACGTTCTAGCTATAGTTACACACCCATCATACATGTCTTTTATTGTGTCGATGTATCCCCTTGTGACTCCTTTGTTTTCTAAAACCTTCCATATTAGGTCTCTAGGTACCCTATCATAGGCTTTCTCCAAATCAATAAAAATAATATAGAGATCTCTCTTCTTCTCTCTATATCTTTCCATAGTCTCCTCAACAAGTGAATAGCCTCCATCGTGGACCTATCCGGCATGAATCCAAATTGATTCTCTGACAATAACGCTTCTCGTCTTAGGCGTTGTTCAATCACTCTCTCCAAAGTTTCATAGTGTGACTCATTAATTTAATACCACGATAATAATTACAACTTTGTACGTTCTCTTTATTTTTATATATAGGTACAAGAAAATTTTGGCGCCACTCATCTGGCATCCTCTTAGTTGTTATAGTTTTATTAAACAAAATTGTTAACCAAGACAAGCCAACTTCTCCTAGACACTTCCACACCTCAATAGGAATGCCATCGGGTCCTAAAACCCTTCTCAATTTCATCTTCTTAAGGCATTCCTAACCTCCCACTCCTTGACCCTATGAAAAAATATAATATCTCTAACATTTTCCTTTAAGCCTAAACTTCTTATATGTTTTCATTTAGCAATTTCTCAAAATATGTAATATTTTATAATATGTATTTTTTAATTAATGTTTTATAATATCTGTATCTAGTTATACACACAAACTTTAAGCACAAGAACATTGACATAATGACATTTATATCTGTGATTTTGTGTACTTATACTTCGTAAACGTTACTTTCTTAGATAAATGTAAACTCTAGAGCAGAGCTCCAAAAAACCATCGCATATTATTAAGAGCTGCAAGATGCTCTCTCTCTCTCTCTCTTTTCAACTGATAATAATAAGTCATCTACTTGATGTTTCCTTGTTAATCATATTATATATTTTAAAATGGAAGAATCTTTAGTATACCGAGTGTTTTTTGCAAAATCTAGACAAAATATTAATGCCACAATATGCTATTATCTTGATCAGATGTTGGGACATTTGAAAAAGCATTTTCCATTAGGGATCTCTTCTAATTCGAGAATTGGATTAGCGCAATGTGCTGTGTCGGTTAATCTGTCTAGCATAATATGTTTCTTTTAGCCACCTCAATATTTGGAAGCTGAACAATTAATTACTGTTTGTGAGAATCTGTTTTTCATTGATCGTCAAATTATTTGATTCAACAAGGTTGGGAATCTTTATGAATGGGACCTGCGATATATGCAAAATTGCATATTGTCAGACACATGCTCAACATGCAAGTTTAACAAAGGAATCACTTGCTGTTACATAACAGTTTCTGAATTTGTTTGTGTTATATGGAATCTTAAATGGAATGAGATAACCACGTCAATTTTGTTATGTTTCATAGGAAGGTTATTATTTTTTATTTTTACGCTAGCGTATTGATTGTGTTACTAGCTACTACATGTGAAGTTTGGTTTTGGCTGGAGCTAACACCAACCATATGATTGTACTTGGAAAGATCCAATTACCTAAATGGTGTACCAATGTAACTCAAAAATATAGCCGTCTAAGAAACCAGGGGGTGATTATTGTCGCCGAATTAGAAACTAAAGTTTGATACATGGAATCAGCAAATTAGTTGTAATGGCCTAGTGGATGACCATGTGGTAACCATGTTACTAATCCAGTAATCCATGTGGTGCATGCTTGTTACCGTGTCATTTGTCAATGAGTAGGTATTTTCCTTTCGAGCTTACTGCTGGTAAGTTTTGATTGAGTCATCTACATAACATCTTAAGAAATTGTTTTATGTTTTTGAGGAGACGATGGGAGAGCACGATCTTAGTGGACACATTATATATGTGTGTACATATTATTATCAATGCTGCATTCCAATAATTGATGTCTAACAAAGGTTTGGTATGTGAGAGGAAGAAAAGCTCTAAGCTTTATAGATATTTGAAATTCTGGGGAGAGTTTCTTTCAGTTTAGTTTTTCCTAGTTCAAGTATTTGAACACTAAGAACACACTATTTTATTGGTCCCAAAAAACCTGTCTCAGTTACTGATGGATAAAAATGACTCAAAATAGTTGAATTACAATGGGCAAAGATCAAGACAACAGTTGGGGGGTCTCTGAAGTAACCATTAACAAAAGCTGTTGTATTTTTAGAAACTTTGGAGCAATTGCCTGAACTTGTTTTGGTTTAATGGTAATGATATCGTATTTGAGTACTAAAATGTAATATGGTAAATTTAATGTTATGTTTACTTGTTTTAAAACCTGTGTTGGTTGGAGAAAAAAAAAACCTGTGATGGGAATATCAATGTATGAACCACTATTATACAAGTCTATTGAACTGTCCTTGTATTATTCTTTTGCCTTCCTATGTTCTCTTAATTTTCCTCTTCGGCTCACATTCAGGAAACGTCTGATCACCTACTCTACCCCAATCCTGGATCAGGAATGATACACGAACAACATCTACAGTATTTTCATTTTCTTGGAACTGTTCTTGCAAAGGTATGTTGTTTGCCTTCTATTGTCTTATACTCGGAATTGATTTTTTTGTGAAAATTTAAGTGCAACTGCATGTTATTTGTGTGCCGTTCACTTCGTTTTGTATGAAACAAACACATAATATCTGAACTTAACACGAGCAGGTATAGTTTACCATTTGCTGGCTCTCAATTATGTTGTACCCAACCTCGGCAATTAAAAAGATTAAATTTGGACTGGATCAGGGCTGATCCTAATGTGACCTGTTAACAAAATTATTCAGTCTGATCCAATCTGTATTCCTTAAATCTCTTTGATCTTTATCCAAATCTGATTTAGTAACTGTTGGATGTACGATCAGTTAATCCGTCCAATCCAATAAAGTGATAGATGAGAACCAAAAGGTGGGAAAAAAAAAGAAAATAAAACAAGAAAGGAAGACAATATATACATATGAAAGCATGTTTGGGAAGGGAGCAAGCCCACCGAGGGAGAGCAAGAGAAGAAGTGAGAGATCAAGTATAGGGAGGCTAGATGTTGATGCTTGAAGTTATGTCATTAGTAGCCAGAAAGCTTCTCATTTAGAATCTAAGTAGCATAGACATGGACACGATAATGAGTGGGTACACGCCAACACGTCAAATCTTAAAAAAGTATGACGCGAACATTGTTGGACACAACTATATTTAAATATAACTTTTATTTATATACATCTATTGATTAATATAATTGTGGAATTATAGTAATTTTGAATTTATATACTAAGAGATATAATATAGAAGAAGAAATGTGAATTTCATAAAAAATATTATATTATGTACGGTACTACTCTCCTACTTTGTCATTAGTCATTTCAATTATATTTTTGCCGTAAATGGAAAAGTGTTATTTTGTGCTCGACTTGTGGGGCCATGTGAGTTATGTAATTTTTTCTTGAAGGAAAATGGTTGGAACTTCAAGATATGCTCATATTGTTTCCAAGATTGACTGACGTGGCTACCCTTAGACATGTTTGTGTTATATAAGACTTGTGTTGTGGGTGTTTAGGATGTGTCAACCAAGTGTGTCCATGATGTGTCGGATAAGTGTTTGAAATAATGAAATTTAATTATACATTGAGGGCAAATTCATGAAGTGTTGAACACGTGTCCATTAGTATCAAAGCATCGATGTCTGAGCCGTGTTCAACTGGGGGTGACATTTTGGAGAAGAGTCTATGCTTCTTGGTTGAAAATTGAAGAGGAGAGAGTTGGCTCTTTGTAGTTGAAATAAACAAGGAAACCTAGATTTTGTCTTTTATATCTTATTTGTATCACTAATGATGTCTGTTGTCTGCATGAGAGAGAGAGAGATAAAGGGCTAGCCAAGTGCACGAGGCTCTCGCCATTGTAGGGTCTTGGGATGGTCAAATGTACGCAGTCTTGCCTCTGTATGTAGAGAGTTTGTTTTTTGTTTTGAACCTGTGACCTCCACATCATAATGAAAGTGTCATATATATATATTATGAAGTACTCTTGTCAATTTTTTTTTTGTTGGGGGGGGGGGGGGGTGGGAGTAGTATTATCGGATGGATTGTGATTGGACCGGATAATACATAATTGACATTTAATCCTTTAGTTAATTAAATCTAATGGATTTTTGGACCGACTATCAGATTACCAGAGCAACACACTCTACCTGGATTGGATTAGAATCAGAAACCAAGCATTAACATTTAACACGTCTACACCAACCCTAAAATCTTCACCTCTATGATTTTTGTTTTGTGACGAGTACATTATGATTTTTCGAGATTATTATTTTTATTTGTCAATATATATTCTCTTTATTTATTTAAATGAATGTTGAATTTGAAAATTATTTATATTGAATGGTTTGTACCTTCTAGTAACTCCTAGCTTTCTTGTATGTGTCCAAACTTAATTTTGGATTTCTTATAATGTAAATAGTAAAAGGCATTAATATTCTTTTTGTGCATTTAAATTGGTCATATATATATATGTTGGGTTAACTCAAATTCCTATTGTGATTAGGTTTCTATTATACAGTTGTATCTTATTAGGTAATTTCTTAGTAGGCAAGTCTTGGTCTCAAGAAAGGAAAGTACTTGTTAGGCAAGTTTATGGCTCTAAGGAATTGTAATCCTTGTCCACCAAGGAATTGAGTTTTGGGCTCTAGAAATAGTTACCTATGTTATTGGTTGAGAGGAGTGAGAAGAAAAAGAGGCAATACTCTCACTGTATTTGAGAGGTAACTCTCATTATTTTGAGAGGACAACTCTTGTGTAGAGGCAATACTCTTATTGTTTTTGAGAGGACATTTAGAGAGAAAATTCTTGTTTAGAATTTGTGATTTCCTTTTGAGTGAGATTAGGTGTATAAGGGTTAAGGGTTGAGAGTTGAGAGTACTCTTGATACAATCTTTCAACTTGTACTGTTACAATTTATATTGTGAAATCGGACTCTCCGTGGACGTAGGCTTGTTTAGTCGAATCACGTATAATTCTAGGTGCGTTCTTGTAAATTTCTTCGTACTTATTTCTTCGTACTTGATTACTTATCATCACATCGTAATATTTGGTGGTTCGTGATTGGGAACTTGTTTATCAACAAATTGGTATCAGAGCTTCAAGGTACACACAAGGTGTTTGGTAAAAGTCTTGTCTAGATTTTTCTTCATAATATGGGTGTTGTTCATCTTGGGCACTTGTGACAATCATGACTGGTAATATTGTCACACAGTTCAAGGTGGAGAGATTTGATGGTAAGGGTAGCTTCACCCTATGGCAAGGGATGGTGAACAACATCCTAGTTCAACAAGGCTTAGGGCAGGTGTTGAAGGGGAAGGATGGAAAATAAGAAAAAATGTTAGTTGATGATTGTCAGGATATAGAGTCAAGATGTGTTAGCATTATTCGACTCTGTATTAGGGATGTTCTCACAATTTACAAAGGTGACACTCTTATTCAACATGAATGGTTTTTAGATTCATCCAAGTTGCGGTGTAATCTAATTACATGAGCCGGTTGGACTCCATAGGCTGCAAGTGCTCCATTACAGGGGGAATCATGAAGATCACCAAGGGCTGCATAGTATTAATGCGAGGAGAACAGAGTGGAGGTTTGTATTGTTTGGTAGGGAGTGCCAATGGCACCCAGACTTCGATTGTGGATAGGAAACGGGGTGCACATGGTAACAAGATCTTGAGACGTGTTTCGTTTGATTTATCGAAGACACAGGTTGCACGTTTCCAGACAGGCGTGGGTGAGATGAAAGTTCCTGCTTGGAAAAGGGTTGCATTGAAACCCCCTTCCAAAGTCACTTGATAGTGTTGACTTGACATAGTTGCATGAATACATTGGCTGTGTAGATCAAGGAGAGTATTGTTTCATATTTGATTCGGGTTATGTAGCTGGAGTTTGAAAGGCCAATGGATCGTTTGTGGATTTGCAGACGAGAGTGTAGTGTATTGAAGACTTGCCAAATTTTTTGCCAAGGGGGAGATTTGGTGGGTTGGCTCAAATTCCAATTGTGATTAGGTTTCCATTATAGAGTAGTATATTATTAGATAATTTTTTAGTAGGCAAGTCTTGGTCTCAAGGAAGGAAAGTACTTGTTAGGTAAGTTTATGGCTCTAAGGAATTGTAATCCTTGTTCACCAAGGAATTGGGTTTTGCGCTCTATAAATAGTTACATATGTTATAGGTTGAGAGGAGTGAGAAGAAAAAGAAGCAATACTCTCATTGTATTTAAGAGGAAACTCTCATTGTTTTGAGAGGGCAACTCTTGCGTAGAGGCAATACTCTTATTGTTTTTGAGAGGACACTTAGAGAGAGAATTCTTGTTTGGAATTTGTGATTTTCTTTTGAGTGAGATTGAGTGTGTAAAGGTTTAGAGTTGAGCATACTCTTGATACAATCTTTCAACTTGTACTGTTACAATCTATATAGTGAAATCGGGCTCTCCGTGGACGTAGGCTTGTTTAGCCGAACCACGTATAATTCTTGGTGTGTCTTGCAAATTTTTTCGTGCTTGTTTACTTATCATCACATCGTAATATTTGGTGGTTCGTGATTGGGGGCTTATTTCTCAACATATATATATTTATATATATTGTGGCCCCGGATAAGTAGAGTTGCATTAACTAACGTTTTAGCCAACCTTAAATAGTTGGAACTGTTGACTTGTAGGGTACTCATGGTCTACATCATACCATAATTTCTCAAGAAGTGCTTTGCTGGGAATGAATGATTTGAAAAAAATCAACTCCCAGGGAGTATCTTATGGATGATGTCTACATGTACTTAATTATCATCTCGCTATGATACGTATGATACGTATTTGTTAGCTTAGCCATCTTTTTCTTTTCCCATGTACTAATTCTTATCTTACACAAACTGTCATTACTTAGTTTTATCATAATTATTTTTTTTGTTCATACTAATCACCGTTCAGATTTTAGTAAAGCTTATTTATCATCTCCTTTCTCATGTTCTTTATATATTATCCTATTTCCCAAACATCTCTCTGTTTGATAGCTACTTAGCTTTTACAATGTCGCTTTAATGGTCTATGTGCTCTCAAATGTTTCTCTTTACACCGTTGTAGTGCTTCTTTATTGTAGGCAATGTATGAAGGCATTCTTGTTGATATACCATTTGCAACATTCTTCTTGAGCAAATTGAAGCAAAAGTAAGGTTTCAGAAGGCCGGTCTCAGCACTTTGATACCTTGTTTTCATGTTTATTTATTGTGAAAACTGCCTATAGTTATAAACTAATCTCTATCCAATTCTTATATTAGAATCCTTGAGTTATCTATAGAAGTGTTTCATTGACATATTAGCTACACTAGTTGTTTGAAATTCTGTTGTCCATAAAAGTTTTTTTATTTGAAGCGAAGAAGTTGGAGTTATTTTACTAGGATGTGAAAATTGTTGCTTAACTTTGTTGTTGTTCTATGCAAATATTGGAGTTCAGAGTTCACTCTTAAAATATTGGAGTTCAGAGTTCACTCTTAAAATGATGCACGGGGCTTTGTTGCAGGAATGGAATTCTATACATTAAGTGAAGCTCTCTCCTTGTTTTTTTACTTAATAAAAACTTATAGAATTTGCTGATTTCTTTGAACCTAGAGTGTGTCATTAAATAACACTGATATATTTGAGGGAAGTCTGAGCACTGAAGTATTTCAAAAGTTTTAACTATGAAATAGTTGTTACTTGTTAGGAAGTGAGGAAAGGCAACTCCAACTGGAAAATGTTTTATACAATGAATAAATATGGAAAATGTTGTATACAATGAAGAAATATGCAGTATCTTCTTTCTTAGCTCTATGAAATTTTCAAATCATTGAAACAAAAAGAGCGGACATATTTTTAGTTTTACAAGTTTGACTATTCCTCTTTATTTATGATTTTGTGTTTTTGACTTTACTTTTACCTCTTACAGAAGTTTTCGCTAATATCATATTTTCACTACACAAGTAATTGTTATGGGTGTTTGTGTGTAGCATGGGCACTTCTCACACGCCATAATATTTTGACCATTTTAGGGATAAGGTTTTTCCCTCTCCTACCCTCTATCTGCTTCATAACTAGCTCCTACTTTCTGCTTTGAGGTCCCCGAGCATTGGTTTACTACATTGTTAACTAATAGCGTTTTATGATGCAAATTTGTCCACACTCCACATGATATTTATACCTTGCATATGTCAATTACTTGAAAAGGGAGACAGCCATTTTGTTTTTTGATCATAAACAAATTGTTGACAAATATCCTCTTTCATCAAGAGGATTCCTTTTACGATTAGGACATTAGAAACACTAGTACCATAACAATTTCTACTTAGGAATGCACGTTCCATGACATGATACACCTACATACTAAAATAGTAAATTAGATTCAACTCAACTGAACTCAATAATGCATTTTCCCATATATTTAGGGTTGGCTACATGAATTCTTTTTCATTATCCCTTTCTATCTAAGTCCATAGCCTCAGATAAAGCACATTCTATCATATCTTTTTCCATCTTAACTTGTATTAATTTTAGTCTCCCCTTCCTTTTGTAATATCCTCAATTTGGACCATGTAACTTTTCCCGACTGCTGCAATTATTGTTGTTGTTGCCCATGTCCAAACCATCTTAATTGGTTGTCTCCAATAGGTTCTACTTCAATCATCTCATGGTGTGTGTATACTGTATATCTAATTTTATCCTTTTTGATCTTGTCACACATCATCCCATTACTCAGATTTTTGTCACTCATTTTATGGAATATGTTGTTTTTTAGCCACTAAACATTTTGTCCCATAAAATATGGCTTGTATAATAAATTTATTTATTCAAAGAATAGTTTCCTTTTTAGTATTATTGAAAATGAACTGAAAATTTCAAATGCAATATGTTAGACTATTTAGGAGAAGATTTAAGGGAACGGTCACACTACATCAAAGATTCGACTTATGTAGGATTTGCAGAGTTCATGTTTCTACTTGCTATATTCTAATAGAATAAATTTACAACGTAAATACAAACTTTGTTTTAATAATATGTTAGTATCATTCATAAGCGATTTTGAGAAAGACAACTTTCGCTTTTTGAAAGAATTTGGTGTATTTTAGCTATGTAATATATAGAAGCATGACCTAACTTACTGCATTCTAGAGCAGATGGCATACCATATTACAGTTCTTGTTTCATGTAACAAATACAAAGATAAGATAATTAGATTGAGCAGTTTCTGTTAATTTCAATTTTAGCTTCTAGTATTTCTCATTATAAGTGCATGAAAAACTTTATGTATACTTAAAGAGTTAAATTGCAGAAAGCTAAGGTGGAGATGAACAATATTACCATTATTAGATTTTCCTTTATTTTTTTTCTTTTTCTTTGCTAGGAGCGATGAGAGCTATCATTTGATTGAACTATGACTAAGACGGGAAACTACGCTTTAGAAAATTAATTTGGCTTCATGCTGGGGAAGTCAATTTAGAGAAAGCCTATGATAGGGTACCAAGAGATCGAAAATGGAGGGTTTTAGAAAATAAAGGAGTCTCGAAAGCATATATTGACACGATAAAAACATGTGTGATGTGAGTGTGACTATAGTTAGAATGACTGTAGGAGAAACAAGCTAACTTTTAGTTACCGTGGGCTTACATCAAAGGTTAACTTTAAGCTTATATTTTCTTGCCTTAGTTATGGAGGACCTGACAAGACACATTCAGGATGAGATTCCATGGTATGTTGTTTACTGATGATGTTGTTCTAATTGATGAAACTAGTGAAGGAGTAAGTGCTAAATTGGAAGTTTGGAGGAAAACTCTAGAATGAATAAGATTTAGGAGAAATAGAAATAAAACTGAATATATGAGATGTAACTTTTGTAGATCTTGAAATAAAAATAGGGAGTTATTGAACATCAAGGATCAAGAGATACCAAAAAGTGAGGGGTCTCTTTGGTTTAGTTTTCTAAAAAATAGTTCTCAAGAAGTTAGAAAACAAAAAATCTTTTTTAGAGAACCATAAAAGACGGTTCTATGGTAAGAAACCTTTTTTTTTTCCCATTCTGAGTTTGGAGAAAACAATATTCAGAAAAGATCAACCAAACAGAATTTTGTACATTTTCCTGATTTTCATTTCTAAGAAAACAGAAAACTGTTTTCAGAAAATTGAACCAAACAAGCACGGACACTTTCGCTATTTAGGCTCTATTATTCACAATGAAGGATAAAGAGAAAAGATGTTAACCATAGAGTCAAGGCTGGATGGGTTAAATGGAGGAATGCGTCTAGTATATTATGTGATCGGCTTATACCTCTAAGTCTCTAAGATTGAAAGTTGGATGTGCTGCAATGCAAAGCAAGAAAGGATATAATTTAAAGTGAACAAATGCACGAGATGATTGAAGTAGCACCAATTGGAGACAAAATGAGAGAAAATCGACTAAGTTGATTTGGATATGTACAAGGAAGATTATCAGGTACACTATTTAACATGGTCCATGTTGAGGGTAATGCTATAAAAACATGGGGTAGAGTTGGTAAGAAAATATACCATAACATATGATTTGACTGTGGCTATGGCCTTAGACAGAGTATAATGGAAAAAACAAAATTAAAAAATAGGATTTATGTAGCTAACCCCAAGTAGTTGGGAAAAGGCTTTGTTTGTTGTTGTAATTCTCACAGATCACATTTCATTGATCCTAATAGTTTCTTAATGTGGATATGCTGGAGAAAGATGCATCAAAGTTTGAATCTAAATCTTCTCTTTTGACCAATATTAATTTAGTAAGATAATAGTTCTGTAATAGTTATTTTGTATTTTGTTTGGTTTAGTTGAATCAGGCATTTTTTTTAACTCTGTTTGAATTAAACGAGCTTTCGCACTGTTTTGTGTTTTCTATTCTCTTCCCGAGCTGGCTCTTTATTTCTTGTATATCTTCTATTTTTAATGTGTTTTCTAAATCCTTTATGGTTTATAGAATTTTCAAAATAAGCAATCTGGTTCGGTCAAGGTTCATAATACCTCTATCAGTAAATTTTAGCCCTTATAACCTTTTCAAAAACTTTTTATTTTTGAAAAAAGCCTAAAATTTGTTGAATGAGGACTAACATTGTAGAATTTCTTCTCTCTTTCACACACTTGAATATGCATACATGTATATCTGTTATGTATATGCATTGAGTTTGCAAACAACAAACATCTTTTGATGTGATTGAAGAATTTATGTTGCCAAATTGTCTAGTATTAGCATTGTATTGTCTGAAGTTGAATTTTAGTTTTTAAAAACTAATTGGTGCATAGAATGATTGTAGTGTATTTGGACTGTTGGTGTGCTTAATGTTCCATTTACCTTTTAATGCATATGATCTCTTACAGAATATTATGTTTGCTTGGCTTATTTTTATAAGTTAGCATTTTGGCATGTAGCTCTTTGTTATCTGATTTTGGTGTATCCATGATTTTGTTGATTAGGTACAATTATTTGAATGACTTACCTTCCCTGGATCCAGAACTATATCGCCACCTTATTTTTTTAAAGGTAACATTTCTTTGTCTTCACCCTACTTGATTCTCTATAGCTTATAGTGAATCTGTTATGATTCATTTGTTTTTGTATATGAATGAAGCAAAGAAATTAACTTTTAGTGTGTTGCCACTCCATTTCGACCTTAAGTTATAAGATATATTTTTTTTCTTTCAATCTATTTCCTTTTTTTCCCGCCCATTATGTTATGTATATTGACATTAGTATGCACATAGAGAGAAGGATGGAATGAGAAAATATTTATGGAAATGAGAGAATTCCACCTTCTTGAATAGTCATTAATGAAAAATTGAAAATGGGGTTAGTGACATAAATGATTGTGTTAAATTGGGATCATATCATTTCTTGAGATCCATTAAAACAATCTTCTATGCATGCAATGGATGAATGGATTTACATGCGATGAGTAGGAATCTGGATTTGTTTAAAATGATTTGCAACATGTGATGTAGTGATTTCTTATGATTATAAGTATTTATTATGGACCCAACATATTTTCTTGGCCTTGATGTACAGCATTATGAAGGTGACAATTCGGGGTTAGAATTGTACTTTGTTATTGTGAACAATGAATACGGGGAGCAAACAGAAGAAGAGCTGCTTCCAGGTGGAAAAAACATACGTGTCACTAATGAAAATGTCATCACATTTATTCATCTTGTAGCTAACCATCGGTTAAATAGTCAGGTAAAAGGGGGTTTTATCTCTGTTTTTGTTTAGTTTCTTCTCGAAATTTATCATCCTCATGGCATCATGTTGTGATATTATTATTTTCAGATACGTCAACAAAGTTCTCATTTCTTGAGAGGATTTCAGCAACTTGTACAGAAAGATTGGATTGACATGTTTAATGAGCATGAACTTCAGGTATTGTGATCAGCTATGGCAAGATATTTGGAGCTACATTAAGTGTGCGCAGATTGCATGTCATGATTACTTTTCACTCAAATATCTGCATGGGGAGAGCTTAAAGATCTATAGATACAAACATATAACTATTAGCCAAAGTACATATCTGATATAAAATCGAAACTCAAAACACAGAAAGTCATTCATTTAGTGTGATGCATTCCGGTTACTGTTGGTTTTGTTTGTCTTTCTACATAGATGACTTACGTAGCTTTTCAGTTGGTCTAATTTGGATCTGGGTGATTCTCATGAGACTGCTACTGAGGGCTGTAGCCCAGTTGTATCTAGTCTACCTCCCAAAGTGGAAGGTTTGAGGGTTTGAGTCCCCCATCCCCATAGGGGGAAGAGTGTGTGTATATGTTATTTAATTGATTCTTTGTATTAATTCATGCTGTTTAATAATGCATCAGTGGCAATATGGAAAAAGACATATAGTTCAGGTGGTCACGATTTTCTGGGTTTAGCTAAAAAAAAAACCTTCCCTGAACTATGTTTATTTCATCTTTCCCTCCTTGGACATTCTGATCAACAAAACAGGCTATTATGGTCTCAACATAAGAATTTATTATTACAGCTGGCATTTCTTTTTAAACATCAAATTAATGGCAAGGGCATTTTTTGGTTCTAGATTCTATAGTTAAGGTGTTTATTTGACAAAAATTAGTGCAAGGAGCAGTATGAATATATATATATATAATTAGGGGGAATTTGTGAAATTAACCCTTTTAAATTCTAATTGTTTTATGTCAATGTTTAGAATTTCTGCTACTTTTCTTTATGAGAAACGTTTTTAGAACCTTGATTTATTCCCTTGAGTCTCACATTCTTATTCCTTTGATGTTTCTGTCTTTGTTTAGCTTCTAATATCAGGATCAGTTGATGGTTTTGATATTGATGACCTCCGAGCTCATACTAATTATGTGGGTGGCTACCATAAAGTAAGTTCTTTTTTTTTATTTTTTTTCGTTTTGCATGTGATGAATTTTGTAGTTGGGAAGCACAAGGAGTTCTATAAAACTTTCCATAGGTGGAGACAGGTGTAGGCCCAATCTATACCTTAACAGACTAAGGGCGGATACCCTTGTAACTTCAAAAGCAAAACGGGCCTAAGACCCAAAGGTGGGTGAACTGTGTGATTTCTTCCAGTTGAAGTTACCAAGCCACCCAACTTATTCCAGATCGAAGTTAGTAGCCACTCAGCACAATATTGGCTTCTTTATTGGCATGAGTTACCTGACAGTACCAGCTTCTGCAAATTACCTTGTCCATGCTTTGGCCAGGCTTCTGCTCAATAAAAAAACTGTGATGTTGAAATACACATCGACTGTTCTGACTTTTATTGGAAGAACTGTTCCTTCTCCTTGTTTTGTTATTGTTAGAGAGTTGGGTTACTAAGGGTGTTTTTGTCTTCTTACTATTTTTCTTTATTATTGAGGAGAGTATAAAAGGTTTTGTATTAGGTATGAGATTATAATAATAATACAGAGACTTTCCTTCTTCTTCTTCTTCTTCCTTCTCATAAACCCTAACACACAAGTATATCAATCTCAACTTGGTATCAGAGCCTCATCAAGACCTAGAATTCATTCCTATTCACTTGGCCAACATCAGAGAGGAGTGACGTCAGCATACAGGTGCTGACGTCATGCTGACGTCATCATTTACAGGTCGAGAACCATGCAATCTGGTTCGCCTGAATTTTTCAAGAATTATGGTGGTGTTTATTTCATGATTTGAAGCAGATTGATAGGAGTTTTCAATTTTCGAAACTTTTTCTTATTTTGGGTCTCGTTTTTTGCGATCTGCGATTTGAAGGCTTTCCGGTGGATTTTGTTGGTTTGGATTCCTCTAAAGGGTGTCACCTAGACCTAGCAAGGGTTCGTGTGGTGGTTGATTTAATGGTTTTTGAAGTGTTTTTGGTCCACTTGGAGGCTCGGCTGTAGCGTGTGGCTTCTGTCTAGTGCGTGTGCTGCTGTTCCATGGTCGTTTTGACTGCTGCAGATGTTGTGGAGACTTGGGCATGACCAGATTAAATGATCCCTTGTCTCTTTGATCAAATCTGATTCCTATATGTTCCTTTAACTCAATTTTTTTGGTTCAACTTCAGTTTTTCGGATTGTTTTCTTTATTTAAATTGTTCTTCTTGAGTTGTTGAGTGAATTTGACATATAATCATGGCTGATAATCAACCACAACCTGTCAAGACTGATGATATGCCTCGGTCAATTACCTCAGAAAAATTGAATGGCCTTAATTACCTTACTTGGGCTCATGCTGTGCAAGTTTTCTTTCGTGGGCGAAAGAAAATTAAGTATTTAATAGAAGAACTTCCTGCAGACACAAAGAAACATGAGGATTGGATTTGTGAGGATTCCGTTGTTATGGGATGGTTGTGGCACAGCATGGAATCCAATATTGCCTCTATTGTTGCGTTTTGCGATTCCTCTAAGAAGATTTGGGAGTCTCTTGCCGAATTGTTTTCGCAACAGAGTAATGTCTCTCGGGTGTATGAGTTGTATGAGAAGATTTTTGCTTTTAGGCAGTCTGGGAAATCTTTGTCTGAGTATTACAGCATGCTTAAGAATTTGTGGGATCAATTATTGCAGTATCGTCCATTTACCACTGATTTAGAACAACAGAAGCGTCATTGGGAAGAGTTTATGATTGCTTCATTGTTGTCTGGTTTGGATTCTGATCTTCGTGGCTTTAAAGATCAGATTCTTGCTAGCGAGAAATTGCCCACTGCTGCTAATGCATATTCTCGCTTATTGAGGTCTTCCTTAGGGCAACATTCCATTGTGCCTCCTTCTGAGTCGTCTGCCTTAGTCTCTAGCGGTGATGGTCGTGGTAATTCTCGTGGTAGCTTTCGTGGTGGTCGTGGCAGTCGTGGCTTTCGTGGTGGTTTCCGTGGTGATGGTCGTTCTAGTGGACGTGGTGACAGGAAGTGTGATCATTGTGGTGGTACCAATCATACTGAACCTTATTGTTGGATGAAATATGGGAAGCCAGATTATGTGCATCAGGTCACTGAGAGTATTTCACAGCCACTGCAACCTAGTACAACTCGTGGACATGTAGCTTCTGATTCTGGTTCTCGGGATGCACTCACTACTCAACTTAGCGAGTTGATTCAGAAACTACAAACTGCTCTTCCATTCACCTCCACTGCTCTTCCATCTACTGCTACCTTAGCCAATTCAGGTAATATTACATGTGTGGCTCAATCCCCTTCTTGGGTCATTGATTCTGGAGCGAGCTCACATATGTCTGGTAACTCATCTCTTTTCTCTGCTTTAAAACCGATTAACCATCACATTGTTCTAGCTGATGGTTCTTCTAGGCCCGTTCTTGGAAAAGGATTCCTTCATCCCATTACTTCATTGTCTTTATCATCCAGTTTATATGTTCCTAATTTTCCTTTTAATTTGCTTTCTGTGAGTCAATTGACTAAAGCCTTACAATGTTCTATAACCTTTTCTCCTACTGCTTGTGTATTTCAGGACCTTCGAACGAAGAAGATGATTGGTTCGGGGCATGAGAAAAACGTACTGTATTATTTGGATTCTGATGAACCTTCTTTGGTCGAGTCGTCGGCCTTGAGTGCTACAGTCTCTCCTCTTCAGTGGCATTTTCGTTTGGGCCATCAATCATTGGCAAAACTGCGATTATCTATTCCAGGGTTGAGTCATGTGTCTGTTTTAGAATGTGAGGCTTGTCAGTTAGGCAAGCATCACCGTAGTTCGTTTCCGAGTCGTAGTCAGAGTCGTCAGACTGAGTCTTTTGATGTAGTCCATACGGACATCTGGGGTCCTTCTAGAACTGGTAGTTTGAATGGATTTCTTTATTTTGTTATCTTTGTTGATGATTACTCTAGAATGACATGGTTATTTTTGATGAAAGAACGGTCTGAGTTACCTCGTATTGTGACAAAATTTTATAATGAAATTTTTACTCAGTTTGGTAAGCGCATTAAAATTTTTCGCTCTGATAATGCCTTAGAATATACGTAGTCTATCATGGATTCTTTTTGTGTTGATCGTGGTATTATTCATCAAACTAGTTGTGCCCACACTTCTCAATAGAATGGTGTTGCTGAACGAAAGTATCGCCATCTGTTGGATGTTGCTCGTACCCTGTTATTTAATATGTCAGTACCCAAACAGTTTTGGGCTGATGCGGTTCTTACTGCGTCTTATCTCATCAATCGTATGCCATCTGCTGTTGTGGGTAATCAGACTCCTTTCTCTCTTCTATATCCTAGTACCTCTCCTTTTCAGCTCACTCCTCGTGTTTTTGGCTGTGTCGCTTTTGCTCATGTTTTGGATCCTGGTCGTGACAAATTGTCTCCTCGTGCTCGTAAATGTGTTTTTCTTGGATACTCCCATACTTAAAAAGGATATGATGTTATAGTCCCGAGTCTCGTCGATACTATGTGAGTGCTGATGTTACTTTTTTTGAATCTACTATGTTTTTTTCATCTTCTGGTCAACGTTTGTCTCTTGATCTTATCTCTGCTCGTCAGGGGGAGCCTTCCTCGTCCTCCTCACCTTTGCCGCTACCCTTATCCTCCTCGTCTGATTCCTCATTGCCTTCTCATCCTCCACTGCAGGTTTCTCAGCGATCTAAATCTCGGCCCGTTGTTTCTTTTGGTCCGGACACCACATCTTCTTCACCAGAGGTTCCTGATCCTCCCTTACTCACTTCTTCTACTGATGATTTGCCCATTGCTCTACGTCGTGGTAAGCGTACTTGTACTCAGCATCCTATTTCTAACTTTGTGTCCTATGATCGTATTTATTCCTCTTTGCACACTTTTGCTTTTACCCTGTCCTCTATTTCTGTTCCTTCCTTTTATCAGCATGCTATCTCTGTGCCTGGATGGAAACACGCTATGGATGAGGAAATGAGTGCCCTTCACAAGAATCAGACTTGGGAACTTACTGGTCTTCCTTCAGGAAAACAAATTGTTGGGTGTCGATGGGTTTATACTCTTAAATATCTTCCTGATGGTTCTGTTGAGCGCCTTAAGGCACGGTTGGTTGCCAAAGGATATACACAGACGTATGGAGTGGATTACTTAGAGACTTTCTCTCCTGTTGCTCGCCTTAATTCCGTCCGAGTCCTTCTTTCTGTCGCAGTTTGTTATTCTTGGCCTTTATATCAGCTTGATATCAAGAATGCATTTCTTCATGGCGATCTCCAAGAGGAAGTGTACATGGCTCAACCTCCTGGTTATGTTGTTGCTGGTTTTGAGCACCTTGTTTGTAGACTGCGCAAGGTTCTTTATGGTTTGAAGCAGTCTCCACGTGCTTGGTTTGATAGATTCAGTGCTGTGGTCATTGCCTTTGGTTTTCAGCGTTCCACTTTTGACCATTCTGTCTTTATTCGTCGCTCTTCTGCTGCCATTATTGTGTTAATTGTTTATGTTGATGATATTATCATCTCTGGTAGTGACTTTATCGGTATTGCAGCCTTGAAACGACATTTGGGTCAACAGTTCCATACCAAAGACTTGGGTGTCTTACGCTATTTTCTTGGTATTGAAGTTGCCCGTTCTGCTCAAGGTATCTCTCTCTCTCAACGTAAATATGTCCTTGACCTTTTATCTGAGACTGGTATGTTAGGAGCTCGACCTATTGATACTCCTATGGACTCTACCGTTAAACTGGATGGTGAACAGGGGGAATTATTTACTGATGTTGGACGCTATCGTCGTTTGGTTGGGAAATTGATTTATCTCACTGTTACTCGTCCTGATATCACCTATGTTGTTAGTGTGGTTAGTCAGTTTATGCATGCTCCTCGTCATCCCCACTTCGAGGCTCTTTGTCGTATTTTGCGTTATCTGAAAGGTGCTCCTGGGAATGGTTTGTTGTATAAACCCTCTTCCTCCATCTCCGTGACAGGTTTTAGTGATGCTGATTGGGCAAGTAGTCGCTCTGATAGGCGGTCTACGTCTGGATATTGCACGTTTATTGGTGGTAATCTTGTTACTTGGCGCAGTAAAAAGCAAAATGTTGTTGCTCGTTCTAGTGTTGAGGCTGAGTATCGTGCTATGACTCACACTGCTTCTGAGATGTTGTGGGTTCGCTCTCTTCTTCGGGAGATGGGTGTTGCAGTTCCTGCTCCTATGCCTATGCACTGTGATAACCAAGCGGCCATTTTTATTGCTAGCAATCCTGTTTTTCACGAGCGCACCAAGCATATTGAGGTTGATTGTCATTTTATTCGTGATTTGTTAATGCAGAAGCATATTGTTACCCCCTATATTTGTTCTGACGATCAGCTGGGGGATATTTTTACGAAGCCCTTGGCACGTGGTGTCTTTCAGAGATTGTGTTTCAAGCTGGGCATGTTCAATCTGTATGCTCCAGCTTGAGGGGGAGTGTTAAAGAGTTGCGTTACTAAGGGTGTTTTTGTCTTCTTACTATTTTTCTTTATTATTGAAGAGAGTATAAAAGGTTTTGTATTAGGTATGAGATTATAATAATAATACAGAGACTTTCCTTCTTCTTCTTCTTCTTCCTTCTCATAAACCCTAACACACAAGTATATCAATCTCAACTGTTATTAAAATGGAAACTGAACTAAATATACTTTATAGCTCAGCCGCTGGTCTAACACACATGAAGCTCTGTTTTTACAAATAAACTTCAGGAATTTGTATTATGAGAAGCATTGGGTTTAATGTTATGGTTTTAATCTCAAGCTTTAACATTGGTATTTAATATTTCTATTGACAGGAGCACTATGTCATTGAAATGTTCTGGGAAGCTCTCAAAAACTTTTCCATGGAAAATAAGTTGAAGTTCTTGAAGTGAGTTCTACCATCTGTTATTTATTTCCCATCTGACATTTGGGCTGTATTAAATGTTATATACACTGTGTGGCAGTTTCAATGATTTTTTTATGATTTTATTCTGTAATGTCCTCCAGACACTCAAAAGTTGTTCCTACCTTTACACCAATTTTCTTGCTTGGTTCTCTTTTTCATGATTTTTTTTGCGCTCTGTTCTCTTTAGAATGTGTGGATGGTGGAATCTTATATTTTTTAGTATCTTTAGTCTGTGTTCTTCTCTGTGCACGAGTTAATAAAATGAATATGGCAAGTTTGTATTACCCCATATAAATGCTGGAACAGGGTTTACATAAAGCCAAATAATTAGGGCAAAACCTTTCTGCATTTGTAGAGTTAGGAACTGATCCTGTTTTCTAGGATAAACCATGCTAAGTTAGTTTAATGGTGCAACTGGATTGACATAGCAAATGCTAAATGGTGGATTGGCGATAAATTTCCCGTTAAGAATTGTCCCAAGTCCTAAAAAATGTGGTTAAAGCACCTTCTTGACAGTTATTGTTTAGACTTGTGAGGTGGGGAACTGCATGGAAAATAGAAGCGGAAAACTTCTTATCACAAGATTGATTGAAAAATTGGAGGGAGAATGATGTAAGAATGAAATAAGGAATTTATATGAGTCCTCCTAGAAACTTTGATAAACCTTATATGACTGGTAGAAGAGTCAAATTTGGTAAATTTTGAGAGTAACGTAAAAACTTTTAAGGAAACTGTAGTAGTTTCCGAGAAAAGGCTTATGAAGCAATGTAAGATTCTAGAAACTTGTTTCTATCCAAAGCATTTTGCAAGCATTTATAGAAAGCTTATTTGCAGTTGGGAAATTTTTTCTTTGTTTCTGCAGAGTTTCCTAAGTGACTCTTAGGTTCACCATGCACTTAAAATATAATACCCTTGAGATCCTCCTTAAAAGCAAAAGCACGTTTGGAATTCTGTGGTTGAGAGTTTTTAGTGGAGATTGGTGGGTCGGGTGTTCATTTGATCTTGATCCTTGAGGAGTGAAAGGAGGCTAGACTGGACTTGCATGCCCCCTGATAATATCCATAAATGACTTGTTTTTGGTAAGAGCTGAACATTACCATGTGTATATTCAGGTGCATGATACACATCCTAATTGAGTCTCAACTATTGGTAAAGCGGTCATACTTCCTTCACCTAAACAAGAACTTAATTTTGCGGCTCTTTCCAAGAGGCATGAATGCAAACAATGCCGACCCAACTGACCGAAAAAGTCGTCAATCCAAGGAAGAGGATTCTTGTTGCGCTCTGTCACTTTGTTGAGAGCCCTATAGTCTGGGTTTGAATAGAGTATTTGTCTTAAAGAAATATATTTACTTTTCTTATAACTTAGCAATAGATTAACTTCATTATAACTTATAAGAACCTTCTTCAGCCTCCACTGTTATGCATATTCTCACTTTTACGGCATTGTTGGCATGGAGATGGATATGCTACAAAGTGATTGTCTCTAAGGGCAAGTTGGGAGAAGAATTACTTTTACGGCATTGTTGGCATGGAGATGGATATGCTACAAAGTGATTGTCTCTAAGGGCAAGTTGGGAGAAGAATTCAAATATCACTTGGTTGATTAGGATGCATGCTTTCCCTTCTGAGTAGGAGATTGGGAGTCGGGAGAGTGTTCAACCAAGCATTCTTGGGAAGGGACCACTGAGATTCACTGTAAAGACTAGTTTCTGAAGGAAATTTGTGGCCACAAGAGGTGATTGGACCACAAGGATTGTGCACTGCTCTTATTATGTGGATTTCTTTGAGAAGTTACTAGAAAAGTGGCTGCATGAATTTCTTAAATAAATTAACTCTTAAACAGGCAGTGTGAGTTGTGCGAGTTTTTGGCATGATAAATTGTCTAGGGAGGTAGTCTTGACTCTTGAGGGAGTTTTCTCCAGAGCTATTCGGATAGCAGTTGATAAGTATGCGATGCTGGCAGACTATCTTATTGCTTCCGAAAGTGGGGAGTTTAACATCAGTTATACTTGTGAGGCTGAGGTATTAATGAAGTTCTGCTTTGTTTAGAATGGATGGCCAGGATACTGAGTAGGATGCGAGACTGTTGGGCTTGAAGTTAAATAATTTTATATGATGTGTGGCTGTACTGATGTACTTTTCTTTGAAAAGGCATAGAGGTTATGGAGTTCCTTCCTAGGTGGCATTTTTATTATTGTTGGGTGTGGGTTAACCAGTCCTTTGAAGGAGTGGAGGAACCAATTAATGAGTTGATGAGCAATTTTCAAATCTTTTGTCTTTTTGTGTGTTGGGTTACATGAAGGGTGCATCTCTCCCTAGATGTAAACATTTCTTAGCAAAATTGCAAGAGAAAGTCATTTAGGAAGTTTAGGCTTAGAAGAATATGGTTAACCTTTGAGAGCATTGTTTCTGTAGGGTTAGAGAGTGCGAGGTAGAAAATCTATCAAGATGACATTGGGAAGGACCCTTTGAAGGAGTGGAGGAGCCAATTCATGAGTTGATGAGCAATTTTCAAGGCTTTTGTCTTTTTGTGTGTTGGGTTACATGAAGGGTGCATCTCTCCCTAGATGTAAACGTTTCTTAGCAAAATTGCAAGAGAAAGTCATTTAGGAAGTTTAGGCTTAGAAGAATATGGTTAACCTTTGAGAGCATTGTTTCCGTAGGGTTAGAGAGTGCGAGGTAGAAAATCTATCAAGATGACATTGGGAAGGATTTTAGGACCAGGTGGTATTCCTATTTAGTATATTGTGTGATAGGTGTATCCCCCTACGATTGAAAGGAGAGTTCTATCTAACAGCTATTAGACCAGTCATACTTTATGGTACTAAATGTTGGACAATTATGAATCAAGATTTGCATAAATCGACAGAAATGTCAATGTTGAGATGGATGTGCGGTAGAAAGGATAGAATTAGAAATGATCACATTCGGGAGATGGTTGGAGTAGCACCAATTGGAGATAAAATGAGAGAAATCGGCTAAGATAGTTTGGACATGTGCAAAGACGACCTTAAAGTGCGCCGGTCAGAAAAAGTGACATAGTGCACATTGAGGGTAATTATGGGGAAAGAGGAAGACCAATGCTAATGTGGGTAGAGTTAGTAAAGAAAGATATACTAGCATATGTGGATTGACTAAGGCTATAGTCTTAAATAGAGCGGAATGGAAACATAGGATTCATGTAGCCGACTCCTAAGTAATTGGAAAAGGATTTGGTTGTGGTGGTGGTTGTTGTATGGTATTCCTATTGAGGTTTGAGTGTTTAGGAGATGATGACATGTCTTGTCTAACAAAATTGTTTAATAAGATAATGACAACTAAGAGAATGCCAGATGAGTGATAGTAAAGTATTTTTAGTGCCTATATATAAAAATAAAGGGGATATACAAAGTTGTACTAATTATTGTGATATTAAATTAATGACTCATGCTATAATACTTTGGGGGGTACTGAACATCGACTAAAACTGGAAACTGAAGTGTCGGAAAATAAATTTGGATTTATGTCGGGGAGGTTAGCGATGGAAGTTTTTTCCTTATTGAGGGGACTAATGGAAAAATATATATAGAGAAAAAAAAGATAATATATTTTTTATTGATTTAGAAAGTCTATTATGTGGTACTTTTTTATTTATTTTATAAGATTGATTGCAATAGAAAGCGTTCAAAAGGAGAATGCATCCTGCAAAAGCTACACAAGGACGAAATTGGGCCCCTAATCTCTCGATATATCCAAAAAATCAACTATCTTCCCCATGGATTTACAATTTCTCCCATGAACCCAACAAAAAAGAGAACTAATAATAGAAAATTTCAGCAACCCAATAGAAGTCTCCTCACCATCAAGGGATCTCCTATTCTGTTCCCTCAAACACCACCAAACACACAAGGGCACCACCCTCCAGAAGTCACGGGCTTGGGAACCCACTGTACCACCTCTCCAAGCCTCTAACATGCCTCTCGAGGATTGAGGCATAACCCATTGGGCAGTGCAAGAGAAGATGATCAACTGTCTCTTCATATCCCTTGTGCACACACCACCAATTGACAATAAACTGTTTCCTCCTCGGGATATCCGATCCTCCCCAAAACTGCTGACCAAGCAAAAAAACAACCTTTAGGGGAGCTTTTGTACGCCAAACGACCTTCTGCAAGAAAGCATATTATATGGTACTTAGAGATCCAATGTGGAACGGTTTCGTAGTAGAGTGACAACGGGCTATAATGACGTGATAAAGGATATGTGTAATGAAAGTGTGACTATAGTTAAAACAACCTAGAAAAACGAGTGAATTTTCAATTACAGTAGGCTTACATCAGGGTTTAACATTAAAACCATCTCTTTTTGCCTCAGTTATGGATGAACTGATAGGATGAGATTCCACGATGTATGTTATTTGTTGTTGATTTTGTTTCAATTCATGAAACTAGAGAAGTGGTAAATGCTAAAGTGGAGCAAGTAAGGAAAAGTGATATGGTCTACATTTGAAGGAAATGTCATGGATAGAGTTAACGAGGAAAAATACGATAACATGTGGTTTGACGGAGTGAATTTTGTTTGTTATGTGACTTACGCCTAACTAGATAATTAGTTCTTGACACTGTGAATGTTGTGTACTCGGGTTGTATATCCTTTTGGCACCCATTCATCTATTAGTCACTTTCAACTTCTCTGCCAAAAAGAAGCAGGTGCTTTCTTTGAAGATAATTATTTGGATTTAGAGAACTTTCCTGCATTGCGTAGTTCGTGGAGCCCTCTATTGTGTGATTTCCAAGCCAATTTTAAATGTCAGTAATTTGCATTTAATTGTATAAGATATAGTTTCTGCTTTGAAACTTTTAATAAATAGCCTAATTTACACACGTTGTTTTGCAGTTAACTTTTAAAATCTTCAAGAACTATGGGAAGTGATGATAATCAAATGCCTTTTCTTTCCCTTTTTGGTTTTTTTTTTCTTTGGAAGGTTTGTGACTGGGTGCTCTCGAGGACCTTTGCTTGGATTTAAATACCTGGAACCCTTATTCTGCATACAAAGGTAATAGTGCTGTGTGTGATGTTCCTCAAGTTATGCAAGATTCCCCCTCTTCGGAGCAGGGTATATTGCAATCACTTTCTATAATTGAAGTTGGTGATATGCAATATCTTTAGTTCAGTATAGGTCGGTTTGTTTGTTTGTTTTTTTTTTTTTGCAATTAACCCTTCAATTTATTTTTTTATTCTCTCATAATCACTCTATGCACACTTTTCTGTGTAACTTCTTCAGTTATCTGTGATCTTTAATTATTATAATTATTATTCTCATAGGACCGCTGGTAATGCTTCTGAAGAAAGTCTTGACCGCTTACCTACATCAGCTACTTGTATGAATCTTCTGAAGCTTCCTCCATACAGAAGGTCTGTCACTGCTTTAATATCTTGCACATGAAGAACAGTCTATACTTTTTGCTATTTTACTTGGAACTGTACCGGCATACCGCTGGTGAAAGAAACATATACTATTAAACGCGCACACTGCGTGTTTGTGTGTGTGTGAGAGAGAGAGAGAGAGAGAGAGTGAGAGAGACTGTAGCTCTTCACTGATTTTTATATATAAAAATATCTTTGTGGGTTCATCTGGAGTAATAATTCTATACAGAATATAGACCCTTTTATGTTGTCTATTTAAAGGATTTTATTTACTTATTATTATTTTTTGCACATGTCATATGCTATGTTACATGAACTTGAGTTTATGTATTGGATGCTGGTACCGTCAGACCTCCGTGAAATCCTGATAGTAGGATATGGGACTTGACTTGAAACATGTTCAAAATTATAAATGATTGTAAACACGTCCTGCACATTTTAATACATTAGAGTATGATGTTAATATTCTTGAAAGACATAGTCAATTATAATTCAACTTAAGACTATGTTTCGTAGGACTATAGGAGGGAATGAAGGAAAATGGGGAGGGAAGAGAGGAGGAATGGAGCAAGCTTTCCGTTGTTTGATAGTGTGTAGAGGAAGAGGGGAAAGGACGGGAGGATGGATGAGGCATCTCTCTGGGCCAACCATTTGTTTAAAATTAGGAGGAAAAGGAAGAAAATGAAAGGATATTTGTTGGATATAACTGAAAAGGAAGAAAAAGAAAATGTTATTACCCTGATTTAGGTGTATTAATTTATAATTTTCAGGGTATAGTAGTAAAATAATAATATCACCCTTTTTCTTTCCTTCTATTCAACCAAATAAAAGGAGGAAGGACACCCTTCCTTCCCTTTCCATCCCTCAGCTCCCTCCCTTCATTTTCCCATTCCTTGTACTAAATAGGATGCAGTGAAGAGTACGATTTCTTCCATCAGTTGTGTCATATGTTGATACTGGTACATTAGAGAAATCCTCGGGGGCCCTAAAGGGCTAGGACAAGGCCACATTGGTGCTCAACGGAACAATGCCTTAATTTGAACTACATGGGTTCACTACATTAATCCTTCATGCTCTCTGGCTTCATCTACTGACATCCTCTTTAAAGGAAAAAGCCCCCGTCATGGGCAAATTTTACAGGATTCTATCCTTTGGAGACCTTTTCGGATTCTCTCTCTCAATAGATTTATTCATGTTTTTGAGGTTATTAATCAGTGTCACCGTAGTTCAAGATGGCACATTTGGATGCAGATTGTGAGTGGTCATTTTGATTAAAAACAGGTTTTGAGTGAACTCCAAATTTTCATTCACTTGATTTATATTGCGCCGCACTCTTGGTTCCTCACATTATAGACCTAAGGCCTAAACTGATATCTAGCAAAACCTACTTTATGGGCTTGCATATATTGTAAAATGCCCGAAAAAGTTTTCTTGCCAGACCGATTTGTCATCCCCCTTCCCTTGAAATTTGTTTCCTGTGCATCTGAAAGGTAATGTTTTGCTATGCATTCTGAGCTGTTTTATTCTATTTACTGGGCTTATTGCTTATTTATTTTGTCGCATTATTAGACTCATTTGGGTCCTCATCCTTTATTTAAACTTGTTCATTGCTAAAAATGTTCACCATCACAAAATGCATGTGTTCATGATGCAGCAAAGAGCAACTGGAGCAGAAATTGTTGTATGCCATAAATGCTGATGCTGGATTTGATTTGAGCTGAAAGGCATTTATTTCCTGTACTGCCACATGCTCTGCTCCAGTTTCATTCAGAGAGCATTTTGACAGACAATACTATGATGGTCTGTTCAGTGAACTTCTGTTCAGAATTGTCTGAGGACCATCCGAGCTGCATAGAACCAGCTCAGAATATCAGTAATCATCAACAGGGTGAAGGGTGTAGAGGAAAGCAGTGTAGATATAATCCCGGTGTACATATACATACATGGAGTCGTCTGCAATGTATATCATCTTCGTGGAAGCCTGTTACACATGCAGGATCTCTCCCAAGTAGGTCTTGTTAAGAATAGTTATAAACTGTAATCGAGTTTCTTCTGTAATTTTAAAGAGAGAATACTCTGACCTATATACGGGGGATCAATATGTGGAAACTTCAGGTCGTATCTGGTCATTGTTGTTTTTCTCCTCGTTTATTTATTGTTTTAAATTTAGTTCCCAATTTTATGTCTAATTTTGTAAATGAGAGGACGTGAAGTGGCTTAAATGTGTCAGATGCTTACCCTAAACTTTTCGTTGTAGTTTCAATTATGGTTTCAAACACCTGATTGTTTGGATTGGCTTTTGAAAAGTTGCTTTCGGTTTTTCAAACTCAAAAGCCGTTTTGGAGAGTGTTTGGATTGGTTAGACTGAAGAGTTTCGGAGTTCAAAAAAAGCGTTTAAAGGAAGCTGATAGGTTCCAGCTTTTTCATTTAGCTTCTACTTATCTTTTTCTTTTATATAAAAGGCGAAGCAAAAACTCTGTTAAACATGGCCATAATATGTGTTCATAAATTGCATGGTGATGCGACTAACTCATCAGGGCTTGTAGTTTAAAACACACACTCTGTTTCTACCAATAAGGGGGTGCTTGTGGGAATGGGATCGGGTCTTTGTCGAACCCGGATTGCGTTCTTTGGAGGAAGGTCAAATAAAAAAGATATGGCGAATCTATTAAGCATTTGGAGAAATGATAAAGAGATTTGAGAGTTCTAGATTTCTAGTGCTTATTAGAGTTGAGATTATGAGGTGAAATGCTTATTAGAGTATGAATGGATTATTAGGTTAAAGATAATAAAATTGGGGCTGGAGATTGTGAGTGCTTGAGCAAATACTGTTAACCAACTCATTTATTGCTTTTCAAATTTTGGTCTTGCATATCACAGACAGGTTAGAGTTACTTTTCTTCAACACTTTTTAATCTCTCTCTCTTCCTTCTTGAAATGGCGTGGGAAGCCACTCTTAGTTGGTCATGTTAATATGGGTGTGTGTGTGTTAGGGGACCTTCGCTTCGCATTCATAGATGAACAAGGCTACCTTTCTCATCCGACACCCCCAGCTTTTATTTTTCAAGTTTTATTTGCTTTTTATTGTAACACCATTTGATAAACCTTGTAATACATCTTGATGAATAATTATCAAAGCAACACAATTAAGAACTCATATATGATATATTTTAGTAATTGAATTTAAAATAAATAGTATTAGTATAAATTTAATACATACAAGGATTGTGGTAGTGGAGAAATTATTAAATACCACAGGAATTTCGTGTATTGTAAAATTTCACCACTAGTATGATTCCATTTTTTGTGATTTTGTATAATAATGAAAAATATAGTATGATTCCATTTTTTGTGATTTTGTATAATAATGAAAAATATAGTATGATTCCATTTTTTGTGATTTTGTATAATACTGAAAAATAAAGTTTTATTAGTAATAAAATTTTTACATTTAAGAATTCTCGTCGCGCGAGGCTTTTACTCTTTCGATCACTTGTGAGCACATTGTGTGTGTAATTTATACACTACGTACCTAGACGATAGCTTTTCAGTTTTAGTATATAAATATTGTCTTCAATACTACATACCTAGACGATAGCTTTTCAGTTTTAGTATATAAATATTGTCTTCAATGGCTTCTTTGACCAATGAATTTGTATATATATATATATAGAAAATTTTGTGGTGTCAATATACATATTCTTTGAGCAATTATGAGGATGTTGATTTATGAGGCCATAAGCGGCACATATATAATAAAACTAATTCAATTTTGACAAAACTCTTGAAAACAGCCAAATTGATTCTATAAAAATCTTTCAACAAAAGATCTTTCGACTTTTGATTTGCTTATTGAAGATGGGATGGTTCATCTCGTGGTTGTTCAAAGTCAGTCGTTAAATTTTATATATATAAACACTTTGTGAATATGTTGATTTATGAGATCATAAACAGTACATTGATAACAAATCTAATTCGTCTTTGACAAACGATTGGAAATAACTAAAATGATGTTACAAAGATCTTCCAAACTTTTGATTTGCTTGTTGAAGTTGAGGTGGTTCAGCTGGTGATCCTTCAAAGTTATTGTTACAGGTATCAGCATCATCCAAAGCAGACAGATGATGCATAACTACTTAAGCTTGCATAGTGTCATCTTGCTTGATTCGGTCAAGGGTATTAATGACAAGTGTCATCTTGCTCTTTCAATTTAGGGTCAAAACGTTTGTTTAATGAGTGAGCCGATCAAGTTGTAGGTGGCTTTAGAATTGAATTGCACTAAGTCAATCGAGATACTACCGAGACTGTGGATCGGATTTTAGAGCCTGCACACATACGGAAGGATTGTGAGTGCTGGAACAAATACTTTTAATCAACTCATTTGTTGCTTTCGAACTTGGTATTGCATGTGAGTGCATCAACAATAGAAATGCTAGTAAGATTGAAAGCAACAATGAAGAGCCACTCAAAGAAAGGCCCATTTCTTTTATTTCACTCAACTTTTTGATATTTCTCTTGAATTGCATGGGATACTGTTATGTCTCTGTTATATAGTTATTCAAATAGTTAAAAATATAGTAAATGTTTGGCAAGATTACAGAAATTTATGTTCATGCATTTACTTCACCCCGGGTCAATTAGAATAAATGCCAATTAATTATCGAAAAAAAAGAAGAGAATATATGCCAATTGAATATTTTTTCCACCCAATTGAATGACTACCATTAAGATTATAGAGGTTAAATGCGAATTGAATGACTACCGTTAAGATTATAGAAGTCAATGACATTCCTAAATCAGGTTACGTTTATCTCTGTTTCGAATTTACTCCCTGCAGCAAATTAAAATTCCTTTATTACATAAGCAATCATCCTAGTTTACTTTTTTTTTTTCTTTCTTTTCTGGTATAATAAGCAATATATTTTTGCCCCTACTGATATTTTTGGGTCTTAAAAGAAAGTAAAATAATTGAAACCCTCTCTTTTTCTCACTCTCTAACACCCCCACATCCATCCTAATCGTCTCTCTCTCTCTAGCTTATGCCACTATAAAGAGGAAATTTTTTGCTGTGAGTATTGTGAATATCAATTGTGCAATCCAATGAGAGATCAATGGATGAGTCATAATTGAAGTGTATATGTTGAAAAAGAGATATTTGGCAACTTAGATAATGAAGCTATCATAGGTTGTTATCAAAATATAAAAATTTATCAAGAACAATTGTAAATGTATTTGAAAATATCAATTAATGTTAAATTCTTTTGTTAATTATGATAGTTTGGGAAAAAAATTCTAGCCCCTCCTATAATTTTCTTGGTGTTAGGAATTATGTTTCAAATTTTTATTGTAATTATTTTTATATTTTAGAGTTGTAATTTATTTGGTAATCTTTTGTTAGGCTTGGTCTTGGGATTCACTTAATTGTAATCCTTATCCAATAATGAATTGTTGTCTCATCTAGGAGTGCACAAAGAATCAGTGAAATTGGAACCGGAACCGTAATGAACCATAGCTAAACTAAACCGAATCGAACCGTTCACTACGGTTCCGGTTCCAAGTCAAGGAACCGGAACCGTTAAAAAATAAATAAATATATATATATATATATATAGTATAAAATATATAATATATAAATAAATACTAATACATTCTAAATTCTAATATTCTATTTATATATAAAGTATAAAATATATAATATATAGATAAATATTTTTAATTTCTAAATTCTAATGTTCTATATATTTATATAATATAAAATATTTAAATAAATACTAATAACTTCTAATTTATTGTTATAACTAGGCGTGCACAAGTATGAGTGTGTATTTTGCCAATGTTTAAAAAAACATTTTGGCAAAGAATTGTTAGGAAACCGGAACCGGAACCAAACTCAACGGTTCCAGTTCCAGTTCCAAAATTAAAGAATCGTTGGGAAACTGGAACTGGAACCGAACTCAACGGTTCCAGTTTCAGTTCCAAAATTAAAGAATCGTTATGAACGATTCCGGTTCTAGAGGTGATGTTTCAGTCTTTGACAAGTTTGAATATGGGATTTACTAATTCAACATGATCTCAGAGAGACTTTGGGTTTGAAATCGGAAAAGATGGAAAATGAATAGTGGAGAAGATCAACTCGAAGACAATGAGTGTTGTTCGATTAACGTTGGTGGATGATGTTATGTATGATGCAATAGAAGAAGTTTCAACAACGAATATGTGGAATAAATTAGAGAATCTGTATATGGGAAAGAATCTCACCAACCGGTTAGTATTGAAGCAAAAGTTGTATTCTTTCTGGAGAAAAAGAGTAAGCTTGCAAGAACATCTTGGTAAATAAGATTATTTATGATTTATCTAATATTAATTTCAAGTTAAATGATGAGGATAAAATAATTATTTTGTTGACATCGGTACGCTCTACCCATAAGCATTTATTTAATACTTTGCTCTATGTAAGAGATACCATATCGATAGAGCAAGTTAAAAATGCTTTATTCTCTATTCTCCCTTTCTCTGTTACACACAGTATGTATATGTGTACATATATATATAAAGAGAGAATGTGGAGATTTGTTACCGCTAGTGTGGGTTGGGATGGTGGTGGTGTTGACTATGCTTATGGTGCCATCGCCAATGTGGGGATGGGGATTATAGTGCCACTGATGTGGTTGGGATGGTGGTGGTCTTGTTGACTGTGGTTGTGGTGGCACTACCAATGTGGGGTTCGGAATTGTGGTGGCACTGATGTGGGTTGGGATTGTGGTGGTGGTGGCATCGCCAGCTGTGGGGCTGGGATGGTTGGGGTGGCGACGGAGCTGGTTTAGGTGGTGGTCGGTGATGATATAGTATCCGCTGGTGACAAGGTCCTGTAATTTCGTTGAGAGAGAGAGAGAGAACGTTAGATGAGGTATAGGACAATCGGCCTCACCAAAATGATAGAGAGAAGATGGGGAGGGTAGGATTTTGAAATTACATATATGTCCAATTTTTAATGATGTGGCAACTCTTACTGTTGATTTTTTTTGTCCAAAAAAATGTGGTATATATATTATAATATATATATGATTGTTTAAAGGGGTATTATGGTCCATTACACAAGATTAAATGGATAAATTGAGTATTCAAAAGGATTAGGTCAGAAGTCAAAGGGTAATAAGATCATTTCATTGTGAAAAAATGTTTTGCCACGATGTAATTTTGGCAGGAATGGGTGTTTGTGATATATAGAACAAATCACAGGAGATGTTTGTGACGAGATTTCATGAAATTATAGCTGTGTGACAATATATCAAACCATGCGAGCCACTTTTGGTCTTCCCATCACTCCAATGAGCTGTATTAGATTACCGAACTGCTCTTTTGTAGCTTCTTTGTATGTGTTCGTAGCCACAGTTGGTAACATCTCTAGATTACTTTCGCGAGCCGCATTCAAGATCTGTCTACAAACTCTAGTTAGCTTCATACAACTCACTTTGAGTTTGTGGAGACTGTTAGATTATATATATTTCCTATTATATCTGCTGTTACAATATATATATTTTTCTAAACCATATAAGTTTCTTACACATCTCCTAAACTATATAGGACTATGATTTCTTGCCTTCTAAGTTTACTTAGTCTCGAAGATAATATACCTATAAATAGGCCTTTATGTATTGTTAATAAAAGACAATTCAATATCAATTGAATCAAATACAATTCAATATATAAAATATCAATTAAATATAATTTTTCTTTATTTCTAACAATTCAAATGACTGAAGTGGCATGTAATAATCTAGACAACTAAACTCATGTATAGTACATATATCACATCTTGTATAAACCATATGAAATATAATACAATCAAGTAACTTATGCTTATTTATACTTTATAACTTAAAATATATAAATACTGAATAACATGTAGATAGAAGTTAGAGTTAGACTCTATGTTCTTAAGATAATTCACGCCCCGCGTGGTGTTGAACGAACTCAATAACGTTTGTTTGCCAGGATACAACTATCTCTCATTGATCAAAAGCAACACTTCAATTTGATTGTCTCTTAGACTTGACTCATTTGATCTTTGAGTTTAGGCCCAATTTGATTGTCTCTTAGACTTGACTCATTTGATCTTTGGGTTTAGGCCCAAACACAAAGACTTACTAGGAATTAGGTTCAGGTGTTGCGTTACTTAGTAGAAATTAGGTTGATTTACTAGGAATTAGTTTCAGGTCTTGTGTTACTTACTAGAATTAGGTACTTTGTAGGGAATGATCGACTTATACGTTGGAAGAGAAGTTTTGAAAAACTATATCTCCAAATGAGACTCGAGGGACTTATTTATAGGCATGGTGGTATCATTTCAAAAGAATTTGGTGCTAAAGGTTGAGAATAACACTATTCAACTCCAATTAACCCATTCATGAATAAGTGTATTCCAACAATTTCAACATTAAGAATTCGTATATTGTACATGCAACGTACAACCATACTTCAAACCTTGGTTGTATTCCTATTAAACTCATTATTTTCATTCATATGAAAATAACTGTTTTTCTAACCAGAATTGTATATTATCTAAAACAAGTACCCTATTTAGAGAGTACAAATGGTTGACAATTTTTATCCAAAAATCACGACTGAACAAACGGAGTAACAAACGGAGTAAATGTGACTATTCAAGTACCCTATTGCTACAATTGGTGTAGATTACAACCTCTCATTGCTAATATTACAATATATCTAGCATTGATAATAAACCTTATTTGACTCCTTTGGCAAACGATTGGAAATAACCAAAATAATGCTACAAAGATCTTTTAACTTCTGATTTGCTTGTTGAAGTTGGGATGGTTCAACTAGTGACCGTTCAAAATTATCATTGCAGGTAACAGCATCATCCAATGCAGACGAGGCATGAATATTTAAGCTTGCATAGTCGCCGGAGCTCAAGAACTCCTTGGCTCGGTCAAGTGTTTAATAAGCGTGCTGATCATGTTGTAGGTTGATTTAGCATTGGCTTGTGCCAAGTCAATCGAGATCCGACCTAGGCCTTTGAGATCTGCACCAGCAGTACGAGGATTGGATTTTAGAGCCTGCACACACAGGGAAGGATTGTGAGTACTGTGACAAATACTGTTAATCAACTCATTTGTTGCATTGTGAGTACTGTGACAAATACTGTTAATCAACTCATTTGTTGCTTTCGAACTTGGGGTTGCATGTGACTGCTTCAACAATAGAAATGCTAGTAAGATTGAGAGCAACAATGAAGAGCCTCTCAAAGAAAGGGCCATTTCTTCTCTTTCACTCAACTTTTTGATATTTCTCCTGTCCCTCTTGAAATGGCATTGGATATTATGCCTCTGTTATATAGTTATTCAAGAGAGAGATACAAGGGAAGACACTAAAACTTTGGCAAGAAAACCGAAATTTCTGCTATGCATTTAGTTTACTCCGGAGTCAATTGGAATAAATGTCAATTCAATGACTACCATTAAGATTATAGAAGTCAATGCCATTCCTAAATAAGGTTATGGTTGTCCTTAAATCATATCTAAAGTATCACCATTAAAAGTAATGTTATTGATATTGAATATGTAGTATAGGCTCTCCGATTGAAATCATCCTAGTTTTATTTCTTTCTTTTTCCCCCCTTTTCTTGGGTATATATATATATAATTGATTATAATATAATTTGTAGGCATGTTTCTTTGATAAGTAATTTGTAAGCATTTATTTTCTGATAAGTAAATTTAATTACACATCTTTTTTTTTCTTTTTATTTTTTTTTTATATTTTTTTCTTTATTTGCATTGGGAGATAGATAAAATGTATGTATGTATTCATTAATAAATGCTTGTAAGACTACAACAGTGGCATCATACACTTCGAGCACTTGTGAACATGTTGATTCATGTGGCCATAAGCAATACATACAAGTATAATAAAATTAATTCAATTTTGAGAAACTCTTGAAAATAGCCAAAATGGTTTAGCAGGTGGTTGTTCAAAGTTATCTTTACAATATTATATATTTATATTTGATTCTTTGAGCACTTTGTTGATTTATGAGGCCATAAGCAATACAATATTGATAATAACCCTAATTGGACTTTGGCAACAATTGGAAATAGCCAAAATGATGCTACAAAGATCCTCCAACTTTTGAAATAAAATTTGCTTATGGAAGTTGAAATGGTTTAGTTGATGGTCATTCAAAGTTATAGTCACAAGTATCAGGCTCATCCAGAGCCGCTGATGCATAAGAACTTAAGCTTCCATAGCCGGAGCTCAAGAACTGCTTGGTTTGGTAAAGGTCACTAATAGCATTATCATAATTTTCATGACAAGTGTCATATTGCTCTTTCAATTTAGGGTTAGTCGTTTGTTTAGTGAGCGAGCCGATCATGTTGTAGGTCGCTTTAGCATTGGCTTGCGCGAAGTCAATCGCACTCCCGCAGAGCCCTTTGAGATCTGCACTGGCAGCACGGGGATCGGATTTTAAAGCCTGCACACACAGGGTAGGATTGTGAGTGCTGGAACAAATACTGTTAATCAACTCGCACCGAAAGAAAGAGCCATTTCATTTTTTTAACTTAATTTTTTGATATATCTCTTGAATGGCATGGGATATTATGCCTCTCTTATATAGTTGTTCAAGAGGGAATTGATAGGAGAGATTTTAAATTTTTTAGTCAATTAGAATAAATGCCAATTAATTATGAAAAAACAAATTAGAATAAATGCCAATTGAATGACTACCATTAAGACATTCCTAAATCAGGTCATGGTTTATTCCTAATTCAAATTTGTATATATCTAAAGTAACACCATTACTTTAATGGTATTAATATTGAACATGTAGAACAGACTCTCAGATTACAATCATCCTAGATTAATTTTTCTTTTCTCTTTTTCCAGTTCTCATAACATGACTTGTATTGCCCTTTTATTTTAGGATCATGTTGTGGGTTGCCTTAGCATTGGCTTGCGCTAAGTCGATGGAGATTCTACCAACCAGCTTCGGAATTAGCTTAGGTTGTTAAAGGCTGCCTAGGCTCCAAAAAAAGGCTCAGGATCGGCAACGCTTAGTTAGAGCACCTCAACCTAATACAGACCACGCCCTTCTAGTGAGGCTCACATAAAGTCTTCAACTCGCACTTTTTAGTAAGTTCTAGGCTAAAAAAAACACACATTTTCTTTTAGATTATGATTTGTAGAGTGAAAGTTATCATCGAATCGAATGTGTAGTAAATAGAGTAACCATCCCTTAGATTTTGAAAGTGTAAGTCTCACTTGTACTATCTAAGAATGAGAATGATTCACTTTCCTAATTCGATAATAACTTTCATTATACTTATCATTATTCTTACTTTTAATTATTTATTCATATCATTTATCTTTTTTATCAAATGACTACTAAATTAGAATGTTCTATATCATATCATGAACATATTTTTAGACGTTATGAAATATTTGACAAAACTTATAAATTTAAGGTTCACCACTTAACGTTAATTGCAATTAGCATTTAATTTGGTTAATGCATATGCATAAGAAATAATTTATGAGCATTAATTTATATGATTTTCTTAATTGATAGATCAAAAATTCAAATAAGAGGATAATGCATTTAATTCAAATGATAATATATGTATGTAGAAAGATATAGGGCAAAATACACTCACACACCCCCCCCCCCCCTTCCCCCGAGGTTTGCTTTAACTACACATATATTCATAATTTGGCAAAACCTACACTCACACGTGAGGTTTGACACATGATTACACTCAAACTCCAACACTATATGTATTGTCTATATTACCCCTCCATTAACTCAGAAGACATTCTTGACCTCATTTTCCTTTTTCTATTAAACAAATCTATCCTTAGTTCTCTTTTACCCTTAATTAAGTCACACACACACACACATATATATTGCAAAATTTTATTAAATATATGTTTTATTACGTATTTTACTAAAAAAGTAAGTGTAAATTTAAATAAATAAATTTACTAAAATTATGTATATTACAAATAAAAATTTTAGTAAATTTTGTTACATTAAAGTAAAATTACGTATATTACATTAAAATTTTATTTATTTTAGTAAAATTTGTATTATACGTAATATAACATATATTAAAATTATTAAATTGAAAATTTCCTTTTTCAATTTGTAATATATGTAATTTTAGTAAATTTATTTATTTATATTTTATTTTATTTTATAGTAAAATATGTAAAATAACATATATTAAAAATATATCTAATAAAATTTGCAATATATTTTTTAGGTTGCAACAATATATATATGTGTGTGTGCGCCTTAAGGTTAAATGGAAAGTAAGGGTAGCTTTGTCTAATTGAAAAAGGAAAATGAGGCCAAGAATGTCCTTTGAGTCAATTGAGGGATAAAACAGAGAATTGATATAGTGTTGGGGTTAAGTATAATTATGTGTCAAATCTCAAGGGGTGTGAATGTAGGTTTTGCCAATTTATAAATATATGTGTAGTTAGAGCAAACCTCATGGAGTGTGAATGTATTTTACCCAAAGATATATGTATGTTGATTTAGTTCTACTAATCAAAAGGTTAAAAATTAGTATAACTAAAATGGAATGTAAATTTAGTAGTGATATAGGAAATGATAATATAGTAATAAAAATTCAAGAACAAAGCATTACTCAAAGAAATCACTTTCCATATTTATGATCAATTGTACAAAAGAATGGAAAGATTGATGATGATGTAATAACATCTTCCACCGATATGTCAAATCATACGTGACATTTGCAACAGTTACTTTTGACATCAAGAACTCATCTAACCGATACCTCAAATGTCTACTTGGCATTTGACATATCATCAAATATGTCAAATTTGGCATATCAAAAATGGTATGCCAAATGAATTTTTTTTATTATTTTAATCAATGGGTTCCTATTATTATTTTAAAAGATATTTTATAATGCATTATTGTAGTTTAATTAAAAAAATATATATTAATAAATTTGACATATTGGGTGGAGTATACCAAAATACCATATGTCAATTTGTCATATCATACTTTAATTTGAAGTATGAAATTTAAAGCATCGATTAGAAATGCTCTAAGTAGTAGAATGAGAATAGGTTGGACAAAGTGGAGGAACGCCAATGGAGTTTTATGTGATAAACAAATGCCAAATAAACTAAAAGGAAAAGTATATAGGACAATGATTAGATTGGTAATACTATACGGGACTGAATGTGAGACTCTAAAAAAGAAACACGAAGAACGCATGCATGTGGTGAAAATGCAGATTTTAAATGGATGTTAAGAGTAACTAGGAAAGATAAGATTAGTAATCAAAGAATAAGGGAGAGACTAGATGTGATGCCTATTAGCATGAAAATAAGTGAGACTAGACTTATGTGGTATGGGCACATTCAACGCCGACCTATAGATGTTCCTCTGAGAAGAGAAAGATTGATTTGCATAGAGTGTAAGAGACAGAAGTTGACCAAAAGTCTAAAACTAACGTAGAATGAAGTGATAAGAAATTATTGCAAAAAATTAAATCTAGTAAAGGATATGACATATGATAGAAAAGTGAGAAAAAAAAGAATTCATGTGGCCGACCCGTTTTTGTGAGATAAAGATAAGAATAATGATGATTTAGCTAATTTATTGAATTGATATGTTGAAAATGTTTCTTATTATGATATTGACAAGAATGAGTTGTATAGTTTAATTATTCTTTATATATTTACAAGTAAAATGCATTGTGCTCGCACACGAGACTTGACGTGCGTCTTATGTTGTGCCTTGCCCTTAGCCAAAGACATTTGACACCTTAGTGCCTTTTCAGCACTTTAACAACTATGATCTAAGTCCAACTTCATCCAAACTTGAAAAAACATATCTAAGCTCAATTTGTGCTTATTTTATAGATTGGGTTTAAAAATGATAGGTTGGGTTGAAAAAACATATCTAAGCTCAATTTTTCTAATTGATTCACATTTGTTAGGACCTTCCCTCCATCTATATAAAAAAAAATGCACTCATCCTCGTCCAAAACCCCCCCACCTCTGCCCAACCTGTAATTTTTATAATAATTAAATTAATAAAAATAGTATTAATATAAATTTTAAAAATATACAGGGTGTGGTAAGGGAATCCTTCACCAACCCAACCTCAGTCTCACTTAAGCTACTCCAAAACAGTGACATTTCTCATGGGACAAAGAAATTGCAATCACTAATCGAGTTAGATTTGGATTTTTGGTTTCTGTTTAATAATAATACTAGTTTGGTTTGAATTTTTTGACTCCCATGTCAAAATCCTAAAAATCCAACCGAGCAACAAAATACCGTGCAAGTGAAAAGATTAGGTTTGGATAGAAATTATTAAAGAATTCTTGGTTATTGACAATTTGATGGTCCACTTCAATCAAAACTCTTATTAGGATGTTTCTTTTTAATATCTTATTAAAACTTTGATGATGAAGACTATCTAATAATTTCCAGGGTGTTTTTCGAGGCACATCAGTCTTTTTCAATTGAGTACTTCGATCCACCTAATCTTTTCACTTCAATCAAAACTCTTATTAGGATGTTTCTTTTTAATATCTTATTAAAACTTTGATGATCGAAATACTTAGTGATTCGATTCGATCAAAACTCATGTTGATGTTTTTATAATATATCTTATGTATTCTTATGAGTCCACTTTTCTTAATTAGAGTTTTGATTGGAGTCGATAACATGATTCGGGACTTTTTTATTTTATTTTTTAGTCAATGAATGCTGTGAACACGTTGATTAATGAGGCCATAAGCAATACATTGATAATAAATCTAATTCAACTTTGATAAAGGCTTGAAAATAACCAAAATGATTCTGCAAAAGATCCTCCAACTTCTGATTTGCTTGTTGAAGTTGGTGGCTATTCACTTTGTGAACACATGAGGTCATAAAACAGTTAGGGCTGCAGTCGAGCCCAGTAGTGGCATGTTTGAGCTCGGTATGGCAGTGTAGGAGGATGTTCGAGCTCTGCTGGAGCTCGAATCGAGCTCCAACCTCAAGTGTTCGAGCACGGCTTGGTCAGGTTCACGAGCTTTTCGAGCTCGGCTTGAAACTCGTACAGAGATACAGATATTACACACACACAAAACACACACATGCACAGATCTATCATACACAAATTACACACGCATATGCACAATGCACGTATCTGTCTAAAACTAAATTTCCATCAAAAGAAATTTCATACAAAATTATTAAAAGTAGAAATACCTGGCAAATCACCGATCTCGTCAAAGCCACTGCTCCGATCTCGCCAAAGCCATCGTCGCCATCCTCCCATGCCACGAGATAGAGAGACAGATAGAGAGAGAGAGAGAGAGAGAGAGAGAGAGAGAGAGAGAGAGAGCAAACACAAAATACAGATCGAAAGTCGAGAGTTGGGACTTAGGATGTAGAGAGAGGAGTGCGGGCCGTGCGGCTAGGGTTGAGAGTAATTGAGTGGTTAAAGAATATATAGAGATGGGCTTTCAGAACATGGGCTTAGGTTTTAGCTATGTTAATTCTCTTGGACTGGGTCCATTTTATTTCAAAAAAGTTGCATTTTATAAGTTTAAAAGAATATGCTTGTGATTGGGTTGGGCTTGACAAAAGAAAATAAATGGCCTAAGCTTACAAAGTTATTTAATATATACATGTGTGTATATATATATACACACATATATACATATTCACGAGCTATAATCGAGTATATTTAACGAGGAAGCGTTCATGAACATGTTCACAAATTAACGAGCAGAGTAGATGGGTGTTTGAGATTGGTTCGTTTATTAATCAAACATATATATTTTGTTTGGACTCGGTTCGTTTAGTAAATAAACGAACACAAACAAAACCCCACTCGAGCTGCTTGTCGAACACTAGGCTCATTTACAGCCCTATAAACAGAAAACAGTATATTGATGAGAAACTTAATTTTTCAAACGATTTGAAATAACTAAAATAATGCTACAAAGATCTTCGAACTTTTGAGTAGCTTGTTCAAGTTGGGGTGATTCAAGTGGTGGTCCTTCAAAGTTATTGTAACAGGTATCAGCATGATTCAACGCAGACGATGCATAAATATTTAAGTTTGCGTAGTTGCCCGAGCTCAAGAACTGTTTGCATTGGTTAAGGGTATTAATGGCATCACCATAGTTCTCACGACAAATGTCATATCGAAATTTCAATATAGGGTCAGACGTTTGTTTAATGAGCAAGCCGATCATGTGGTAAGTGGCTTTGGCATTGAATTGCGCTAAGTCAATCGAGATCCAACCAAGGCGTTTGAGATCTGCACTAGCAGTAACGGGATTGGATTTTAGAGCCTGCACACATAGGGAAGGATTGTGAGTGCTGGAACAAATACTGTTAATCAACTCATTTGTTGCTTTCGAACTTGGTGTTGCATGTGACTGCTTCAACAATAGAAATGCTAGTAAGATTGAAAACAACAATGAAGAGACACTCAAAGAAAGGCCCATTTCTTTTCTTTCACTCAACTTTTTGATATTTCTCTTGAATTGCATGGGATACTATTATGTCTCTGTTATATAGTTATTCAAGTGGGAAATACAAGGGAAGATGCGAATTTTTTTGCATGAAAACCGAAATTTCTGCTATGCGAAACAGTTAGAATAAATGCCAATCAATTACCAAAAAATATATTAGATTAAATGCCAATTGAATGACTACCATTAAGATTATAGAGAAGTCAATGACATTCCTAAATCAGGTTATGGTTATGGTTATCCCTAATTCGAATTTGCTGCTTGCTGCAATTAAAATTCGTTTATTACATAATTTGTAATAGAATTATAATAAATACTTTTTTTTTCCTTTTTTGAGTATATTTGATTGCAATATTATTTGTAAGCATGCTTTTTTGGTAAGTAAATTTTTAATTACTCACATCTTTATTTTCTTTGTTTTGTCGTTTTTCTTTACTTGGGAGAGAGAAAATGTATATATATTTATATATATATATAAAGGCTCTTAATATGCTTTTATTTATATATATATATATAATAGTGTTTAACTGCTCTCTCTCTGATGAGCAGGAAGTAGTTTACTCATTATTAATTCTAACCTTAGGATTAGAACCTAGGAATACAATTAAATAGGACTTTTTTTTCTTATTTTAAGAAACATGTTATTTACTATTAAATTAAATAGACAAACTTGCCCTCCTCTACCTCTCTCTCTATATCCTTCTCATTCACACCGTCACAACCATCACCACAATAGAGATTCAGATCAGATTGAGTGAAAGAGAAGCTTGTCTGCCACTGGTAGATGCAAACATACTGAACAATACAAAAACAAAAGGTAATGATAGGAACCACAAAGCCTCTAGCAGACATAAAACTGCTTCTCTAATCCGAATATATATATAGTTTGGAGGTGATTCAGATTTATCTTCAATATTGAGAATTACTAAAATACATGGATTATATTAGGTTTCTTTTGTTAATGAAATATTGTGATAAATTAAATAAATAAAGGAGTAATTTGAGAGGTATTTATTCACATAAATCATCAAATATACCTTAATCTCACAGCGTGACAAACTAAAGATAGCCCATCAAATTATTTAGTTGAGTAAACTATTTTTTGCTTCTTTGCAGGTTCTAATTTTAAATCATTTGGGATAATTTTGTGGTTGCATAATTGAATTTTCTTTTAAAAAGTTAATGGGTGTTCTATGAACTTTCCTGTTTATAATAAATACATATGATAGAGGGATAGAGAGAGAGAGGAGAGGGGCGTAAGTTTGTCCATTTAATTTAATAATGATTGAAAGAATCACAAGTTTCTTAAAATAAGAAAACTAAGTCCTATTTAATTGTAACCCTAGGATCTAATCCTATGGTTACAATTAATAGTGAGAACACTATTGTGCGTGCGTGTGTGTGTATATATATCTGTAGATGTTTATTATTTGGGCATATGAATTACAGGCTATATTGGAAAAATGACTTGTATCAAAAATCTTCAAGTGATCTTCAAGTTTTGCAAGCTAGTTATATTTTTCTTAATGTTTTGTAAAATGCGGGCAACAAAATGCCTGAAAATATGAAAGACAATTTCTTTGCAAAATGTTTTACGTCAAAATAAATGGTCACTTACCTTCCAAAACAAATTTAAATAAATGGACCTCAATTATATATTTATTTTTTCATGGGATAAATTCAATTATTTTCTTCTCATGAGAAGAGAGGGATACGGAGGGAAGGGATGGGGGATGGATGAAGGCATTCCTTTAGTCCAAAACTAAATGAAAAGGAGAGAACAATATGCATTGAATATTAGGGGTGCACAAAAAATTAGGCAATTCCTGAATTCCATCCGATCCGATCTGTTAAGATTGGACCGAATTAGATGACTAATGAATCAGTTGCAGATTTAGAAAATAAGAATTCGTAAGTCAAGAATCGAATTATGGATTAGGAGTCAGAAATCCGATCTGATCCATCGCAATCCATTAGAATTTATAATATTTAAATATTATATATATAATAATAATATCTTATAACTTTTAATTATATTTTTATAATAATATCTTCTATCTTTTAGATTAAAAAATTAATATTGGGCCCTAGTTAAAAAATAATTATATTGGGTTGTTTAGAACAAGCTCAATCCGTAAATCTGATCTGATCCAATCCGTTATTTTACGGATCCGATTGGATTGAACCTTTCTCACAGATCGGATAGGATTGTATATTCACCAATTTGTAGACCGCATATCGAATTAGGAATAATCCTATCCGTGATCATCACTATGGTATATAATGGAAAAATTGTTTCCACACTCCTTTATTAATTTTCCCTTGTATAGTAAGGAGTATACGAGTAAAATAATATTAGAATTCAGCTATATGGGATGGAGTGTTCGCCCCCAAAAAAGCGACAACAAGAATGATTTTATGTAGCGAAAATGAGAATGTCAAGGTGGATGAGTGGAGTGACTAGAAGAGAGAACGTTTCTAATGAGAGTGTGAGAGAAAAATTAGGTATAACACTCATTTGTGAGAAATTTTTTAGAGAGTAGACTAAGATGGTTTGGACACATATATCAGAGACCTAGTGACGCGCTAGTGAAGAGAGAAAAACTAGTTGAAATAGAAGGTAAGAGACGGAGAGGACGACCAAAAATAACATGGGATGAGATTATTATAAATCACTTTAAAAAGTTGAATATAGTAGGAGAAATGACATGTAATAGAAAAAATTGGAGAGATAGAATTCATGTGGCCGGCCCCATTCATATGAAATTAAGGTAAGGACGACGATTATGACATTTTCCCACTCTTTTCTTTTACTAACAATTGGTGTCACTATTTCTTTTCATCTTCCATCCTTTCCCTTTTCCTTAACCAAAGAAAATAAATGAATATGTTCACTAGGGATGCGATGGATGCCTCATTCATCCTTTCCCCTTTCATTTTCATCCACTTTTTTCCTCTCCTGCAAAATCAGAAAGGAAAATTCGAGTTGACATTATGTGTCAACAAATGAATAAAGGAGTTTTTGTGGAGAAGTTTAGTTTTTCCTTAAACAAGCCCAGTTCAACTTCGCAATACAACTTCACAAAAGGCTTCCGCTATGAGGATTCCCTCGTTCCTCTATTAGTTAGCCATTTTGTATATAGTTAGCTAAGACATTTCTTTCAATTATATTTATTTTAGTGGAGTTTTATGTGATAAACGAATGCCAAATAAATTAAAAGGAAAAGTATATAAGACAATGATTAGACCACTTATGCTATATAAGACGGAATGTTAGGCTTTAAAAAAAAAAACACGAACAACGCATGCATGTAGCGAAAATGCGAATGTTAAGACGGATGTTAGGACTAACTAGAAAATATAAGATTAGTAATCAAAGAATTGGGGAGAGACTAGATTTGGCACCTATTAGCATGAATATAAGAGATAGTAGACTTATATTGTATGAGTTCATTCAACGTCAACCTATAGATATTTTCTGAGAAGAGGAAGATTGATTTGCAGAGAGTGTAAGAGACAAAGAGGTTGACCAAAACTAACATGGAATGAAGTGATAAGAAATTATTGCAAAAAAATTAAATCCAGTAAAGGATATATGACATGTGATAGAAAAGAGTAAAAAAAAAGAATTCATGTGGCCGACTCATTTGTACGGAAAAAAGACAAGAATGATGATAATGATGTTAATTTAACTAATTTATTGAATTGATATGTTGAAAATGTTTCTTATTTTGATACTGAGAAGTATGTATTTCATAGTTTAATTATTCTTTATATATATTTATAATTAATATGCATTGTGATCACATAGGTGACTTACTTCAATCAGATTTGCCTCTTATCTTTTGCCTTACCCTTAGCCTCCAGAAGACATTTGACACCTTAGTGCCTGTTCAGCCTTTTAACAATTATGATCTATGTCCAAACTTCATCCTAACCTGAAAAAACATATCTCAACTCAATATGTGCTTATTTTATAGACTGGGTTTACCAATGATAATGGGGTGGGTGTTTGTTAGGACCTTCCCTCCATCTATATAAAAAAAAAAATGCACTCATCCTCGTCCAAAAACCCCCCACCTCCGCCCAACCTGGAATTTTATTTTTCGAGTTAATTTTTATTATTTTTATTTTTATAACACCTTCTGAGAAACCGTGACAATGTATAATACATTTGGTAGATAGTTATCAAAACAACACAACTAAGAATTCCATGGTATATTTTAATAATTAAATTAATAAAAATAGAATTAATATAAATTTTAAAAATATACAGGGTGTGGTAAGGGACTCCTTCACCAAACCAACCTCAATCCCATTTAAGCTACTCCAAAACAGTCACATATCTCATGGGACAAAGAAATTGCAATCACTAACCGAGTTAGATTTGGATTTTTGGTTTCTGTTTAATAATAATACTAGTTTGGTTTGAATTTTCTGACTCCCAAGTCAAAATCCTAAAAATTCAACCGAGCAACAAAATACCGTGCAAGTGAAAATATTAGGTTTAGGGAGAAATTATTAAAGAGTTCTTGGTTATTGACAATTTGATATTCCAGTTCAATTAAAACTCTCATTAGCGCGTTTCTTTTTAATATCTTATTAAAACTTTGATTATCGAAAACTATCTAATAATTTCTCGAGTTGAGGTTATCTAGGTTGGCCGCGCTGGAGTTGCATTCCATTATTGTACAAATGTGGACAGGTTTGCCGTTCTGATTGAGTGACCCGGCTCAAGAAAACATTTGTCATGCTACCGTAAGTAAAGAATATCAGTATCACGAATCCTCAATTGAAAAAGACTGATGTGTCCTGAAAAACACCCAAACACTATGGTCCTCAACTCTATGCCACTTAGTGATTTGATTCAATCAAAACTCATGTTCATGTTTTTATAATATATCTTATGTATTCTTATGAGTCCACTTTTTTTAATTAGAGTTTTGATTGGAGTCGACAACATGATTCGGGACTTTTTATTTTTATTTTTTAGTCATTGAACACTGTGAACACGTTGATTAATGAGGCCCTAAGCAATACATTGATAATAAATCTAATTCAACTTTGATAAAGGCTTGAAAATAGCCAAAATGATTCTACGAAGATCCTCCAACTTATTATTTGCTTGGTGAAGTTGGTGGCTATTCACTTTGCGAACACATGAGGTCATAAAGAGTATATTGATAACAAACCTAATTTTTCAAACGATTTGAAATAACTAAAATGATGCTACAAAGATCTTTCAACTTTTGATTGGCTTGTTCAAGTTGGGGTGGTTCAACCGGTGGTCCTTCAAAGTTATCGTTACAGGTATCAGCATCATCCAAAGCAGACGATGCATAAATATTTAAGCTTGCATAGTCGCCTGAGCTCAAGAACTGTTTGCATTGGTCAAGGGTACTAATGGCATCATCATAATTCTCATGACAAGTGTCATATCGCTCTTTCAATTTAGGATCAGACGTTTGTTTAATAAGCGAGCCAATCAAGTTGGAGGTGGCTTTAGCATTGGATTGCGCTAAGTCAATCGAGATACCACCGAGGCCTTTGAGATCAGCACTAGCAGTACGGGGATCGGATTTTAGAGCCTGCACACATAGGGAAGGATTGTGAGTGCTGGAACAAATACTATTAATCAACTCACTTGTTGCTTTCGAACTTGGTGTTGCTTGTGACTGCTTCAACAATAGAAATGCTAGTAAGACTGAAAGCAACAATGAAGAGACACTCAAAGAAAGGCCCATTTCTTTTCTTTCACTCAACTTTTTGATATTTCTCTTGAATGGCAAGAAATACTATTATGTCTCTGTTATATAGTTATTCAAGTGGGAAATACAAGGAAAGATATGAAATTTTTGGCATGAAAACCGAAATTTCTGCTATGCGAATGAGTTAGAATAAATGCCAATCAATTACAAAAAAATATATTAGATTAAATGCCAATTGAATGTCTACCATTAAGATTATAGAGAAGTCAATGACATTCCTAAATCAGGTAATGGTTATCCCTAATTCGAATATGCTGTTTGCTGCAAATTAAAATTCGTTTATTACATAACTTGTCATAGAATTATAATAAATACCATTTTTTTCCCTTTTTTGAGTATATTTGATTGCAATATTATTTGTAAGCATGCTTTTTTGGTAAGTAAATTTTTAATTACTCACATCTTTATTTTCTTTGTTTTGTTGTTTTTTTTTTTCTTTCTTTACTTGGTATAGAGAAAATGTATGTATTCATTATTAAATGCTTGTAAGGGTAAGACAACAGTGGCATCATACACTTTGACGAACCCTATATATGCACTTGTATGAATATATATTTATATATATTAATATGCTTTTATATATGAATAAATATATACAAAGGGATTTTTTAGTTTAAATACTACATTATTTTTTTTTTAAATTAAAAAAATAGAATTACCCAAGAAAAACCCTTTCTTTTTATTTCCAAATTTAAAAATAAAATTACCTAAGCAAAATCCTTTCCCAAGTAAAACCCTTTCTTTTTATTTCTAAATTTTTAACCCGCAAAACCCTAAACACCTAAAATCACTCTTTCTCTCGACTATGACTCTCCATTATTTTTTTATTTCTAAATTTAAAAATAGAATTACTCAAGCAAGACCCTTTGTTTTTTTTTTCTAAACTTAAAAATAGAATTACTCAAGCAAGACCCTTTATTTTTATTTCTAAATTTAAAAATAGAATTACCCAAGCAAAACCCTTTTTTATTTCTAAATTTATAACCCGCAAAATCCTAAACACCTAAAATCACTCTTCCTCTCAGCTACAACTCTCAATTATTTTTATTTTTTAATTAAAAAAATAGAATTACCCAAGCAAAATATTTTCTTTTTATTTCTAAATTTATAATCCGTAAAACCCTAAACACCTAAATTACAAATTAATATGAAAATTGAAAAAGTCAAAGCATTACGATATTGACTGGTTATTTATTTCTTCTTACTTACATTATGTTTTAATTATTTATTTTACTTAAAAAATATCATGACTGGTAGGACATGATTGGTGGAAGTTAATCCAATATCAATAGTTAAAAATCTAGCAGAAAATAAAAAAAAAATTATAACTTTCTTTGTTCATGAAACCCATAATAAGGTTTGATTAATGATTTTGTGTGTGTATTTGTACCTATCGATAACATATTGTTCCAATAATTTATTATGCTTTCACAGAGTTGAAGAAAACATAAATGACAAAGACATAAATGCTCCCATTTCAAGTTCAAAATATCAATTATTCGAAGAGGCTGAAAAACTTCCACTTTAAGCCATAATTGAAAAATCTGCAATGGTATTCAAGGTACCAAATTATTATTATTTTTTATTTTTTATATATTCATTTAAATTTTTTATTATATCATATGATTATAATTAATTTCTGTTAAAGAAATATATTTTGTCACTAAACCTGCAGAAAATAGATTACTTTTTTGAAGCAAGAATTATAGAAATTAAAAATGCATCTAAACCATAGTACAATGCAAGCAATGCAGGAAGAAAGTTGAAGTACGAAAGAATGGACTCAGTTGTACTAATTGGAAAACAAAAAGACTCTAAATGCTTTCAAAGGTATTATTATATCTTTAAACATTCTATTTCTTTTTTAAAAAATTGTAATATGACAAATATGTCATTCTTTATTATTATGTATCAATGAAGTATACTTATTTATACAAATTTATGATGCAATTTGGAGTCAAAGATATAACAAATAATGCATATCTAACAATATTTGATTATTCTCAATCATTAATAAATTATTCACTAGATGAACCAATAGAGTTAAAAAGTCAAGTAAACTTCCCTCACCCATAAAATTTATGGATAAAACAATTCATTTGAAATGTATCAATATTAATAAAATAAATTTGGTCTTTATGTAGGATGAGGAGATAAATGAATTTTACGACAAAGTGACAAGTTGCAGAGGAAAATTGTTTCTTTTTATGACCAAGATAAATAATAGTAAAAATGACGTAGTCAAAAATAGTTTTATAGTGGCAGCTATCAAAAAAGTTTCACTTGAGAATAATTTATTTGAAGAAGAACTCAGAAATATAAAAAGATAAAGTGTTGAGAATTATAAAAGAATAATAATAGATTGTTTAAGAATGGTTAGAATTAATTATACCTTTTGATTTCTTATAGTTTATACTTGATTTCTTCCATGTGAATAATAGTTAAGTTTATTTTTTTCAACAAGTGAATTTATATTACTAAGGTTACATAATGGAAATAGTTTTGAGTGTTTTAATTAATGTGTTTGGATGTGTTATAATAGTTTTGAATATTTTGGGTGTTATAATAAAATTTTAATTTATTTTTTATCCACGTGCATCTCACAACCTTTAAAGTGTGTGATGCATGTAGAAAAATATATATATATATATATGTGTGTGTGTGTGTGTGTGTGTGTGTGTAGATGTTTATTATTTGGGCATATGAATTACAAGCTATATTGGAAAAATGATTTGCAGCAAAAATCTTTAAGTGATCTTCAAGTTTTGCAAGCTAGTTATATTTTTCTTAATATTTTGTAAAATGCGGGCAACAAAATGCCTGAAAATATGAAAAATATTTCTTTGTGAAATGTTTTACGTCAACATAAATGGTCATTTACCTTCCAAAACAAATTAAAATAAATGGACCTCAATTATATATTTACTTTTTCATGGGATAAATTCAATTATTTTCTTATGAGAGGAGAAGGAGACAAAAGGACAGATGGAGGATGGATGAAAACATTCCTTTAGTCCAAAACTGAACCAAAAAGGAAAGAACAATATACATTGTATATTAGGGGTGCACAAAAAATCCGTCACTCCGTGAATCGATTTGTGCGGATTGGATCAAACTGGATGAGTAACGAATCGATTGTAGATTTTAAAAATAAGAATTCGTAAGCCACAAATCGAATGACGAATTAGAGGTCAAAAATGCGATCTAATCCGTAGAAATCCGTTATAATTTATAATATTTAAATATTATATATATAATAATAATATCTTATATAGGAGATTTAATTCACACTTTCTATAGTGCCACATTCCAAACCCAATCCTCTCCTTAAGAAAACCACTTTTTGACTAAGTTAATTTTAGAAAATTAATGTTATACCAATTTCTTACCTTTTTTTTTAGGCCACAGTGCAATAAACCCCCCTCTGGTTTCAAAATGGTACACAATACCCCCCTCTCTTCATTTTTTTGGGTGCAACAAACGCCCTCCAACTTACAAATTAGTGCAATTTGCCCCTATTTGGCACTATTTGAATTAAAAATTGACTTAAAATTACAAAAATACACTCACAGATAAAAAATAAAATAAAAACTGATTAATTTACTAAAAAAATACCAAAAAAAAGAACTTTAATTTGTCAAAAAAATTACCCAAAAAAAGAACTTTAATTCCCAATTTTTTTCAGTAAATTTATTTCGGTACTTTTTTTGTAATTTTTTGACAAATTAAAGTTCTTTTTTTTTTGGTATTTTTCAATAAATTAATCAGTTTTTATTTTTATTTTTTTGGTATTTTCTAGTCAGAGCTGTTGCGAGTTCAAGGCAAGTCACGAAGATGGTGACTTTCTTTGTGGTAGATTGGCCGTCTACTTACAATGTTATTGTGAGAAGAGCTACATTGAATGTCATAAAGGCAATAGGTACCTCCACATACCATCTCCTCATACAGTTCCTACTTACCATGACATTAGAGAGTTAAAGGAAATCAAGTTACTACTCGGGAGTGCTACACCAATTCCCTGAAAGAGAAAAAGGTGTCAGAGACATTAAGTGTAGAAGGCCTGGAAAACGAAAATAAAGAAGAGAACAGGCCCGAGCATGGATAACAGTGTATCAGCGAGTCATGTCCTAGTACTATAATGCTTGAGTCAAGTAGAGGAGTTTTGAACTTGGAAGCCGAGTCTTTAACCTAGAGACCTAGTCCTCTATGAAGTTACTCAGACGACCAAACCCCCAAGCATTGAGAAACTGGCTCCTAACTGAGAGGCCCTTACAGAGTTATCTAAGCTCAACAACATGGAACATATTGGCTAGAGACATTGGAAAAGAGGCAGTTGGCCCATCCTTGGAATATCGAGCATCTGAGAAAATACTATCAGTAAGAATTTTTCTCTAAGTTACATTTACTTTAATAGTTCCAGCTGAAACTTAGTTTAGTATCGAGCCTTAGGACGATAGTTCCGAGGTTTTTCTCGAATGACTATCTATTTGTTACTAAAATATTAATAATAGTCATTTTTGTTTCAAAATATATTGTTATAACTGAAACAAAAAGTGAACAATTAACCCCACAAGAGCACACCTCGATCAAAGGGCCTGGCCTTTAATGAAAAAGGTGGGATGAATTAATTTTGAGAATATTGTCAATCAACCCCACTATGGCACACCTTAATTAGAGGGCCTTTAATGAAAAAGGCGAGATGAATTAATTCCGAGAACATTGTCAATTAACCCCACTGGGGCACACCTCCATTAAAGGGCCTTTAATAAAAAAAGGCGGGATAAATTAATTCCGAGAACATTGTCAGTCAATCCTATTGGGGCAAACCTCGATTAGAGGGCCTTTAATAAAAAGACATGATGAATTAATTTTGAGAATACAATCAACCCCACTAGGGCACACCTCAATCAGATGGGCTTTAATGAAAAAAAGGGGATGAATTAATTTCGAGAATATTGTCAATCAACCCCACTGGGGCACACATTTTCAGAGGGCTTTTAATGAAAAAGGCAAGATGAATTAATCAACTGGGGCACAGCCCGTCAAGAGGAATTCAATTAAATGGCAAAGTAAACTCGTCACACACATCTCTTTAGAGGGCCTTTAACGAAAAAGGCAAGATGAATTAATTAACTAGGGCACAACCCATCAAGATAAATTCTACCAAATGGCAAAGTAAACCCGTCGCATAATTCTTTTACAGGGTTATGCCATAAAGATTTCTTTGTTAAAACATCTTAAACTAGAGGACACCTCAATGAGAAAAAAAGTAGTTTGTCATTGATAAAGCAAAAGATTACAAAATCGTAGGCTAAGGACGCTACGGAGAAATAGCATTACAATGACACCACAGAAAAAAAAAAGAATCAAAGGTCGGACTCTTCAACGTCGCCTAGCTGCAGGCGGGAGAAGTCCATCTCTGGTTATGCGGCCTGCGCCACTCCGTGGAAGTATTTAAATCCTTCAACATATGACTGGTCGCAAATCCTGTCAAACTCAAGAGCTTCGTAGAGGGGATAGTAGGGAACAAAGGGCTCTGGGTCTAGTTTACAGAAATTGTGTTGAATGAAGTAAAGGCAGCGAAAGAGGGAGTAGGTGATAAAATCTTGCATGCAAAGGCTGATAGTTGATGGTGTGTATACAAGTAAGGAATGCAAAAGGCTTATATATGCGTAGGTTAATGGGCAACATTCACATTTCAACGTTCAAATTGCAACATTCACTTAAGCAAACAGCTAAAGGTAAACGGCTACTGGCAACGATTACCACACAACTCAGAAAATACATGAGAAATGGTAGTAGGCCGGCCAAGCAAGCAAAGATCAATCCTTAAAAAACCAGCCAAGGAGGCCGGCCAAGGCCAGCCCTCAAAAGTTGCCCTCAAAAACCTCCCTTAAATGTCGCGCTCAAAAGCATCCTTTAAAGGCCTCCCTCAAAAAGCCTCCCTCAAAGGCCGCTCTCAAAAGGTCGCCCTCAATGGCCACCCTTAAAAGGCCTCCCTCAAAGGCTACCCTCAAAAGTCAGCCAAGATCGGTCCCCAAGGTTGCCTGTATACAGTTTTTAATACTCTTTTCAGCTCTACAATCACCACTCTTCAGGCAAAGAGAAATTTAAAAAAGAGTAATCAAATTCAATGTATTATTGCTTCAAACGACTGTAAAGGTGATCATGATCTTCAAAAGGTCTGAAGTAAAGATTCTAACAGGGTGCAGGTCGAAGATCCATTTTCACGATAGGCTAATCAAAATGTTCCTAAGGTCTGACAAACAACCCTCATGAATAGGATGCATCTGATGTAGTAACCCTTGTGGACGGGTTTGAGTGGGCGGGTGCGAAGACAGACACTGGGCTGAGCTACCACACTGACAGGGTACATGGTGATCAATCCCACATCTCTTGGGTGTGGAAAAGGAGATGTGCTTATATGTAGTATGTTCTCTTTAAATGGTATGAGGCATTTTGGAGTAAAACCCAAGAGTAAAATCGTGTGGGCTCGGGCCCAAAGTGGACAATATCATACCATGTGTTGGAGCGGGGTATTACAGTTGATATCAGAGTCTGAACTCAACCGGAAGTGTGCCGACGAGGACGTCGGGCCTTGTAGGGGGTGGATTGTAGTAACCTTTGTGGACGGGTGTTAGTGGGCGGGTACAAAGACAGACACTGGACTGAGCTACCACACTGACAGGGTACAGGGTGCTCAATCCTACATCGCCTAGGTGTGGAAAAGGGGATGTGCTTATATGTAGTATGTTCTCTTCAAATGGTATGAGGCCTTTTGGGGTAAAACTCAAGAGCAAAACCATGCGGGCTCAGGCCCAAAAAGGACAATATCATACCATGTGTTGGAGCGGGGTATTACATCTTATGGGGTGTTTGACTCTAATTATAAAGTCATATGACATAGACAATAGTGATTTGTGTGATATGAACGAGAGATGTGTTGACTTCAAGGTTTCAACCTAGGTTATTTTGATGATTTTGATGATAATAACCTATTGTAGTGTAGATTTAATAAGCTTACTTGAGTGTGCAGTTTACAAAGTATCATATTATCTCAAGTATCTTAAAGGCGTCGGACTTCAAAATGAATTGCAAGAAGATATATGAAGTCACGTGATCATGGAACTCAAAGATCAATAATCAAATATCAATGTCGAAATTGAAGTGAATCCAAAAGTTTACAGATTTGAAAATCAAAAGACTTTGGTAGGCTAGTCTTGGGTGAGTGCTAGATTTAATGTAAAGTTATTTTTGAAATAACTTTTTTTGAAATCTCATTTATTGACCTAGTGGACCTTAGGACCAATGCATATCATTCATATCATATCAAGGTTCCTTTGACACTTAGAATTAGGTCATGAACTCCATTAAATCATCTTGAAGGCCTTCGTTGAGATTGAGTTAATTCAAGCTTATGTTTAGATTTAAAGGAACTCAATTCTTGAGTAAACAAATTCTAAAATCTATACTTGAATTAGGAAATATCATTTATGATTCTTAGATAGATTGACTTAGGCTTTGAACTCAATTGAATCACTCTATAAAGCTATCATGCACAATTATTATTTTGGGTATTTAGCGCAGAAATTTGGCTAAGTATTGGATTCTATGGGCAAAAACGTAAATATGAATTTTTTTAATGAATATTGACATAAAAGTCCCGATAATTGTACCCCATGATTTATCATGATCATATGAATTTTTTCAGCCCCAAATGACTTAATTTGATCATTTATATTGCACGATGAATTTTTATGTCAAAGTTGTGAAAATTAGTTTTGTACTAAAATTGAAAAATTATATTTTGATTCACTTATAATTTGATTTTGAAACTATTTTTATTGAATCCAAATGGGGGATACTTTACTTAATTACATTGAATATTTATGAGAAATTTACTTAAATATTTTCAATGTAATTAAGTGTGAGTGTATCAATGCATTGTGTAGGAGAAACTGGCTGAGTTTGAGAATAGATTCTGACCTAGGGACTTTCAGTCGCCTGATGGAACCCATCAGTTAGTTGATAGAGGACTTTTGGTTGCTTAATGGAATCCATTAACCGACTGGTAAAAGTTTGATTCATTCTAGTAAGGTACGCAAAATAAGGGAAGTTGAAACAACGTTTCAGCTGGCCGAAGCATAACTTCAGCCGACCAAAATTTTGTCATCAACCAGCTGATGAATTCATCAGCTAGCCGAAACCTAGAGATTCAAACTCCTACGACTTTATTCCTCATTTAACAGTCGCCACATGCCATTAAAGCTGATTTATTTATTTTATAAATCATTTCCAATGACTTCGTTGGCAAAACTCTCTTCTATATAATGAAAGAGACGTTAGAGAAAAAATTGAGAGATTGAATTCTACACACTTGAGAATTCATTGTGAGAAAAAGAAAGCAATAATGAGTTCCACCATGAAGCTCTTAGTTCATATCATTTGGTAGAAACTCTCTCGCAGGAAAGAGGGAAGAGTGAACTCACATCATACATATATATATAGTTCATCTTTCATACATATCTAGAGTTGAGCTTTTCATTTGAATATTTCATTTGTAACTTTAGGATATTGAGCTATTACTTGTAAATCTATCCATTGAGGATATTCTTCATTGTACTCAAATTATTAATCTACCTTTGAGAGGAAGACCAAGTGATACACTTGGCAAGAAAGCCCAAGTCATGAGCTAGGCGAAGAAGACTTGGTGAGGTTTTCATTGAGCAAGGAAGCCCAAGTCATGAGCTTCGCAAAGAAGTCATGATGAGGTCTTCACCGGAGCAAAGAAATCTAAGTGATTCACTTGGCAATTATACAGTTTGCTTTCCACCCTTAAGAGAAGCTCTATAGTGAAAACCTCAAGAAGTGCTTTTGAGGTATAGACGTTTGCAAGAGGGGTCGAACCATGTAAAAATCATAGTGTCACTTGGTTTGCATTTTTCTATCCTTAAACTCATTTATTTGATAGCATTTCATTTGTGTAAATTTTATATATTTTATATATGAATGCTATAAGTTTAAATGTTTTAATTTACATGAGGAGGATGGGATGAATGCTTGGAGTATATTGGTTGAGTTGTGAATAGTTATTTAAGCATCTATTTGCCAATCAATTTACATACCATGTATTTGACAAATGCACAATTAATATTTTCACATACTACAAGCATGATATGTTACACACATTCTTCATTTTATATTACTTTATTCTATATTATATTATTTTATTTTATCCAAAAAGGTTTAAAGGAGTTCACTCTTCTTTTTTCATTTTTTATATTATTTTATTCTATATTATATTATATTATTTTATCCAAATAAAAGTATAGAAGAATTCTCATCAAACATAAACTCTTCTTTTCATTAAACACAAACTCTCATTAAATGTTTGAAGTTTTTAATCATTTTTTATATTATTTTTTTCTATATTAGATTATTTTATTCTAATATATATATATATATATATATGGGCATATGAAGCACAGGTTATGTTGGAAAAATGACTTGTAGCAAACAATCTTCAAGTTTGCAAGCTATTTTTATTTTTTTAATATTTTCGTAAATACGGGCAACAAAATGTCTGAAAATGTGAAAAGCATTTCTCCATAAAATGATTTACATAAAAATAAATGGATCTCTACCTTCGGAAATGATAATAATAATAATAAATGGAGCTCAATTATTTACTCGTTCATGTTATCTGATTTGGTCTGTGTAGTTGTGGCTATTTGATTAAAGTGGCAAATGACTTATCTTGGATCTTGTTAATTGGGCCTGATGGGTGCTAGCTAGCTTTTGAGTTTGGCATTAATTATGTCAGGAGTCCCACTTTTAAGAAATGTTTGAACAGTACATGGCAAAACCTTGATGCTGATCACTCAAAGTTTCAACTTTTCACTAATCAGAAGCATTCATTCTCTAGAGCTTACCCTCATCCAAGTGGTTATTGCCAAGTTTCTTGTGTAAGCATCATGCCATTTCAAAAGAGGCATCTGAACAACCTAAACTGTTCATGTCTGTAATGCTATCACAATAATTCACTCGTCACGAGCTCTTTTATTTAACTAGAAAAATTTATTAAATGACTTATTTAACTCTTTTCATACCTCAAAATACTAGAAAGATTTATTAAATGACTCATTTGACTTTTCACATATCTCAAAAGTCTCAATCTCACGGTTCCAACTAAGGAGTTAATTTTAAACATGAGCTCTCTTTATTTAAATAGAAAGATTCATTCCAACTGAGGAGTTAGTTCTAAACATGAGCTCTCTTTATTTAACTAGAAAGATTTATTAAGTGACTTATTTGATTTTTACACATACCTCAAAAGTCTCAATTCTGCAGTTTCCAACTGAGTCAATTCTAAATACAAGCTCTCTTTATTTAACTAGAAAGGTTTATTAAATGACTCATTTAACTTTTCACATACCTCATAATACCTCCAACAGCAAATTTGAGAGAGAGAGGATTAGATAGATGAATATTGAAGAGAGGGATATGGAAATCAATGGCTCATAGGGATGTCATGTGATGCAGTCGCGGAAGGTAGGTTTGGCTTCCCCTCTAAAGCATATCATCAACATGAAAAGGTTAAAAAGCAATACATGCTAAGGCCCTATTTGAATTGACTTTTGGAAAATATCTTTTAATTTTTCAAGCTCAAAAGTCGTTCCAGAGAGTTTGGATTGGTAATGCGAAGAGTTTTGGAGTTCAAAAATAACATTCAAAAGAAGTTGATAGGTACTAGTCTCCTCATTTAACTTGCTTTTCTTTTTCTTCTGCGTAAAAGTTAAAGCAAAAATTCTGCCAAACATGACCTAAATATTGGAGACATTAAATCCGGATCCGGAGGCAAGCATAGCATCACATGATGAGTTCTATAATTCCGGCAGAACCCTCTAATAGCTTGTGTGAATCCGTTTTCTCATAACCATGCCAAGAGCAATTCGAGCAAATAAGCATATCAAACTACAACCAATCTCAAAGCCAAGTCAAAAACAATATGACCAAATATGCATCCAACTACAACCAATCTCATGAAAAACAAAAAAAACCACCACCACCACCACCTCAAAACCATGTGAACAGTAATTTGAGTGAATATGAGTCAACCTAGAAACTATCCCAAAATCATGCCAAAAGTTCAAATGGTCAGTAAATGAAACTGAAAAATTGACAAGACATCACTGGCAAAATGGTCAGTAAATGAAACTGAAAAATTGACAAGAAGCTTGCTTAGAATTTCTGCACCTCTCTCTTTGGTGAGGTAACAAGTTTATCTTACAGGTAACAAAAACTTTCATATTCTTTCATAGAAGCCACTGATTTTACATGTGTCCCTTTGTAGAAAGAGGCAAAAGAAACATGAAATAAATCACAGAAATTATATGCGAAACAAGGATTTTGTCAGAGGTGGATACGGTTTTCAGCATGCTTTTCAAATTCCCTCCGTACTTATAGCTCTTAATATATAAGCAGACAGTAAATGTCCTGTTACACAACTGTGTCAATACCATTCTAAGATCATAACAGCTATTTCCTTATCATTTTTCCACTCCAATTAAGTAATATAAGCAGCCAGTAAATGTCCTGTTACACATAACTGTGTCAATACCATTCTAAGATCATAACAGCTATTTCCTTATCATTTTTCCACTCTAATCAAGTAATATCAAAGTATGTTTCACATTCAAAACTTGTTTCAATAACCGTAAATTGTGCAAACTCGTTATCGACTCAAGTGCAGCTCTCACTGTTATTAAAAAATTTAACATGCTGATGAGGAAGCATTCAGAAAGTACAGTAATTTATGAAGAGCGAAAAAGAGGAAAAGCAAATTTCTGTTCAACCACTTGATCTACTTGATGAATGACTAGTAGAAACTGGAAAGCCTTTGCAAAGTCATTCGAAAATTCTCAAAGGTAATAATAGAACAAGAATCACAAAGGTATACCACATCTTTTATATGTGAATCGGCTTGTCATAAGTGGCCATGGCAGCCTCCTTCAATGCCTCACTCATTGTTGGATGTGCATGGCACGTGCGTGCAATGTCCTCACTTGATGCCCCATAGTGCAAGGCCAGCACTGCCTCATGAATGAGCTCCCCAGCATTCGGTGCCATGATGTGGACACCCAATATCTTGTCAGTCTCCTTCTCTGCTAGTATCTTGACCACTCCTTCGGCATCATCAATTGCCTTGGCCCTACTGTTTGCCAAGAAAGGGAACTTTCCAACTCGGTAATCAACACCAAGTACCTTCACTTGCTCCTCAGTCTTTCCAACAGATGCCACCTCGGGGTGTGTGTAAACAACTCCAGGTACCAAATCATAGTCCACATGGCCAATCTTCCCTGCTATGAACTCTACGCATGCAACCCCATCCTCTTCTGCTTTGTGGGCTAACATTGGCCCGGGAATAACATCTCCAATCGCATAGACTCCTGCTACATTAGTAGCAAATCGTTCATCTACTAAAATCCGACCAAGCTTGTCAGTTTCAACTCCTATCTTATCCAACCCAAGTCCGGCCGTAAACGGAGTTCTACCAGCAGAAACAAGAACAACATCAGCTTCGAGTGTGCTTTGCTCACCACCAGCTGCTGGTTCAAGGGTCAACTTCACACCATTCCCAGAAGTGTCAACAGATACCACCTTAGTTTTGAGCACAAATTTCATCTTTTGCTTCTCAAGAGAACGTTGAAATTGCTTGCGGACTTCGCCATCCATAGTTGGAACAATGTCAGGTCCAAATTCAACAACGGTGACCTCCGAGCCGAGACGGCCCCAGACAGAGCCCATCTCAAGGCCAATGTAGCCAGCCCCAATGACCACAAGTTTCTTAGGGATTTCTGACAAAGCTAAAGCTCCAGTAGATGATACAATCCTCTTCTCATCAATGGTGATCCCAGGTAAAGACTTGACATCAGAGCCAGTGGCAATAATAATATTCTTGCCTTTCACAATACTATTCCCACCTTCAGGGGTGTCAACAGAAACTTCCGAAGGGGAGACAAACTTGCCATAGCCTTTAACATAGGTTACTTTGTTTTTCTTAAACAGACCTTCAATACCTCGTGTTAAGTTAGAAACAGCTTTATCTTTTTGGGCCATCATGGCAGGTAGATCAACCTCAACAGATGGGAATTTCACACCATGACTCGCAAACGAATGTTTGGCCTCATGGTACATGTGGGAGGAATGGAGGAGTGCCTGAACACAAAAACAGTAGAGTATCAATATAAGCAAGAGATTTCAAATAGAAAGAAGTTCATGAACATGGAACCACTTATTACACAAGTAATTTTAAGTAGGCTAAAATTGCCAAATATGAAACCTATAACTTTATGAACCAGAGCCCTTGATATTAACCTAATATTCCAGCTACAAGGTTTGTTTAAGCATCAACCATGCCAAAGAAAAGTCTTTAGCATCTTATAGGGAAAAAAAAATCAAGTTCGTTTTCCCTTAGTACTGGTGGAGCAAATGTTTGTACAAACCAGCAGACCTAACTTTCTGAATTTCACAAAGAGGCACAGAAATTCCAATCAATTCTAGAGTTACCAAGTGAGCTTAACACAAAAATTAAAATATTTTTTTATGAGTGCAAATTTTACAAATAAATTTGAAGCACAAGAAAACTTCAAGTCCATTTTGAGATATTATATAAGATAATAAGACCACAATCCGTGAAGGAGATTTTTGACCACAGGCAACCATACGCCTGAAAATAATCAAAACATTATCTAAAAAATGTTTAATCATTACCATGCTAAGAAAACAAGTTGGAGTTAGTAAGAGGAAGCTCAGTAACAATTCCAGAATGACTTGGAGTTATATGGAATACTCAATATTTAATTAACACCAAACAAAGCTACAATTCATCAAATGAATATTGGTGTATGTATAGAGAGAGAGAGAGACATATGTGAACTTTAACAAACTGAACTCCAGTATCTTTGAGACAATTTATCAAACACTTGATGAAATCAATATATGCATAACCCAATACATAAAATTTCAAACAGTAACAGACATGAAATACAAATCATCAGATCTAATGGTCAATTGTTGAATCAAATAAGCAACAGATTAGAACGAATTGAAAACTGTAACACGTATTAACAACATAATCGATCGAATACAGAAAGATAAGACGGGAAGCGTCGGATGAGAATACCTTAGAAGGAATACAACCGACGTTGAGGCACGTTCCGCCGAGAGCTCCTCGCTTCTCGATACAGGTAGTTTTCAGCCCCAATTGAGCGGCTTTGATGGCGGCCACATAGCCACCGGGACCACCGCCGAGCACAACGACGTCGTTGTCGTCAGATCCCGACGAGAAGCCTCTGGAAAAGGAGGTTAGAGAGAGAGAGTACCGAAGAAGAACATCGGACGAATTGTATTGGTTCTTCCACAGAGTCGAAGCCTTTCGTCTCGCAAAACTCGTCATTGCCATTTTCGCTTCAAATCAGAGCTCAAAAGTCTCACACAAACAAAGCCTTAGCTTTGCCTTTTTGTATAGCACACAATACACCAGAAATGAACGGAGACAGGAGAGCAAATAGCATATATATATTATAATATATACACACACACACACACAAAAAAAATGAATATCTCAGAATCTGGTGAAGTGTGGTCTTGGAAATAGTTACTGATCAGCCACTGATTCAATTACAAGTTGGGAAAATTAATGGTAATGTGGATCAGAAGTGATCAGGGCCGTTAATTTGGGTGATTGCTTTTTTGTTGATTATGATGACTTGACAATTGTAATGCAGGATTTGGTTTCTCTGGTCCAATTTGGTCCGCTGTTCTTAGTGGTGGGATCCACTTTTGTCTGACTTTCCTGAATGAATGGGAGACGCGTGATTGTATTTCCACCAGTGAATCTCATCCGTCCATTGGAATATACAGAGTATGTAAATCGGTGTGTTCATTGAAATTGGGAGGGAAGAGGAAAATGAGGTGAATTGAAGAAATGGTTTGTTATTCGTATTAGGAAGGAAAGGAAAGGAAAGGAAAGGAAAGGAGAACAAAGATGAGAAGGAAATAACAATAGAAAAGTGCAAACCAAAACCTACTCCTAACATGTTGCTGAGTTCGGCTGTCGGGGCTTAGAATTCTCTCCCATCACTTCTTTTCCTCTCTTTTTGGTGATGCACTAACTGATCTTGTTGTTTTCTTTGCTAAAATAAAATAAAATAAAAAGTTAATCAACTATATAAAATGTTGTGAATCATTGAATTTGTAGATCACGTAAAAGATTGTATTCGTTTTATTATGTCTGAATTTCAACTGCAACCTAAACTCGATCAATAAAGGAGATACCAATGAATTATAATTTTGGATGATAAATTCAACAAATATGATTATTAGTTTTTTTATTAAAATCTTAACAATCATAGTATAACTGGAACGAGTTTGAAAAATAAATTTGGGTTGGACTCTTCGGGTTGAACATTGGAATGACTCAATCTTGAACCAAAATTTATATCATTGGGATTGACCTCTTAACCAACAGCTGCCTTTTTTTTTCTTTCCTTTTTTTCTTTTTTAGGCTAGGAAAACGTAGTTCTAATCAATGTGTGGAGCAAATACCATTGCTGGTCAGTATCCAATACAGTGGTAGTATATAGAAATAAGATATGTAAAGTGTTTGGGCAATGCTGTAATGTGTAAATGCAGGATTGGTGATATTATGAGCATGAGGTACCACACAATTCTACTACTTTATGATATTTAGCAAATTCTACTATATAATTTATTCCAGAAAATGGTGTCCTCACACACCCTAGCATCACTGGTTGATTCTTTGATTGGTGGAGATGATGTTCTGACCTCGACCCAGATGAGGTTCTCTGTCCTATTACAACACCAAAGACCATTTTTGTCCAAAGAAGTTTCTTCCTTTTTTATTTATTTATTAGGTAAACCAGAAACTTGAATAGATGAATAGTCGAATGTCTCTTCGTTTATTCACATACTTATGATAAAAACTAGAGAGTGATTCGATTTCTCATTTGATAACAACTTTCACCTTCACCGTGTATCATTGCTCTTAAATAAACCAGACAATAAAGTCAAGAAATGACCCCAAGAGCTAGAATTAAAACTAAGCCAACCAAAGAAAGTTGAGGCAAGGATTACAAACAATTTAGGAGAGCAACAGTTACTAATTCCGAAGCTTTTACAGTCAAAATAAAATATGATTATGGTGATACAGAGTACACAGCTCTACCTCCTCTATTCCTACAAAACTAATGGCACAAGTAATTATTTGTATTTACACTCTGATTTCCAGCTTCTTTGGAAAGGAAATAATCTGTAAATAATTGGGTATTTACACCCTTGCTTTTCAAATTCTTTGGCAAGGAAATAATCTGTATATACATTCAGTTATCTTCTAGCAAGCTCCTCAATCTATTCCGGGCCTTCAAATTCTTCGGCAAGGATAAAATCTGTATATACATTCAGTTATCTTCTAGCAAACTCCTCAATCTATTCCGGGCCTTAAAATTCTTCGGCAAGGATATAATCTGTATATACATTCAGTTATCTTCTAGCAAGCTCCTCAATCTATTCCGGGCCTTAAAATTCTTCGGCAAGGAGATAATCTGTATATACACAGTTATCTTCTAGCAAGCTCCTCAATCTATTCCGGGCCTTAAAATTCTTCGGCAAGGAGATAATCTGTATATACATTCAGTTATCTTCTAGCAAGCTCCTCAATCTATTCCGGGCCTTGAAATTCTTCGGCAAGGATATAATCTGTATATACATTCAGTTGTCTTCTAGCAACCTCCTCAGCCTATTCCGGGCCTCCTCAGACAAGCTGCAGCACCTCAACCTTGGCCGGCGAGGAGGAAGTGCATCTCTCCGATCAGAGGAAGTAAAGCACACAACTATTGCAGTGAGATTGTCAGCTGTATGAAGACGTAATGCTTGGTTCACTAGTTCTCTGGCACAATGCTGCAGGTCATCATGCAGCCTTAGCTCACGGCGGACAAGGCTCACTGCTTCCTGGTTTGACATCACATCCCAGATCCCATCACAACCAATGATCAAGAACTCATCATCTTCTGTTAACTCAACCTGTTGAACATCTGGCTCTGCAATGAGAGGCGATGAGGAGCCACAAAGGGACTTCATGTACCAATCTCCAAGGGCTCGGGTCACAGAAAGTTCACCATTAAGGTAGCCATACTCAATGTAACCACCAAGATCCTCAACCCTCTTGCACTCCGCTAGAGAAGTAGGCCTGTGATCTTGAGACATCTGTAATGCAACTCCTTTCCTGCAGAGAACTGCACGGCAATCACCAACATTGGCTATCATCAGATACCTGCCAAGTACTAGAGCAGTCAGTGCTGTTGTTCCACAAGTGGTGGCAACACTAAATTCATCAGCCAAGGCCTTGTCAGCCACTAAAAATGCTCTGCGTTGAGAATTCTCCAACTCTTCCAAGGAAGCATCATCAATATCAGATGTTTGCGGCAAATAGGCATCTTCAAAGAATAATCTCATTGCATTATTCTTCACATAAGCTGCTGCTTCAGGGCCTCCATGTCCATCAAATACAGCATAAAAAGCACTCGCCAATGGGCACCTGAAGAGAGAGCCCAAATGGGCAGAGAGATCATCAACCCGAATGTGTTCATCTTCCATTGTTTTTCGGAGTCCAATGTCCATGTAGCTGCCTGAACGAATGCTTGGAACAAACTTTATGGTGGACGACTCAATAAGGGTAGTTTTGATACTACTTGAGCAGCTGACAACCTAAGAAACAAGACAAATAAAAGATGAGATCATGTCCATGTATATTTCATGACCATGTACACTAGAACTAGAAATGCTGCAACAAACAAAAAACTGATAAAAATGCACCTTCAACAAAGCAAACCAAATCCAATAATATCCCTGTAATTGAACTAATGAACTCATAAGACACAAATCCAATAATATCCCTGTAATTGAACTAATGAACTCATAAGACACGAAGTTCCTTCACTAATCAGTGGAAAGAGTAAAGTTCACTTTTGAAATAAGTATGGATCCCTAAACCTAAGTGTTAATCATAGTTATTTCACCAACTAATGAATTACCGCCATGGAACTAAAAGAAATTTCTGAAATACTTCTTCTCATGGTTACATGTGCATGAGAGTGAGCGCACACAAACAGGGAACACCAGCTGTTGATACTTGATAGTATAGCTTAATATTTATCTACAAGTTAGTAATGCAAATACAAAGAAAACCACCAAGAAAAGAAACCACAAGCTATAGTCTATAAATCATTATAGATGGACTCAACCTGTTTTTCACAAGAAAAAAAATAGTAGCAGTTAAGTACCTAAGCCTCTAAAATTATATATATATGAAAAAGAAAAAAGTTTTTTTTTGGTGGTACCACCGTACCTCATAAAAGTTAACATTGTTTCAAACCAAGACCATTTACAAATTGGATCTGAAAAGGGAAAAGGGGAAAAAAAAGGAGGGGGGGGGGGGGGGGGGGGGGGGCAAGGATATGAAGGAAATCCCTTTTTCTGATTGAAACAGAAAAGGAACTTTTTACCAAAACAGTGAGATGTAATGTCCCACGAACTGAACCTGCACTTTCAATGAGGAAGCTAGATTGAGAACACTAGGAGTGGGGCAAGTTGGTAAGCTTCCTTTCAAATAAGTTCAGTAATTTCCCACATCCTATCAAATCAAACCATGTTTTATCGAATTTGAATCTTTTTGAGTAATGCTATCATGAGAGCCCACATCATGAGCTCTCTTTATTTAACCACTGAATTGAAAGATTTATTAAATGACTCATTTGACTTGTCACAAATCTCAAAAAACTGTCACAATCCAGTGGTTAAAAACGGAGAGATGACTCTTGTCATGAGGGGCCTCTTGATAGCATTACTCTCTTTTTTTCCCTTTACAACCCAACCAAATCCAACCCCATTTTAATCTCACTAAAGGAGGCAATATTCCCGCCTCCAGGAAAAAAGAAAAAAATCCTGTTATTACTTCTACTTTCAAATTCAACCAAATCCAATCCATTTTAAACCTCATTAAGGGAGAACACATCCCCAATATCACCCACCTTCCATTAATTCTAAACAATATAAATCCCATTTTAATATCCAAATCCTATCAAATCCCCTCATTCCAGATACAGCATAAGTTTTCTTCCAAATTACCATGAAGAAAATAGCTAACAACAAAATAAATAAATAAAAATAAAAAATACAGCTTAAAAATTTTTGAAGACCTTAATTGATTAGTAAGCAGCATGATCCACTTTTAAAGCAAATTTAGGACAAGAAAAACACCAAAAAAGCGAATCAGTCGATCATTAAACCTCAAGTTCCAACAAGAGCAGATAACATCAATATATGTATGATATAATCTAGCACACAAGAATCCAACAAAAGTAAAAGAAATTCAGAAATCAAGAAACCAATCAAGAACGACCCCGCCGAAAAACCGATACATACCGGCCCAGAGCGTGAAATTTCGATCGGCAGAGACTCCGAAGCGCGAACATTGCAGAAAATCGGAGACAGCGATGGCGCAGAGACGTCCAAGCAATCCTTTTTGATGGAAAGACTGGCCGCTTCAGAGACTGAAAGGTACTGAACATCGAGAAGAGACATGTTCGGTTGACAAAATATATCTTCTTCGGCTACCATCTGATGATTCACTAGTCACAACACAAGTCTATACTCCTAGATATTTAGAGAGAAATCACTTTGAGAGAGAGAGAGAGAGAGAGAGAAATTTTTCTGTGGTGAAAGTTGGGAAATTAGGGTTTGCTTTGTAAGAGAGGGTGACTATGTAGCAATTGCTACTACAAACAGGAGCTTATATATATATATATATATATACAGGTGTCTCACTTTCTCACCACTTATATTGTTTCGAGTTCTAATGGGAATTGTACGTGCACGCAAACTTTGAAAAAGAGAACGCGAATTGGGGAATTTTGCACAACTTTGTTTTTATACATGAATTTACTAAATTGCCCCAAAATAACATATTTCACAAAAATATGTGATGGAGATTGGATGTGAAATTTATTTATAAAAATATGTGCAGGGATGTAGTCTACTGGAGATTGGATGTGAAATTTATTTATAATGATTTATTCTCATCATTGAGGATACAAACTCCATATTTGATGGAATACAAGACACTCTCTGACACCGGAGAGAATCCAAATCTAACATACATATATATATATATATATATATATATATGGTATTTAGACACATGCATATCTCATGTCTTCACAATCAAGTTAAAATAGTGTTTATTTTTTATTTTTCCTTGTCTCTTTATCTCCATGAAAGAAAAAATTTGGTTAACCTCAAATCATTAATAGAAAGAAATACTTTTTTTCGTGATTAATTCAAAAATGTAATTCAAATTTGAACTTTTTAAGTTAACCAATTTTGAATAATTATTTTTTTTACTTTTTATTTTACAAATAAATTTACTAAAATTGAAATAAAGTAGTGAAAATTTTACTTGAACTTTTTTCTGAATTAATTACATTTTCTTGATATTTTGCAATCTATATAGCTAAGGTTGTCAAAATTTTGAAACCATGCCTAAAATTCACATAATATTATATTATGCAGAGTGTTGCAAGGAATGAATTGAAACAAATTTAATTATCTTACACAAAATAATTACTGCTAGGAATGAATTGAAACAAATTTAATTATCTTACACAAAATAATTACTGCTAAGATATTTAAATCGGAATTCCAGGTTAGAGGTCCAATACTCCTATCTTAATTTGATAATTTATTTTTTTATTCCTGTAAATAATACTCACACCCACTTGTTTTTGTGAGGCTATATAAGGACAGGATGTACCTCAACACTCACTTTCTTGACTACATATACAGTGCAATCTTCAACCGACACATTATATCTTTAGTTTTCAATAAAAAGGAAAATATAAAAAGAAATGAAAGTGACCTAATTTTTTTAAAATTATAAATGTGAGACGTGTGAGAGTAACTTTTCACTCGTAAAGAGGTAAGTATTGTACGTTAAAAAAATAAAAAATAAATAAATAAGTGCAAATTACATCTAACAAGATGGGGTCAAAAAGGTCTTTGAAGAGGCAAAATTATTTAGCCTAGCCATGATGAAATGATACATGTAATGCTAAAAATATAACCAACTCTCTTCTGGGTCATTGACAACTCTCTAACCAATTTGCAAAAGTTGCATTTTCGAGAAGGACAATACTTACCTACTCACCAGTGTAGGTGAACTCCCTGACCACTGATGTATTCCAATAAAAAATTGAACACATCAACTTTAAAATGTAATAAATAAATATAATAAATGAAGTCAATCTCATTTATTATACTTATTTATTACATTTTAAACTTTATTTATTATACTTATTTATTACATTTTAAACTTTATTTATTATACTTATTTATTACATTTTTAATTTAATTTTGTAATTAAAGTTGATGTGTTCATTTATTCTTGGAACATATCAGCGGTCAGGAGGGCTCACCTACACACCGATAAATAGGTAAGTATTGTCCTTTCGAGAATCACATTACTTCCTTTCGAGACAACAACACCAATGAACATTCAATTTATTACGCAACTTTCTTATGGTATATGTAACCGTTAGAATGATCACATCAAAGCTTATCAAGTATGAGACGCAACAAACATTTTCTATAATAATTGGAAGATCACTTCTCACTCTACATGTTTCACATGTTCTATTTATTTATTGATGAATTTAATGTATCATCATCTACTCCTATGTTTTATATGAATTAATCTATGCTTCTATTATAAGCTCATTTATTGACGGTTGACATGATTTGATGTTAAAATTATGATATATAAATTAGTAAATTATACTAATCTTTTCTTAGTTTTTGTCAATATACACTAATTCCTCTCGTAAGAATTGTCAGATAAATGTCATTAGCAATTCTGATGTATGTTTATATATATATATATATATATATATATATATAAAATGATAGTTAACGAAAAGAAATTCAGTGTTAGTGAGATACAAATTTCAATGGACGTTAGTGTATATTAATGAAATTTCAAAAGAAGTTAGTGTAATATAAATTAAGACAAGATAGGGGACAATGTTTAGAATAATATTCAAAGGAAAACAATTATTGATGCACTGCATCTTATTTCAAAACGCCGACTGTTACTTATAAAAACGTGTTTTGTATTTTGTATTTTCTGTTAGGTCATATGTTTATTGAATTATTATTTTATTTTATTTTATTGTGGGTAAGGTTGTTTAATTATTGAAAATGTTGTTGTTGTCGTGGAAGGATAAATTAGTCTTATCACCTCAATTAGTGCAACCCTTAGTCATACCACAGAGTCTCAAGCTTCAACCACTAAATACAAAATTAAGGACAATTCTTATCACAATTCCCATTCATTAGTTTAAGCCCAAAACTAATCAAAGTAGCTTACCTCCCACGTAATCTTTCCTAATATATATATATATATATATGTGTGTGTGTGTGTGTGTGTGTGTGTGAGAGAGAGAGAGAGAGAGAGAGAGCAGTTGCAGCACCGTGTAGGATTGAGGCGTGTAATAATTGTAAATGTACAATTTAACCAAGTAGTTTGTTAGAAAGATTCTTCACGGGATGATAAGTATCAGAATATTCTATGCAATTGTGGAAGCAAATGTGATGGCATTGTGTAGAGCAACACTGTAATGGTTTGTGACGCTAAAAGTCGGCCAGACAAGGTTCATAAAGGTAACTTGAAATTCATTATCCAGACCTAATTTTTCTTTTTCTTTTTTATTGATAAAGACAATAATAAAATATAGGATAAAGTGTAAAAAAAAAATTCCTTTATATGAAAAATGTTCAAATACCTCCTTATTTTGCGAAAACCTTCTACAATTTTCAATTTGTACAAATAAAAACAAATATCTAATTTGAGAGAAATTGAACAATGAAATGACTAAAGTACTCTTACTTTATGATTTTTTTTATTTAAAAATAGATAAAGTGCAAAAAACAATATACAAAATGTGCAAAAAATCTCTTTATAGTTTATTATGTGTATATAACTTCCTGCATTTTTACAATCTGTGCAAACACCCCCTTCAGTCAAAATTCTTTTTAAATGACCAAAATGCCCTTCATAGCCTTTAAAACCTTTGTGCCATGTTTGGATGCAATATTTCCTATTTTTTTATTAACGAAAAATATATTTTAATTATTTTATTATTTCAAATGAGCTCAACGAGTGAAAATAAGGAAGTATTCGCACAATTTTTAAATAAATAAGAAATTAATATTCGGATAAACCTTTTTTGGACATCCAAACATGACACTAGAGTATAAGAGTATTTTAGACATTTTAGTTATTAAATTGATAAAATGTCCTTATTTGCACATTTTGTAAATAGTGAGGGGTTTTTTTGCACTGCAGGGAATTTTTGCACATTTGGTATATAGTGAGGGTGTTTTTTGCACTTTATCCTTTAAAAAAAACTAAAAAGTAAAATAACAAAAGGGGTACTTCTGAGTTTTTTTAAAAAAATTGACATCATATGCAATAGAGGCAATTTGCTCCAAAATTTGAAATTATAGAAATTTATATGCACATATCAAACAGTAGAGATGTTTTTTTGTACATTTTTTATATTGCAGGGTTTTTTGCACTTTACCCTAATATATAAGAATTTGATAAAAATTTAGAATAATATGTTACACGAGTTCACGAGACAAGCTGAGTTCAAACCTAAATCAAGCTCACATCCGACAACTACTCAAAAATAAACGAGCCAAAATCAAATAGTTTCGAGCTAGCTCGTGCTGGCTAATTTGTAGTCCTGGAAAAGAGTAATTACATAATACTATAAATTTGTGAAATGAATAACCCAAAAACATACAGTTCACACAAAATTTCCAATTATTTGTGCATCCTAGAACATTAAAAGATCAATGGTTTATTTTCTGTGCAAAAAGAGTTGAAGAGGTCAGAAAGGTTTCTTCAGGCTGTAAATGCAAATCAAACCAGCAAGAAAATTTTCAAATATCCACATTTTTTGTATTTTACAATGGTTGCAACAATTACAACAAATTTATCAAATATTGTGAAGATTGAACCAATGGAACGAATGAAAAGACTAGTAAAGAATTTCACAAAAGAGAGAAATTAATCCGACATGGTATCAATGAAGAATGTCAACAAATTGGACTCAAATCTAAAACCTACAGATATCAAATTAATTTGCAAAAACTTCAACTCAAGTTTGTTCCAAAACGTGTCAACTTCGTTGTTTCTGTAAGGCGTATACTCATTCACAGCAAGTGGGCTCAGGCTCATGCTCTTTCTGCAGCTTCTCCCACAGGCATAAAACCATCCTTGGGTTTTGGTAATGGGCAAGAATATAATTTGATTCACATCCAGCATTGTAGAATCGATCATCACTGATGTACTGCACCTTGTGACCATGATTCTTGAATTGGCCAATCCATATGCCCATAGCAACATCTTCAAGTTTAAAAAGCTGAAGAAACACAAGACAGGGTGGTAATAAGTTTCAAGATGAGATTTAGAACGAATATCAGCTCAAACAAATATAACTCGGGGACATGATAATGAGATACTGGTATTGTAACTAGGTTAATCCTGAGAACTTCCAATCATGTGTTTCTGATAGGACAATAACACGACCTTCAAATAATTCTAGTTTATGTTTTCAAGAAGTGATTTATTACCCCTTTTTTTCTTTCATGTTCAGTACATTTGTTATTCTTTTGCTCATTCTCCTAGTTATTTACCATACATTGATTAGGCAAAAAATGGATCAATCCTTACACTGTAGTCTTCACCACAAAATTCATAAACTACAGCAATGTAATTCAGCTTTTTATGATATTTTACACATTGCTTTCCACAAAGTTTTGGTTCTCAAAATTTTCTCAGATAAAAAACCAATATAGTCTAAACTCTAAACCCACCCTCACCCTCAGGAAAAAAAAAACCAAAGGAGAAGGAAACAGCGTCTCTCAGTTGAAGCAAAAGTCACTTGATAAAGCAAGAGAACTGAAATAGATGTAAGAACAATGTTGAAGTGTCAGAAATTAGGAGATGAATATTACCTTGAGGTCCCTTTCTTGGTGCCCTTGAACAATGAATTTTGCAATGTCTCGGGAAATTATATAACCTGGACCATGGGCCCATGGCGGGTACGAAGAATGGGGCCATTCCTATCAAAGTGATCAATCAGTATTATAAGAGAGCAATATCTGAGGCAAGTAACATTCAATAGAAACTCATACCGAATTATACCTCAGCACTGATATACCATTTGTTCTCTTTATCCCTATGCGGTGCTGATTCAAAGGATATAAGACCATACAAGAGGCCATTAGAAACCTTTCCCTTGAGACTGGAGAGAACCTCATCTATCCTAACAAATGCATCATCATCTGTTTTCATTATATACTTAGCGGGAAGAATTTTGATCTGCAAATTGGAAGAATAAATAATTAGTATGGGAACCCAAAAATAAGTCGGGAAAAAAAGACCTATACTTGCATAATAAACATTTTGATTTTCAAATAATGAAATAACAAGAATAAAGAAATAATTTTTATTTAAAGTCTTAAAGGTGTGTTTAATAACATTGTCAGTGATATGATCAGCATAAGATTAAAAAATATATAATAATATAAAATCATGGCACAAAATCACAAATGAAATTGAAAAGCTCCAAAATATCCACTAATTCAAAATTCATACAGAGAAAATAAAATAAAATAATAAATATCCTGTGTTGGGATGATTAGGTCTACTATCTAACCATTTCACAATTGGACTACTTCAATTACCAGCATTACACCACCTGAACCTGTTTTTATTGGGCAAATTGGTAGGTTCAGGCCACATTGATCAGATTTTAGCAGCAAAAAGTACTAAACAACTTGGGGTTGGTTGAATTATTTCTTGCAATTTGCCACTATATAAGACCATAACTCTGTTTAATTGTCAGTTGTTGTATCTTTTCTGACCCTATAAATTTGTTCGAACTTGATATACATTGTTGGGCCCATTCTCTAATAGCTTAATCTTTTGAAGTAATTGGTGATATAACATGATATTAGCGCTTTGGTTCTGGAAGGTCTTGGGTTCAAGTCTCCATCTCCGTATTTGTTCCCTGGTTTAGTGTGCAAATCTGCACTTGTTATGATCTTGATTGTTTGCCTCGCCACATGCAAGACAGGGTTGCACACAAGGAAGGGTTTTGGAGCTTGATGTACATTGTTGGACCCATTCTCTAACAGTTTAAACTTTTGGAGCAATTGGTTATCTAACAAAATCCACATGTTTTTCTGGCCTTGGTCTTATCTTAGTATTGTTTTCAAAACAAAAAACTCCTTGCCTTTGTATTCACCGGTCTTTGTCAAGCATGACAAAAGCATCTTAGAGGAGTTATTTCTTACTGTCAATTTAAGCCACCTTTAGCTTCCCAGGTACACACATTCATTTCTTGGTCCTTCTCTTTTATTGTCATTCCTCCAATTTAGCATCCACATCTCAAATATATTCATTTTTTGCACAGGTTTCTTTAAAACCTACACTATTTCCAGCAAAACACACCTTATTTTAGAACAGTCTCATAATTAATCACCTTCAGCTTCATTAGTATCTTACAATAACAAAACAATCCAAAAGATAACTCCATTTAAATCATCCCACCTGAAATTTATGGCAACATTTGCTTAATATCCCCTTCATTTTGGATCATTTATCCAAGAAAATAAAATGCTGACATTAGGGTATCTCTTGGCTATTACTTTTCATAACGTTCTCATATTTTATCTACCTTAACTAAAGTTATTATACAATGACAAGGTCATATGAGACACCCCATGCCAATCGAGAGATGTTCTACATTCACTGAGAATACCAAGAACACTTGCATTCCAGAGGTATACTGAATTTACGCTTTGTTTACACAGCCAGTCTCTGGCTAAAGTGATGCAACTCGCAACAGCAATGGTAGAGTTACATTCTACATGAGGGTTAATATTGTTTGGACTAGCTCCCTTTCCTCTCTAAAAATATTGTAATGTAAGGTTTACTAGTTAGCATAGTGTTGGCTTCAAGAGTTAGCAGGTTTTTGTAGTCTACATAATGAACCACCTATTTTATTTCATGATGCTACCAAATGCAAAGTAAATCAAAATATCAGCACACCAGTAATTTAGTGAAGGCTATGAGAACAATTCTGCCTGCAGAAATAAATTAAGAAATAAATAACAGCAACCTCTTTAGTTTCTTTACCAACCATTTATATCTACGTACCCCCAGAATGCAAATTGAAATTGTTTTCAAGCTGAGAAGGCTGTAGTAATCAACAAAAGGCATCAGCTGGATATCTCCATATACTTGAGCTTCTCTCCACAGCTCGAGATTGACCTGTCTATTCCTATTCTGCAGGTGTTAGAAATAAAAATATAAAAGGAAAGAACAAGAAAACGAAACATAATAAAGAAAGAGAAAAAACAAACAGTCAAGCTGTTACCCAAATTTTTTTCTGGTGAAGTGACTATTGTCAATGAACACAACTAGAAGGGGTGATTCAGAAGGAAAATTCTATCACAAAGCAAGTTTTTTCCCTTTTGTTTTTTTGTACGTGACAGTGAAATATAGTAGGAGACATTGTGTAATAATAAAAAGATTATATATTCTGTTCATTGCTTGGTGTAATGCTAAAAAAATAGTGAAATAAGTGGCCATTGGTTGGTTCTGTGGTCAAAGCTCTAGCTACCATGGATTAGAACACAGGTTCAAGTCTGAGGGTGTATACTTACGTGCAAAAAATGCCAAAAATTCTCTAACTAGTACACACCTCCCAGAACTCTTGATTAATGGGAACCACCACAAAGTAATGGCATTCTATATGATAGTGAAATATCAAAATACCTTAGAACAACAATAATCATTAACACATATTACAGTTCACTGTTCAATCCTGGTATATAATTCTTTAATTATCGACATATTCATTTCATCTTCAAAAAAAGAAAAAGAAAAAAGGACAATGAAGAAAAAGACTAATCTGGAGGAGGCTCAAATAACTAACATAAGATATTCTCAACATTTCGTTCAAGTTCAATATTCAGAATATTCAGGATCAAATAGCAGAGTACAAGGTTCTTGAATTAATATTTAAGGCTGATCTCTACTTACTCTACCAGGAAAACGAGAATAGTCCTTTCTGGAGAATCACTGTGTCGTACAGTAGTAATTAGATGTATGACCCTGGCTTATAAATATACAAAAAAATATATATATTGCAGCTTCTCTGCATTTCTTTTTTGAACAAGAACTGGGGCAAATAAAAGAAAACAATGACTATCTTGGTGTTAAAAACCAAACTCCTCCCATTTTGCAAATGTGCCACTTACAAGGCCAATGAAAAAGCGGACAGCCACCTCCCCAGAACGTACAGCTTCATATTGCATCCACGACCTCCTCAGTGCCATTCGGCGCTCAAAATTATTTCCAGTGGAGAAAACACCAATTAGCATTAGAATTCTTTTCTTGGAAATTGGTGGAGCTTTGAGTCGCATAACATCAGCCACTAAATCCAGATCTTCAGAAACAGGCAACCCTTTACTTAAGGCAGTTATGAGATTCAAACCACCTGACACTTTGACTCCACTAACCAACCATGGTTCAAGTTTCTGCATTTGTAGAAATTACAATTCAGATAACACATTTCACTAGAATTGCAACCTTTTAACTTGATGTAAATTGTACCTAAATTCATACCTTACCTCCCTATATGCAAAAGATGTTTCATGCCTTCCATTCACAGTCATGTGAAATCCCTCTTCACCAGCCCACAATGTAGCAGTAAATGGATTACCTTCAACAAATGGGAAATTAGTACTCACGTGTGAACTCCCATTGGAAGCATTGGTTAACTTGTCATTACTGGGACGACTCGCATTTACATTCTCTTCTGGGCTGCTTCTGATAACTTGTCCATTGCACTTTACAAGTCCATCAACTGTTATTTGTGCCACAGTATGTTAGGTTGCTGATTCCAAGGAGCACAATTATTTACATCCATTGCTACGTACTGGATATTTGTATTTAAAGATCCCAACAGCACTCCATAAGATGAATTTTGACAGAAAAACAGGGGTTGGAATAATCTAAACACGAACCAAACTCAGCCCAGAAGAACAAATTCATCAGCTATAAATGTTTTGACTTACAGTTGTCATTCACATATATATAAATATAAATATATGTTATGAAATAGGGGGACTTGATCTTCTGACAAGAAGTTTGAGAAACCAACTGGCTGTCACTTGGCCTACCAGGCCAGTGGTACTCACATCTAATACCTGATTCTGATCTATATGTTAGTGCACAGAAGAAAGCAGCACCACACAATTTGTTTGTGATTACATAGCACTTCGAGCCATGACCTTCTAGCTAATACAACACTGGCACCATAACTCAAAGATAGTTGCTTATGAGGAACATTTGACTCTCATGAGATTCTGAATTATAGTATGTCATTTCATATAGATACTGAAGAAATTAGATAAATAAGATGTTTTCCATCCAACTGTAGGGCTAACAATAAAATGAGATAGTTCTCCAATGCCTGACTAAATCAAATATTAAATTTTGTAACTTTTACTTCTATTATGCAGAATTGTAGGGAAGCCTGGATATGGGCATTGCTTAACTGGACAGTCTGGACCTCTGAGGTCACATACCAGAACAAGAATGCAAGTGCTTGCACAACAAATATAGTATTGCACCAATAACAGGGTAGCATTTGTAAAACTTACGAAAAACAAAAAGTTGTAGCTCAGGAAATGCTATAAAATATACCTTTCATGTTGTTAGGGGACCCATGATCAGGGCATCTTTCCTCTTTGCCCAACCCAAGTTCTTTAGTCCATGTATTCTGAACTATGACTGGCTCTTCCATCAGGTTATCTCCCGGCAGAGAGACATTGTAATGCAAAATTATAGGAGGCTTTGGCTCTTCTGAAATTTGCAAGCCTACAAGTTCAATTTGAAAGCTACCCTGTTGCCCATCCAGAATGCCAATCACTGTAACGGATGAATCCTGAACTAGACCACAAGGGATCTCAAGAATGCTATCATTGCTCGATGTTGTTGTATTAAATGTACTGACGGAGTAAGGGCAATCTTTATCTTCTGAGAAGTTACTATTGTTTCTAACCCCAGTATAATTGGAGGTTTCATCCTTCTCAAATGTGGACAATAATTCTTTCCACGCTACGGCAGCCTCTTTGATACCTTGAGCTGTTTCAGGCAAAGCGTCCGACCTAGACAGTAAGAGACGCATTTGAGCCCATACCAGCAATGCCCTGGACTGTTCTTCAGAAATATTTTTCAAAGCATACAAATCATTAAGTCCTTCAACATCAATAAAGTGGGGCTTTTTCTTCGGACTTTTTTGCAGCTTTTTCACTATTGTTTCAGATGACTCATCACTATCAGCAGCGTTTAACTTAGAATCATTGGTTGGATGGCCATTGAAGAAATCATATGCCGACTGCTTCACAGGCTGGTTTCCCATGTAGCTGTATCGAAGAAACAAAATCATACCAAGAACTATAATCAACACACCTCCTGACCACTTCTTCATCCTCAAAAACTTTTTGAAGCTGAAATATTATGTACAACAAACTGTTTAACTCTTCGATTGTATAACTAACAAATAAGCAAGGCATGTAGTGGATCCAACGATTCATCATTTTCTGCAGTCATCTTCTTTTTTCTAGTCCAAATTCAGATAACCCTGCCGTGGTTTTTCAAAATGAAATCACAATGTTCGTAAGCAATCAAGCAAAAGCAAAAGGGAGTAATAAAATGGTAATTTTCTTCTAGATTACACACACACACCCCCAGAGATAAAAGCATTGACACAATTAGGAAAATTGTGAAAAATCATAAATGCACAGAATATATAGTTAAGGCTTAATCTAAAAGCAGAAACTTTACAATTATACAAAAGACAAATCACTGTGATTATAGTAAATATTCTTCTAATTTTATGCAATGTCTTCATTTGCATGTTGAAAGGACTTCTCTTAGCTTTTGGGAAGCAAAATCTTTACAGAAAGCAAAAAAGTTTTGCTTTGAAAAAGTAAAGTGGAAGTATTTCCAAAATAGATAAGAAACGATTTATTGGCATTAACAAAAGCAACAAAAAAGAAAAAAAGAAGTAAGATTTGGAAAGTTCGAAGCAAAAAATGCAGAAATTCATACCTGGGTAGATTCCAGAAGTAACTGGCACAAGCTTCTTTGGATCTAATAAATGCAAAACAAGTTTCCAATTGAACTCCAAACCTTCTCAACCACTAAAAAACGATCTTAAGCTTAACCTCTCCTTTACTACTGTGGTTGGATTTGGATTCCAATATCACTGTGATTCCAAAGTATTCACAGCGTTAGGTTAGAGAAGAGGAGAGAGAGTTTTCAACTGCTTATTGAGTACAGATTTGATAAGGTATTGATGAGTAAATAAAAAATTGCAATTTCTCAAAGATATCATATCAACAATGAAGGTGATTGGAGAAGATACAGTACCATTAGTCGGTTGTTGGGTCAGTCTCTTCTTTAGTAGAAACCAAACGGCACATTCATGTTTTTTTTTTTTAAAAATCGTCCTCATTTTTCTGGTTCCATTTACTTGGAACCAAACACGACACACCAGTGCTCGGACATCGAGAGTAAAACGACGGCGTCTTGACGGAAAATTTTTTACTACTTAATTTGAAGTTTAAATTATTTTTTCTCTGATTTTAATTTCAAGTCATCAATTTCATGAAACCAAATATACCATAAAGTTATATTCACTTGCATGAAATCGGTGTCTTAAAATTCCGAAGGTTATGTTCGATTAGATGAAATTGATGTCTTGTAATTCTAATGTTGAATTTCAAGCTCCAATTTCATGTAACACAACATAGTATAAATTAATTTTTTATTTTATCAAGTACAGAGTATATGAAAGAAATACAAAGTATCGAACAAACATGGATGAACCATAGACTAAAATCATGCTATGTAATATAAATAATATAAAATTATATTCAAAAGTAAATTTTATAAACCTCCATGAAATCAATTCTGTTAAAACCTGCAAAACAAAACGAGAAACTTCAAGACGTTCACACATATGCAAGCCTTTATGCGTATATCAATGGAGACAAACACAAATTGTTACTTGCTTGACGTGAAACCTCCAAACACAAAATCATACGAATAAAATCAAGAGCAGACAATCCATCATGCCATTCTCTCATTAACTTCCCAAAACCATCACAATATGTGTGGGATGTGTTACTCTATATGTGGCAGTATAGGTCACACCACGTTTAACAAACGTGTCTAACAGTATAAACTGTTTTCAATTTTTAATTGAATTTTTTAAAAAATTACAACCAAACAAGTTTTTATACAATTTTTTGATTTTCAAACTCCACAGGACAGAGTCAAGATTTCATTTCAGGGCATAGTGTAATTGATAAAAAAACAAATCAACTAACATGGCAGGACGAAAAAAAATATATTACAAAATAATATGCTAATCAATAAATAGTATAAGAGAAATAATTAGAAAAGATAAAAGTAATGCAGAAGAAAGTAAAAAGTCAGAAAGAATAGAGCAACATCATGATAGTATTTTTAATTGAAGAGAAAGAAGAAGATGGATTTGATTGAACAATGGAAAAAAATTAGGATTTTATTGAAGAAAGGGAATGCAAATTTATTTCAAGAGTCAAATATATCTATATTACATTTAAGCTTGATCCAAAATGTATTTGCCTATTTACGGTCTAAAATTACTCTATCTAGCGACCAGAATTCCAAGTGCATTATAATGCCGTAGGCATGGACATCCACTAGTGTGTATGTGTATATATATATATTAAAGAGGAAGAAGAAGAGTGAGAAAGGAAAGAAAGAAAGAATTAAAGAGGATGTTTTTTAAAAAATAATAATAATTTTAGGAGAAGCAATATGTAATATTCCTTCTATGGTACTGCATACCCATCCTTGTAAACTCTCCATTCCGATCTGAGTTGGGATGAGAACTTTTAACAATCTTACCACTACTAAAACAAGGTACCCCAATATTAACCAAGCATTCCAGCCCCCAAAAATGCCCTTAATACCCATGTTCATTGCAAAGCCTGAAGCTTGCATAAAAAGACCCACTTCTAGCTGGTGTGGGTCTTTTGAGGCCCATTTCTGGTTCAAATATAGAATAGAAGGTCGGGACTAAAGTAGGACTTTTGAGGCCCATGTCAGGTTCAAACATATAATAGAAGGTCGGGGCCGAACAAATACTAGAAATAGGTTTTTTACAGTGACTAACAAATAGTTCTCAATTAGTAACCAATCTGTCTAAAAAGTATCAGAAGTTAAGCAAACAAACATCCCAAAAAAGTCACACACAAGACAGAGAGAACACACTCCTCACGTGCAACTACCTGAAACATCTTTCAAACAAGATTGCACAAAGCAACAACACCAATAACATATAAACTGATGTAATCTAAAAACCAAAATATCATCCTATCAAGTCCAAAAAACTGAAGCATCAGTCAGTAACTAGGTGCTTGATTATACTAAGCAACATCAACAATAACATATAAACTGATGTAGTCCAAAAACCAAAATATCATCATCCTATTAAGTCCAAAAAACAGAAGTATCAGTCAGAAACTTGGTGCTTGAATTGAATTTGCATATTGCTGCTCGCTGTTACCGGTTCTTGGCCAAATTGATTCCCATTGTAGGCAGGGAAAATTAAATCATGGGCTTGATGGCAGTACGTACCAAACAAAAAGCACCTGTTACAAACATCAAGGAATTCCAAAAAGAGAAAGGGGGAGGAGGAAGAAAACTGAAGTAACTATAGTTCATGCCAGAAGATGAGTAAGGACAGACCAAAAGGTTGGGTGAGGAGAGTGCCTACGCGACCAGCTCCGACTGCACATCAAAGCGTTCGTCAAGTCTGGCTCTGTGGCAATGACTGTGAGATCAGCTTCTCTCTATTCTGTATAACAAGCTTCATATGAAGTGGCTATAGATACCGGAATTGCCAAAACTTCATGAGCCATCTTGGACAGAATCGGATACTTGGGGTTTTTAGCTCTCCACCACTTCAATGCATTGAAATCCTGGCTCCAAGGCAAGACAGGTTCTTCCAAATAACAATCCAGATCTGACTTAGGCTGCTGATTATTAGATTCAACAAACTGAATGTAATCCTGCAACCAAGTAGGATCACCAGGTGCTTCCTCCATACTTCCTGGAAACACCGATCCTGAGTTGGAAGAAGTTGAATCACTCAACTTTCAAGATCTTGTTTCACATAATCATCATAAAGGCTGCGAATGGTCTCCAAAACAAGTACAACTTTTGAGTTGCCATCACTTTCAGCAAAGTTTGAGGAATAATATTCTATATATTTCAGCTTACAGCGAGGATCCATAACTGAAGCAATTGCCAATACCAAAAACATATCATTAATATACTTATCAAGTCTATCGAGCATTTTCTTGGAAACTTTACTGGTGAAGCTATCTGAACTGGTCGACTCTTGAGTCAAGATTGTCCGAAGCTCTTGAAGATTATGGAGATATATGTTAGCAGTTGGATATTTTGTTTCAACCATCGTCTTTGCTACATTATGCGTGCTTTCAACCAATTTACAACCACTTTCTACTTTCTTCCATTCATCTGTGGGTGGAAACTCATCCTTGCATACATGTGATGAAAATTCCCCCATTGAGTCTAATTCTCTAGCAGTTCTTAGCTTGGAGGCTGTGAGATACCATACAGGACTTGAGTTTGTCCAGTACAGTCCACGAACCTTATTTATAATCTCAGAAATATCCTTGAATGCATCTTGCACCATTAGGCTTAACATCTCAGCACAACAGTTCACACGAAATAGCTGGCCATTAAGTTGGAGCCTCTTTTCCTGAACTTGAGCTTTAACTATCTGAATAACTTCATCACAAGCATTGCTGTCTAACAACGTGAGACTGGAAATCTTGTCCTCTACCTCCCAATCTTTAAGAGACTTCCAAATGGCTGTATCAAGACAACCATAATCCCCATCAAAAATACGCCGGAAACTGAGAACCCACTTTTTCAAGTTCCAACCATCATCTATGAAATTTGCCGCTAGGCTCATAAAGAAGAGACAGTCACCCTTGCTTGTTTGATAAAACAATATGTCAACTGAAAGGCTGATCTGTCCAACCATATTTCTTAAAAAATGTTTAGCCCTTGCTTTCTCTTCCTCGTAAATTTGCAAGCAATCACCTTTGACGGTGTCATAATCTATCTGAAGTTGTGGACACATCTTATTCACATCCTTAAGAAGCACATCGTTAACAAACCAGGGAGGCACCTCTTCATAGCACATGATCTTTCCAAGATTCCGTTATATCAGCATCATCATAGCAATCATCACTTTCATATTCACAATCAGTAAAACCATCACTCCTTTCGACATCATCAGCGTGATCAATTTCACGATCACGTTTCATACCTATAGAAACACAGATATGTGAAGATAGTTCTCAAAAGGCAAAAGCAAACTGATTGATTGGCATTTTTGAGCCACTTAGCCTGCTTGCTAATGAGAGGAAACCACATTGATTTTCGCTCTCCAAAGAAATGTACTTTTAAAATGGATCACCAAAAGTATCTAGAATTTTATGATAAAACTAGTTTATAAGAAAACCCCAATACAAAAACAAATCTTAAAAGCATTGATTGACAACAACATAACAATAATAAGAATCAACACAATGAAAAGAAATGATCTATGAGGGTTAGAACAACCTGGTTTTAGGCAAAATAGTTTGGAAGGCTTTTTGACAGAGAGAGAATAGAGCCTAGAATTCATTTGTTACATATGGAAAGTCAAAGAAAGTAGTGCCCATCTTTATCTTTTGTTTTGCACTGGAAAATTATGGGACTGGATCAAAGCCATATGCATGGCTGATTAGGATGGACATGTGGAGATCCGGGATGTAGGGATGCCCAATCAAATAGCGGTCACATAGAATGTTAAACACAGGTGCTTGGATTGGATTTGACCAATATCAGTAAGGTCCAGTTGAAGTTGTAGGTGTAATGAAAAGTTCAGATTAAATGCAGCAGTGGGGCACATGAACTGGGAGAACCCTGGTTGCTTCAAAATGTGTCACATGGAAAGCAAAATTTCTGTTACATGCACGTATGTGTGGATCTAACTATTGCAGTCAATGCCACATTCCCAAATTCACTCAAATCCTGCCTACTTGGAAAGAAATTTTAAAATTGGACTAAAATGTAGTCATGGAAATGAGATGCATCAATGACATTCCATAGGGCCAAAGTGGCCAAGTTGGGACAAAGTTTTCTTTTCATGAAACCCCACTGCTATAATTTCTCTGTGTTGCCTAATAAGGGACAGCTTCTGGTTAAGATAGCAATTTTAGAAAAATATATAATTTATTTTAATAAAGTATGTAATAAAAAAATATCCTACCATTACTAATGGCCCTTGGCTTTCCTACAAATTACGTGCCTATTTTAAGCAAATATGCCCTGCAAAAGAAATCTGCACTGAAGACATTAAGTCCACCTCTATCTCTTAAGCACCGTGCCACTTCTTGGGCCTGTGGGAACCCTCTCAAACGCTTTCAAATGATAGATACCTCACTATAATGGCTAGCCATATATGTCTCACATATATAATAGATGCCGCTGTGGGCTAGAGGTGGGGATCTTTTTTATTTCCTAATCCTAGCTCCAAGTGGACTAAAGATTACTGAATTATCGCATTAAGCTAAATACCATCACCCTATTATAATTCCACTCTAAAATTTTGAAAATTATAATCAACACTCTATACAACTAAATACTGAAAATCAATCCCTCCATCGTTAGATATTAACAAGTATTTGAGATAATTATTTCACTACACAAGATATACTTTCCTCTTATGTTTCTTGAATATCCAACTTAAAACTTCATCACCACTAACAAAAGTACTTTCACAAAAGAACTTTTCCGAATAAATATTAATTTATATATTGTTGGGAGAATATCATGATAAGAGTAATTTAAGCCTTGATAGAATAATGATAGGAGTGATTTATGGGATTGATTTTAGGAATCCTCCATTAATGTATTTTCCATATTTATCATTTGTATTCTTACACCTAAAAATAGAGGTGGTCATTGTAAACAAAACTAAGAGAGAATATAATAAAAGTGATGTAACCCTTTGGACTTTGTGTGCTATAGGAGCCGAACCACGCATATCCTTGTGTTGTTTCATTCTGAATTTCTCTCTTCAATTTTTTTTTTTTTTTATCAACATGGTTGGGCAGGTTTATCAAACCCCACTTTAAACTCGTCTCGGATCTTCGGATCAACTTATCTTGGATCTCAGGATCTACTCATCTCAGATCTTCAAATCTACTCATCTCGGAATCTCGACAATTTTGTATTTAGTTTCAAGTTAGACACTTGAGTTAAAATATTCGTGTACCAACTTGAGAGGGTGTGTTGGGAGAATATCATGATAGGAGTGATTTAAGCCTTGATAAAATATTTATAAGATTGATTCAAGGGATTGATTTTAGGAATCCTCCATCAACGCATTCTTTCACCTATAAATAGAGGTGGCCATTGTAAACAAAACTATAAGTATTATAAACAGTGCTCAAACATACGGTTTCATGTTATTTTTTCTAACCCATATTAGTTTTTTTTACTACCTCTCCTTTGTGTTACCCTAGACTAACGAAATCATTCTTGCTTATTGGCGCTTCATTGCACATGGCTAAATGACTATAATAGATCTTCTCTCATTAAATCTCCAGCATATGCTACTTCAACTTCATAATATCCTTTCTTGTCTTGCCATACATCCATCTTAACATGTGTATATCGACTATATTTATTACTATGACATTCCATGTATCTATTTTTATTATATATAACATAGTCATTTGAAATGATTTTTAGAAAAATAAATATGATTTTACATTTAATAGAAAATATTTTAGGCAAGCACTATGTCAAAATCAAGGAATTGCTTAATACAGTGGTAAAATCTAGACTGACGAGCATGAGAAAGATGATTTCAAATCTCAAGGCAACCATTGTATGCAAAATAATACAAAAGGTTAGGTGTAATTCAAGTCTTCCTCTCCTAGCACCTTCATAGTGGGGCATATGCTAGTAATGCACTTTTTACTATATTAAAATGGCAAACACCTAGATTACAACAATCAATCTAGTTGATTAAAATTAATATCATTCCCTCTTTTGAGGGAATATGGATTATATATTAAGAATTTATGTGCCAATAGCGTCAATAACAGACATCTAGTCACCTAAGATACCATGGTATTAACCGCACAAAGATGGTCAGATGTTATTGATTCAAAACAATTAAAATTGAAACCTAAATTCAACACAACTCTTCTCTTGCATCTAATAGATAGATTCACATCAAATAATGATAGTAATTTATTTTACATGTATAATAGCAATCGCATTAAGTGAATTGCAAATACACCAAAACACTAATTTAGAGTCAGTGACTCACTTATCAAAAACAAAAATTTAGAGCCAGTCACTCAAAGGATTGACATAAACCATCGTATCTCATAGAACTCAAGTGTGTTATAGTCTTAAAAAAGAAGTGTCAAACTTAATCATTAACTACAAATATTGAATTTAGCCCTCTATATCTAAATCTTATTTATATATCTAATAGACCTATAATGCAACTTTGAAACTTGACTCTATGAGGCATCTCACGCAACATACCAAATAACTCAGTACGTATAAATATGTTTTCAAATAATAAAGACATATATTAAACATATACAAGTTGTTAATTAGGAAAAGGTAACTAGCTTTTAGGGAAAAATTCCAATTAGAAAATTTTATTTATTTCATCTTACAATGAAGATCCATCACTGTAATAACTAACACCAAGAATATATCTTTTCAGTAATTATCAAGCTTTTCTAGCAATTTTTAAGCCATAGCTCTCATGAACCTGTAAGAACTTGTAAACTCTTTTCTCGAACTTGTCCAAAGCTCCCAAAAATTATGAAGATTGACACTAATTGTCTGAGATTTTGTCTCAAAAAATACTTCCACTGCATTATAAATGCTCGCCACAAGTTTACAAACACCTAGAGCTCTCTTCCAATCTTCCACCGATGGTACATTGAAACCTTTATAATCATCTTTTTTAGAATATTCTCCTTAAATTGTAAACCTATAGCCTCTTGTAGCTTGTGAAAGGGTATATTACCACATAGGTAACATTTTCAAAGATGGTTGAAGACTTGAAGTACCACCAATTGGAGATAAAATGAGATAAAATCAATTAAGATGTTTTGGACATATGAAAATAAGACAACGCACCACTTAAAAAGAGTGACATGGTTCACATTGAGGGTAATTTTAGGAAAAGAGGAAGATCAAAACTAAAATGGGTAGAGTCATTATGGAAAGAAATAATAACATGTGATTTTATTGAGATTATGACCTTAGATAAAGCACAATAGAAATTAGAATTCATGAAGCCAACCACAAGTAGTTGGGAAAACACTTTCTTGAGTTGAGTTGAGTTGAGCTTAGGTAACAATTTTCACCCAAATACTATTGGAATGAACTTTGTAGATAGTAACTTCTATCTCCTCAAATGCATCCATCATAAGTGCAGCCATATAAATATACACAAAATAGTTGTTGAAGTTGTCTCATAAAAGCTCAACGATTTCATCGTATCATTTTTACAGAAATGCAATTTATTTTATACTCAATGTCCAAGTTTGAAAGATAACTTATAAACAGAAATTATCGGTTAGTCTTAGTTTTCCCTTTTGAAAAAAATAAGTTCAATCAAGTTTAAACAAGAGCATTAAGTACTACTTTTGAAATTTCCTTCCCTATAAATATTAAGCCTCTCAATCTTTTATTTATACCTTTCTCAAGTTAGAATTATAATTTTTGTCCAAAAAATGATATGTAAATCGAAACTATATTTTTTTTTTGGTTTTATTAATCGAACATGTTTAATATTTCTTAGAATTGGAACCTTATTGTCAATTAATATATTATTGTTAAATAATTAGACTATCTTCTCAAAGTACAAAAAATCATTCAAATATAAAAATTAATATTTTAGAGAATAAATTAAATTTCTTGAGAAAAATGAAATACACTATTAAACTCATTATTTTAAAATATATAACAACATAACGGTAGTTTTGCAAATTTATAGGCTTCCTCGGGGAATCTTCAAGTGAAGGCCAAATATGTTAAAATAATTAACCCAGTCCTAAAATTTTCATAATATCAATAAGTGAGCTCTTAGGCAAGTATAATTATCTAAATTTCATCCTCCAGGATCACATAAAGAATTTGGCTTATTCATCCACAAAAGATTTTTTAAGACTTGTTTAATTCACTCTTTATCTTCCTTGTAAATTTCCAAGCAAGTAAAAAAATTCAAGAGCTTGCCATTCATCTTATTCAAAAATATATATTTATATACACAAGCGCTCACAAACATCATCATCATCTTTGTAGCTTAAACAATCAAATCCATTGACACTCATTGCAATATCAGCAGTATCATGGCTTTGCTGCTTCCTTACCATATCCAGGAAACGCAATGGAATTGAAAAATCACCATGTCAAGAGTGCGCCACTCAGGAACATCAAGAGGTTAATTCTCTTCTTTTAATTTTCAAATTTATGATCTAGAAAAGTTTAAGTATTCGAACAATTTTCACGAAATTGAAGAAAAGGTTTCAAAAAATGCACTGCTGAAAACTGAACCAAACATATGCCACCCATTTACCCTTTTTCTGTCATTTATGTTTTTTCTTCAATATCTATTATTTTAATTTCGATTATGCACACATTTTCTTAAAACGAGCCCTGAAACAACATCAGCATTCGTTGAAAAAACAAAACCCTAACCCTAATCCTAACGAGTAAAAATAGAACACCAAAGCACTTCTGGTGAAGGAAAAGCATTTGATACGCAACAAAATGATAGAAGTAGGAAAAATAAACTAAATGAGCAGATATATATATATGATTAGTATACAATTCGATTCATATAATATACTCAACGATTAAGCAACGAAAAATGGTTAGAACAAAACCTGGTTTTCCGTCAAAATGTTTCAGATAGAGAGTGTCAGATTCTAGGGTTATTCCGGTTGATAACTTTGTTGGTTGCCGGACAGAGTTTTGGAGACAGTGAGACACCGAAAGGGCACTAGCTTAATCTAGCTGTTATTTGCGCGGGAAACAATATTTAGGTGAAGATCGGGACCGTCCACGTGGCTCAACTTAACAGACACTTTTAATTGGGAAGTTGGAAGTTGGGAATACCATTCGACGGTGGATATTTTGCCCAGACTGTTGGGTCAGGCCCATCTTTATGGCCCAGTGGTTGAACACTAATAAGTCAGACAGAGCACGAGGGAGTGCGGAAGTAATTAAGATATGAAAATATTATCCATGAGATACTTTTATGTTGGGCCTTCTTTATATATTTATTTGTTTTTCGGTAGTTTCTTGGTCATTCATTTATTGAAGTTTTTCTGCTCTATAGAAATGTCCATTATAATGTTGCTAGAAAAAGAAAAAGAAAATCATAAACCTCAAGAGAGCAGAAGAGTTAAAGTTAGAAGTGAATCGAATCAATGAATTGCTATTGAAGAACGATTTGAATCAATTGAGTTTTACAGATTAAGCTTTACTAAAAACATAGTCTAATAGGCTCTGTTTGGATAGATAAGAGAGAAAAGAAAGGAGATGATAACTTTAGTTATGAGAAAAAAGAAAATAAAGGAGATGATAGCAATAACCTCTATTTATGTTTAGATAAAGATGAGAAAAAAGAAAAGAAATGATAATATTCTTATTTAGATAAGATAAGAAAGAGAAAAGAAAAAAAAAATAACAACCAAATTACTATCATACCCTTTTATGTTTAATAAGACATATGTGGAATAATAATTTTCTCTTTCTAATTGTTGAGGGCAGTTTCGAAATTATAAAAGTACTACTTAAGTCTCTATCATTCTCCTCCCAATCTTCTCATTTTTAGGAGGATAGGATATGAGGGATTAGGACAGATAACTATCCCTCCAAATCTCTCACAATCCTCTCGTTTCTCTTCATTTAAAGTAATCAAACACAAAACATACTATTCTCTCCTTTCTTTTCTCTCATCCTTCCAAATCCTTCAATCGATGCCTCTAATTGTGTTTCAAATTAGGCTTTATTTGAATTGATTTTGCATACAACTGCTAGCTGTTACAAACATCAATGAAGTCCAAAAAGAGAAAAGGGGGGTGGAGGAAGAAAATTGAAGCAACTAAAGTTGTCTCTATAAAGTATAAACCCTGAATAGTAAAAAAGAAAAAAAATCTGAGTTAGAAGAAGTTGAATCACTCAAACTTTCAAGATCTTGTTTCACATAATCATCGTAAAGGCTGCGAATGGCTTCCAAAACAAATGCAACTTTTGAGTTGCCATCACTTTCGACAAAGTTTGAGGAATAATATTGTATATATTTCAGCTTACAGCGAGGATCCATAACTGAAGCAATTGCCAATACCAAAAACATATCATTAATATTCTTATCAAGTCTATATGAGCATTTTCTTAGCAACATTACTACTGAAGCTATCTGAACTGGTTGACTCACGAATAAAGATTGTCCAAAGCTCGTGAAGACTATGGAGATCGATATATGTTAGCTGTCGGATATTTTGTCTCAAACATCATCTTTGCTACATTGTGTGTGCTTTCAACCAATTTACAAACACTTTCAACTTTCTTCCATTCATTGGTAGATGGTAAATCGTCCTTGCTCACGTGTGATGAAAATTCCCCCAAAAGTGTTTATTAGCTTGGAGGCTGTGACATACCATAAAGGACTTCACTTTCTCCAGTACAGTTCACGAACCTTATCAATAATCTCAGATATGTCCTTAAATGCATCTTGCGCCATTAGGTTTAACATATCAGCACCACAGTTCACATGAAATAGCTAACCGACCATTAAGTTGGAGCCTCTTCTTTTCCTGCATGTGAGCTTTAACTACCTGAACAACTTCATCGTAACCATTGCTATCTAACAACGTGAGACTGGAAATCTTGTCCTCTGCCTCCCAATCTTTAAGAGACTTTAAAATGGCGGTAACGAGACAACCATAATCCCCATCAAAAATACGTACGAAGCTGAGAATCCACTTTTTCAAGTTCCAACCATCATCTATGAAATTTGCTGCTAGGCTCATATAGAAGCAGCAGCCACCCTTGCTTGTTTCATAAAACAATATGTCAACCGAAAGGTTGATCTGTTGTTGATGTAGGACAGTTATGATTCACATGTATGAATTGCATGTGTTTCGCCTCTATTTCTGAAAAAGGGACAAAGATAGATGATTAGGGATAATTTCTATTATTATATTAGTAATTTTTTTTTAGGAATATTTTCGTAATTTAATATTTTAGGATTTTATGTTTAGTAGTAGGATTTGATTAGGGTTTCCTTGCTATTTATATGTTGATTCATGCATTGTGAAAGGGACTTTTGATGATTGAATATTGAATATTATTGAGATTACGTACTTCTTCCTCTTGCTTCTTCTTCTCCTCCTACTTCTACTTCTTCTCTCTTCTTCTCAATATATTTTGATATCGAAGCGCCCCTATCTGTCCTGCATCATCTGTCCAACCATATTTCTTAAAAAAATGTTTAGCCCTTGCTTTCTCTTCCTCGTAAATTTGCAAGCAATCACCTTTGACGGCGTCATAATCTATCTGAAGTTGTGGATAAATCATATTCACTTCCTTAAGAAGCACATCTTTAACAACCCAGGGAGGCACATCTTTGTAGCACATGAACTTTGCAAGATTCCGTCGTGCTTTCTGCAAGTCATTGGTGACATTTCCATCTGATATGGAATCACCATCATCAGAACAATCATCACTTTCACATTCACAAATCAGTAAAGCCATCACTCTTTTCGACATCATCAGCGTGATCAATTTCGCGGTCACGTTTCATACCTACAGAAACACAGATATGTGAAGATGGTTCTCAAAAGGCAAAAGCAAACTGATTGATTGGCATTTTTGAGCCACTTAACCTGCTTGCCAATGAGAGGAAACCACATTGATTTTCGCCCTCCAAAGAAATGTACTTTTAAAATAAATCATCAAAAGTATCTAGATATTTATGATGAAACAAGTTTATAAGAAAACATTACCACTATCATCACCAACACCAACAATGTTTATGCAATAACAATCATTGCCGCTCCTTTTTATATCAGCAGTGTAGCATCATCAGCATCACGGTTCCATTTCATATCTAGCGAAAAACAATATTTAACCTACTGAAGAGAAAAAAAGAAAGATAGATACAAATACTTAAATGTTGTAATTTAAGGCTATGCGTCCAAACCCCAATACATAAACAAATCTTAAAAGCATTGATAGACAACAACATAACAGTAATAAGAATCAATACAATGAATAGAAATGATCTTATAATGGTTAGAACAACCTGGTTTTAGGTGATAATTTGGAAGGCTTTTTGTCAGAGAGAGAATAGAGCTTAGAATTTATTTGTTACATATGGAAAATCAAAGAAAGTAGTGCCCATCTTTTTCTTTGTTTTGCACTGGAAAATTAAGGGACTGTATCAAAGCCATACACATGGCTCATTAGGATGGACATGTGGAGATCCGGGATGTAGGCATGCCCAATCAAACAGCCGTGACATAGGATGGTAAACACAGGTGTTTGTTTTGGATTTGGCTAATATCAGTAAGGTCCAGTTGAAGTTGTAGATCTAATGAAAAGTTCAGATTGAATGCATCAGTAGGGCACATGAACTGGGAGGACGCTGGTTGCCTCAAAATGGGTCACATGGAAAGCAGAATTCTGTTACATGCCCGTATGTGAGGATCTAACTATTACAGCCAGTGCCACATGCCCAAATTCACTCAAATTTTGCCTTCTCGGAAAGAAATTTTAAAATTGGACTAAAATGTAGTCATGATAATATGATGGATCAATGAAACTCCATAGGGCAAAAGTTGTCAAGCTGGGAAAAAGTCTTCTATTGATGACATCCCTCTTCTAGAATTTATCTCTGTTGCCTAATAATGGACAGCTTCTGGTTGAGATGGCAACTTTAGAAAAATGCATAATTTATTGTAATAAACTATGTAATTAAAAAAAAAATCTCCTACCATTACTAATGGCCCTTGGCTTTGCTACAAATTATGTGCCTGTCTTGTGCAAATGTGCCCTGCAAAAGAAATCTGCACTGAACATATTAAGTTCACCTCTATCTCCTAAGCACCGTGCCACTTCTGGGGTTTGTGGGAACCCTCTCAAATGGTTTCAAATGATAAAATGCTCACTATAGTGACTAACCATATATGCCTCACATATATGATAGATGCCTCTGTGGGCTAGAGGTGGAGATCTCTCTGATTTCCTAATCCTAGCTCCAAATGAGATAAAAATACTGAATTATCTCGCTAATGTAAATTCCATCACCCTATTAAAATTCCACTCGAAAATTTTGATAATTATAATCAAGACTCTATACGACTTTATACTGAAAATAAATCCCTCCATCATTGGATATCAATAAGTATTTGGGTTAATTATTTCACAACACAAGATATAATTTACCTCTTATGTTTCTTGAGTAACAAAAGTACTTTAAAGAACTTTTCTGAATAAATATTAATTTACATACAAACTCAGCTCAGTTAAACTCAACACATTTTCCCAATTATTGGGCCAGCTACAGGGACGGCGGAGCCACGTTAGGCTCAGGGGGGCAGCTGCGAAAGTATAAACTTGATCCACTTTAGTTGTCAGGAACATCACGAGGATAATTCACTTTTTTCAATTTTATGATCTTGACTAGTTTATGTATTCTAACAATTTTCACGAAATTGAAGAAAAGGTTTCAGAAAACGCACAGCTGAAAACTGAACCAAACACACGCCACACATAACATTGCCGTTGTTCTGTCATTTCTCTTCTTGATTCAATTTCTATTATTTTAATTTCGTTTCTGCAGACATATTTTCTCTGGTGTCTCTGCTTTTCTTACTTTCAAAAGTAGGAAAAAATGTTTTAGTGCATCAAAACGAGCCCTGAAACATGACTACATCAGCATTCGTTGAAAAAGCAAAACCCTAACCCTAATCCTACAAAGTAAAATTAGAACCCCAAAAGAATTCTGATGAAGGAAGAGCATCTGAAACGCATCGAAATTATAGAAGTAGGAAAAATAAAATAAGTGAGCACATATATATACATAAATATGATCTGTATATATACAATTCGATTCATATAATATGCTCAACGATTAAGCAACCAAAAAGGGTTAGAAAAAAACCTGGTTTTCCGTCGAAATGGTTCAGAGAGAGATTCTAGGGTTTTTCCGGTTGATAGCTTTGTTGGTCGCCGGGCAGGGTTTTGGAGACGGTGAGATTGAGAAAGGGAACTAGCTGTTATTTGCGCGGGAAATAATATTGAGATGAAGATCTGGACCGTCCACGTGGCTCAACATGACAGATACTTTGATTGGGAGGTTGGGAGTTGGGACTACCCAGTCGACGGTGGATATTTCCATCTAGACACTGTTGGGTCAGGCCCATATTCATATGTACTCAAGTTGCAAGAACAAAATTTCTTTCCAAATAACCGGCACGAGTAAGCCACTGTTGGGTCAGGCCCATCTTCATAGTCTAATTAATATTAATTGTGTTTAACAAAAAGCCTTATTCAATCCAAATTTTTTGCAACTTTAGATAAAAAAATTTCTATACCTACTCAAGAGTGCATTTCTAGATTCTAAAATCATCTAGTAATACAAAGGTAATGTAATATGTCAACAAGAAATAAAATATAGTTTTATTAATAAATTTTTGTGAAAGTTAAGATATGAAAAAGGTGTACATTTAACTTTAGTTTAACATGATTCAAACTCATATCAAGAAAGTGTTACCAACTAATCAAATGAAACCAAATATACTTGTGCTTGTGTTCGAATTCATTTTGTTATTTTATCTTTTAAACTGAAATAATAATTTATCATTTGAACTCAAACATGCACGAAAGAAAGTCAAGTGAGTGAGGTGTTGTATCCATCGAAGTCATGTGGTGAGGTTCACTACTCCAGTCACCAAAATTAAAGAAGTCAACAAGACGTGTTAGGGATGGGCTCCCCTTTTTCAAACCCAACCCACAAATAAAAAATAATTTCTAAACCCGGTTCTGAGCGTCCCGCATTAGAGTCGGGGCGGGTTTGGGCAGCTCGAATGAATTTACGATAAATTTTGTCAAAAAAATTAAATATAGACAAATACTTACAAATGAAAATAACACAAATGTTGTTAAAATTTAAAATTATCATAACTAATGAAAAAAAATAAAAATTATAGTTAATAAAAGAATATTTATTTTTATATTTATTATTAATTGGGTCTGATTCAGGACTTAGCGAATTTTAAACTATCTTTTTAAATTCGTCCCTAACCCGATTAATATGATTTCAAATTCATATCATTAGGAACATAACGAAATAGAACCCAATGAATCAAGTTAAATTGACATTCCTAACCGAAATTCAGCACTCTACCATAATTCTTTTTGAGTCATCCACGAAAGAGTGAAAAAGTGGAGGAAAAAGAGAAGTCCAGAAGAAAAGAGGTATATAGTTGGCTCAAACTTGAGTGATCCACGTAAAGAAGCAAAGTTTCACCACAGACCTCCAGTTAAATTGAAACAAAGGTTGAAAAGAAGGAGATAGATAGGATAAAAGATTAAGAGACCTCAAGGTTTCTTATAGGAGTTGAATTTCGTGTTCTCCTGGCATATTTGTGTCATGTCAATTTTTAATTATTTTACTAAACAGCTCAATTTTAATTTGATCCATTTAATAATTGTGTCATAAATCATAACATTAATCTAACCCGTTTATTAAACGTGTTACTCGTATCAACTCGTTTAATAAACATGTCCTATAATGGCAAGATTTGTTTAATAACTTATTTAATCCGTTTAGCTTATAACATACGAGTTTTTCTACCTCTAAATATCTCTCTAAAGATCATATAAAAAATAAAGTACATATCAATACATAAATTATAAAATCAAATTATATTATACATTTTGTATTTATATATAAACTCAAAAACATACTAAAATGATTGAACAACTGGAAAAAGACACCATAATAATCTCATCCTTATATTTTATGGCTACATCAATCTTATAAACAAACAAATATATTACAAACAATTGCAATATATATAACTATGTATATATAAATTTATATAAAATCATAATATATAAATAACTCATGTCATAATTGTGTTACGAGTTAGACAGCTTAAACTCAAATTCAACCCAATTTTTGTGTGTCGTGTTCGTGTTGATCTATTTATTAAACGTGTCGGCTTACCTCAAATTCAAATTCACTTAATTTGTGTCGTGTTCGAGTGGTATCGTGTTCAATTTTGCCATCCTAATTTCTTATAATTCTGACTTGAAGTTTAAACTTATAAAACTCGTTCAAACTATTAAATATATATATATATATATATATATATATATATAAATAATTCGTCCACACTAACTTTTTTATTTTATTTTGTTACACTCGGTCTCAATTTAGTTTTGCAACTGAAATATTGCTAGTAACTTCCATTCTGAAGCAAACAAGAATATATTAGTACAATGTCAGAATGTGATAGCGCAGCAGAAGGAAAAGTAGTAAAGGCCACTCTGTATCCAGAATATTAGATGAACACGTGCAACAAGAAACAAACAAATTTTATAAAGGGCAAATTTGAGATTTGTCTATGCGTTAACATGATCTCTATGTGTTTTCATTTTCACTTCCAAAATTTGAAATTATACATCATTTTTGCCTCCCTTATCATTGTGAAATTATTTACATCATGCAAACATTAATAAAAAAATACCTAAAATGCCTTTCTACACTTAGCCAATTCACTATTTTGTTGACCAAAATCAACAAAAAAAAAAAAAAAAATTCTGACAGAACATGAAAATAAAAATTTATAAACGTGACAGAGTCAAGTTAATAATTGAACAAATTTCAGATAATGAAAATCTAATTTGTCGTTTTATAAATGACCTATCATTCTATTTAATCAAGCCCTTCCAACAAGTACTGGAAAGAGAAGGAACAACACACTACTTCTACTCTCCTCCGTGACTGTTAGTCCCATCCCATGAGCTAGCTCTTCTTAAAATGCTATGCAAAATGTATTTATTTATTTATTTTGTATCCTTTTCATTTATTTTCCACGAAAAATAAAGCAAACAGGTCCCAATTCCCAAAGTCAATTAATTTATCATTTCATATAGCACATTGTTTCTAGCTATTTCGTTATAATATTTGCATGTTCTGTTAGGAACTACCTGGACGTACTCTTGTTATTCCAACGACAAAATACAAGACATCATCAATTACACCACGTTTACGTTAAAAGAGTACCACTAATGTCACTAACATGGATGGTCCTCACACTGATAATTAAATTTCCATAAGAGTATCAATCCATCCCTTTTTGTTAGTTTCTGTATATCTAATAGCGCAGTGTTCATATGCTACACTACTGTGTGTATATATATATATATATATATATAGGTTTTAGAAAATAAATTAAATAATGATAAGAGCTTATAATGACTCCAATTTTTAGTGATTTCAACATCTGTTTTATGTTTCGTCTCACTTGTCTCTTCTGGGAAGGAAGGAGTACTCTGCCGTATCACCCAATTACGAAAACGATGTCGCTCTAAAAAATATAAAATTTTAGTAAAACAAATTTATTATTAAAATGATAAAACTCTTTACAATGTGGACAAGGATGGAGCCCGGATACCCCCAAAGTTGGACTCATTACATTTTATGCATAAAGTTTATAATATTAAACAAAGGACAATATTTATCCAATTAGTGATTAAGTGATATCTATTGACCACTCCAATCTTATATTGACACATAGTCTTTAGTAATTAATAAAAAAAAATTTAAAAAGAGTAGGAAATGAAAGTTGGATCAACTCATTTTTTTTGATCATTGATTCTCTCTAAAACTTGTGTTGGTTTACCAGTCTTCTCATATTCACCAAACCTTCAATAATGACCATCAATCAGTCGTTACATAAGAGCATTTCACGAACAAATGGAGCATGTTCCACTTATGGAGTTCGTTGAACCAATTACATATGACAATAACAGAATAACATTTCACAAACAAATGACAAAATTTGAATTAAGCTTCAAGCATTACAAGTTTTTCCTAGTTAATTGCGGTAAACCAAACGTGTGATCAACCAGAGAAAAATAATCATAATTGTCAACACAAGAAGACGTCAAAAAGATGAATGCATTCTTTGTATATCATATATGAACCAAGTATCATATAATTAAAAAAAAGCATCAGCATTGATTATATTAGAAAAAGTTTTGATTGGCAAAGAATTGGAGGAAAATACATCACCATCCATGATATTAGAAAATGTTCATCGTGGTCTCATATTCACCAAACTTGTGTTGGCTTCCAGAGTTTGTGACCTTAAGATCTATGTAGACTGCAAGGTTGAACTTGCTAGCAAAAGATCTCTGGTGACAGCGAAGCCTCTGGTTCTTCAAGGTTTACTTGTGGAAACGAATGTGTATATATATATATATATAGATCCAAAAGAAATGGGTCGATCCAAATTTCATTCGTTTTCCTTTTCAACTTTTTTTATTAATAATTAAAGTTGATGTGTCAAAATAAAATTGGACCATATCAGTGGTTAGTAGATAACACATACTCACTGATGAGTAGGTAAGTATTGTCCTTACACAAATGTCTTTCCAAAATTATTATTTTTATAAAAAAAATCTCTACAATTGTTTTGTTTCTCTTTTCCTTCTTACTTTTATTCTTCAAATTATTTTTTGATTCTCTTTATAAAAATTTGCATTTCCTTGTTTCAATCAAATCCAAAAAAATATTCTCTTTAAAGTTCTCTCATATTCTTATTATTTTTTTTAAAAAAAAATTCTTCTTAAATTTTATTTTATCATGTGTTAATATGTCAGAGAAACAAATTTCTAGCCCTATTCCAAGCCCAACCCTATAAAGTCTACCTAAGTATAAACACAATATTTTGACCAACTATCTATATTAGAGGTGCACGCGGTCTGATTTTGTTATTTTTTGGAACCAAATTATACGGTCCAGTTCCACTAAAAATGAAACCAAACTGAAGCAATTGGACCAATGGAACCAAACCTTGAAGAACTGGGTTTGGTTCGGTTCGATTCGATTCGGTTCCACAATTTCATCATTAGTACCTTAATAAGTTATTATATTATTATAAATTGTATAATATATATTATATAAAATATAAACGGTTTTTACAGTAAAATTATTAGTACATTATATTACTAGTTACACATTTATATTTACAAGTTTACAACTTACTTATATATATTAATTTATATAACATATTTTATATATAAACGGTTCGGTCTGATTCAGTTCGATCCTGAGAGACATGAAACTATAACCAGGTCATTAATTTACGGTAATAAATTTTGAAGTCGTGATCGAATCGAACTGTTTAGTCATGTTGAATTTGGTTTCTTGATTTGAACGAATTTTTGTGCATCCCTAATCTATATTTATGAGGTGTTACCAATTTCTTATTTTATAGATCAGAAATGTCGGTAAGATACCAAAAAAAAAAAAAAAGGGTTTTTGCATTCATTTTAAAGCATTTCACAAAATCACAAAGGAGAACAGACTCCAATTGTTGAACAAAAAAAACGTTTGATAACTTATTTGGATTCTTTGTTAGGAACTACATGGACGTACGTACTCTGTTATTCGAATGACAAATACAAGACATCATCAATCCATTACATGAAGACATTTCATGTAATGTACCACATTTACGTTAAAAGAGTACTACCATAACATGGTCATCACACTCATAATTAAACCCCCATAAGAGTATCAATCGATCCGTTTTTGTTAGTTTCTGTATATCTAATAGCACAGCCGCACAGGTGTTCATATGCTACAATACTAGTGCGTGTGTGTGTATATATATATATATATCACACTCATAATTAAACCCCCATAAGAGTATCAATCGAACCGTTTTTGTTAGTCTCTGTATATCTAATAGCACAGCCGCACAGGTGTTCATATGCTACAATACTAGTGCGTGTGTGTGATGTGTGATGTGTATATATATATATATATCACACTCATAATTAAACCCCATAAGAGTATCAATCGATCCGTTTTTGTTAGTCTCTCCGTTTTTGTTAGTCTCTGTATATCTAATAGCACAGCCGCACAGGTGTTCATATGCTACAATACTAGGCGTGTGTGTGTGTGTATATATATATATATATAGGTTTTAGAAAATAACGATAAGAGCTTAACAGAATCAGATCTCGAATGGCTCCAATTAACCTTTTTAAGTGATTGTAAACCCAACATCTGTTTTATGTTTGGTGTCAATTGTCTCTTCTGTTGTTAGTTAGTAGTTACTAGTTAGTACCATCAAATGGGACCAAAAGCATGAATGCTTTACGTATCTAATTAAACCTTTAATCACATTATTACGTACCCGTGACACACGAAAACACCAACCCGTGATCACCCACCTGACACGTGCCCCCTCCACGTCTCTCCACCTCATATATATATATATATATATATATATATATACTGACGAAGGAAAATACATTCAAGAATCAACAAAACAAGAACTTTGAATTCACAAAATTTAAAGGGAAATAAAGCTAGTCTTTTATAGATAGCAATCAATTAATGATTAAATCTGCTCTAGTAGTACATGCCTATATATACATATATATATATATGAAAAAAATTGAAAACAAATCCAAAATTGAACTCTTTAAAAATTACAAAAGCGATATGAAACTTAATTATTAAAAACTAATAAATATCACAAATTAGCTTAATTCGAGGTCAATTCAAGTGGGTAATATTGATCGATCATTAGATCGTTTTCAATTGAAAATTGTCCTCATGCATAACAATATATATGTATAATTGTATATGTTTACAGAGAGAGAGAGATACATTAATCCAAAACTTACAGCAAAATCAACAGTTTGTGACATGTGAACTTAACAGTGTTGGAACTTTGATTGCACCAATTATAGTAACAAAATGGCAAAAACAGGCAGGCCCCATGTACTAAGAGCCACCAATGATACGAGCGCGTGCGACGCATGTGAATCAAGTCCCAACAAAAAATCATCTTCTATGCATTGTTAAAAACCATACAACATAAAACATCACTCTTTGCGTCATGTATAAAGATTGTGTTCTCAATGCCTAATCTAAACCCCCAAAGCAACCCCTAAGCGTGAAACCATACTCGTGACAGATTAAGACAAGCACATGGCGTGCACATTTTATGTAACAAAACCCACCCCTATATAAGCCACTTAAACGAACTTCAATTTTAATCACCAAACTCATATATATATATATATATATATATATATATATATATAGCTTCCAACTAAAAATTGTGTACGACATTGGTAGTTCTGCATGCGGCGAAAGCAAGGTGAGTTGAGTTTAATTTAATTTAATTTAATTTGTTATAAAGCCATTTAATTAGTGTGAATATATTTGTGTATGAAGACTGTGAATATATTAATGGGTGATGTGTGTGAAATGAAAGTAGTTTGAATGGGCTGCTTTGTGTAGGATTGTGATGATAGTGATTTTAATTTAAGGACCATAGGGTGTTTGGTCCCACCCGTGAATGGCTTAGTTCTGATGTCGTGCACCAACTTAATTCATGCATTCCTACAAGTACTACCATGGCCACAAGGAGCAAAAAAACAATAAAGAGTCACGAGACCTGGATTGCTTTTCTATCAAACCACATTCACCGGCCAGATCACTACTGCTATTTTTCAATCCTTCTCGATCACAACATTTGCCAAACTGCTATAAAAGTCTCTCTCTCTCTCTCTCTCTCTCTCTCTCTCTATATATATATATATATGTCTGCATGCATTATTGGGATCACATGAAATAATGATAAGAATCACTGAATGATCAATGTATGTGATTGATATCAACAGAACCTCAGTGTGACTAGTGAGTGAAGCATCCCAGCTAGGGTAAAATAAATAATTAATTAAAAAGAGTAGAAAACAGTCAGAGAATTCATTTGGTTGATTAATGTTTATTGAAAAGATAATTTCTATATATATATATACACACACTAGGTATGCTCGTGTTTATAGCCCTATCAATGTTCTGAAAAATTGTGACAGTTACATGGTTAGATAGTCGAAGACAATCTAAACTTAAATGTAATACAGATAGTATAAGATTTTTTTGTCCAACAACTAATTTGAGGTTCTACATTACACATAGATGGCTTAAACTTTAATTATTTACCCTATAAGTAGAAGCAAAGGAGTAACTCTTATGGTGTGTTTTTTGACACATTTTTCTAGAACACTGGAGCCTCAAAGCAGCTAACAAGCTCAAAACTGCGTAACTTGCATCCTTCCCAACTTCATCTGATACAAGAAAAACACAAAACATATATATATAATACTAAAAAGGTGTCAATATATGTATGTATATATATATATAAAATACTAAATAGAGAATAAAAAAGAAGTAAACAGAGAAGATCTCTGGTCCACAAACCACTGTAACAAAACAGATGTGAGAGAAGAAGAGAGAACTCTGAGAGATCCTCAGTATAAAATCCACTAAAAAACAAGAGACTCCTAATTGCCACAGAAACCCCATCTCTCTCTCTCTCTCTCTCTCTCTTTTCTCTTTTAAGGATTTCTCCTAGAGAAAATGATTTTTCAATTAACCAGAACTCGACAAGTGTCAACCTGTTGAATGACAACTCCGTTTCTGTGGAACTTTTTTTAGTATAAATTAATGCCTCCATTTCCTACAATCCTTGCCATTACACAGCGTCACAGCCCACATTATTTGAGATATATATCTAATAACACCTATAGCTCCTTTCTTCATCTCTTCTCTCTTTCTCTGTTCTCACTTCTCCATTAGTTTTGACATTGAAGGTGGGATTTTCTGTCATTTTCCAGAGAAAACAGCTTAGAAAAATTCTGGGTTAATTATTAACTTCAAATGGAGCTGATTCGTGGGCTTTTGCTCATTTGGATTATGGTGACACTTCTCTCCCCAAATTCAAGCAATGTGGAAGGAAGAACACATTTCCATAAAAACAAGAAGAACAACAAAAGTCCCCCTGCTGAGTCTCCCAGTCCTCAAGAACCTGTATCTCCAGCCCCTGCTTATCCTCCCCATATCCCTTCCGATCCAAGCTTGGATCCCGGGAATCCGAGCTCGGACTGTATCTTCGACGTGACCTCTTTCGGGGCAGTCGGAGATGGTTCCACTGATGACACTGCTGCATTCAGGGAAGCATGGAAAGCAGCCTGTGCAGTAGAATCTGGTGTCCTATTAGCTCCCTCAGACTACACTTTTATGATCACTTCAACTATTTTTTCAGGCCCATGTAAGCCTGGACTAGTGTTCCAAGTAAGAACTACATTAATTTCCCTCTTTTTTCTTTTCATTTAGAATCTCTTCAATAGATTGAAATTCAATATTGCTCATCTCATTTGCTTAAAAGTTCTAAGTTCTGATTATTGTGAAAAAGGTGGATGGGGTTCTAATGCCGCCTAATGGACCGGATTGCTGGCCTGAAAAAGACAGCCCTAGGCAATGGCTTGTGTTTTACAAGCTTGATGGTATGTCTTTGATTGGAAGTGGAACCATTGAAGGGAATGGCCAGCAGTGGTGGGAACTCCCTTGCAAACCTCACCGGGTACGAATTTTATCCAAATCTCAATCTGCACTCTGTTAATTCTCTGTATCTAAAATCAAGATTATACATATATATATATATATGTGTGTGTGTGTACATAAATTGTTTTGTATAGTTCCACTTTTGGCTTGAGTAGTATGATTGAAAATGAAATTCCACTATGTGCTACCAAAAATGCTCCAATTTTAACCACATTAATTCAACACTGTCATGTTTTTGTATACTCAATTATTGCAATATGAAATGCTGCTAAACTCCATCAAAATTTCATTTCTCAGGGTCCCAACGGATCGACGCTGCCTGGACCATGTGACAGTCCATCTGTGAGTAAAACCATCCAAAACCCAATTCAAGTTTCAATCAATTATTAAAATTTTGTTCAGTATTAACAGATTTGGTTGCTAAATTTCCAGTTGATTCGCTTCTTCATGAGCTCCAATTTGGTGGTTAGTGGGTTATGCATCCAAAATAGTCCCATGTTCCATATGAAATTTGATGGCTGCGAAGGAGTTCTGATAGAGAAGCTGTCCATTTCTTCCCCTAAGCTTAGTCCCAACACCGATGGCATCCACATTGAGAACACAAAGGGTGTTGGGATATACAACTCAGTGATAGGAAATGGTAACAAAATCAAATCCCTATACTAACACACTCCATTTAACAAGTTACAGCTTGCTAGATTATGCCAATACTCAATAATGTGACCCTAATTCAAAACAGGCGATGATTGCATTTCCATTGGAACGGGCTGTTCAGATGTTGACATAGAAGGTGTCACTTGTGGCCCTAGTCACGGGATCAGGTACACGCATTCTTTTTTCTTTTCCAGTACGAAATTTCCCTTCTTAGATCTTGTGCAGACGGGACATACACGGGGTGATGCACTTTTCTTAGAGTCTCGCACTGACGGAACATACACCGAGTAATGCACTTTTTTCTTTTACCTAGCCGAATTGACCCAGTTCAACTCGTCATTACTTTTAGGTCCATTTTAGTTGGAAAGAGATGAAAAGAAAAGAAAAGAAAAGAAATGGAGAGGGATATTTGTTTTATGTGTTTGGGATATATTTTTTTAATGAAGATAAAAGAAAATGAAAGGATTTGAAGGAATAAATTAATGATGAATATTAGCTTTTGTTATCCATCCAAAAATAGAAAGAAATTAAAGAAAAAGCTAGTATTTTTTAATAAAATTTTGTTAATACCAACTTTGTTCTTATTTTGATAAAAGATAAAATTTGCCTTTTAAATATAAAAATGTATAATGGTAAATATTTTTAAATAGTTTCATTTTCTTTTTTTTCCAAACATGTTAACCATCATTTTCATTCTTTTTCTTTATTAATCAAAGTTTAACACTGTACTGTCGTTTCTAGGGATGACCACAGATCGGATCGGATCGGATTTTGCATAATCCTAATCCAATCCGCGGATTACGGATTGGAGAAAATCCAATCCGATCCAATTCGTGACAATCCACCAATTCGATCCGTGATTGAACGGATCGGATCGGATTGGCATAGTACTCCTATTTGATTTTTTTTTTCTACTTCAAAAATTTCAAAAAAAAATTTGATAAACAAACACAACACTTTTTAAATGAACACAATTGTTAAATAAACAAATATAATATATATTGAGTTTTAGGTTTACCCATGTAAGTATGTAGCATATTATATTATTATACATATAATTACTAATTATATATATATAAATATATTGCCACGGATCGGATTTCTGACCCTCAAATTCGCAATCCGATCTGTGGCTAACGGATTTTAATTTTTTAATCCATCACCAATCCATTAGCTAACGGATGGGATTGGATTTGTTCGAATCGGATTGAATCGGATCAGATTTGCATATTTTTTGTACACCCCTAGTCGTTTCGTTTCATTTCATTTCTTTTCTCGCATTATCGTTTCTTTTCTTTTCTATTGTACCAAACATAGCTTAAGACTCCTTGCCATAGTGAACTCGTATTCCTTCAAGAAACGATGACTAGCCCACACTGTTTGATACAAAGCACAACAAAGTTACGTCTGTTTGATACTATGTTTTCTGCAGCATTGGTAGCCTTGGGGTGCACAACTCTCAGGCATGTGTTTCCAACATAACAGTGCGCAACGCGGTGATCAGGGATTCAGACAATGGACTCAGGATCAAGACATGGCAAGGCGGGACAGGCTCAGTGACCGGCATTTCATTCGAAAACTTGCAATTTGACAATGTTAGGAACTGCATAATCATTGACCAATACTACTGCCTAACCAAGGCCTGCCGAAACCAGACCTCAGCCGTCTACCTCTCAGACGTGTCCTACCGGAACATAAAGGGCACCTACGACGTCAGGAGCCCTCCCATACACTTCGCCTGCAGTGACACAGTGGCCTGCACCAACATAACAATGTCTGAAGTTGAGCTTCTTCCATTTGAAGGGGAACTAGTGGATGACCCATTCTGTTGGAATGCATATGGAATTCAAGAGACCTTAACCATACCTCCTATTGATTGCTTACAAGATGGATTGCCACAGTCAGTGGGAGAGATCTCCAAATATGGTTGTTGATTTGAGTCTTTTTTTTTTTTAGTGCAATTAGGCTTTAGCTGCTACTATATAGAATACTGTATAGAGCCCAAGAGCCATTATTTGTTATGGGTCTTGATTGTTGCTTAGGCTCCATCCCTTTTGGGGTTTGCTTCCCTTATTGTGTGATTGGATGTAGTAGAAACTTAGGGGTCTATTTCTTGCCCCTGCTATGTCATAGATTGGGACTTTACATTTAGTATATTTATATATAGTAATAATAGAATTGCAGTAGTAGTTTTATATCTCAGTGCATATATATATATATATATATATATATGTGTGTGTGTGTGATCATGATCATCAATCTTGCACTGCTAGTCATTGCCCTCTCATATGCATCTTTTTGGATTCTAAAAATGCAATTGTTATTGTCATTCTAGATGATATTCTAGTTAAAATAAAGCATTTTTTTTCTTACAAATTTATGGAAAGGCAATAGACAAGTTGGGTTATGTGCATCTTAAATTAAAATTTGATATTATTTAATTATTTCATTTGATCGATTTTAATCAAACTATACAGGGTGTGAAACACAATTCCCATAAAACAGAGGTCCTTCTATGATGATAATGACATAATAAAGTATAAGAACCTCAAAGAAAATAGAATAAAAGCCAATAAGATCTATGTTCTATGCTCAATTATTCCTGAGGTTTTCCAAAACTCACATTTCAAATGAGTGTGCGTCATTGGAGTTTTTGGCTCGTTCCTGGATAATAGACTGACCTGAAGATAGGAAAATGCATGGGATATGATATTCACAAGGGTGCATATGGTTCGGTTCCGACGGATTTGTTCCATAAAAATTGAAACTAAATTAAACTGTGAGAACTAATGAATTGAACCAAATCGAATAGTGAAAAAACAGTTTGGTTCAATTCAGTTCCACGATTTCAGCCTTAGAAACATAAAAAATAAAAAAACAATAAAGATTTAAATTTCAACTAGCAACTTATCATCAATTACTAAAATCAAAAATCAAATACCAATTTGTAAAAAATAGATCAAACAAATTAAATAATATAATTATCGAAATTTGTTTAGGAATTTGTGAAATGACCTAGGTTTAGGAACTTGTTTTAAAATATATATAATATAATATATAATGTTTTAATATATACATTAAATGTTTTGGTTCGGTTATGAAGAACTTCAAACTAAAACTGAACCGTAACAAACAGTTCCATAATTTTGAAAACTGGAACAGGACTGAACCGTCAATTTGATTCTACCAATTTTTTGTGTAACCCTAATAATCACAACATGTACTTCTACAGGTGAATAATAGTTGATATTCAAACTCCACAATTATACTTTCTATTTTATTTATTTCTTATCCTAATAAAAAAATCATATTGCTCACATGATGACGTCAACTCTCCACATTTTTTTTCTTTTTTAAAGGTGAAAAAGTATGACTTACAAAGTTACAATTATACTCTTGTATACCATTTTGTTTTTGTTTTTTTAATAATAGAAATAACAATTAGCATCTCCAATGTATGCGTGAGTTATGGACTCTCACATTTAAACTGACAATGTAATCCTTAGGGATGGCAACGGGGCGGCTATGCCAAAATCCTACCCCGCTCCATCAAAAAAATACTAAATTCATCTCCCGTTAAGAACTCTAACGGGTTTGTGGTAAGCATACCACCACCGCCCCATTTAGATAAATAGAGGAATAATAAAATCCTTTAAATCCTTTGTTTTATTTGCTTTGAATTCGATATTTGGACTAAATGTACTCAAACGATAATACAACACTCCTACAGTCAAAATCCCAATATATAAGACCAAAGAAAATGACACAAACATACATACATATGTAGATGGAGATAGAAACAATTTTGGTCTTCAAGAATTTTTTTTATTATAGTTCTATTATGTACACAAGATAGAGAGATTTCTCTTTTAACCATAAGATAAAGAGAGGAATAGAGCAGAACAATGTAACCTAATGACTGCCATATATCTAGTATACTATATTTATATAAGTAATATAACAATAAAAGAAATGACACATTTCATACAATTATGTCACTATATATATATATATAAAATCGGGGCGGGGCGGGTACTAGACGGATTTTCTTAAAAAAATAATACCTGTCCCTACTCCTATTAGGGGCGGACTAAATACCCTCCATTAGAGGCGGAGCAGGGCAAAAACCTGTGGGGCGGAGGAAATTGCCACCCCTAGTAATCCTCAAGCAATAACAATAGATAAAAAATGCAACAACATTATATCAAATAATGCAACAACTTTTATTCAGTGGGTCTCGAATTTGATGCATGTTACAAGAGTTATTATCTTTGATCCAGTGTGTAGCATACTAGCAGTATTGATAATGATATTGGACCCAACCTGGAATATAATATATATATACACTCGTATATATGTTAGGCCCACGTGCAAATGGAGGATCCGGATCCATGAGTTGCGAATGGAGAGCAGTTGTGGCTAATCATTTCATGCCTGGACAGATGGAGGCCCAAACCAACGAGCTTTATTACCTTTTCTGTTTCTTTTTTCTTTTTTATTTTAACTTCACCGCTCGACAAATAAAAACGACATCGTTGTCGTGCCAGCACCCTTGTAAAATCACTCGCCATACATTTCTCTCTTCTGCCTCGGTGACAACCCTAGTTCCTGGTACGTATTCAGCTTATTATTGCTTCAACATATACATATATATATATACACACACACATGTACTCTTCATTTATTTAATCTATATTGGTATGTTGTATTGTCGGTAACACTTTTTCGTTTCTCAGTGCCCTAATTCTACCATGGCTTTCAATTATTCGTCTAGTACTATTGTTTTGAAGTATCTATAGATTTATCTGAATCTGAACTGTTTTATTGTGACTTTTCTTTTGTCAGCTACAATTTTGAAAGAAAACGCGGGAAAAAGGCATGCCGTCCCCCCAAACAGCATTGCCTCCCGAACTTGCCAACAATGTGATTAGGGTTAGTATCATTTATTCATTTTTGCAGTTTTTCTTAGTTTTTTTTTATTTACAAATTCTATTTTCTGGTTTACTAATTAACCTTACATACGCTCAACTCTCTAGTACGAACACGGGAATCTAAAAATATTAAGTTTTTTTCTTCAACCATACAATAAATATACTTAAAGTAATTATATAAAATATAAGAAGTTAAAATCTAAAAATCCACCATCTTTTCTGATATTCTTTACAATAACTCACTTTCTTGAGTGTTTTAAAAATATTTTTGTTTTATTATAAAATGATTCTTATTTTCTAACCTTTAAAGTTTTTAATATTATAATTTCAACCCCATTTTGTAGTACAAAAAATTACAAATTTGTCCCCAAAAACATAGTTGTTAAAGGCTCAAGGCGCACTAAGGCGCTAAGGCTTCCTGGAGCCTGAGGCGCGAGGCGAGGTGCGGGCCTGACTGAAGTGAGGCGCAAGTTGAATTTTTTTTTTTTAAATATTACATTTGTAGTGAGTGAGTGAAACAATGTAGAACAACTACAATTGAGAGCTAATAAAAAGCATATTCATGGCAATTAACAACAAATGAAACACAGAAAAACAGATTTTGGAGTAAGAGAAACAGCATCTGCAGGTGCGTCTCGAGCCTCAGGCGCACCTCGCTCCTCGGTGCCTGAGGCGCGCGCCTCTTTGAAGGGGCCTCGCCTAGGCATACCCTAGGCACAAAGGCTGCGCCCTGCGCCTTTGACAACTATGCCAAAAAGTATCCTAAACGTATCTCAAACGTATCCCCGCATATCTCAGCCCTATCCCTCGCATATCCTAGCCATATTCGATATTTAAAAAATAATTTAAAAAAATTGGATACTTCTTAGCCGTATCGGACATGTATCTGGCCATATGCGTATCGGATATGTGTCCGATACGGCCACGGGCTCTCTTTCTGAGTATCCGTGCTTCATAGCTCTCTAGTGATAAATAATCGAGGGAGACATTAAATTTATTGATGGATATAATTATTAACTATTCAATTTCTCCAATTATGATTGTTCAATTTTTTTTATTTTTTATTTAATAACTATGGGAAAAAAACCCAAAAATAGAAAACTATATTACAATATCTTTTACCTTTATGCTGATAATATGTATGTGTGCCTACTAACTCTATACTAAGGCATCACAAGGAAATCCTAATATTCTTAAATCAAATTATTAACTTAACTGTCGGTGAGGTAGCATATTTAATTGGTCAGGAATTTCATTGGCCGAAACATATGTGAAAATGTCATCAAATTTTCATTTTTATGATATTTTACTGTTATGTGTGTGTATATTTATTCTAATAAGTTATTAATATTAAGTAGAGGGTTAACTCAGTTTATTTGTTTGTGTGCGCGCTCGCGCGTATTCCCTTAATCCTAGTCTGCGATTGGTATTCAGAATTTAATGAATCCAACTGAGTGTTATCCAAGTCATGATGCCTTATTTATTTATTTGATTCACCAGCTTTACCGTGAATGCCTCCGAAGAGCTAAAATTATTGGCCGTCAGGTATGCAATTCTTATCAATCTCTCTATATTTCTTTCATATAAATAATCTATTAGAGTTCTGAACCAGATTTTGTTCTGATTAGACTTTCTAACTCAACATGAAATTATGAAAATCAATAAAACAACAAGTCTCATCTTTTTAATATGTAAGTGCTCAATACCTATTATCAAGATGGAAAGGAATATGCTTTTAAAGCTTTTAAGGAAGTATGCTTCAAAATCATACTATTTAATTTTTTTTTTCCTTTCTTAACTTCATGCATATGCTGCCATAATTTTTACTTTTGAATTTGTATAATCGTACTTCTAACATTCATGCTTGTGCTGCTAAGAGTACTGTAATCTTGTATCTTTTATTTGGAATGACAATTATTGGCATAACATTAGCAGCCACCCATATATTAGTTTCGTAGAAGTTATGTATATTTTCTTCTTTACATATTACAGTTTCTCAGTCATATAACATTTGTATAATTTAATTATTACATCTCACCTAAGAAGCACGGAAACGGATACGGAACACGGATACAACACGGACACGGCGACACGGCAAATCCTAAAAAATAAGGACACGGACACGACGGGGACATGGCAAATAATAAATATTTATATTTATATAATATTTGATGTCATACTTTAAATAATTAAGAGTAATATTATTTTTCAATTTTAATCAACCTAACAAAGAAAAAATTCACAAATCATAAATCACAAGTACACAATTGAATCTACTCCACAACAACAATAATTATAGAGAACGATGTCACAAAGTCATAAAACCAAATCAAAACGAGACATTAGAATAAAAACTAGTCTTATCATTTAAACATCATCATTCTAGCTTACTCAAAATACAAATGCATCATGAGAAAGTCACATGTAAAATATTGCAGTTGTACAGTAAGAGAAAGAAGAGTAAAAAAGAACAAAGATGAAGAGATGAGATGGGCTATAGTTGAATTGTTAAAACAACATTTCTAGACTTGTGTTTTGCTAGGAAAAAAAAAAAAAGAGGCTAAAAAAGGAGAAAAAGCAAAAACAATTAGGATTTTGTTAGAAAAATAATAAGGGATTAGTGAAAAATAAAGTAAGAATCTATGGAAGAGAGAAGATTCATGAAAATAAGAGGAAAAAGAGAAAAAAAAAAATTTGGCGTGTCCAACATGTGTCCGCGCCGTGTCCGAAAATTCAAAAAAATAAAAAAAAATCAGACACGTTTTTTGGCGTGTCCGACACGTGTCGGGGCGTGTCCGACGCGTATCCGTGTCCGACACGGATTCTTTGCCTTCTTAGGCGTGTCCGTGCTTCCTAGCATCCCACAGTACAGTTACTCTAGTGGCACATACAAAGTCTCTCTCTCTCTCTCTCTCTCTCTCCACAAGAAATGTGCAACCTCATTGAGTTGAGTAGAATTCTTTTGTGTTAGTTGATTAAGGTGAGAGAGAGTTAAATTTTATGTTCCACTTGTCCTTTTCATCTGCATTACGGGATTGAGCATAGGGGGGAAAAAGGGCTTTTGAAAAGCTAGAGTGCTTCAAGCACCTGATTGGCTCTAAGGGTCTTTAGAAGAAGAGCAATGAACATCGTGTTTAACTCTTTTAGTAAGCAACCGTTCCGAAATCAATCCTTGATTGCCATCAATGACCAATCGTTATTTCCTCTCCAAATATCCTCTTTTTAAAGAAGGCGTTCCGAAATCAATCCTTGATTGCCATCGTCAATCAATCATTATTTCCTCTCCAACTATCCTCTTTTTTAAGGAGTTCAGGAGTGAGTTCAGGATAATGGAATCATATCTTTCAAGATGAGAAGTCAAGAAGGATTTCTGTAAAATGCTAGGAAATATCACTACAAGGCATATTATAGTGATTTCTAGTAATTTTCGTCCTTCTTAATTGCCGATTTTTCTATTCTTATATGCAACATAGCTATAGAGACATGTTTAGTCGAACTATTGGATAGCCTGCTCTTACCTGCCTCCCTAAAATGGGTTAGTTGGTGTGGATTCATGCAGAAATTGATGAACATGATTGAGTTTGGGCTGGGTTGAGTGCAATGGAATGCAGTTTCTGTTAGGCTGCCTTATATGTAGCCCGAACATTAATAGCAAACACAGTAATGGACCAAAAAAAAAAGTTACTACAGCATCATGGCAATAAATGTATAAAAATTATATTATTTTATGGCAAACATTACTTATGAGCTATGACAAGCATATAAAAATTTTAATTATATAATAGGAATTTATTTTAGTTTTTTTATAAGCGATTCTATTATATGAAGTCGTAACTTATGAACGATAATACTCACCCATGTGCATAGAGAAAGACACATCAAGGGCTCGATATGTGTATGGATATGTGCATGTGTATATATGTATGTAGATGTATGATTATGTACACGCATAACTGTGAACTCCTCTCCTACTCACATTCTCACTTCTTTGTAAAACCTTCTTATGCATGTGTGTGTGGAAAAGCTATCTTCCCTACCTTAAAGGGAAGGACTGAATTCCTGCTTTTTTTTGGTTCGTCTTCAATGCCCTCCAAAACTTTGTTGCTGGTGACTGATCATTGCTTAAGACGTCAATCCTGTTCAGGCCATTGCTGTGCTCATTCATGCTAATTTTGCCAGCAACCTTTCGCTGTCCAATTACGAACCTGGACAATTCAAGCATCACCATTGATCCATTGTCTTTGAATTCAGGTCATCCTCTCCTTTTTCAATTGAGTAATGATAGGCACAATGAAAGTTATCATCGAATTGGAAAAGTGAATCGCTCTCATCCTTAGATTAGTGCAAGTGGAACCTACAATTTTAGAATCCAATGGATGAGAGTGATTCACTTATGCAAATTGTGCTTTTTTCTTTTCCTTTCTTGTTTTCCTTTAAAAAAGAATGTGTACCTTATGATTTGACTTGAGGCAAATAGTTGGCTGAGTTGTTTCCAGTTGCTTATGTGTGTCAATTATTTAATGAAACAAACAAGTGTGATCCCTGGATTTGTTGTTTCACAATTTATTAATGTGAAATAAAGCAGATCCTAAAATAGGTGTTCACCTTTTGCTAATTGTCATGCCTGCCACCTCTGATTGAATTGATTTCTCGTCTATGGTTATAAGATATATATGTGTGTATAAATATATTGGCCTAGTGATTTTTGGTTTGTATATTAGAGAAATTTATTTAGTGTTTTGACTGTTTCAATTCACCCCACAATTATTACGATAATTTCTATGAATAAAAAAAATAAACTCTGTTCTTATTTCTACTTAATTTGCAGCACCGTAATGAACAGCTTGTTGTTGATTTGGTGAAGTATGAGTTTAAAAAAAACATGCATGAGACAGACCCCAAGAAGATTAAGAAGTTGAAGAATGTGTGAGTTTCATTTCCCCTTAAATGAAGGATGTGTTTGTTTGTTATGGCCCGGCTGGGGGAGCATATCAGTGGTAATGGTTTTTGAATGCTTTGTCCATCCTTGGGTCAAATTTTTTTGGCAGGATTGGACAAAGATGGAAGTCATGTTGTTATGCGCTTATTTTTTTAAAAATATTATAAATTTCAAATTTGTGTATTCTCTGGATTTGCAGTGCGGTAAAGGAACTCATGCATAACATATAATTCAAGTCCGAGAAGGCATGTGGATGTAAATTCAGCAAGAACTCTTGATGATGTTTGATTGCGGTGCATCTAAGATTCCGCTGGTTGTAGTCGTTGAATTTTGTCTGCTTGGCTAATTAATGAAGCTAGGGACTGGACTGGACGCTTCCTAGGATGATACTTCTATTGTACGTAGTCTAGGCATGAGACTATAATGCTTTATGAGATTTGCATGATGATTTTCGTAGAAGTTGCTCCCTTAGCATTGGAACATTCAATATATATCTATACATTTAGCATATTTATATATAGTTTATAAGAGAATTGCAGTAGCAGCTTTTTTTCTCAGTGCATTTATTTATGATCAATCTTGCAATCCAAGTCCTCGACCTCTCATGTGCATCTCTTTGGATTCAATACTACAGAACTTGATCAGATACATTTGTCCAATTTAAACATAATGTTGGGTATTATTATTACTGCCTTGTTCATTTCACACAAGCAAATAGGATGGGAGGTAATGTTTGGTAAATTTGAATTTGTAGTTACAAAGGTGCGAACAAAGTGACTTTGTGAATAAATGTTATTTTATTTGAAATAAAGGGTAAATTACACTTATCTCCCCTCTAGTTTGGTTTTATTACAGTTACTTTCCCTCTAGTTTGTCATATTACACTTGTCTCCTCTCACTAACAGATTTTAACGGTTAACATAACGGTTGTTAACGAAAAATGTAAAACTACCCTTATGTCATTTACACTTCCCTCTCCACTAGATTGGCTTACTACACTCACTACTCCTGTGTTTTGGAATATTACACTTAGTCTCCTCTAATTTGGATGTTTGTAGCAAATACTCCCTTATCGTCAACCACACTAACTGTTAGAGATAGTCAATGCTGGCGCGGTCAAAATTAAAGATTTGTATGACGTAAATGTGAAAATATAATTGTGCCCTTATTGTTATATAAATAATTTTAACTAAAAATTATTTTGTCACAATTACATTATACGTACCCTTGCACATATTTTCATAAATCCTAAAGATCGAAACGTTTCAAAATCCATTTTGTTCGAAGTGTCTATCAAACACTTAAAATAAAGATACACTCCAAAATATATTAGTTTTCATCATTCATCGTAATAATGTCATTATCTGACTCGATAATCAATATTATCGAAGCAAACAAGGACTAAAACTAAAAGATATATTGATAGATGTATAGATATAAAATTGGCAATAGATTTAGAGAGAGAACGAGAAGATGAAAGGCGAATATGTAAAAGAAAATGATCTATGTATTTTCTTTAGTTGGGGATAGATTTGTCTTTTTACACAAGCAACATAGGACAAAAGCTTTCCTACAAATATATGAAAAGTATTTTTGTCATATAAATCTTCAAATTTGGTCACGCCAGTGTTGACCATCGCCAACAGATAGTGTTGCTGACGATAAGGGAATATTTGTTACAAACATCCAAATTAGAGGGGGACAAGTGTAATATTCCAAAACATATGAGTGGTGAGTGTAATAAGTCAATCTAGAGGGGAGATAAGTGTAAATGGCATAAGGGTAATTATACATTTTCCGTTACCAACCGTTAACTTATGTTATTAAGAGGGGATAAGTGTAATATGTCAAACTAGAGGGGAGACAACTATAATAAAGTAAATCTAGAGGAGAGATAAGTATAATTTGCCCCGAAAGAAATTACCATCACTTTATTTTTTTCTAAAAATGCAATTGTTAGTGTCATTCTAGATGGTATTCTAGTTAAAGTAAAACATTTTTTTACAAATTAATGGAAAGTGAATAGATAAGTTGGGTTATGTGCATTTTAAAATAAATTTTGATATTGTTTAATTATTTCCTCAGTTCGATTTTAATCAAACCATTATATGGTTTGAGACACAATTCCCATAAACAAATATCCTTCTATGATGATACTGACATAATAAAGTATAATAACCTCAAAGAAAATAGAATTAAAGCCATAAGATCTATGTTCTATGCTCAATTATCGTTGACGTTATTCCAAAACTCAAATCTCAAATGAGTATGCATCATTGGAGTTTTTTTGGCACGTTCCGAATAGCAGATATTTACATGAAAATGAAAATGCATGCAACGCCTGAACTCTCCACATTCTATTTTACTTTGAAAGGCAAAAACGTATGACAACAGTTATACTCTTGTATAACATTTTATTTTTTGTTTTTGTTTTTGTTAATAATAGAATTAACACGATACTCCTAGGATTATCACACCCCACGAAAAATTGAAAAAATAATTTGATTTTCCAATTTAATTTTGTAATTTCTCTAATTAAAAAATTAAATGAAAAGTGTACCTAACATTTCTAATGTATGCGTGAGTTATGAATGATAATCTTCTTCGGTACATGCTTGGATCTAGTACGTTTTAGTGAATTTAAATCCAGGGGCGGAGCTGGCCCCCCAAAAATTTTTTAACATTTTTTTACACACCCGAAACAAATAATTAATTTTAAATAGTACCCTAAGATTTTTTAAAAATTTCAATTTGGCCCCTCAAATTTTTTCAAAACATTCATATATTGACCCCAAATAGAGAATTTGAAAATAAATTTAGCTTATGTCCCCTTGAAAACTATATAAAAAATTAAGCTTAGACCTTATAGCCATACTTTAGAACATCCAAATATTATGAAATAAAAATTTAAGTTCATTAATATTATAATCTTTATCACAACAAATCGTTATTTCATTTACATATACACGTGTACAATATCTATTATATTAATTCAAAAGAGAAATACACTAATGTCTCCTCATATTCAATAAAAATGCATGAACCTTTCTTATCAAATATTTTTGTAACTTGATATTTGCAAGAAAAACATCTAGAATTATATATCAATCTTCATTTACTAAATGACAAATTGAAAGAAAGAAAAACAAGTGTTGTGAGATTGTAAACAACAACAATGATCATATATACTAGAACTTTTAATTATAATTTAATAACAAATAACAAATTCTATGACTAATTTATGTATAAGCCAATAAAAATAATAATCTTGTTTTATTAAAACTTGTGAGATTTTGTTTAGTTAAAATTATTATTTTTTTATTCAAATATATCTTTCCGAAGTGGAATCAAATTACTCAAAATCTTTTTCTAAAAATTGGATTTTTGAAAAACTGAAACAATTAATTGTTGAAGGAAAATTGGTTCCCTTTTTTTTTTTTCTTTACCTCTTCACTTTTTAGTTGTAACTTATCATTTCATCTTCTCAAAAATTTTCTTTCTCACATTAATTTTTCATCTAATTATTTAAGTTGTATTTTTCTCAATTTTGAAATTTTTTTTCCTAAACAAATTTCTCAAGATATATAATACTATAACTAAAATTTAAAAAAATTATATTACAATTGGTTGCTAATATTTTCAAATTTTAATTACATAATGTAAATTTGCCCCCCCAAACTAAATTTCTTGACTCCCGCCCTGTTTAAATCGACAATGCAACACTAACACAATAACAATAGATTAAGAATGAAACAATGTTGTAAATGACTAAATGTGTTACAATTTTCATTAAATGGGTTTGCAATTTGATGTAATATGTTACAAGAGTTTTATCTTTGATGCAATGTGTGGTGTACTAGCAATATAGATAAAGATATTGGACACAACTAGGGATGACAAGAGGGCGGGGCAGGGCGGGTTTTGACTTTCCCGTCCCCGCAATGATTTAACTTTTTTTCGCCTCGTCCCCGCCCCGCAACTGTGTATAAAAGGGGCGGGGTGGGTTTTGACTTCCCCGTCCCCACAATCGTTTAACTTTTCTCGCCCCGCCCTGTTTATACTTTTTCTTTTTTTTTAATGCAAAAATTTTTATAATAATAAATCTGATATTTAGATACATATATACCAAAAATACACATTTAGGTACATGCAATACAATGGTTAATATTGAGTCAACCATTATTGATATAATATACTTGTATAGTTGTATGATATATATAATATTAATATTTTCTTTATATATTATATATATAAGTATAAATATATATATATATACTTAAATGGGACAGGAACCCGTCGAGGTAGGGTCTTACTTCGTCCCCATCCCGTTTAAGCGTGAGTTATTTTCTCTAACTCTATCCCCATCCCATTTTCTTATATGGTTTCGTATACGTGGTTTTAAACGGGGCGGGGCAAATTGCCATCCCTCGAAACATCTTGGAAAAATATATATATATGTATTAGGCCCACGTGCACATGGTAGGATCCGGATCCATGAGTTGCAAAAGAACAGCAACTAACTAGGGATGGCAATTTGGGCGGCAAACGAGTCAAGCTTTCAACAAGTAACTCGAATTCGGCTCGAATTGGACTCGGTTCGTGTTCATTTATTTAATAAACAAACTGAGTTCAAACAAAATATATATGTTTGATAAATAACAAATCAAGCTCAAGCAGCCCTCTACTCGGCTCGTTAGTTCGTAAACGTGTTCGTGAACAAGCTCGTTAAATAGGATCGATTATAGTTCGTGAATATATATATATATATATATATATATATACACACACACACACACACACATACACACACACACTACTATTAAAAGTACAAGGGAGTTTTTTAGTTTCAATACACTATTTTTTTATTTTTAAATTAAAAAAATAAAATTACCCAAGCAAAACCCTTTCATTTTTTATTTTGAAATAAAAAAATACAATTACCCAAGCAAAATTCTTTTTATTTCTAAATTTAAAAAAGCAAAACCCTTCCCTTTCCTTTTTTATTTTGAAATTAAAAAAATTACAATTACCCAAGAAAATTTCTTTTTATTTTTAAATTTAAAAAAGTAAAACCCTTTCCTTTTTTATTTTAAAATTAAAAAAATAGAATTACTCAAGCAAAACCCTTTCTTTTTATTTCTAAATTAAAAAAAATTGAATTATAACCTGCAAAACCCTAAACACATAAAATCACAATTCCCTTTCCTTTTTTATTTTTAAATTAAAAAATAGAATTACCCAAACAAAACATTTTCCTAAGCAAAACCCTAAACACCTAAAATCATTCTTCCTCTTAGCTACGGCTCTCCAAAAATAGAGTTACCTATGCAAAACCCTTTCTTTTTATTTCTAAATTAAAAAAAAAATAGAATTTTAATCCACAAAATCCTAAGCACCTGTAAAATCAATCTTCCTCTCGGTTACGGTTCTTCATTCTTCCTCTCCGCTCCCATCAACACAGCTCCCAACGCGATTCTCAGCTTCCTCTCGGATCTCATCAACAACCATTCGATTCGATTTCATCTTGGCTTACATGTGAGTTCTTTTCTTTGGCTTCTTTTTTTTCTACTCAGTGTTTGCTATTAGCTTTTGAAATCAAAATTTTTTAATAAAAAATTACGTCCGTAAGTCAAGGTAAATTATATATATGTGTGTAATAATACTATTTTTATATATTACAAATTTGTGTCTCTATTTGTGTCTCTCATTTATTTATTTATTATTTTTTATTTTTTTATTATGACTATATATGCTGATCTTTAACTTTTTAAATTTTTTTCTCAATTGTTCATAAATCAATATTGGGATGGCATAAGAGGAAATTACTCTTGGTAACTACACTGGTAATCCTAATGGCCAAAGGTTACTTTGTCATTAGGGTTCTTTACTTATTGATACAATTTATTTGTCAATTATTATTTTTCCATTACTTTGTTATGCATTTGCAATTTACTTGTAGATACTTTTTTTTTTTTGAGAAGGTTACTTCTGGGTGCCAACCATTCGATTCGGTTTTATCTAAGCTTACATGTGAGTTATTTTCTTTGATTTCTTTTTTTTTTTTGTTTTTTCTACTCATTGTTTGCTATTAGCTTTTGAAATCAAAATTTTTTAATAACAAATTACGTATGTAAGTCAGGGTAAATTATATATGTGTGTGTAATAATACTATTTTTATATATTACAAATATGTATCCCTATTTCTGTGTCTCGTTTATTTATTTTTTATTTTTTTATTATGACTATATGTGTTCATCTTTAACTTTTTCAAATTTTTGTTCTCAATTATTCACATATCAATATTGGGATGGCATAAGATGAGGTTATTCTTGGTAAATACACTGGTAATCCTAATGGCCAAAGGTTACTTTGCCATTAGGGTTCTTTATTCATTGATACAATTTATTTGTCAATTAAATTTTTTTCCATTATTTTGTTATGCATTTGCAATTTACTTGTGGGTGCTTCTTTTTTTTTAGAAGGTTACTTATGGGTGTTTTGATTTCTTTGTTGTTTCTTTTTGGAAATTGATTCATGCATTTGTCATCCCTATTACTGAAAATGAAAGAACTGTTTATGTTTTACTGTTTTTCATAGGCTTAGAGTTCTAATTTGGTGGTACCAATTTCACTTGGACAAATTTGAAGAACTCTAAGTCTATAACTATTATTGGTGAAAGGGTATTGGTCTTGATTTAAACTTTTAAGATGAATAGAACCAATTTGGTTGGTTGTTTGTATCATCTTTATACTTCGAAGATTATGTGTCTCTTTATGTGTTCATCAATGTATAATCCTAATGCAAAGCTAGAGGGTTTTAGATTTATTTCTTTTAATTGTAAACATAAGTTTATAATGGTTTTTTTTTTTCCTTTTCAAAGTAGTTAAATTTGTGTTTTACTCTCGCTTCACAAAACTTACATAATTTCTAATGAAAATGTGAATAGAGTGAATCATAGATATAACATTGTGCACAAGAAGTGTGAAGTAAAGTACAATTGAAGTTGAGAACCTTAAAGTTGTTAGTTTAAAAAAAATAAAATATAATTTTATGGACTTCAAAGACTTGAACAATTACATTGATGAAAAAAAAATTATAAGTTTGTTTTATTTTAACTCTTTACTCTTCTTGTATATACTTTCTCTTATATATAAATTTATAAGTTTAATTTTTACTCTTGCTAGATGTTTTGAGAATTATTATTGAAACATATCCTGCATTCAACATAGTTAAAAAAAATAATGGAGGGATATCCAAATTGCGAGAAGTACATCATTACAACACTACATAAATGCTCATAATTACCATTATAAATTATTGAACTAATTATTTTTTATAATAATTAAAGAATAATTACTTTGACATTGTGAGACGATCTTGCTAAGAATGAAGAAAATTTGATAATTAAGCTAATATACGAAAGACCTATTATCACAGTTACACATTTGTCAATCAACACATTCAAAGATAACTTATCACACAACATTGGGATTATTCACTTTATATTTTTTATAATATATAAATGAACATAAAATAAAAAATAATATTTATATTTCAGGTTTTGGTCTTCAAACACAATCGGGGTCCACATTACAAATTAACATGAAAATTGAAAGAGTCAAAAAATTTTGATCTTTGTTGGTTATTTATTTCTTTTTACTTACATTAGGTTTTAATTATTTATTTTACTTAAAGAATATCATGACTGGTAGGACATGATTGGTGGAAGCTAATTCACTATCAATAGTTAAAAAATCAAATAGAAAATAAAAAAAATTATAATTTTCTTTGTTGATGAAATCCATAATAAGGTCTAATTAATGATTGTGTGTATGTGTATTTGTACATATCAACAATATATTGTTTAAATAATTTATTATGCTTTGACAGGTTTGAAGATAACATAAATAACAAAGACATAAATAATCTCGATTCAAGTTCAAAATATCAATTATTCGAAGAGGCTGAAAACTTACACTTGAAGACATAATTGAAAATTTCGCAATGACATTCAAGGTATTAAATTATTATTATTTTTTTATATTTTCATTTAATTTTTCTTTATTATATCACATGATTATAATTAATTTTTGTTAAAAAAATATATTTTGTCACTCAATTTGCAGAAAACACATTACTTTTTTGAAGCAAAAATTATAGAGATTAAAAATGCATCCGAACCATAGTACAATGCATGTAAGCAATGCAAGAAGAAAGTTGAAGTACGAAATGATGGACTCAGTTGTACTAAATGCAAAACAAAAGACGCTAAATGCTTTCAAATGTATTATTATATTTTTAAACATTATATTTATAAAAAAAAATTTACAATAAGACAAATATGTTATTTATTTATTATTATGTACCAATGAAGTATACTCATTTATGCAGATTTATGATACAATTTTGAGTCAAAGATATGACAAATAATGAATATCTAATAATATTTGATGATTCTCAACCATTAATAAATTGTTCACTAGATGAGCTAATACAGTTAAAAAGTCAGGTAATACTTTTTTTCTCACTCATAAAATTTATGAATAAAATAATTCATTTGAAATGTATCAATATTACTAAAATAAATTTATTCTTTTTGTAGGACAAGAATATGAATGAATTTTAAGACAAAGTGACAAGTTGCAAAGGAAAATCGTTTCTTTTTATGATCAAGATAGATAACAGTAAAAATGTCGTAGTCAAAAATAGTTTTGTGGTGACAACTATCAAGGAAGTTTCACTTGAGAATGATTTATTTGAAAAAGAACTCGGAAATGTAAATAGTTATATTTTTTTTCAACAAGTGAGTTTATATTACCAAGATTACATAATGACAAATAGTTTTGGATGTTTTAATTAATGTGTTTGGGTGTGTTATAATTGTTTTAAATGTTTTGGGTGTTTTAATGAAATTTTAATTTATTTTTTATCCACGTGTATATATATATGTGTGTCTATGCATGTACATATATATTAAATATCTTCGTAAGATTAGGCTATTCATTTTCTTTTAAACTTATAAGTTTAGTCCGGCCCAACCCAAACAATAAAATGACGTAACCACTTTTAAAATAAAATAGAGCAAAGTCTAAGAGAATTAAAACAGCCCAAAGCCCATGTTCTGAAAGCCCACTTATATATAATCTTTAACCACTCTTTTACTCTCAAACCCTAGCCGCACTCCTCTCTTTACATCCCAATTAACGTCTGCCGATCTACTCTCTGTCTCTCTCGTTGCATGGGAGGATCAAGAATGGTGACGGTGGCTTTGGCGAGATCAGAGTGCTAGCTTTGGCGAGATCGGCGACTTTCCAGGTATTTCTACTACTTATAATTTTGTATGAGATTTCTTTTGATGGATATTTAGTTTTAGACAGATCCGTGCATGTGTGTGTGTTTTGTGTGGAAAATGTGTGTGTTTAGATCTGTGTTGCTGTGCATATGTGTGTATTTTGTTTGTAATATGTGCATCACTATACGAGTTTCGAGCCGAGCTTGAAAAGCTCGTGAACAGGACCGAGCCAAGCTCGAACACTTGAGGTGAGAGCTCGATTCGAGCTCGAGCACCCTGCTGCACTGCCGAGCCGAGCTCAAACATGCTACTACTCGGCTCGGCCCGGCTCGATTGCAGCCCTACCAGCATCCTTGTCAAATCACTCGTCATACAGACGGAGATGCAAATAATGTCTTCGAGTCACAGCCTTTAAACATCACTCTTCTGCTTTGGTGAGAGTGAAGAAAACCCCTCCTTCCTCGTATGTATTCAGCTCATGATTGCTTCAACACATACATATATATATATACACACACACACACTTGTGTGGTTCTCTTCATTGCTTTAATCTATATTGGTATGTTCTATTGTCGGTAACACTTTTACGGTTCTCAATGCCCTAATTCTACTATTGCTTTCAATCATTCGTCTCCGGTTGAGTACTATTGTTTTGAAGTATCTATAGATTTTTCTGAATCTGAACTGTTTTATTGTGAGTTTTCTTTTGTCAGCTACAATTTTGAAGGAAATCGCAAGAAAAAAGCATGGCGTCCCTCCAAACAGCATTGCCTCCTGAACTCGCCAACAATGTGATTAGGGTTAGTATCATTTATTCATTTTTGCTGTTTTTATTTTTCCTTTTCTATTCTTTTTTTTTTGTTTTTTACAAATTCTATTTTTCTGGTTTACTAATTCACCTTACATGATAGGGTCAACTCTCTAGTGATAAATAATCGCGGGAGACACTAAATTTATTGATGGATATAATTATTAACTATTCAATTTCTCCAATTATGATTGTTCGATTATTTTTATTATTTATATGGAAAGAAAACGGGAAAATAAAAATCTATATTTCAATATCTTTTACCTTTATGCTGGTTAGCTAGCAAATTTAATTGGTCAGGAATTTCATTGGCCGAAACATATGTGAAAATGTCATCAAAATTTCATTTTATATGATATTTACTGTTATCTCTCTGTGTGTGTGTGTATTCGTTCTAATAAGTTATAATATAACAAAAAAAAAATTTAAGAAGTGATTATTTATTAAGTACTAGAATCATTAATTATCCACCATGGATGGTTCCTAAAAAAATATCAATTATTAGAGTTCTTAAGTTATTAATATTAAGTAGAGGATTAACTCAGTTTATTTGTTTGCGTGTGCGAGTATTCCCTTAATCCTAGTCTGCGATTGGTATTATTGTTATCCAAGTCATGACGCGTTATTTATTTATTTGATTCCCCAGCTTTACCGTGAATGCCTCCGAAGAGCTAAATTTATTGGCCATCGGGTATGTAATTTTTATCAGTCTCTCTATATTTCTTTCATATAAATAATCTATTAGAAATCTGAACCTGGTTTTGTTCTGATTGGACTTTCTATCTCAATATGAGATTATGAAAATTAATAAAACAACAAGTCTTATCTTTTCAATATTTAAGTGCTCAATATCTATTATCAAGATGGAAAGGAATATGCTTTTAAAGCTTTTAAGGTAGTATGCTTCAAAATCATACTATTTAGATTTTTTTTTTCCATCCTTTCCTAACTTCATGCTTGTGCTGCTAAGAGTATTGCAATCTTGTATCTTTTATTTGGAATGACAATCATATGCATAACATTAGCAGCAACCTCTATATTAGTTTCGTAGAAGTTATGTATATTTACTTCTTTACATATTACAGTTTCACAGTCATATAACATTTGTATAATTAAATTACATCCTACAATCCACTTACTCTGGTGGCACATACAAAAACACATACAAAATCTCTCTCTCTCTCTCCCCGCAAGAAATGTGCAACCTTATTGAGTTGAGGAGAATTCTTTTGTGTTAGTTGATTAAGGGGAGAGAAAGAGTTAAATTCTATGTTCCACTTGTCCTTTTCGTGTGCTTTACAGGCTGGGGCATAGGGGGAAAAAAGGGCTTTTGAAAATGTAGAGCGCTTCAAGCAACTGATTGGCTCCAAGGGTCTTTAGAAGAAGAGCAATGAACATAGTGTTGAACTCTTTTACTAAGCAATCAATCCTTGAATGCCATTGACAATCGACCATTATTTCCTCTCCAACTATCCTCTTTTAAAATGAGGCATTCTGAAATCAATCCTTGATTGCCATCGTCAATCAATCATTATTTCTTTTCCAACAATCCTCTTATTAAAGGAGTTCAGGAATGAGTTCAAGATAATGGAATCATATCTTTCAAGATGAGAAGTTTAGAAGGATTTCATGTAAAATGCCTGGAAATATCACTACGAAACATGATTCATCAAAAAAAAATGTATATCACTACGAAACAGGTTATAGTGATTTCTAGTAATATTCGTCCTTAATTGCCAATTTTTCTGTTTTTATATGCAACATAACTATAGAGACATGTTTAGTCGGACTATTGGAAAGTCTGTTCTAAAATGGGGTAGTTGGTGTGGATCCATGCAGAAATTGATGAACATGATTCAATTTGGCTGGGTTAAGTGCAATGTAGTGCAGTTTTGGTTAGGCTGCCTTCTATGAAGCCCGGACATTAATGTGTAAAAATTATATTACTACAGCAACATGGCAATAAATGTGTAAAAATTATATTATTTTATGGCAAGCATTACTTATGACAAGCATATTAAAATTATAATTCTATAATATGAATTTTATTTATTTATTGTTAATGTGATTCTATAATATGAAGTCTTAACTTATGAATGATAATACTCACCCGTGTGCATAGACAAAGACACATCAAGGGCTCGATATGTTTGTGGATGTGTGCACAATGTTTACCTTATGATTTGACTTGAGGCAAATAGTTGGCTGAGTTGTTTCCAGTTGCTCAATTTTTAATGAAACAAACATGGCGTGATCCCTGGATTTGTTGTTTCCACAATTTATTAATGTGAAATAAAACAGCTCCTAAAATAAGTGTTCACCTTTTGTTAATTGTCATGCCTTCCACCTCTGATCGAATTGTTTTCTTGTCTGTGGATAAAATATATATGTGTATAACTATATTGGCCTAGTGATTTTTGGTTTGTATATTAGAGAATTTTATTTAGTGTCTTGGTGTTTTGACTGTTTCAATTCACCTTGTAAAATTGAACCCCACAATTATTACAATAATTTCTCTGGTCATTCTAGGAATAAGAAAAATAAACTCTGTTCTTATATCTACTTAATCTGCAGCAACATAATACACAGCTCGTTGTTGATATGGTGAGGCGTGAGTTTAAAAAAAACATGCTTGAGACAGACCCAGAGAAGATTCAGAAGTTGAAGGATGCGTGAGTTTCATTTCCCCTTAAATGAAGGATGTGCTTGTTTTATTATGGGGAGGGTTGGGGGAGCAGATCAGTGGTAATGGTTTTCGCATGCTTAGTACATCGTTGGGTCATTTTTTTTTTTGGCAGGATTGGAGAAAGATGAAAGTCATGTTGTTGTGCACTTATTTTTTTTAAATATTCTAAATTTCTAATTTGTCTATTCTCTGGATTTGCAGTGCAGCAAGGGGACTCATAAATCACATATTATTCGAGTCCGAGAAGATGACTGGACGTAAATTCAGCAAGAACTCTTGATGATGTTTGAATGATGTGCATCTAAGATTCCGCTGGTTGTGGCAGTTGAATTTTGTATGCTTGATTAATTAATAAAGCTAGGGACTTGACTGGACGCGTCCTAGGATGATTCTTCTGTTGTACTTAGTCTAGGCATTTGACTATAATGCTTTGAGAAATTATTAGGTAGTACCATGACACACAAGCAAGTTTGTCAGCGTAATGTCAATTTTATTTCAAATTTTGTTTGTGTCATGCTTTGATTGGTCAGGACCATGGTCCTGTGACTACCGAATAATTTCTCACAATGCTTTATGAGATTTGCATGACCCTTAGCATTGGAACATTCCATATACATTTTAACAAGGAGAAAACCCAAGTCAACTCGAGCAAGGAAGCATGGCATGGCATTACCTTGTTAGGAATATCTGCTAAAATTGTTTACTGCATCAATGTGATTGTTTCTCCTTTATTTTTGCCTCTTGTGATTCTACTCTCTCTCTCTCTCTCACACACACACACACAAACACACACACATGATATGAATGTGCTATTATTACAGGCCATACTATCTTCCAAAGAACACATACTACCAACCAGTTCATCGCAGCATGGAAGAGAATCCTAATGCATTTTTGTTCTTTTATTAATTGGTGTTTTGGGTATAAATCATCTCAGAACCACCAAGAACAGGAAAGCTCCTGTTGTAAAGATAATATGATGCTTTATGTCTGTTCAGGGTACATATATGTTTCTTGTGTATTTGATACAGTTGTGACAGAGAATGAAAATTCAAGTTCTATTTAGCACATGTATGTTTTTGTGTATTTGATTTAAACAGAGTATTATTTGTTGTGTGTTTTCAATTGAACTGTAACAGGGTGTGTTTTCAATTGAACTGTAACAGGGGTTTTATTTATAATACAAGAAGAAATCTGCACCGGTGCTTAAAAATTTGCTTATTGAACCTCAAGAAAAAAAAAAATTTAGATGACACTTGCAGAATAGTATGCACCAGTGCAAAATCATTTGTGGCAACTAGAGGTAAGTAGCAAAATTATGGTGATCAAAATTGTATTCTATTATAGTGATCCGATACATTAAACAACATTACAAAGTCCACCTAAAATATAATTACTACACGGTGGATGACAAGGCTGTCTTATTAGGCAAAATGAAAGCATTTGTGATTGACGTACACAGATACTTGTATTTGTGGATATGAAGAGAGTAGCCATGCCTTGTGGCTTTATGCTGGGGACAATTTCAACAGTCATTCCCTACATGAAATTGGGTTCTTTTTCAGTGTAATCTAGCAAGAATTTACTATTCAAACCGATGTATGTTTTCATAACTCAGCTAAGATTTATTTTTGCATTGAATATAAGCCGCAAGGCTGAATTGAGCGGATGAAGCAAGAATGCATTGGCAAATAATCATTTAACCGCGCATAGCCATTCTATTTTGTTTTTGGTACATGAAGTTAATCTATGCTAATTTCAAAAACCAATTTTGTATGAGCCTGGATTTTTCTTCATATATCTAAAACAAAGTTGTCAATTTCAACAAAAATGTGCTCTTCTTTTACACATCATTTTCCTGCAAAGGTTCATACATATGTGTATGTATGTATATATGTATGCATGTGTGTGTTTCTCTTATAGTTTTTTTTTGTGGTGATACAAGTTTTTACACCTATTGCTATAGAAGGATACAAATCCCATGTCATTTTAGATGGCCCATAAAGATTTTTAGGACCAAGACAAATTACCAAGATATTCAAGTCGATAAAATTTCACAAACATTACTTACAATGTCATAGATGATTGAGAAGCAGGCAATTGTCCAATATCTTCCTAGATTTGCAGCAGCCAGAAATGCTCCCATCAGTGGTGTGATGTAGCAGGTTACAGACCAATTCGAGGAGTAATTCAACAATACCCCGGGGATTCCTTAAATATAGGAATTCCACCAATGATAAAACTCTTTTTTTTATTATTATAGAAAATCATAAAAGGTGGGATCTTATTAGTGGTGGAATTTCCTTAATACACGAAATCCTCGTGGTATATAATAATTTCTCCAATTCGAGACGTTCTTAGAAGCAGTTGAACTGCGCTGGTTTAGATGGTGCTTGAAATAAAGCACCAGATTGGTGCTCATTCTGCCAACCTTTTGCAGCATTCATTTCCTGTCTATGAACATAAAATTCACTAAAATCCTTACACAAATTCCAAATTCTGTCAACTTAAGTAACTGATGATAAGATACATACCTAGGATAAAGGGACACGCCTTCCATGTTCCTGTTTTCTTCTTAGTAGTCCACAGCTCCATCTTTAGTATAGATATAATCTTCTTCCATGGAAGCTCTAAAACTGATCTATGCTTGATTTACTAGTGTTTGTTTAAGAAATTGACTCAACGACCAAATGACAGTACAACTCAAATATGTGCTAAAACTGCAGTAAACGTAAACAATATGGCCTGAAAAATCTTCATAAAGGCAATAATGCAACAAGTTAAACACCTATCACAGACAGTACATGAGCAACATAATCCAATATATCAACAATATTTATATAGCTAGACATTGGGCTCAAACAAAGAAAAATCATTTCATGGAGGAGACAGCATGAAAAATTGAGAGAAATATTTGATTCCTCTGCTATATGATTGCTAAGAGGAGAGAAAAAAAAAGTTTTGGCAGATTAGGAATTTTTGATTCCCAGTTTTCTTTTCTTCTCTCTTTTGGCAACCATGTAGGTTCAACCATGAGATATATACAACTGAAACACAAATTGAAGGTACAGGTACAAAACAGTATAGAATATAAATATCGATATGCATCATTGATGTACTTAGAACCACATCCTTAAAACCATAAAAACCAAAATACCGATGTTTACTATTCAACACATATGGAAACCAAAATGTGAGTCCACACATTGGATCAAACAAAAGGCTCAAAGCTTACACACACCTCTTAGACTCTGAAAATATGGCACAACATTCATCAAATGCTTCACCATATAGAAGAAAAACACTGCAACCATCACTCAACATCAAACCCTTTCTCTTGGAGCTCCGAAATGACTTCATTCCTCATCCTTATCCACATCTTCAAAGCTTCTTGTTCGAACTTCTTGTCCTGCAACTTCTTCTGATAATTATACGAGTCTTTATCGGTTTCAATGATCCCTTTTGGTCCTATAGTAGTGCCGATCATGCCACCCTTCTCAACGAACTCCTTCATCGCTTCCTCATCACCCGGGTATGGAAACTGCCTTCGTTCGTAGAGGTGAGCCAACTCTCTCTCTTCCTTGGGTATTGGCTTCAGTGTCCACCAACCGAGCGGTGAAGTTTCATTGTACAACCAGGCAACGCCAAACAGCGTGTATGTGCATAGCAATGCCTTGCCTACTTGTTTCCAGAAGTGGTAGTCTTCTTTTCCCAAACCTATCTTCTTCAGGTACTTCTCGGCATTGAAAGATTTAACCAATTGAAGCCCTGGAAAAGGCTTGTATACTCACATACATTGGAGCAAATATAGTATATGTTTGTGTTGGTGTGTGGGTGGTTCAGTCTTTTCATCGAACAGTGTAAAGGCAAATCTCTATAAATTGAAGAATTATAGGGCTGGATTCAGATATTGTATATAATTCAGATTCAAAATTGTCAAGTTATAATAATCATTCATAAACATTTGACTATAACCCCGATAATTTTACATTTTACTGATTCACTATTATAAATTACACCCTAGATCTTATATGGCTGGCTATATGTCTAATTTCAATTCATTGCTGTGAAAACTTTGAATTTCGAGAGTTTACCTGTTTTGGCTTCTTGATATCGTTTCCGAGTCATCGAGAGTACCAAGGTTATCTAGGTTCGATCTTCGATAATCAAAGCGACCGACTCTGAACCATGCTTGTACTACTGTATACAATACTTGAAAGAGTTATGCAATGCTATATATGCATGTGTAGTGTGAACTCGACTTCACGTAAAAATGAGAACGTGTCAACAGTAGATTGGTGTAGCTTCAAACTCTATATTTTGATCTTAGATTTTGAGCTCGTTTATCCATTACGGTCTGTGCATACATGAGTGAAAGTGTGTGTGAGGGTACTGTTCAATACGACTGTAAAGCTCCAGATTCATTCATGATTCATGGCAAATAAGAGAAATCATACAGATTAGACAAGACTCAAGAGGAAAGGAGAGAGAGAGCACTCACCTGATTTGCAATAATATGTTGCAGAAACGAACGGATGCCATCGGTTGCATAGTCGATGAACAATACAGATGGGCTAAAATAGAGATGGGCTTGGGGCTTGGGCTCTTTAAATTTCAAAATGGATGAAATGTTATGGGCTAATTTGGGTTGGGCTGCATTGGACTTGAACTTGGCCTCTATAATGGGTTAAATGAAATATAATTCAAAAGTCTACTTAAAATAGCCTATATAGATATATTTACGAGCCCAAAACAGCTCATTCGCGAACATGTTCATGAACAAACGAGCCAAGTTTAGAGTTGTTTGAGCTCGGTTCGTGTAATAATCAAGCATGAAAATTCTATTTCTGTTCAGTTCATTTACTAAACAAACGAATATGAACTAAACCCTTATCGTGCCGAGCCCAAGCTCTTCATCGAACACTCGGTTCATTTATAGCCCTAACCATGCGCATTGTGCACGCAGAAACAATGTCTTTGTTCTCATAAATAAGAAAATAAAAATAAAAACAAAAACAAATTTTTAGAAGACAGTGATAAAGGATAATTACTACTTTGTCCTCAAAACACACATTTGTGTTGGCATGATCATACCATAATAGCCTTTAGGTGAATTGGTCATTCTTATTTATTATCAGCCACTGTTTGGTGTTAATGGAAGGTGACCACTTTGACACTTGGTAACCTACCCTTAATGATTGTTAAATCACAGGTGTATTGAGAACGATGTATCCAGTCATTCCTTTACAAGAAAAGGCGAATTGACTCATTCTTTTCTTACCACTATGTATGATTAGGGTGCACAAAGAACCGTAAGAACCAAAATCGAAATCGGAATCGTATTTGAACTGAATGAAACCGTTGCCTACAGTTCTGGTTCCAGTTCCTGATTTTGGAAACCGTTACCAACGGTTCTGGTTCCGATTCTAGGACCATAAGAACCTAACCGAACTGAACCAGAACCGTTGGTATTATGTATTAAATAAATATATATAATATATATAAATTATATAATACATTTATCTAACCCTAAATATTTTCGTTTCTCATTTCCTCACTCCTCAATCTCTATCTCAGTTCCAACAGTGGCTTGTTCTTCTTTTCCGGCACAGTCCATCACCCTTCACTTCGGCACATCCACAATTTGGATTCTGGTATCCCTTTCTTTCCCTCTGTCTCTCACTCACTCACTCTCTAGTCTATACGAATCTACTATCCCACGCATCTCCGAACTCCGGCGCGGCACTCCAACCACGGATTCTCCAACTTCATCTTCTTCCTCAATTAGGGACTTAGGGTATCTTATTCTGGCTCTTCTTCTCCGTCGATTTGGTGGATTGGTGGATTTTATGAAAGTTCTGATAATTAGATCAAGTATAAATCAAGGCCTGGATTTCTATTTTTTGAGTTGGAAGATCTGTTTTGATTTCTATTTATTGAGTTGGAAGATTTGTTTTTTGGATTTCTAATTTTATGAAAGTTCTCTTGATTTCCATTTGATTGTATAGATTTGGTAATATGTAGATTGGGTACATGTGTTTTACATTAGTTTGACTGGGACTTGCTGAGTTGATAGATGAATAAAAATTGGGTGAATGTATGAAATATCATTTACATGGCTTGCTGATTAATTGAATCACAAAAAAATAAAAAAATCGCAATTTGATTCCTCATGATTCCAAATCCCAACGGTTCTGGTTCAAAAAATTAGAAACCGTTAGAAACTATTCCGGTTTCGGTTCTAGCAGAAACAGTGAGGAACCGAACCGTATCCACCCCTAGTGATGATGGCAACATCTTTCAAACCCATTTTTATAATGCTTCTTGGCTTACAGATCCACCTACGCCGAACTCTAACCTGTCTTGCACCTTTAAATGCTACTCCCTCCATCCCATAATTCTTGACATTTTAGGAAATCCAACTTTTTATGGTAGGACCCACATTTTAGTGTGATAATGAATGAATTTACATTTTAGTCCTTGTTTAAAAGTTAGTATTATTATTATATGGTGGACCCAACTTTTAGGATAATAGAATTTGAAAAGGGTATTTTAGGAATCATATAATCTATTTTAATAAATGGACATATATTTTGGTACATCCTAAAAAGGAATAGTGGACTAAAATTATGAGACGGAGGGAGTATATATATAAACAAATATAGAATGTGATCATTCCATTTCAAGGAATACCAAATCTTTGTAGCTCTATATAACACACACACACAGAATTGCGAAGGCACAATACAATGATTAGCGACGAGCAAGAAACTTCTCAGTATCTTCAATTCAATGATGGAAGAGGTAAAAAAGGCAAAAGGAGGGTTTACACTTTGTTTCCCAATTAATATCAACCAACACCACCATGTCCTCCCAAATAAACCCGATACAAGAGTATTAAGTAGGGACAGCACCAACCTCCACAGACAAACATAAAGTAAAAATGATGAAAAAGAAAAAGAAAAAGATGACACAGTATTCCATATGACCTAGAGTTAAAACCACGACGAGTATGATACACCACCTTTAAAATCCAAGACTTTGGATCATGCCCATACCGATAACACTACATGCGCCATAGCACAATAACTTTAAGATAGTCGACATAGTCCTGCACTATCAATCTTGTGACCCACTTTTAGTAAGAGCACTTGCCTCATCAAGCTGCTGTAGTGCTCTCGGATCAAGTGGGATACTCCCAACTGTTATAAAACCATGAGATTCAGCAGATCCGTTAACTTTGATAGGCATTGACCCTACTGTGACAACATCAACTGGTTTAGTATCCGTAACTGTGGCAGCCAAAGAAGCAGCCTCTGAAGGTTTAGAATCATCCTGCTGCTTTGGTTTGATAGTGAGTGAACCAATCTTTAACAAAGATACATTATCATCTTCTGCTTCATCTGCAATGAGCTTAGCATTTTCTTTATTAATACTCGAGTTGCTAACACCAGAATCTAATGTAATCTGCTGACTGGGAGAGGCCACAGTCTTTTCTAAGTTGCTCAGATCTATATGCTTGGTGATTTTCTCTAGTTCACTAGAAGGCAAGTCAACCACACAATTTAGCTTGCGAGGGGGATCCAATGCAGGCCCAAGGAATGGAGTTCCATAGCTTGTGATCAGTAGCCTGGCTTTCTCTTCCTGTATGATCTTCTGTCGATTTTCGTAGTACATGAAATCATCAAGTAAAGATGTCTTTGACGTGTAATTTTTGAAAATTTTCAGCATCTCCATACCTGGCTTGTACCTTACCTGCACATGGTCCAAATACATATGCACGTACATATTAGACAAATTGACCAAGGTAAAATGTGCTACCGAGGCAATAGCCCCATAGATACAAAAGACCAAGTGCAATACTCTGGAATCACCAGGCCAGAAAAGGTGTATAACAGACAAAAAAACACAACAGGTCAAATGCAGAACCCAGCATGTTCTAAACAAGAAGTTAAAAAATAGGCCAAACGACACCAGGGCCAGGGGGTTGGCAGCATAGTTAAATTAAAAAATAGATGCAAAGGGGAACAAGAGAGAAAGAAAGAGAAAATAAACAATAAACAAAAAGGATAAAAGAATGTATATTAGTTGAAACTTGAAACAGCCAGAGTGGAACTTTTACACAACCACTCCTGTAATAACTGACACCATTCCACCAGGTGGAATAAAATTGCAATGATCGTGACAAAAGAAAAATATCATTCAAGCTATTATTTATTCTTTTCATTTTCCAATAAGTGGGTGATATTATTCATAATGAAGGAACTAAATCAAAATAAAACCTGAAGGAACATGCTTTCAAGTTGCTAAAAAAGAAGATTAAATTCGGGACGCAAAATATGAATACTGAAAAAGGAGTGTCTCTGCAGCAACATGAGTTATTCTAATTGACTACTTAGAACATAAGCAAAGTTCCGACACAAGTAAACTGCCCTAAATAGAGTAAATGGGGACAGAGGTCGTAGCCAACCTCAAATGATTGATAGCCTGTGTATCAGCAGGATAGCCAACAAAGCAAAGAATAAAATGTACAAGGAAAATGAGAGAACAAAACATGTCTCTCTGCAGGATAGCCAGTGTAGAACTGTTACACAACCACTCCTGTATATCAACTGATATAGTTCCACAAAGTACACCATGTCAACAAATTGGAATAAAGCCTTGCCTAGCTGCTGCTCGATAACCCACTAAATTACCTAAGACTAAACAATTGATTGATTTTCCAATAGCATATTTGATAATGCAACTTAGGTATCACTTAAAATAATGAGTTCTACTTAGAAGGGGCCAAAATTATAAGTGGAAGGGACTTGCCACTGAATGCAAAATGCACTCAATTATAAACTCTTTTTTACTGTTAGTTGAACAGAAAAATAAACTTGAATAACAAGTCATCAATTTGATATCCCCTCTCCTGTGTTTCAATCCCCCAATGTGCTCTCATACAGACCCTCCATAACAATGAGTTATCTCTCTGCAGTGCAAGGGTGAGGCAATTAATGTTGTCGAATTCTGGCATATGTTTGTCACCACTGCCTCTCAGAAACTACCATCAAATCCATCTCCACCCACTCTCCTCTGCACTGCTTCTGCAACCACTCCCATTCCTCCAACAGCCTCTGCCCCAGCTATTTCAAAAATCCACAGCACCACATGCCGCCAGAATCCCTCTCTTGTCAGCCCCTCCAATGTCTTCTCTCTCACCCAACATTTAGTCTTGCACGCCTTAACCTTCTCAACTGCTTCTCTAATAACTGTACTAGTTTCCTCCGCATTGCTCTTGATCATTCCATTGTCTTCCCGTTTGCTTTCAAAGCAACAGTGATATCCGGTATCCCCAGATTCATCAACAAAACTAAGCTTTGGGGAAAAAAAACATTATTTATATCGGGGTTCGCAAGCAGAAACCAGGGATTCTTTTTCCTTGTTCAATGGGTAAATAGGAGACAAGGGGGGAGCACAATCAAACCATTAACTTCGTTGAGTCACCCAAACACAAACAGAAAAAATATCACCCCTTTGAGTCTTGTACACCTTCACCAACCATTCACTGCAAGGTCTCTAATCTATAATCTAGATATCTCCCTTGTCGAATCACTGCACTATCCTGATACTCAATTGTAAATTCGTAATAATAAGATGTGCGGAAGTAGGGGATGTTTCGCATATCATAATTGCTTGGAATAAGTTGATCATTATAATCACCAGTATGAAATACTTGTATACTGGTTTATATGAAAAATGGACTTTCTAAATTGATATCCATATACTCATATATGGTTGTGTTTCATGAAAAAATTGATCTATGTTCAAGTAGAGCTGTTGAGTAACTGTCGGGTTGTTAACTGGGACCTAGATGGTAGGTAATCTCTAAGTTGTGTTATTACAGGATCCTGAGGGTAGAGTATGAACTAAACACTTCTCTTACTTCAGTTTTTATACTTGTGAAACAGGATTTATAAACTTAAGACTCAAAATTTAGAAAATAGCAAACATGTTTTCAGATTTCCAATTTTGGCACTTAAAATTCAGCTCATATAATTCAGTACTTCATTTTAAATTTTACCAAATAGTATCTTAGTTGCAATGAAAACATAGTGTATAGCAGATACATATACTGCGGCGCTTTCATATGCACAAAGAATAAAATAGACTTGTATACCCACTCAATTATTCAACCAGAGGTTATTACGGGATCATAACTCATAAACTGCACAATTATTCAAATATTACCCATGAATATCTAAGCAAACAAATAGACAAAAGAAACAGACAGCTTAATAATTAAATTCATAATAATAAGACTCTATGCAACAACAATCAAAATATAAGTGCAGGATCAGAAAATGTGAAGAGCGCATTAATAGATAAAAAAAACAAACAAACAAACCTCTTGTGTATCTCTACTATTAGTCACAGGCTTATTCTCGTTGTTCTCTAATATGATATGACGGAAGTTGTGGTTTGGTACATCTCTTATAATGTGCCACTTGACACGGAAACTACCACTCCATTTATCTTGCTGCCAGAAATCCATATCTTTATGGAAGTCAACTGGGCCAGTCATCTCGGCAACACCACAGAATTGGCCACTTGCATTTACCTGTATGGGGGAAAAAAGATGACCAAATGAATATTGAGAAAGTTAATGAATGAAACATAGATGGCAGAAAAAAAGCTTGCAATTTATCAATAACCAACTGGTAGAATATAACTCACAGAAAAGAACAGGAAAACAGGACAGCCTCTTAGTTCTCCTGCAGCTATTCTCTGGGCATCTGCATAAGCACCATCCAGCTTCTTGTTTCCATTAGGCGTAGATGACCACACATTGTATTTGATACTCTTGTGCACATCATCCTCACTGTATGATTTGATTACAAAGAACTTTGCGTTCAAATAGTCAATTGGGAAATCATCCTTGTTGTACTGATCAGTACTGATAATGATGTTTCCTTGTGCATCAGAATCTCCAGCTCTCGTTGTGTAGGCTTTAACAGCCAAATTATGCTTAGATTTATTGGTTCTAGGGCCCCGATTCTGTTCAGCTATTGCATCTGGGCTCCCATTAACATCGTTTGGAACTCTACCATAGTTGAACTTTGGTCGAACCTTATCCACAACAGCCCGTCCATGAGCACTTGATGCAAAATTAGACAAGCCATTACTGGAAGGGAGAGCAACTTTTAGTTGGTTACGGTGAGATAGTGTCTTTCCATGTGAAACTTTATCTATAGCTTGAGCAACTCTACCCTGTAAACACAAGTTAAGAATTAAACCCAAGAACATATAGCTTAAAAGTAACCAAAAACCATTATTGCATCACTCGGATATATATATGCGAGAATTCTTCAAAACATCCAATAGAAAACTTTGACACAAACGAAGCATCCAATCAGGTTTTAGTTTCTAATATAGAGGGAGACCATCAAAACGGTGCACCCAGCTGCTGATAGGAAGGAGAATGTAGGAACATGCATAATGCCTCAATCAAACATTATAATGCCTCGATGGTCTTTCTACAACAGAACATTAGAATTAAGTAAGATGATATTTTAATATTGTGAAATCTTGATATACAAGTTGTTCCCATTCCTTGACAGTTTAAGCTCTTGGGACTATTGGTTTGACATGCGACCGGTGACTTGATTCTAGTAGTTCTTAGGGCTTACATGTGAGGTAAGGTGTGAGGGCTTGACACACATGGCTGGCTGATTCATTGGCAACTTAAACTTTTTAGACAACTGGTTGTGTAACAATTTATTTCAAAAAATAAAAATGTTTTAACTTCCAACAATCCATCCTTTGTCAGAGGGGAAAAATTATTGGACCATACCTGACCAGAGGAAAAACCGTACCTGAAGAACTTGTGATGATGCCAGACTAGAAAAACTACCAGAAGTAACACTTCCATGTGTGCCAGTCTGTTTACTTGATCCGGAAATGGCTTTCGGGCCATCTATTGCCCTAGTAACTGTGAGTGTCTGATTTGAAGCAGGCCTTGCAGAGCTCAGGGTAAAGGTTGTAGATGCTGAAGAGCGGTTATGTTTTGGGCCTGGGCCATCAGTTCCATCAGCATTAAATACACCAGTATCTAAGAAAGGGTCGGTTGTACCACTTGATATTATTTCCGGCCTAGACTGGACAAGCATGGGGAAATAAGCAGGTGATGACGCAGGACTTTCATAAGAGGGGATTGGGTAATACTGTTGTGTCCCTACAAATGGGCCATCTACTCCTACCATAGCACCAGGAATGTAAGGATTGTATGGATTATATGGAGACTGTACATATCCATAGCTAGGTGTATAATATACATATGGCAAATTTTCAGTTTGCGCACCCTGAAGAAGAAAAAAAATACAGAAATAAGTGATATAGATCTTATTTTCAGAAAAATCAATTTAAAAATAATACTAAAAAGAGGATCACTGACCGTGTACTGAATCTCTTGACCATCCAGACCAAAAATTCTGTGGTGGTCATCCCAATTGCCGGGTGATTCAAATCCTGATCATGTTAAATGATGAAGCCATCAAGTACCTTCTGATTTTCAAATCATAGTCAAGTTGTCAAAATAATATAACCTATAATTTACCTGTACAGATGTAGCCATAGTTGGTGGCAGGAGGGTAAAAGCCCTGTTCAACAACAAATTCTTGGGCTCCTTTGTTATACATAGCTTCAAACTGTTCAAGAGGTGGACTTGATAAATGTGGGTTTGACTCAGTACCTTGAATCTGTAAGACAAGACATAATGATATTAAAAATTCTAGTATGAATACACATTACACAACATAGACCGAGCTTCCCCAGATTGCCAGAAAGATTCTAATTTTAATTGAAATGAGAGTAAAGTACAGTAGTCATAGAGAAATCACCAGATAAACATCTGTGTTTCCATGTTCAGAAACGTTATACATTTCCATCCCAAGACTGCCACCACTGTAATAACAGATGTGATATAGAGTAAGGCAACAAAACACTGCAATCCCCCCCCCCCCCCCCTACCAACGAAAAGAGAGAGAGAGAGAGAGAGAATGAAAACAGAAGGCACAACACTAACCAATAAGGGAAAGCAGAAGTCTAGAAGACTGACATATAAAATGAAGAAAGATAACCTGACAATGACATCAATGAAGTCCATGTAAAGAAACTTGCATGCATGACAACACTAGATAAGGTAGATAAATGGTCTAGAAAATAGTTGAGCAAAGAAAAATGAGGAGCAAAAAGACATGCCAACCAACACAAACATTGAAGAGATCCAACCCAATTTGGTTCTAGGAAATGATTAAGGAAAGCTAAAGAAACACTTAAAATGCCAAAGAAAGAAAGCAAGTTTTAAGCACATTCCTCTCTCCTCTTATTTATATGAGGAACAGTCTATATATAGATTATAATCCCCCAATCAAACTCTCAGAACATCTTTCCAGCATACATACATCCTAAAAATCTAATGCAAGCATACAACTGCAACTACTAGGTTTCACAAAAATGCAATATATTGAGCTGATTTAGAACAGTCAGCTGATACTTCAAAATTCAGAAACGCATATTATAAAATTTTGTTATACGATCGAGTCAGCTATAAACAGGCACAAGATAAATATATATTGGATTAATCGTACTCACTCTGCTTAAAACCTTAGATTCAAATTATATAGCAGAAATTATGTGTGGGGGGACTTGGGCGAATCTAAATATTTCAGATCTCAATTACACCCAACAACTAATTAGTAAAAATCAAGTGAGCATGTCAAACTTTTATATGAATTCAAAGATCAGACCTTTCAAAAGCCGAACTCAGGGCGAAAGATCTCTGGGTCAACAGTGAAAGAAAACCCTAAATCTCAATACTGAAAGTTACAAACACAAGTTCGAAAAATCACAATCACTCCAACAAAGCACACCCCCTAAAAAACAATTCCATGCAAAGCAAATCTTACAAAAACATCCCCAACTATAGAAAGAAAGAAAAAAAGTTCTATTATTTATAAAATAAAAAATAAAATAAAGAATAAACTGCTCCTTTACAAGGCCCGAAAGGAAATTTCTAATGAAATAGCATAAAAACCATGCAATCCCCAGATTACTAAACAAACTGTTCAAGCAATTAGCTCTCGTGGATCTTCTAAAAGGAAAACAGCAATTCAAAGTCCATGGAACAACAAGAAACGGAAAGAGATACGTACCAAGGACATGTAAAGTTTTAACTAAATCAGTGTGCGCATCATAGAAACTAAGAAAACTATATGTATGTTATATGATAGGTGCGTATGTATCTAAAGGGGATTAGTGAAAATTACCGAGAAAGAGGTAATTCAAGCCATGCTTGACCTAGAAAGTTGTTGGAAGACCAAATTGGATAAGGCGTAGAGAGGATTGGATTTTTTATGAAACATTTTTGGGTCAAAGTTAACACGCCTAAGGAAACCCTAACCCTAGGAAAACAGCATAGAGAGAGAAAGAGACTCGTAAAATGGCGGTCTTGGTGGAAAAAAAAATGAAAAATTGTGAGACACAGAAAGAGAGAGAGAGAGATCGACACGACGCGAAGCTTTTGGGTTTTTTTATTTTTATGTAGCACTTATTTTTATTTGTATTCCGAAAGTGCCCTCACTTGAATACTGTCAGCGATGACAACAAGTTCTTCGTGAAGGTCCTCAAAAGGAACAAAACAAAAAGGCAAGGGCGACGATTTATTTGCAGCCTCAAAAGTCACCACCAGCGCATAAAACGGCGTCGTGGCCTTTCTTTGAAGTGTAACCTTCCTTTGAAATTAAAGAATATGTTTAAAGAGGTGTCGACTCTCCACTTTTTCAAGAGTAACATCCCAAGTTCTCTTTCTAAACATTATCATTTTTTTAAAATTAAAAGCTCCCACAACCTTTTGGCCTTGGTTAAATTCAAAAATTAAGATTATAAATTAAAGTAATTTGTCCACTGGGGAGAAGTTTGAATAATTATGAAATAATAATGTGAATTTTAATTTTATTGTTTGGTATTAATAAATAAAATAAAAGGCAATGAGATTGGAAAAAAAAATCTAAGTTGCATGTTTCATTTCATTTATTAGTGTGTAAATGTTAATGACAAATAATATATAAAGGGAGGTGATATTCGCATTCCCCTTTTCTACATTTGTACTCTTATTTTAAACGAAATGACACTCCTAACTCATACTTTATGTGGATGATTATTTTTAATAAAATTACACAATTACCCTTTCAATATCACTCTCTTTGTGTCCAATATTTAATGTCTTTGGTCTCTTTTGAGAGGATTAAAAAAAAATGCATAAAAAAAAAATTATTTTGAGAGGACCCAAAAAAAAACGTTATCCATATTGAATAAATTGTCTCTTTTGACCGGACCAAAAAAAAAATTTATATTCATTGAATATTTCTCTTTTGACAGGAATTAGAAGAAAAAAAAAGGCCTAATTTTTTATTTTTGCATAAATTATCTCTTTTGACAAGGAAAAAAATTTATCTCAGTTGAATAAATTATTTCTTTCGACAAGACCCCAAATATATATAGTGCAGAAAGAAATGACCCAAAAAAAATTATCCGAATAAATTATCTCTTTTAACAAGACCGAGAAAAAAAATGTCTCTCTTGAAAAAAAAAATCTGAAAAGAAGTTATTTTTCTTTCGATAATGAAAAAAAAAGGGAAGTAATTGATTTTAAAAAAAGTTAAAATTCATAGTATATAGTTATAGTATTATAAAATAAATAGTTTAAAAAGTTAAAGTTTATAGTATAAAAGATAGTTATGATATTATAAAATAAGAAATGACCAATTAGTTAGTTTAAGGGCTTTTTTGTTATTTCATTTAAAAGAAAAGGATAAGTGGAGTGCAATTGTTAAAAAAGGGAATGCGAATATTGCCTCCCTGTATAAAAGGAAAATGACAATAATTTTGTTGTTTCAACTTGCGAATATAGAACGAAGGTTTCTTTCTTAGTGATTTCTCTTATATTTTTTTAAAGTAAAAGATAAATAATTCAACTCTACACGAGTAAAAAAGAACACTATGCATATATATATACACAGAGAGTGTGTGATTTTGATAGAAATGTCATTGTAATTTTGATTGTCCATGTTTTGTAGAGCAATTTGTCAAATACAGCAGGATTGAAAGCCAACTTGAGGAAGCGACAAAATGTTAAGCTAGACCGCCTTGAGAGTGCTTTGCCCTACTACGATGCTATATATAAATAGATTTAACTATAGGTGCACAAAATATTGGTGGAACCGAAATCAAAATCGTAATTAAATTGAATCGTTTACTACAATTCTAGTTTTGATTTCATTTTTTAGAATTGAACCCTTTAAAAATTATATATTAAATATATATAAATATATATATATATATATAATATATAATACATAAATATTGTTCTAACTTCTAAGGTTTTTCATTCACTCACTTCTCACACACTCTCTCTCTCTCTCATTCTCTCTCTCTCTCTCTCTCCTCTCTTCTCTGCGACTCTACCGTCCAAGATCTTTAGTTGGGATCTTTAGTTGGCTGATTTTGCCTTTTACCTCACATTAGTGGTTTAAAGATGCACTAGGTTTGATTGTTGTTAAGACTTTTGAGCTGTTCTAGGCAACACTCGCCCTTTGTATTTTTTGTCTTCATTCTACTGTGTCATAATTTTACAACTCTTGTTTCTTGCAGAGTAATTCACATAGTTGTTCCATTAAATCGTTGTCGAATCATTCTTAAAAAGAAAATCAAAACAATTGCGGTTCAGAATTTAAGTATGGTTCGGTTTAGTTCGTATTCTAACTATTCCAATTTCGATTCAAAAATTAAAAAATGATTGAAAACGGTTTCAATTTTGTCGAAAACTGAACCGTGTGTCTCTGGATTTAACATATGCATAAATAAACACTTAATAATTTATGTATATATAAGGTAATTATTTGGTGAAATAATAAAATATAATGAGAAAATTACACTTAAATAAAGTTAATGGCCCTAAATTACAAAATGGTCTATTTTAAAAGTTTAATTTTCACTTTGGTTGAATTAAACAAAATAATCACATATGCATTGAAAATTATTATTCAAGTCTAAAATATCATTCAATCTCTTATTCCAACCAACACTAGACACTGTTTGGTTCATGTGCGACTGAAGGAGCGTTATGCGTGCACAACTAAATAAAATCCAACATATTATTTTCTGTTTGTCTCACCGGAAGAAAATTGAATTCATTGTAAAACATCATTGCCTGGATAAATTATTGGTCGTTGATATTTCTCATTACAAAAATATGGTCTCTTATTTTACTTTAGTGAACTGTCTTTTTTACTTTTCAAAAAAAAAATAGTGAACTAAATTTTTAATTGTATGGCAAATTCACGTGTCAATGGTTCTTGATTTTGAGGTTTTTTAAATGTGATGAACAATTTTACTAGTCACTTTTTTAAATTGTCATTATCAATTATCTAATTCATATTTGCTCGTTTAAATATGTTCTTAATTTGATTTAGTGAAGAGACATATTCTATGTAGAATGACTCATAACTCATTTGTTGATAAAATTCAAATTTTGTTTGCATTTGCAAGCATACTTGAAATTTATAAGAGTTTACTTGTGAAATTATATTACTTTTATATTCCTACAATTTTTTAGAAACTAAACAATGTTCGACATATTTTTTTATTTTCTTGAGTGGAGGAATTATTTGATTTAAGAAGAATAATTTGATATTTTGGAATAAGAGATTGAATGTCATTTTCGACTTGAATAATATTTTTCATTGCATATGTAATTATTTTGTTTAATTCAATCAAAGTAAAAAATAAAATTTTAAAACAGACCACTTTGTAATTTAGGTCTCCTAACTTTATTTAAGTATACTTTTCCAAATATAATCTTATAAGCACACACATAAAGTAATCATTATTTCTTCCTATTAGGGTATACATAATATCGGTGATATGTATATACTATATATTTTTTATTTTTAGAGGAATGCAAGTCAAGAAAGCCATATATTTATTTTAGATTATTAAAAGAAAAATTGTTTTAATTTTTATACATGAAGATATTACTTTAATAAAATTTAAAATAGTAATAATCTGAACTAAATAAAATAAAACTAACAAATGTATAAACAACTTGTTGTTTGCAATATATATATATACACACACACAAACGCTTAATTTTATTCTTAGAGTGCCAATTTACACTTGAATGGGTCAGAGTAGCAAAACAAGAACAGTTTTTAAATTTGCCCTGTTTTTTTAACTTCCGCCAATATAATTTAGCAGCCCAGTGAATCTATTTCCTTTGCTCTCCATTGCTGGTTTCTAATTGGTAGTTTCAAAAGTGTAGTGTTTTATGAAGCATATTGACCCCATGTGGAAAGTCAACTTGGTGTCTTAATTGGAAACTTTATGAAAGTTGCAAAGAACAAAGTCTTGCACTTTAATGCCAACAGGTAAAAGTAATTTTTTTTTCTTAAAGTGAATTGGTAAAAGTAAATTTGTTAAGAATTCCTAGGGGCGTCAACTTCCCCCACACCACTTCTTAACGAGGGAATTTAATATGCCTATAATAAAAGTAAGAGTAAGTATAAATTTTTTGGGTAATGTTACTCAGGTAGAATTCGTAGGCAGAATTTATAGACAGAAAGTTTTATATCCATTGGATGTATGTGGTAGGTCCCACCACATACACTCACCACATGCATCCAATGGATGTAAAACTTTTTGCCTACGAATTCTAACTGAGTAGCATTACCCAAATTTTTTTTAAGAAAATTCACCTAGTATCTGCATTCCCCCGATTTTATACATTCACACATATATATAAATAGTGAAATAATTGTATTCAGTGTGTCATTTTTTTATTATTATATTACTTATATAAATATAGTATACTAGCTGGCAACTACTAAGATTTATTCTTTTCAGTAAAAAATATTTTTCAAATTTTATCTCTCAGCCTAACTGAACAACAAAACGAGAAAGAGAGAATTAAGAAGTTATTTGAAACATTAGAGATCTCACGGTGACGATTTTATTCCGGTGAAACTGTAAAGTTACTCTTTCACTCTCTCTTTATCTTGTCTTGATGTATTTTTTTTTTATCTTGTGGCTAAAAGAGAATTATCTACATTTTCCACTCTATAGGTCTACAATAAAATTTCTCTAGAAAACTATAACTATTTCTATCTCCATCTACATATGTATGTATGTTTGTGTCATTTTATTTGGTCTTATATATTGAAATTTTGATTATAGGAGCATTATATTATCGTTTTGGTACATTTAGTCAAAACATCAAATTCACAGCAAATAAAACAAAGGATTATGTTATTTTTATCTCTTTTTCTAAATGGGACAGTGGTGGTATGTTTATTACAAATTTGTCAGTATTCTTAACGAAAAATGGATTAAATATTTTCTTAATGGAGCATGGTAGAATTTCCGCATACCCATTCTATATTCGGTCTGCCGGGTTGCAATTCCAACATATCACATTGCAAATTATTCTCCCTGAAGTGTTGATCTGTTAACACGCTTTGACAGCAGCAAATATTAAAAATATTACAAACTTTCGTGATCGCCTGTTTTAATGGTGGGTCAAAAAACTTTATCATGTCTTTACATATTTCAAAGAATCGAATAAGGCGTTTTTTTTCTATGAGTTGAAATTAACTTCTTCTGATTTTGTTGTTCCTCTAAGTCACCTAGTCTTCCCACTTTATTATGTTATGAATATTTAAAAATGTCAAAAAGAAGTGACCCCATGTAATTATCGATGACTGATTAGACCATTTTAAAATTAAAAATTTATTTTTTCACCAAAATTGTTAGCCAAAAATCATAATTCAAGGATTTACAATCATGGGATATAATGAGGTGGGACTTTCATGGATCCCACGATGATTGTAAGCCTTTCGATTATTGATTTTAACTGATAATATAATGAAGTCATGATGATGTTACATTCTATTTAAAAAATTTATTTTAAAAAAAATGAGTATGTAATGATTCTTAATTTTTAGTCAAGATTATGCCGCTGTTACATGTAGAGCATAATATTGTGTTAGAAAAAAAAAAAGCTATGCAAAATTTTCAACATTGCACTTGATCGCAATGGAGGAAAATAGTTGATAGAAAATCACACTTCATGAATCAAATATTCTTGGTTTGACTCTCTTTTGCTCATTTCAACTTTGAAAATTATTTTACCCCCACACAAGAGTTTGAGAGTGTATTTATATGAGAAGTTATACACAATTTTTAGACTAATGATCTCAACCAATCATAAACTGACACACAAATAAAAGGTGTCTGTGATAGACGGAAATTATGTAATAATATATGTATTGGAATTAGACAGAGTAACATCATAAAAAAAAGGAAAGGGAAAGAAATGCATTGCACTTTTCTCACTTTGTAAAGCACAACAAAGCTGTGCAATAAATGAAGCCACAACCACCCCCAAAATGATGTACAACTTTGAGAAATCATCATATCATTTGGTGAAATCCTGGATAAATATTCCAGAGGTACAATCAAAATGGAGTTAATTCTCAAATGCTGTAAAAGAACAAAACAGGCTCATGAGTGGTTTGTGAGCCAGAATGAAAATTTGTCATCTCAAGGAATCTCATTAAATGCTATTATTATTTGATCAAAATAAAGTGCAAGATAATGTCAAAGAAAGTAGGAGGCCCATCTTTGTCCACCCTTTCGCGTGAAGAGTCATGAAATGAAACCAGTTGGAATCTTCCTATGGAGGGAGATAAATAAAACACTCTCTCTCTCTCTCTCTCTCTCTCTCTCTCTCTATATATATATATATATATATATATATATATATACACACACACACTGGGGTATGTCTGTGTTTACGTCACTATTACATACTCGCAACTATAATCGTCACAAATAAAGTAATTTTAGGTCTGTGTTTACGTCACTATTACATACTCGCAACTATAATCGTCACAAATAAAGTGATTTTAGGCCGTAAATAGCGAAAAATATTTTAGATAGAAGATTAATTTTTTAACCACTTTCAACTGTTAGATTGAACTTTTTATCCTTATTATACCAAGTTTCTATATTATATAAATATCGAAGGATCAATCTTAAAATGCAAGATACTGATTGATTTGTAACTACAACCACTATTCTTTTTGAAAAAATATATTATAAAATACATTTTAGGCTACTTTAACAAGAGTTTGACCATACAAATGTTCTATTAGAAGACGAGGGAGAGGCCCATAAGGGGACAAAGATTTTGCTTGAATAGAAGGAAATGATAGAATATGTTAACGTTGCTGTAGCAACAAAGTCTTTCTTCATAAGATACAAAGAGATTTTTTTTACTATCATTGTACACAAAATTAAAAGAGAATATAATAAAAGAGATGCAATTATTTAAATTTTATGTGTCATGAATGTTGACTGTATCACTGTAGTGGTCGAACCACCTATATTCTTGTGTTGTTTTTGATTTATTTCTCTCTTCAATTTTAACAAAAAAAAAAAGAAAAAGAAGAGAGAAAGTAGTGTTTTAACATGGGGATTTATTCGGTTTTTTTTGTTCTTTTACAATTACCTCCCTTGTAGATTGGATAAATAACAAAAAGCTCCCATTTTGTTTGAATAATAATATTTATCTCTTTTTATCTATCCACTAATCACTTTTAACTCTCGAATAATTTACAAATTTCAGATGTTTGCAAATTATGTGTTTATGGTGGAGTACACAAGTTGCAAAACACAAGGAGATATATTATTCTTAGAGGTATTCTTTCGTGTTACAAGACCAAGACCAGAGGCAATAAATAAAGAAAGAATCCAATGGTGAAGTACCAATATTGAAAGGTTAATCATAAAAAAGAGAGCACTAACCAAAAGCATAATATGGTGGACTAAGAGAAGTCTTGGTCCATGTTAAGCTTAGTTTGGTTACCATTAAAAAGACAAAAGGATAATATATTGTATTAAGAGAAGTCTTGGTCCTTATTCAAGCTTAGCTTCTTGTTATAGAAATTAATGAAATATAAACAATTTATAAAGGCTTGGAAATGAGGGATGGAACTTTCATGCTTGAGAACAAATTGTGAAATGAAACAAAAGAAAGAAAAAAATGATGATTATTCTTGCTTTTTGATCTCAGATTCTTCAAAATGGCATCTCATAGAAAAGAATTGTGTTCTCATATCTTTGCTTCTTTGCATGATTTGCACCAGAATAACTTCCCCTCCACTCCACTTTATATGCACTTGTCAAGTGGGGTCACACGTCTAGACCAATCACAACCTTTAAATTGATTGACTTTTCACATAACAATAAAGAAATAGCATCACAATTAAGCTATTTTATGAATGGGGTCACATCTAAACCATACATTTAAATAAGGAGTATGTTATTTGATTAAAATCATTTTTTGTTACATATTAACGGTTTGAATAGAAGAAGTTGTTGTGAACTAAACTTTTAATGATCATAATTTTTATAATTTTATTACATCATAAAATATTTTATTTATTATTCTGTATTTAGAGATGTCAACGAGGTAGATTCAAGATGATGCTCGGGACACCCTGGTGTACATATTTTTTTAATAAAAACAATTCAAATTTTAACAAATTTAAAATAAATTTTGTAAAAAAAATTATTATTAATCTAGACGGATTTGGAACTTGGCTTTGGCCCTAACCCTATTATGATAATCTCAAACCCGTCTCAATGTGACGGATTAAATTGACATCACTGCGTGTCACTCTTGTTTTGTTTTCTTTAATCCTAGAAATGAAAGGAAAAATTAAAAATAACTTGCGCGTACAATATTATTTTTGCGACTTTCTCATAGACCTAAAGAGAGATTATATATGACACAAACAGAACACAAAAGATTTGGAGGAACTCAACTAACTCTACAGGTCTTACCCTTGGTACAATATACACCTATGCATCACACTCATGCATGCACACTGAAATTCGTCTAACTTTTTAAGCACTTCAACAACAACAACAACAAAAAAAGATGAATTTTCCAAACAGCAGAGAATGAAAATAATAATAAAAGAAGTCACTATTTTCATAACCTCTGTTTACATACACCAAGCCTCCTAGTCTAATAGAAAAAGGTTGCATTGCAAAATATTTCTTACAATTATGATAAATTGGTAGCATAATCATTAAAATAAATGTGAATGTGATCACTGGAGTTTTATGGGAAACCATTGCACTTGCCAATCCTAGTTCCCCAAAGGGGACTAACAGTTAAATGACATTGCTCAATTCCAAATACCAACAGATAAATACAGAAAAAAGGCCCCCTATGGAAGGGAAGCTGCCCTAAGGGTCCAACCTCCAAAAATAGTACCACCTTCCTAGATTAGGATGAACACCCATTCTCTCTCCAACAACAATTGCAGAAAGAAAATTCATTTGCTCTAAAATATCATATCATATCATATCATATCATATCAATATCACCTTGGCAACCCAACCTCAACTTGCTGCCAAATAATATGACCACCACATTAACCCTGTCTCCACAAGAAAAGTGAGTGAAGAGAACCCCACTGGAAAAATAAAACGAGGCACCGCCCTCGCAAGAAAAACACAAACTGTATCACGCCTTAAGATTCAACCACTGGATTACCTGACTCGTCCCCCATGGCCGGATGCCCTGGCTCAATACTGTCAACCAATGGTAACTGCTCCACGGGTTCAGCTCCAGAAAATGCATTGCCTTGGGTACCTGGAGACATAGGAGACATCCTAGATTCAGGAGGAGCCTGGAATGCTGGCATATCTGGTTCCTTCTGATCAAATTTTGTTCTACGAGGCCTTTCAATTCTCTCATAGCTCCGGCTTCGACTGCGGCGAGGGCTACGGCTGCGGGACCAGCTTCGACTCCTGCTATAACTCCTGCTCCTGCTCCTGCTTCTGCTTGAGCTTCGACTCCGGCTCCGGCTTCTGCTATAGCCCCATGTTCGAACCCTTTCAGGACTAGAGCTATAACTTCTGCCTCTGCTCCTATCTGCAACGTCCCTTCTGTTATCAAACCGGCCCCGCCCCCGGCCTCGACCCCGGCCCCTCCCATCCATGTTGTTGTACCGATCTTGTGAGCCTCGTTCATTCCTGTCCCAACCAACGTGGCCACGGCCAGGGCCACCAAATCCCGTGTCCCTCATGCCACCACGGCCACCAAAGTTGCCGTCCCTCATTCCACCGCGGCCACCAAAGCCACCGTCCCTCATTCCACCGCGGCCACCAAAGCCACCGTCCCTCATTCCACCTCGGCCACCAAAGCCGCCGTCCCTCATTCCACCACGGCCTCCAAAGCCGCCATCCCTCGCACCACCGCGGCCACCAAAACCGCCATCCCTCGCACCACCGCGGCCACCAGAATCCCAACGTCCACCACCACCCCCACCACCACCAGCAGAATCAAAACGGCTCATCCCACCCCGATCCTTGCCAAAACTAGGTCCACCACGTACAGCCATCTCTCGCAATTCTGGAGGCACACGCTGATTAGCCCCCTCCAAAAGTTTTATCAGATCAGCAGCATATTTCCAGTCCTGATCAGAGAAAAAGGTGTACGACACTCCTGTAGCCCCAGCCCTCCCAGTTCTTCCAATCCGATGGACATAGTCCTCAACCCCAGTTGGAAAATCATAGTTGATGACCACCCTGTAACATGACAATTTGAAATTAAGCAAGATAGTGACATATAACTCTTCACGGATGATACCACATCCTCCATGAAAATACAACCATATTCGCTTAAAGTACACTACAAATTTGAAAAGTCTGTTCCATAATTATGTATCTTGTTAGCTTTAAACTTAAAAATTCTTTGAACAGGACCACCAAGTGAAATTAAAGAAAAGGAGAGCTGGCCTTATATCTTTGATGTCAAGCCCCCGGGCAGCAACATCAGTGGCAACTAAAATTGGGGTCTTTCCAGACCGGAACTGATTCAGAACAAAATCTCTCTCGCCCTGAGACTTGTCTCCATGAATTGCAGCAGCCCCAAAGTTCCGCCCAATACTACGTGTAAGCTGATCACACAACCTTTTTGTAGAACAGAATATAATGGCTTTAGAACCCCGTTCTTGGGCTCTAAGAATCTGCTCCAAGCGCCTCTGCTTCTCCATTGGGGGCACTACTTCAACATACTGCACAGAATCATAAGAACATGTAATATTTTTCAGGAAAGAAAGAAATAAAATAAAAGAGAAGAAAAAGAAAAAAAAAGCATTAGCAGAGGTATCAAAATGCCCCAGTTATTTATTTACATAAAAGATGCATGGTGAATTACATTTCACATTTTGATTGCTACTTTATGCTTAATCATCAGAAAATAATGTAACTATTTGTATGCTTCACACTGCTTGTTAACTTGCCTGAAAAGGCCAGAACAAATAAAAATACAGTATTATTTTTCCTGCCAGCATGTTATTATCCTCATCAAGGTGAAACATCGTATGCAAGCATTTCCATTTGAAAGTATATAAATCTCAAATAGAACCTGGAAATAAACTACTGCAGTAACAATATATTAATCAAATCCACTATAACAACACATACAATAGAAGTCCAAATTAGCATGTCACTCATCATCATTAAAGCCTACTGTCAATTCTTTAAAGGTTCATTACGCGATTTACAGAAAAAATGAAACAATATATGTTTCATACATACAAGATTGGCCTCCGTACCATATCTGACCTAGAGGTCCCATAGAACCTACCATTACAATTTACACATGTCGGCAGTTTTGTCAGGATTCAACTTCCAGATCTCCTCAAGGAGAAGGCTTGACAAACAAGAAACATATTTTGTCGGCAGTATTTGCTAAACATGTTAGGTATTTCAACATTAAAAAAGTAGAAAATTTAAAAATAATAATAATAAGAGACTCTGATTTAAACCATAAGTTATAACTTAACATAAATCCCAATTGCAAGAACACTAATTTCTTTTTTCTTCAATCCCAACACTTTCCTTAATACACATCCAAACTGTTGCATCATTCACAAGGAAACATAAATTTCTTAATTACCTGTGTGATAGATTTATTTGCAGCAAGCTCGTCAACATTGCCAATATTCACCTGAACAGGATTAACTAGAAGATCACTTGCTATTTTTCTAACTTCCTTGGGCCAGGTTGCTGTGTACATTAGAGTTTGCCTGCGTGGAGGTATCTCATTCACGATTTTGCGTATTTGCGGTTCAAAACCCATGTCAAGCATTCGATCAGCCTCATCAAGCACAAGAAGAGAAACTTGCCCAAAATCAATTTTCTTCATTTCAAGGATGTCATTGAGCCTACCAGGGGTTGCCACAACAATATCTGCTCCTCTATCCAATTCTTTTAACTGAGGGCCCTTGGGAGCGCCACCATACAAGCACTGAAACAAGAATTGCATCATATGATAAATCCATAATTTGGTCCAAAGACGCAAAGAAAAAGATTTCATCAATAAGGTTTGAAGGGAAAGAAGAATCAGCAACTCACCGTACAAGAGACCCTAGAAGATTTTCCAAATTTAAGGGCCTCATCTTGTATTTGAGTGGCAAGCTCCCGGGTTGGAGCAAGAACTAACACAGTTGGGCCATTCTGGGAATTATTATGGCGATGTCTAAGAAGAATGAAGGCAGGAATCAAATAGCCTAGTGTTTTTCCAGATCCTGTTTTGGCAATAGCCACTATATCCCTACTTTGTAGTGCTATTGGCCATGTCTGCGCCTGAATTGGTGTGGGAGAAGAGAAACCGGCATAGTGTATCTGAAACAAAAAATTAGATATAACAAACCCCTAGGAAATCATGCACATTTGATTGAAATTACCACTCACAATTCAAAGTAAATACAACGAACTAAGGCCTGATATCCAAATAATGTATGGAAAAAGAAAACCCATGGGTATGTGGTTGCTTACTGAAGCAACTTGAGGCAACAAAAGGGAGAAATTAAGACATAGAGACGGAGCCAATAAGCTAGAAATCCCAGTCACATCAAATGTGATTTGGATGAAGGGCCAACCACCCTTCTAGAAGACGCACAAGGCTCCAACTGTCCTTTTTGCAGCCTCCAAAAGTCAGAACAGTTGTCACGCGAGTATGCGCATAGCAGCGCAGCGTACGACATGTGCTCCTCCTTTGGAGCAGATATCGCACCTGCGATAAGTGAAAACTGATAAGCTTAAAGTATAAATTAAAAAATAATAAAAGAAGGAATGAAAGGATTTGACATTTGATCGTCTAGCACTAAAACTTGGAACCATTGGACACGATCCACGTAAAAGAACTTACTTCTCTCAGTATCTCTGGAGGAAACCCGGTGGCTTCAAATGTCATGTAAGGAGGTGGAACATCATTGCCCTATGCAATTTGATACAAAAATAAGTCATAAAATCCCAAAATTGATTAAACTATGTTACAAATATACAATCAATAGATATAGAAACAAAAATGCATTAAACACGGTTTGCATGACCAGGTTGTTGAAGCACTTGGAAAATCAAACACAAAAATGATACGAAGGTAATATAATATACCATTGTGTTAGAATTACATTATAAAGTAGTATATATTTATTAATTACAATTGTTAGTTTATTAGTGATTATTAGCTTGCTTTGCATGCTAACTTTAACTTGACCAAAAATGACCAGATTAATTGTGTTTGCCAATCAATTAACACACTAGGTCCTAAAGAGATGGGATTGAGTTAAAGTCGGTCAAATTCATTTAGATATGTAGGCTAATAAACACAACAATTTTTTTCCTGAGAAAAGTTTTCTGTTTCTTCCTGTTCTCTCTTTTTTATCTGTTTGTTTAGTCTTTTGCTTTAATTGGTTGTGTGATATTTAGCATTTCTTCTAATTACTGCTAGATTGTTGATGATGATGGTGTTAAAATGCATGGTTAGTGCGAGCGCTCTACCTCTTGAGCTACATTCTCTAATATACTTAGATGGACTTGTCCCTAAATGTATGTTATATATGCTTAGAGTAGTATTTCTATGTGTTTTTGCCTTGTCCTCTATTTATTTTAAATATATTACTATTTAGGAAGTTAGTTTGAGTTATTTTTCTACAAGGTAGAATTTTACGATTCTCAAACCAATCCTACAATCTCGATCCTATGAACCCCCCTCAACCTAGGTAGGATCCCAATCCGGAAAACCTTGCATTTAACACCTCAACTCTCTTCTTTTTACAAGAACATACAGTAGATTTCCTATTCCAGAATCAAAGTACACGAAATTGTGATATCGTAGGGTGATGTGATAATTATAATAAACTGCTGTGCATTCATTGGAGAAGTTAAATTACGAACCGCAGCTGTAACTTCATGTTTTTGACGGTAAACTTCAGCAGGTGAGAGATGAATGGCATCAGATGATCCCATAATTGTAGAAGTAAGAGGCCGCATCAAAGCATTACCGGGAAATGTCTGACCGCCAGTTGCATGACTGTACATGTTATGCGAGGAAGGCCCTGCTACAGCATTCAACCCACCAGCAACACCAGGTGTGACATTTTGGAGTGGGACACCACCCATCCTCATCTCCTATCGGAAGTAGGAACAATATCAGCAATCCGTCTTGTGACGAAAGAAGGTATATAAGATATATGGAAGGATATCAAAAGAAGGCAAGTCATGATCCTTCATGTTAACAAAAGTAATACATGGTGAAACATTATAATTCAAATTGCCAAATCACAAATACTCAGGTGGCAAACTGACGTTAGTCAGTCAATTTACAGCCAAAGCAACCAAAAAATGTTAGGCCTAAGTAATAAATATTGGAAGAGTGGAATAAGAATAGATAAAATATAATCAATGAGCATAATTTGAACATACCTGCTGATTTCTTGCCATGGGTATTGCTGCAAGCTTAGGCTGCTGGGGAATTATAGTAGTCCCATCTTTGTTAGCGTTAAAGAAGTATTCATTTCCAGCTCTTCCTGTTGGAATTTCTTCATACCCCATCTTCAAACTGACAGGGGGCACATTGGGCTGTTGGTTATGCATCATTCCTGGGCCCGTCTGATTTTGAAAAATGGGACCACGTTGCTGGTGAACTAAATCAATCCCACTTTGCTGCAATGGAGCCAAAGAAGCAGGCTGTTGCATATTGATGGAAGAACTACCAAACTGTTGCATTTGGCCAGGCTGAACACTCATCTGTGGCATCTGAATGGAATTGGTTCCTGCAGGTGTATTTTGAACATTTGGCACACCAATCTGTTGAATCTGTGATGGAGAAAACCCAATTTGCTTTCCTTTCTGGAAATCAACATCCTCTCTATGCGGATATCCTGCCTTGTGCTCTTGTTGATGGGGAAACTGCTGTCCCTGTGTGATATGCTGAGTCTGCTGCTGTGAACTTTGCTGCCCCTGTGGAAGAACAGGATGCTGATATGCCATGTACGGCATCTGTTGTTGTGAAAATTGTTGCCCCTGTGGTTGTCCCATTTGTGAGCCTTGGTACAACTGTGTTTGCTGCCCCAGCTGTTGTTGCATTTGCTGCATTGACTGTTGTTGCATTTGTTGGCCTGACTGTGGCATTTGCTGTCCTGGCTGTGATAGTATTTGCTGATTCGGTTGCTGTATCATTTGCTGCTCGGACTGTTGTTGTGGTAGCTGCAGATGCTGTTGCATGGACTGTCCCAATTGTGATCCTTGTTGTTGCCCAGCTTGTGCTAATGGTGAGCTATGTTGTTGAGCACCCTGTGGAATTAGTTGTGCATGCTGCTGCGATAAAGAGGTCATCTGTTGCCCATGCTGTTGTGGGGTCTGCGTCACTTGCTGCCCGTGCTGGCCCAGAGCACCATTTTGTTGCATTGTTTGAACCCCTGGTATAGGAGCCAGCTTAGGTGTAGAAGCCGTGGGATGTGGCCCTGGCGGCAAAGGGGGTGGCAAAGCAGAAGGCTTTTCATACTGGGTGATGTTAGTTTCAGGATTCCAGTAATATAGAAGACCAGTGCTTCCATCAATTAATCCCTTCCAGGGCTTTGGCAGAGTGGGATCCTCAGGGGCATAGCGAGGACCAAGGGAAGCTGATGCTGGCTCCCCAGTTGCCATGCTCAATGGTTATCTACAAACACATAAAACCATTGCGTAGAAAGATGATAACATTGCAAACGACTTCATGAAATTTCAGGTACAACATGTACACTGTGCCATATACTCAGAGATATGACAGTATTAGGCTACATGAATAACCGAGTAAATCAACAATACACAATCAATTCATCCAAAACCCGGATATCTTGGGTGCAAGAAGGGGGAGAGAGAGAGAGAAAGAGAGTATTGCTGGCATGCACCCTCCATTGAAGACTTCAGAAACCTAAGGAAAATAGTGGGAAACTCGGCTGAACAAGCCAACATATGTTTTGGTCCTCATAGAATGGGAAAATTGTTTCCAGGTAACTAAACAACGAGACAGCATTATGGTAAGCCCTAGGGGGAACAAACACCAAGGTCGATCAATTACAGACCGATAATATCCCATATTCATATTCTTAAAACCCTAGGGACGTCAATTGTGTGTGATAAGAAAAAACCAAACCAACACGAATACAGCTAAAGTCTAGTCAGTCATAAACTCTAGATAACATCAGATACGCACAGTACATAAAATCTAGGTTTCATCGGATCTACAAAAGTAGAATAACTCAAACTTTAACAAACAATCAAATAGGAATTCAAAACAATAAATTGATTCGAATAAAAGCTCGAAGAAGAGGCTCGCTCACCTTGTTCAAAAAATCGAGAAGCCTGTGTCCTTCCTCTCTCTAGGTTTCTCTCTCCTGATTTGGGCCACGCCGTGCAGAATAATGGAAACCCTAAAAGTCGATATGTGTCCCTCTGTAGCAGTGAGAGAAAATCGACGAGTTTTGCGACTTCAATGGAATGGGTGAAATTTCAGTGAAGACTCGACCGCTTTTTGATGTTTAGGGTTCAGGAAGCGCGTGTTTTATTGACTATAACGATGGCCCAGGGTTCGACTGTGTACCCCTGTGATATTTTTAGACTGAAAAATAAAAAGGCCTTAAATAATGTTAACTGTGCAACTTTAAGTAGAAACTCTAGAATCAATGAATCGTAAAAGTTCTTTAGTAAAACAATTTAATTTAACTTATTTATAAAAAATTATAATAGTTATGATGTGTAATATATTTTTTTTATTTATAAAAAATTATAATAGTTATGATGTGTAATATATTTTTCTTTTAAAAAAAAAATTTGTCAAATGAAAAATTAGGTTTATTTGGTTCAGTTTTGTTAACAATAGTGTCATGTCTTTTTAGGGGTGGCAATTTCCTCCGCCCCGACAGGTTTCCGCCCCGCTCCGTCCTTAATGGAAGAGATTTGGTCCGCCCATAATAGGAGTAGGGGCGGGTATGATTTTTTTAAGAAGACCCGCCTTGTACCCGCCCCGCCCCGATTATATACATACATATATATATAGTGACATAATTGTATGAAATGTGTCATTTCTTTTATTATTATATTACTTATATAAATATAGTAGACTAGATATACGATCGCCACTAGTTTACCTTGTTCTGCTCTATTCCTCTCTTTATCTTATGGCTAAAAGAGAACTCTATCTTGTGTACATAATAGATCTATAATAAAAAAAAAAATTTGAAGACCAAAATCGTTTCTATCTCCATCTACATATGTATGTATGTTTGTGTCATTTTCTTTGGTCTTATATATTGAGGTTTTGACTGTAGGAGTGTTGTATCATCGTTTGAGTACATTTAACCCAAACATCGAATTCAAAGTAAATAAAACAACGAATTTTAAAAATTTTGTTATTCCTCTCTTTTTTTAAATGGGACGGTGGTGGTATGCTTACTACAAACCCGTTAGGGTTCTTAACGGGAGATGAATTTTGTATTTTCTTGATGGGGTGGGGTAGGGTTTTGGCATACCTGCCCCGTTGCCATCCCTATGTCTTCCCAGAATTGGAAATTAAAAAGGAAAAAGAGCAAAAAAAAAAAATTGAAACTTTTTTTAATGTGCAAAAACCCTTCTTAAAGTATCCCTTTTAGCAAATTAGTTCATCATTTTACAAAAATAAATAAATAAATAACATGAGTCCCTGACAAACTATGATGATGTATATATTATTTAGTATGCTCATTATGCCCTTCTCTCTGGAAGTATATTGTTTTCTAAAAATTCAAAGAAATAATAACTAGATCAAATTTTCAAATATTAAGTTTAGAAACATAAAAAAAAAAACTAATAAAACTTTATTAAGTTTTTTTAAATAAAAGTGTCCTCGTCCAAAATAATGTGTTGTGAGTTCGAAACTTGAGAGCATGCTCTCCAAAAATGAGAGTAGGACTTGCTGAGATCCACCTCTCTCTAATTTCGTTCAAGTGGGAACTTTGTGCATTGAATGTTAGAGGTGACCACGGATCGGATCGAATTAGGCATAAACCTAATATGATTCGCGGTCTATAAATTGGTGAATCTGTAATCCAATTCGATCCATGGAATAACATATTGGATTGGATTAGATTGACGGATTGAACTTAATCTAAACAACCCAATATAATTACTTTTTAACTAGGGTTCAATAATAATTTTTTAGCCTAAAAAATATAAGATATTATAATATTTTTATTAAAAGTTATAAGATATTATGTATATATAAAATAAATATTATAAATTCTAATGGATTGCCATAGATCGGATCGAATTTCTCACCCCTGACTCGTAATCCGATTCGTGGCCTACGGATTCTTATTTTTTAAATCCGCAACGATCCGTTAGTCATCCAATCCAATCCGATCCACACGAATCAAATTGGATTCATGGATTGATGGATTTTTTATGCACCCTGAATATGACATTTTTTTCTATTAGTATAGTGTTTTTTAAATATATATATATATTTTTAAAAAATAGTGTGCTAAAATTCTATAGACCTTTTACTTTTTTATTATTACAGTAGTGGTTAGAAAATCAAATAAAATGACATTTTCAATGATAATTATCAAACTCTTTTTTTATTTAGAAAACACTAATGACTATACTAGTAGAAAAAATAGTATATATATTAGTTATTTTATTTTTTTATGTTTTTAAACGTATTATTTGAAATTTTCATCTAACTATTTTTTAATTTTTAGTAAACACTATATTTATAAAGAGAATGACATAATGATCATAGTAAAAGGTATATACGTCATTATAATTTTGTCAAGGGGTCAAGTTGCCCACTTTTTTAATATGAGAGGCTGATTTGCTAAAAAAACAGTTTAGGGAATGTTTTTGTACATGGAGAAAAGTTCAAGAGAGTTTTTTGCACTTTTGCCAATTAAAAATATATATATAAACTTGTTTGGTTACAGTTTTATGAAAACTAAGTATAAATAATGTCGAATTTCATAAAAGTGTCGTTTATAATTCTCTAAAAATAATATTTTTATTTTTTGAGTTCTTAAGAATTGTTTTTAAAAATCTGAATCAAACTGACTCACTTCTCCACTTGAATTGATTTTTTTTTGTTTCTGGGAAAATATTTCTAGACAATACAAATATTTATTTTTTAAAAAAATTAATACATTGGGACTTCACCAAATTTGTCAAAGAAAAAAAAAATGAGAACACAAAAATAAGAGAGGGGGAGAGAGAAATAAAAGTGATTTTCTAGGTATTATTTTTATCAAATGATAAAAAATACAAATGTTTATACCATATATTTCTTACATACATTAAATTATCAATCATATTTCATTGTTCTTTGAAGTTATTTATGTTTTTCCTTTCGGACATCTCTCCTTTGCTCTTTCCTCTCTCTTTCCTATTATTATTTTTTTTCTCTCTGGGGCTCAGGATCTCAAACCAATCTTGTCATAGTTTGAAATTTTTTTTTCCTGATGCATAAAATCAAACAGAAATAAAAAGAACTCCCTAATGGAAAATATGGCTCATTCTTGGCAGAAATTGAGGACATAAATGAGAAACAAAACCCTAATGGTTTTACATTTGATCCTGTGAAATGGAAGAATTGCTCCACTTTGAGCCAGCAATCCAAAATCATAGGTGTGGGCAAAAGAAAACATGAAGGAAAGAGAGAGAGGACATGCGCAAGAATGTACATATATACAAAATTTCAGTTTTTTGACACTTGCTATGAAAATGGAAAAAAAAGAGGAAAGATGAGAAAATATATGATAGTTCATGCATATGTATGCACACACAAATGAAGAGGTCCTGAGCTCGGTAAAATTGATTCACAAAAAGAAAGAAAAAGGAAAGGAAATATGAGAAATAGGCCAGTTCATGTATCTGCATGTATCATTTTCCTTCTACTAATTAGTTTTGTCATTCAGATATATTATATATATAGAGAGAGAGACTTGGACTAGTTGGCTATTATCAGGCAATATTGGTAAGAATATAATCCTACTTAAATGCAAAAAGATTTAAATTTTTATAGAATGGACAAACTAACACTCGTGTTTCTTATTCTCAGAACCTCACCACCTGTATTCAATGTGCGACGTAACCTGTTACATTCTCCCCTTACTCGAACTCGTAATGCTTTTAGGTGAACGTTTGACATGACACTGGAAAAGAATTGGGTCACTCTAATACCAACTATAATGGATCGAGAGCTTGCCACCCAATTTAAAAATTTAAGTCTTTACACTAGACTACAATCTTAACGGTATGTTACTTAGCTTCATTTAAAGTGTTTTAAGCATATTAAGATTTAGAAATGTTTAATTTGTGTTGTGCCTTAAATGTTTTGGCTTATTAGATTAACATTATTAGGATCTAACATTTCCTCGTCTACAAAAAGCTAATGTGTTTAATAGTTTTCTTTGGTTACGAGCAAGGTTGTTCTTTTTAACATTTAACATGTCTTTAAGGTTTATGCAACCAACTTGTTCGTACGGGACAAAGATAAAGATTACGATGACCATGTTTTGAAACAAAATATTTATTAAGTATGTGCATAAAGAAAATGATGAAATGAATGTTTTTATTGATACTATGCTAATCAATTGGGCTTTATAAACGCTTAATATGATCGTTAGATAGAGTTAAGTTATACAAGTTATTTAGCGTGACAATTTCGTCATGGGTTTATGTCCCATTCTTTCCTGTCTCTTAGGAAATGATGGTATGAGAAGTTATTTTTAGAAAAAATTACTAGTTAGTTATACTTTTTAGTTTTAATGTCAAATAAATTATATATTTTATTATAAGAACTATAAAGTCTTACTTCTAATAAATATTGTCAACTAAGTTCAAAATTCTATTAACAATATTTTTTTACCGATAACATTTACCTCTAATTTGTAGTTAGTATCAATTTACAATAATAATGAAAAGGCACATAATTTAAATTGCCACCAAAATTAGCAAAATCTTTCAAAAAGTAACTAGTTATTTAAATTCAGTCAATTGTATTAGAAATAAATATTCCAAAAAATTTCACATTTTTTTACATGAAATGTATTCATGTACAATTAATGAATTATTAAATTATTTTTTTCTACTATATATTGTTTTAGAAATAAGAGATATCAATAAATTAAAGATAAGTTTATGTCAATTTAAGCTTATGATACACATATATAAGTTGTATCAAGATGTATAGTTATTTATTTGAAATTTTCTTTTATATAAGAAAATAAGATGAATGATAATTTTATGAGAAGGGCAAGCTAGATTAGAGGAAGATCTTTAATAAAATAGAACTTACTTCTCCTAACAAATTTTATAGAAGTTACCTGTTCTTACAACTTAAAAAATAGGACTAATAAGTAATTTTTCTTAATTTTTTTTAAGCAGAGGCAGGTATGGAATTTGAACGGTGAACTTGATTCGGGTTTGGGTTAGGGTCGGGTTTTTGTTTATCCCGTTCCGTCTCATCCGATTATATTACGATATTACAGTACTACCAGTATTCTTATTTAAAATTACTAATAACCCCTATATATATCTTATAAGTTATAAGAGAGAGCTAGGGTTTCTAAATTTCACTCTTCAGACACCCACCCATCACTGCCTCTCTCTCACGATAACACCCCCAGCCCCAATCTGAGCAGCGATCTGCCATTGAACAATCCAGAGATCGTAGCAAACTATGACGAAGTGTTCGATCCCTTCCGCACTGTTTCTCTCATGCCCTCTCTCTCTCTGTGTCTCTCCAGATCAAGGTTTGTTAGGGTTTTCTATTCTGTACTGCACAAATGTGTTCTATGGACATGTTATAGAGTTCACATACTGATTTTTAAAATTGATGTGCTTATTGACGGTCTAGTGCTGTTTTAATCTCTTTCCAACAGCACTTAACATAATCATAAGCTAGATTTATCTCAGCCACCTTGTCTTGAAGTTTTTCCTTAAGTTGATAAGGGAAAGCTATCCATGTAGTGGCTGATATATCTTGTATTTTATGATCCACACACAAAACAGTGGATGTATAGCTGCAGAAGTTACTCTAGGTGTAGAAGATGATTGTGAGGTTGATGTGCTTATGGACGGTCTAGTGCTGTTTTAATCTATTGCTAACAGCACTTAACATAGTCATAAGCTAGATTTACCATAGCCACCTTGTCTTTCAAGTCTTTTCTCAAGCTCACAAGGGAAGGCTATCCGCGTCGTGGCTGATATATTTCGGAACCACCACCAAGAGCTGTAGCATATAAGTAATTCAAAGTAGAAGATAGATGTTCAAGTCCCATAAGGGCAAGTGAATATATGTGTGTGTGTGTATTTATATTTCGGAACTTATGACCCAATGAGACATTATCTAAGATAATGTGCAATGTGAAATGAATACATATAAACCTTGATGGCACATTTGATTGTATTTTTTAGAACCATATATATATTATGTTTTTAAAAACAGAAAAAAATTATGAAGACATGTCTTTCAGAAATGGTTCATTTTATAAGAAAGGATACCCCAATTTAGAAACCCAAGTCAATATAAAAATGACACATTTTGAAAATTTTCACATGTTTCTTTTTTCAAAATGAAAATTATGAAATGGCTACCAAAAAGGATTTAAAGTTTCCATTTTTTGTCTTCTAGTTATCTCAATTTTAGGAGTTTGATGAAGTTCCATCTATGACGAAGTCAATTTTTTTCCCAAGTTAGACTTTTTGTTATACTATTTCAATACAATAGAGATGGGACTCTAGAGGTTATGACCCATCCGATCTTCATTCGTCTTTTAAACACAAGTATGAGGGTGAGACTTAGGATAGGGTGTGCTTATTGACGGTCTGGTGCTGATTAGTTATCAATCCTTCAGTGCCTAACATTATCATAAGCTAAATTTATAATAGCCACATTTATTTTAATCGTTCCTTGAATTTTATGAGGAACAATGATTTACATTGTGGCTGAAATGTTTATATATTCCTCTACTGTGCCAAATAGAGACAGATTTCTTTGTTCCTTTTCTTAGTTTGGTCTGTAATATCGGCCCATTGTTATGTTTTAAGGCATGTATGGATTGACAAATTGATATGATGATCTTGTGGATGGTCTAGTGCCGATTAGATATCCCTCCATTACATGCCACCGTGCCTTTTAGTGGTTTGTTCACAACCTGATATTTTTTATTGCCTTTCTATATATTTTCTCAACTCTTCTTTTGATTGGATTCCAGATTCGAGCTTTCTGGGGACACTGTTTTGAAACGCATATGAGCTCATCTTAGTGGTTGCAATAACAGAGATCATGTAGAGATGAGCCTCACAGAATGAGGTACTGGAAAGTTTTATTACTTGTATTAATAAATTCATCATTTTACTGGGAAGGAATCATCAAAAACTGTACAGGAAGGATGGGTACTGGAGAGTTTCGTTACTTGTGTTAATATTTTCATCATATTACTGGGAAGGAATCAGGCAAAAGGTGTTCTGGCATAGAAGCTTTGTCAAGTAATTAAATTCTGAAAACTTTCATTTTTGTTAATAATATTATTTAATTTTCTGTAGGATGAATTAAAGGATTTTGTGCTTATTATGTTTGTAAACAAGCAAGATCATCCAAGTGCAAAGAGCAGTGCTATCCACTGCGAAACCCTCGACAGGTGACTGTCTCACAATGATGTCTTAGAGTAATCTTATCATTTTTTTTTAATTTTTAGAATGCAATATATATATAGTGATAAACATTCTCGTTAAAAAATAAAAAAACATAAAGGTGCTATTGTATATTTCAGCCATTGAAATTCTTGACCACTTAAAAAGGTTATTTTTATATGGACTTTTGTATGCTTCAGTTTGGGTTTTTTTTTTTATCCTTTCATGACTAGTAGAAGAGTGAAGTCAAATATCTATCATTTGAAATTAGTGATCTGTTAATTTCTGTATATTTGTGTATTTACAACAGATTTGGAGCTTCTGAAGATGGACGGATTGTATTTTGCATGCGTGAGCATCAAAATTGGAGGACAAAGAAATTTTTGATCATGTTGTACAAAATTAGCAAATTCGCAAATCATATGTGATTTATATGTATGTAAGATTTGGTAATATTTTACCATGAAATCGTATGAAACTCTATGATACTCTACCATTCAATTCAATTTTTAGATTGTCTTATATTCCAATCCTTTATTTTTCCTTTTGCAATTATAATTCCATTTATTGCTCAAACTGTAGACTAAAAAACTATGGAAAATGAAAGTCAGGACATACACTCTCTCATTCAATGGATGCATGTGGTGGGGATTTATCACATGCATTCAATGGATGTAATTAATTGTGTAGGTCTAACAATTTTGTCCAAGTAGCCTCGCCCAAAAACTATATACCTTTATTTGCTTTCAATTGTCATCTAGACTCCACTATTTTCTATTTTTAGACCATGGCTCTGATCCTTTAGTAGGGAAGACATGTTCTTTCTCTGTTTTACTTTTTAATAAGCCCGATGTTTTGATTCCTACAAGGTATGATGGTCCTTAGTGATCAATAATGAATGGAACATAGAAGGTTGAAATTTGGCTGTAACAGACCCTTTTTTTTTAATAGAACTCTGAAAAAAAGATTGGAATGAGATTCTAATGAATGTTGTAAGGAATAAAGATGTTAAAAATAAGGGATGTTATTTTTTAATTTTCTCTCTCCTCTTTACACTTTGTTGTTGCTGAGGAGCCTCACTAATTGAAGGGGAATTGTTTGCTCTCTCACAGCTCTACAGACTACGAGTACGCGAACTAAGAAGTGTCTTGATGATGTTCGGGATGGAAATTGCAAAAACAATTGTTAGAAAGAGATGCCGAACATAATGTTGCGATATTCCAAATTCGTAATTGCCTTTTTTCAAAGCCAAACAGAGTATTTAAATAGCAACAACTAGATTGCAATATGAATGAGGCATCTGAGCATATTTCCCCCAAAGAGAGTATATTTTATTTTCCTATGCTTCTCGGTGCACTGCCCACTTTGATTGTATATTTCAGTAAAAGTATGGGGCATTACGTTTTCATTCGGGTCAGATTATCGTTTCATTTTCATTTGGGTCGGATTCTCTTCATCCCGGGACTTGGAAATATTATGATTTATCTATTGAACACTAAAAATGGATTTGGCACCAGCACTCTAAAGAGATCTCTCCAGATTTCAAATTTAAGGAGTGTCGCATACTTTTCTAGAGTGACCGTCATTTTTAGGTTTTGTATGCCTACTTTATTTTACCGAATACCGTAAACCATTTTACAACCAACAAATTACTTGAAAGTGATGAAAGATTAATATTAGTTTAAATGGTATAACCTCTCTTCAAAAGACGTGAAAGTTGAAGAGATGAGAGTTGTGAGCTCACAGTGGACATTTGTGCTTAACCAAAAAATAAAAAATAATGACGACTTGACTAACTAGTCAGCCAGTAACTGGCCAGAGGCAATGAGATGCGGCATAGCAATTGATGAAGGCGTCTACATTGTTAACATTGGCATAGCAATTGAATGTAAACAGGAATAAGAAGAATATATATCACTTTTCTGAATTATAATTAATTTTAGTAACTAAGAACATAATTTTCTGGGTTTTTTTTAAAAAATAAAAAAATAAAAGAAGAAAACAACACCTCCGGGAGGATCTATGTCACAACACATTCAGAAACAATTAATATTACAACAATTTTCTTCTTTTGCTTTCCCTATAGACATGTTTATAGATATTCAACCATGATAAATATCTTACCGAGATTGCTGGAAATACAAACTACATTCAGGGAAGGCGTTCACAAAAGTTGAAATCACTTCTTGTGGCAATGATTGTCTTTGTACCAAAACTTGGTGGTATCTCTCTATTAATGACAGCACAATGCTTTGCTGATTGATTTCTTCCAAATGGCCTATAACCCCATCATCATACGACAAAAGAAACAAAGGATTCAGCAAATCAGGGAAACATAATCTAAATCAGTCAGAAATGTTAAAAGCATCCAAGCAGCCATTCAATTGTTTTCAAGAAATAACCAGGTTACTTTGACAAATGGAAGTTTTAATGACTCACCCAATTCAAACTCTTGCTCTTGATCTTCTAGATCCCCTTCTTCAATAAGGGTCCCATTTTCTAAGTCAGCAGCTGCTTTGGCACACCTATCCAGAAATTCTTCTTCGGTTTCTTCACGCTCATCATCCTCAGAATCCTAATTAGAGATATACAAGGACTGCTGTCACTTAGGGTAGCTATATAACAAGGCAACAAGGTTTGTAATATTACAACAGTTCGACCACCAAATATTCAAAATTTTAGCTTCATTTGCCACTTTATTTTCTTGTCATTGGCGGGACTTTCCAAACAATTAGTCTATTGCTACAGGGTGGCATTGTACAGACTCAAAATGGAGGAAGGAAAGCAGCTAGCCAGCTCTAAAAGCATGTTTTAAAGATAGCTTTCTAGAAAAGTAAAGTGTAACAAGAAAGTTTTGTAGCCAGACCTCATCATCATCGTCGTCGTCGTCATCTTCTTCAGTGTCCTGATCACCAACATCCTCATCTTCATCCTCTTCATCTCCTTGCACTTCTTTCAACCTTACAGATGCCTCCATTAGTGAAGTAAAGCATTCTTGTAACAAACCACTACCCGGATTTCCTAGCTTTAGCAGCTGCTCAACCACTTTTACTAATGCTGTCACTGAAATTCAGTACAAAACTATTAGGCTCCATTTAAATTGAAGGATTGAAATGAGAGTATAGCTTAAATTTAGATTTAAAATATAAGAATATGCAGAGAATGATTTTAGAGCCTCATATATATATATATATATAGAAATGACAAGGGGCAAGGAGTAATTTCAAATCCATGCAGGCAAGGATTCTAGTTGCACAAAGATTGTTACAAGTATGTCTCCCATACCTCTAATCTAGCTTCCCCTTGGGCTTTGGAATCCAACATCTTTGGTTTTTTTCTGTTCTTTTGGTAGATAAGTTACACACACACACACACACTATTGCTTGCTCCCAAGGGAACTTGAATCTTCAGCACTCCAGTTAAAATCCAACTTCAATAGCTAATCTTAATTTAAATTCAAATTCAAATTCATTCTTTCATCCAAAATGTACCATTAGTGAACAGTTATCCATGATATCACCTAAACTCATATGGAGAATCAGATGGATGGGAATATTAGAAGCAGATAACTTCATGCTTCTGAATCTATACTTTATTTAAAAATACAACAAGAAGCTATCTTGATCCCTATATCTTCTACTGCGATCCTAGTTTAAGGAGTAAAATACTAACCAGTTAACTTAATCTCGGATTCTGTTGACAGACCATGTTCGAATCTGCTGCTGGAGATAAAACCTAGAGCAGATGCCCAGACTATGAAGCCATCATGTTCATCCTTTTCCAAAATCTTCTCCACAATATCAGGGTAGCATAAATAACACGAAGATATAGTAAGCAACAAAGGTTTCCACAGTGAACAAGGCTTGCAACGAATTCCTCTGAAACGAGAAAATGCTGCCTGACTGAAAGCAATCACCAATGACTCCTTAACACCTTCTGCTTCAAATGAGTAACTCGGAACATGTAACAGTATATGGACGCAGGAGGAAGCCCTCAAGGTTGCAGCTGGATACTGTGACATGGCCTCAGTGATGAAAGCACCAATTCCTTCAATAATGGAACGTTGTGGTACAGGTGGAGCTGGAGGGGACGGCATTTGTCCCACAACGAAATTCTTCAGTGCATTTTTTTTGTGAAAACTGACGACTTCCTTAATGCAGTTAAAGATTGCTAAATCCTCCATTTCTTCCCATGCATGCCAGTCAGCAATCAGATCAGCCCAAACTACTATAAGTTCTGATACTTTTAGCATTAGAATTCCATTGCTTTCAGTGACACTTTGCATAATAAACCTGAGCAACGCTGATGAATCATCTATACATGATGGAGGGGGCAATACATCAGCAACCTCACCTTCCTGACCATATAAAAACTAGGTAAGAAATCAAAAGTATGATATAAGATTAAAAACCAATCACACCAGAGTGCCTATTAACAAAGTAGCAAGGCAAGGACAAACGCAAATCACTAAAGGGTCTTACAATATTTTCTGGCCAAGGAAAAATTAATTGGAATATCATAAGAGAGGGAGATTTGAGCTATTTACTAAACCAAAATACACACGTGGCAGAATCCTTGAAGGGCAAGTCAGTTACAGTTGTTAATTCCACATTCCTCCTCATTCTCACTGAGAAACAAAACTATAAAAGCCCCTCCCACCCAAAAAAGAAGAATAATAATTATAGAAGCAGCAGCAGTAGTAATAAGAAGAACCAAACAAGACAGAACATTAGACTTGATTTCTGGTAAGATATGGAAGGTTCCTGTCAAATTGGTAACAATAAAGATACCAAGAAGCATTATCAAACGAGCAAAGACTGCCACTCCGTAGGAAATTAATCTGAACATGCAGACACCCAACACATGGGATGAAAAAGGGGCACTGCAAACTTGGGAAGAAGAAAGAAAAAGACAGGAAATTCACTAACAAATTCTTGGGGCAATGACAATAATGGAACTAAAGGGCATTAAAAGGGTGGGGACATGACACTGGCAAGACTCCCAGGAGAACTTTCATGATGAAATGGAAAATATTCTGGTACTGCTATTTTCCATTTCTACAGAAAATCTAATCACCCTTTGAAATGGAATTGACTTTTTTCTTTTTTGCTAGACATCCTTTACTTGACATATTCAGTTCCCTAGAAGTCAAATTTTAGGCAAAGAATATTTCCTAGTAAGACATACTACAACCTCACTCTCATTAGAATGCATAACACCAGAGAATTAATTTGTAACTTTTTGTCAGACATCCTTTTTTTGACATATGTCCAGTTTTCTGATGCTCAATTATTACACACAATACTTCCTTATAAGATTTACTATAACCCCGCTCTCAATTAGAAAGCACATCACCATTTAATTAGTATGTTTGAAACCAAGGTTTAAAAGAAAACTGAAATATTAGATACCCAGAAAAGTTAACAAAATATAACAATTCGTTAAGTTAGTCATTTGAATGAGTGTATAATTTTCATAATAAGCATCAGTTAAGTGAGATATGATCTCCTTTACAATACAAGTAACTTGGATGGCTCATACTTCCAGCTTCACTCCGGACAATTTTTAGATCAGAAGGATAATGTAGAGCACTTAGCTTCGTAAGGTGCAAATATTTATTTAATTAATTATGGTTAATTGTTTTAGAAACATGTATAAATATGTACATAAACATACCTGTATAACCCCAGCAAGAAGTAAAATTTCAGTAAATCCTTGTAATTTATTTTCCCTGAAATTAAAAAGGAACAATATTTAAGACAAACCATTGGCTGCAGAGGTCTAAGCCAAGCCTGTTGTAAGAGATCCGAGAAAGCTCTAGCAATGGTATTACGACCAGATACCCATACACTCAATTCATTCTGCTCAACTTCTTCAGGCACAGAGTCTTCCCAACATTGAGCCATCACTGCTAATGCCGCAAAGCCCTGTTCAACAATCTATTATGAAAGCAGTGTCAGTTTATTCTTTATTCCTAGAAAGTAATGCAGCATCAGCTTATTGTTCAATCCTCTATTAATTATTCACACTAGTGAGAAGGCCATTACCCAGTGACGGTACCATTAATGCAGGGCATTAGTAGGGTTAGACCGGATAAGGAATTAAAATTTGTATTATTTACACAAAAGTGGCTATTTTCATACGAGAACCAACATTCTCACACTTAACTTCCGAGCATTTTACCATCACACCTAGCGATGACCCTTATTCATATTAAAGTATACACTTGTAAAAAAAAAAAGTCCAACCATGAGAGAGAGAGAGATCAATCATAGAGTCAAATTCTCAGACTAAAATATATATGACAACATATTTTCCACATAAATCACCGAACTTGTGAATTGCAGTATTTCCAATATACCAACGAAGGTGAGTGCAAAACCAAGTCCAGCAAAAAGAAAATGGTGTTTATGTTTGTGTGTACGGTAAACAATTCACACTGTTGCTATATTAAAGCACTAAAGCAAAATCCTTATTAATGAAAGCAACCACTCATTTGATAAATTCAGCATAAGGGATCTGAAAGATCAAAATTCAATCAACTGAATTATTAGTCCTCTAATTTGCAAGACTTTTAAAAGTATAAATTCCTTTGTTTATGCTATAGAAAATGCAATAGATTACCAAAGGGCTTGCAGCCCAATGGTATAACCTCGCTATCCTCAAAGAGGAGGGGAGGGGTTTGAGCCCCGGTGTGGGAAAAAATGTGTCTGAGTCCCCCAACTAGGAAAAAAGAAAAAAAATGCAATGGATTGTCTGGACAACAGCTTGGGAATCTTCTTTTACTTTTTTTCAGACTGGTAAATAGAATAGTATGCCACATAATACCCATTTGACCCCGAGAAAAGGGGGAAAAAAAAAAGACTAACACTACATGTCACTGTCACTATATTCTAAGTATTAGCTGGAACATCTAGCAACAGAAGATTCATTTAAAATGAAAAAAACAAATAACAGAGTAACCACAATATTATTATATGGGATTTCATACATACTTGAGGCCATGGCTCTGGATTAGATGGTATACATTTTGAAATTGTACCAATCAACGATGAAACAATATGTGGGATATGAAGGGCAATGCTTCCATTAGTAGCCTCAACCAAAGTACCAAGAAGCTGAAATAAAACAGATGTCTCTTCAACTTCAACACCAATCCTACCAACCACAACTTGAAGAAGGGGTAACCACTCTGGTGGCAAGTAGTCATTCTGCAGAGAATAAACATAAAAGTCAGATTTATAACCATATTGACATTGTAGATGCCACGGCTAGACTTTGATTTTGGCACACTCCACATACTTCAACAAGTTCTGCAATTGCAGCAGCAGCAGATATCCGCACAGGATAACAAGAAATATCCCCAACATCCGGCATGGCCAAGGCTTTCAGCAATGAAGAATAGACATCAGAACTCATCTCCTGAAAAAGCAAGAACTAACCTCAGAAATGGATTCCAAAAGCGCAATCCATGAAAAATACACGTGTTTATTGAAGCATCCCAAGTATATAATACCAAATTAAACACATGCACCATTGGCAAACATTTATCTAAAATCCACACTTGAAGTTACAAATATAAAAAATAAAAAATTTAAGAATTTATCTCACTTCAGGAAGACAAGAAGCAAGCTCCCCAAGTACCCAGTTTGCAGAAGCGACCAGATAAGGCAGACATATTGATACTGTATACAGCGGTAGCACCCTAGTACAAACAAGAGTTGTTACATATCCAGGCTTCTGCTCTCTTAGAAACTGCATATGCAATTATATAGTATTAAATATCTCCAAGACTGGAGAAAAACAAAATTTCAGCAAATAAATAAAGTGACATCTCCTTACATCTTGAAGGCTGCCGTATGCCATTAAAACACCATAATAACTGCCACAATTGAAAAGGAAACCAATTTAAGGGAAGAAAAAGAAGAATGACAGTAGCCCGGATATTGTGAATTATAAATATATTATTTTCGAAAGAGATAGAGTTAAAAGGGAAGAAAGAACAAGTAAATTATGTTTTCTATGATAATGATGATCACAATGAGGAAAAAAGAGAAACCACACAACCAAAGGAGCATGTACCCCCACCCCCAAAAAAAAAAAAACAAAATAGATAATCGGGGAGAAAATGTTCATTAGATAAGCCATCCATTAGCAGATGAGCAGAAGCTAAAAAATAAGAAAAGGTAAAGAAAGAAAGAAAAGAATCAGCAAGGCTCCAGAAAGTCAAATGCAGACTTCTCTCCTTGTCTTCAAAGTACCACCAAGGTCATATGTAAATGTCTTCAGACAACCTATTTTCCTCTCTCACAGACTAGATGCAGCTCCCTTAGCCATAAATATTGTTACCAAATTTCATTTCCACGGAAAACCAATCATGTAATCTTATGCACACATGGGGGGAACAGATGAAATGTACGCTGAAACACATTAGTTTTCCATCACAACCAAAATTAATAGATATTTCTGAGAGACATTTTTTTTTGTTAGCAAGCAACACACACACATATGACACTGCCCCATGTGGGGCTCGAACCGCTCACCACCTCTTTGGTGAGGAGAGCTCATACCACTTAGGTCAATGGCCCGGTGGTAAAAAAGTGAAAAAGAATGAGTCGATGAGTGAAGCTACTCTACAAGTAAATATGTAAACTCACTCATTTAGAATCTTAGTTTCAGATATGTTGACATCAGAGGGAATTGGGAACTTTGACAAAAAGGGAAGCACTAGCAGCTCCCCCATAGAACTGCGATTTTTTCCCTTGTTCTTTTCACCTTTCTTACGCTTTGATGAAACTGAAGAATTATTACCAGAAGCGATCATTGGAGGCCCCTGCAAGCAGAAATGACTACAATGAGAATTTAATGCATATATGACTTGACACTTCTTCCACAACACCAACCTTTGACATTGAAATAACACCAAGTAAATTCAATGCACTTTTTCTGGCTGTGAACAAGTCCTCTCTCCATCCAGAAATTTCTTCCTGCAACACAAATTGAGAGCAATTTAATAAAATATGGAAGTAGTAAATAGATAACTATAAAGAAACACACAATTTATTTTTGTACAAGATCAGATGGAAGATTCTTCCGTATGTATTCATCTGCATCTTCTTCCCATTCTGCCACGTCCTACTTGAATACAAAATAATCAAACAAAGAATTAGCCAACCCAGTTTTCAACAGAGTGCAATGAAAATGTGATGTCTAAGGAACACTACTTTATACTAAAATACTTTTATATTTGACTTTAGAAAAAAATAAGAGTGTGCATGCCTTGAAACAGCATAAGCCTATCAATGACTGATACTTATTTAATCTGTGGGCCACATTTTACTAGTAAAGATGTTAGGCCACATATTTACAAGCCAATATTATTCAAAATAGAGGATCTGACATACCACACCTTTTCATTCATCACTAGTGCCGGGAAGATTGCAGAGTCCAGCAATGATGAAAAGTGGGGGGAAACTAGTCTCCATCCCTGTTTTCATATGATATAGGTGACTTTGAATTCAAACAAAATACACTCTATTTTATATAATAAAATAGTAAAGTAGCAGATGTTAAGGTTTCTGTAAATGACCAGAAGATATTGTACATATACAAGAACCAAAAATGCCAAGAGAGAGAGAATGAAGTTAACTTACAGGGCCTGTCTCTAGAACATGTGAAATAACATCAAAAGCTAATGAAACAATCCTCTCTGAGAGGAAATCCAGCTTCTGCATGATTAAAAGAATTTCCAAACAACGCATGAAAAAATAAGACATGAGGATAAAAAAGCAATATTATATAACACGTTATAAGGGTAACAATCTCTCTGACAAAAAATCTACAGAGGACTTGTTAAATCTAATCTGAGGCCTTTTACTACAGAATCAAGCGTATAATTCTTAGGGGGAAAATGAGGGTTTTAATATAATACTTGGACCTTCTTCTTATTTAAAAGCGAGACGGTGCAAGGGTAAAACATGTTAATTTAGTTAGTCAACGCAACATAATCCAATGTTTTCCAGCATGAAATTACGTTTTATATTTAGAAGCTTAGATGATTTAAGAATCCTTAATAAATTTTTTTTAGGCAGTACACACATATATATACTGCAATGTCCTTGTCTTATTTATACCCTATTTTTTATATCATGTTGGCATGGCATTATGTTATATTCTTATCTCATAAGTGGGATGATGCTTCCTAGGTATGCGTGCTACAAAATTAAGGTTGGTGCAAACCAACAACGTAAAGCACAATGCATTCAGGCTGCCACTTGATTAATATTTTCAAATAAAGAATATTACAATATTAAATATTTTATTTACTATCTATTTGCAACTTAACCAGAATCGCAGAGAACTTACACTGATATTTATGCTACTCTTGACTATTTTTGAAACACAAATCATAATGTCTGGCATTAACCTGAGAATGTAAGAGATAACAAAACATGAATAATAGTGATAAATATTTTATGAAAATCACAGCGAAGTGCATATTTGATTGCATTACTTATCAGAAAACTTTCGGTGTCGAGTGACCAAAGCACAAAAAATAAGTAAACTTCTCTTTCCCGTCTTCAGCCTCAACGTGTACCCATCTTCCAACGTTAATGTGCCATCAAAACTTAAAGAACTCAGAATCCCAAATAGATCACGGCAGAGTGAAGGAAGAAGAGGAACCAAAGCAGATGGCATGTGTGATCTCACCTACAAAACTGACTGCAATAAATATTCCTAAGAAGAATACTAATAGCAAACAGGCATAAAACAACATACAAGATGAAAAATCATAGACTGGTGGAAGTTGATCAAGATTTGCCGTAAAAATGAAACACATGCACCAGAAAGAATGTGAAAAGAAACAAAAAGAGATGATGCAATAACTGCTACTCTGGTAGTGCTCTAGAACATGCAAAGGCAATCAATTGAAAACCTAAACAGCAGCACCTTATCTACAATGAATAAGGGACATCTCAAAATTTGAAATTCACTCAATGAAATCCGAGAACCACCCATATGATAGAAGAGTTCATACAAATTGAAGAGTGTCTGATAGATATGATGACTGTTTATGTATGGCCAGGGAGAAACAGGATAAACATCTTTTATTTTTTCTCTTTCTCCTTTATTATTATTATAATTATTTTCTTTTGGGGTCAAAACTTTTAAGCCCTAAACCAGGACTTAGAATCCAGCACCTCTCAATTTGGGAGTGGCAAAAGATGCCACTCAAGCTTACTACTAATTTGAAACGCCGTACAAACAACAAAGCAGCAATGGTATGAGATAAAATGCTTCAGTGACAAGCTTAGACTAAAGAAGTTAATGAAAAGAAAGGTTCAATTAACACATGTAAATTAAGGAATTCATAACATTTTAAAGTTTCTTTTGGCACCTTCATTGTTGGCTTTTCTTACTATTGGGTAATAAGGATGTAGTGGCTCCACCTCTTTAGCAACAAATCAGGAGTCCTAAATTTATTTGAAACTGACATAATTTAGGTCTCCGTGACCAAATGATATGATATATTCTGAGAGAGTTTTGATCTAAAATGGTAATTTCAGTTCAATCAGAGAGACCAGAAATGATTCCATTAATTTTAAAGGGATGTCAAGTCATTGTGTACATATATATATATATATATAAAATTTAGAATATCATCTTATACTGTTTCATCACACCTGTGTATCAGTTATGCATTGCGAGTACATTAGTATCCCCAAAAGGAATTGTAATATATAAGGTACCTTCAATATTTGAGATAATTCAGATTTGTAAATACTTCTGATCTGATTTTGGTAACACTGTGTATCAGTTATGCATTGTGAGTACATTAGCATCCACAAAAGGAATTGCAATATATAAAGTACCTTTAATATTTGAGATAATTCATACTTGTAAATACTTCTGATCTGATTTTGGTATCACGCCATAATTCCAGAAGAGTCCATATAAATTTTGTGACATAATGGCAGTGTGACACATTATGGACCATTATGTGTCACACTCTCAGTTAAATCATTCCCAAGAGTTTTATTTTGACAAAGATGTTGGAAATTTGATTTGAAAATCACTTGGAAGCACGAAAATCATCAATCTTTGTTATATGTAGACAACATGATATTTTGTCAAAATAGATGTATGTGATATATTATATATATGGATTAGAAGACAATCACCCCAAGAGATTTAAAGTTCAATCTCTTCTCCCAATCTCTACAAGGTAGATCCCTAGAGCTTCAACCTTCAAGCTCTCCTTCCACCTTGATCTTTTCGTCCTCCTTGCCCTTCAGAATCACTTCTATATCCCTCTTGTTGAATTCTCCTAAGCTTGGTTTGTGGGAACCATTGACAGAAAACAAGAACTTAGAAATGTAGAGAATATGTGTAGAGAATTGTCTTCTCTTTAGTGTGAGGCCATTAGGTTAGAAACCCTTATGGAAGACATGTATTATAGTAATACAAGGGAGTAGAAAAATCAATCTCTACAATCCCTTGGAGTGCTCCAAGCACCTCCTACATTTCATTTGCTTTTTCCACTCTCATGCTTAAAATTCAATCCATGGGCTAGCAGCGAGGATCCATTAGGCCAATTTCCTTCAAGACTCCAATGGGCTAATAATTGACCCGGTCAAACCCCACGACCCAATTCAATTAGCCCATTAACACTTAACTTCACTATATAGATGTGATTGAACTCTAATTCGGAAATGGTCAAAACCACTAAGTCAATTTACGACATAACCCCTCTACACACAATGGGCCATTGGATAAATAAATAAGTATCATCATCCAATTACTCAATTGATCCTTTATTTCTACTTCTAGATTATTTCCCGTTTGATCACATAAAACTTTCTCTGATGACAATAATATATTTAAATAAATATATAAAAACCATTTTATCAAAACACGGAGGCCCCCGAATTTCCGTGATCAAACTAATCAAGTCAAAATAAACATTATAGCATATATGCAATATTGAGTGTGTGTTCCAATGTCATTAATCAGTAGCCACCCAAAATAGCTGGAAAATGACCCATGGGAGCCCACTGACTAAATCAAAGTAACTACCAACTAATACAAAGGTTCATATCATGCTTGAGAGTCAAATGTCATGACACTGATGAAGAGCAATTGCTATGACGACTCTCGCAATTAATTCTATGCTCATCGTTGATCCAATTCAATTCTTTCTTAGATAGAGAGTCCATCCTCTATTACCGAATTTGAACACATTTATGATAATGCAGTATACCTGTGATTTATATAATCTTCGCATGAACACCCATCATACACATATACTAAATCACTCCATCATCAAGTGGACAACCTTGATTCATCTCATGTATCGATTAATACACCACACCATAAAAATATGTAGAGCATTTTATCAAACTCAGATTCAATTAAGAAATAAATGTCAATTATAACCAATAACATTGGCATGAAGGGCATACAATCCCAACAAAACAAACATTCACAATGTCGCCACATAGATGAATATGCAAGCAGCATGGAAAGAAGATTTGCCAAACTCAAGCTTTTCTCATATGAAGTTTCAGGTAAATAAATAAGTAGCACTAAATATTTCTGACACTTTAGGAGTTCATACTAGGACACCAGGATTTTGAAATGGGCAGTGTAGAACTTATCTTTAGAAACCTATGCGAGGATCTCGAACTAGATTATCAGCCTTTTTTAATCTTTTGAATGCTGAGACCCAACTGTTACCGTGATTGAACATCTAATTCCATAAATCATCAGAAGTAGAATTGTTACTTACAGTGAAATAAGTGCACTTGCATACAAGTAGAAGCATCTTCTCAGTTTCCATTTCGGTTCTACCATTGATAGTTAAAGTCTGTTTCATGCACCATTAAGTTCAAGAGGCGCTTAAAATATAGATAAAAAGAAAAGAAATCAAAAACATATGGGAGAGCAAAGTATGGTTACACATGTAGGCAGAGAAGATGATAACCTTTTCAACACAATGATGAAATACAGCAAGCAAAGGTATGAGAATTTCTTGTGCAATTAGCTCTAGCTGGGGTGGAACTGGCTCCTTTGCAACTTTTGGATTCAAGAAGTACTGCAAACAGATATAACAAATTATAGCCACCAACTGCAGAGACCAATTCCTAGAAAATACTAGTTTTAGTGTTTTCCAATTTTTTGGTTGCCCACCAATATCTGCCATATATGGCAATGGGTTCCAGGAGAAAATGGAAAGAGAATCAATTTGACACATATAAAAACAATGAGCCACTTGGATATTGTCATTCATATCTTCCCCGCATATTCATTGGGATTGGGTGTTTCAACTATTAGTTTACAATTATTCCCAAATATGTTTAACTCAATTTTCAAAGTACATATAGATATGCATCATATCAAATCCCCCATGAATCATGATAGGTTCTCTTAAACATTAAAGACCTTTTAGAAAGAAAAAAAAAAGTACCCAATAACTATTGTGATGATAACTCCAACAAAAGAATGTAAACTTTAGAGTATACATAGCTCGTAATGAGTACCTGAAATGGTCTCACAAGCGAATGAAGAACAGTAAGTGCATTAATAGTCTTCCATTCACAATTTGCACCGTTACTAATAAGATCACTATTTTGAATAACGGATCGCAATTCTGGTACAAGTTCAGGCCACGAATTCTCCTTCACAAACTCAGCAACAACAACCACCCGAAACTGCAAACAAATAAATTAATCTACATGTCTAAGCAATGATAATGCAAAATAAACTCAATAATCTAAGTAGCCAAAGCGAGATAATCGTACAGCTTCAACCAAAACTTTCAGAATCGCAGGCTCCACTTGCAGCAAAGCCCGCATAAGCGCGTCTCTGAACTCCTTACTGACTTTCGAATGCACTCCATCTGCATTGACATTTCTCCTAGTAAAGTTCTTCAGATACGTAGCAGCAGCAATTCTCTGACCCTGGTTTTCACCTCCTAAGTATGCGAGTTGCGATCATGTTCAATTACCATCAAATTACTCATAATTAAACATCAACAATCATTTATAGCTTATGTAGAGGACATAATATTTCAACATGATGATTTCACCCTATATATATATATATATATGCATGGTATGTGTGTGAAGATTGGAATAGATGAAGATTACCGGTGGAAATGGAGAGGAGAGAGAAAGGGAAATCTGGGAGGAGAGAGAGACGGTCGAGAGCTTCGGTGGCAGCATGGACGACTACACCATCGGGGCTAAGGGTTTCGTTAAGGAGCTGAGCGATTCGATTGATTTCCATGCTGAGCTGAGAAGAGATTCGATGGTCTGATGGAAACCCTAGTTTGGAGGCGAAAAGGGGCAAAAAGTGTTTGGCAACTATACCAGTGAAGTGTGCAATGACGAAGTAATATTTGGCGGGAAAATTGACTAAGTTATTCGTTGGTACCTTAGCTATGTTATTTATCCGTGTTTATAACTGAATCTATTGGGCGGGAAAATGGCTAGGAATTAGTATGTTGTCTTAATTACAACATCTCGTTTGATTTGTTGAATGACATGAATTTTTATGTAATTAGATTTTTTTTTTCTTCCTGTTAGACAAAATTCAAATGTCCCACACTTTCATGGTACTTTAAGTGAATTGTAAATTAGTAATTGTATTTTTACAAATATATAAAAACATATGTGTAAAAAATAATATCAATATAATATGATTCTATTTTCTTTGGAATTCAGTTAAAAGTTGAATCAAAATTATACCCGTATGAATATTTATGTATCCATAACTAAAACTAGGAGAGAGAAATGTATTTATTTAATTCATTTTTAAAATATATAAAAGAAGAGAAGTCGGTAGAATTAATATCCAATGTAACATTTAAATTACATTCATTTGTGTGTGTCTTATAATGTTTTAGAACTGTGAGTTCATGAATCAGTTAATATCATATATTGACTCACTACAAGAAAAGATGGATGTAGTGGTCAAAATTTAGTGGTGGCTAAAAATAACAATCTTCTCGCATTTCTCTTTCTTTCCTTGTAAAATAAAATGTGCACAAATCACTTTGTCATGTCCACAATTGAAGCACACAGAATGTGAACATGATGATTCGAATAACAAACAAGTAAAATAACATCAACAGAGAAATAATATTTTACATAGTCCGATCAAACACACAACTTACGTTCATAAAAAAAGATATTTCACTATCAATATTGATTAACATACAACTATATAGATACACACATACAATGCACCTACACGGTACACCCTGCACCTCTCTATCTCACCACATATTTCTCTTCTCTACACACTCTCTCTATTCACATCTTTCAAGGGCACAACCCAACTAACACAAATTCACTATCCGAGAAGCATAAACCCAAACAAAAAACAAACTTGTTATACCTATCATGCGGTGATACTATAATATATTCCAAAATAATATACCTTTGCGACACACTCAACGAAAAGAAGAAAACCCACACACAATCCTAAAATGTAAAACATGTGTTTTCTTTAATCTTATTTCTTATACGTGTCAACCCAAGAACCTTTCACCAAATACACATCACAGGTCACCGTTTCACACACTGGGCTACTAAATTACCGAATTATCACACTTCAATGCACATGAGCAAGTCACCGTTTCACACATTAGGCTACTAATTTACCGAATTATCACACTTTGATTTTAACCGCCTCAATGCACACGAACACAATACATGGGTGAACCCAACATGTCTCTCAAACAGCTAACATTGGGAATTTCATTTCTCTCACTCTCACTCTCACACACTATTTCTCTCTTGACGCTCCCTCTCCCCCTCTCTCTCTCTCATTTGCTATGAACGACGAGTTTCTTTGTTATTAGTGTTCATCCAAATTCGTATGTATAGTATATATTAATAACAATGAAATCAAAATCAACAGTCCATGACCTTTTAATACAAACCATACTTCAAAATACAAGCCTAGTTCTACTTTAAAAAAACATATCTCACTTTAAAATCCAAGCTCAACCCTACTATAGAATACAAGCTCAGCCCTACTTCAAAAATACAAGCCCAACCCTACATTAAAATACAAGTGTATTACTTTAGAATACAAGCCCAACCCTACTATATAATATAAGTCCGCTCTCCTCTAGAAAACAAAAAAAAAAAAAACATATATTACTTTAAAATACAAGCACAATCCCTACGTTATAGTACAAGCCCAACCATACTTTAGAATATAAGTCTAGTCCTATTTTCAAATTTTCACCTTGTTTCGGGTTAAAATTTAAATTTTATACAAGCTGCCAACATTTTAGAAGTGATTGAGAGGGCCATATTTTGATTGATTCATTAATAAAAGATGGATAAATTACATGTTAAAATGCATTTATTTTTATGTTGCTCGGTTTTTATTTAGATTCAAGAGTCATGCGAGTAATAAAGTCGTCAAGAGGGTTTAATTTTTGAAGAGTATCTAGTGGAAGAATGCTTAACATTCTGCTCTAGGTACTTGAACGGTATTGAGACAAGACTAAGTCGGCCACACAAGAAGTTTGAGAATGACAACCGTCACATTATGGGTTTTGTTCTCTTTGAGCCTACTCACTTCCTTCAAAAGAACCTTGTCACTGCCTTTCATAGTCATCTTCTTTACATGAGGACAAGAAAATTTGTTTCGTTTTCTGTCATAAATATGCTATATGTATAACAAGTTTAACCAGATCTATTTTTTATGAAGACAAGCAGAGCTTCAGAATCAAATTACAATCATAAAGAGATAGTGTCCAACCCTAAATCAATTAACTAAGGCTGATTAGAATCAACATATGTGGAGAAGAGAGAATACCAAACTTCTCGAAGAATAATTTTTTGCTTCAATTAAGAGAACTTTAATTTTGTGCAACAGAATTGCGAAACTGAGTTATTGAAATGAGGGGGTAGGAGGGAGATAATAATGGAGGGAGATGTAAACATGTTAATTGATTAGAAGAGATAGGGAGCAAGAAATTATGAGAGAAAAGTAGAGTCAAGGAGAGATGGGACAATATTTGTAGAATATTGAGAAAAGAGAAGTTTTCAATTGTTGCAAAGTTGATTAATGGTTGTGGAATCCTTAATACAGAGTTCTATACAATTATTTATAGAAAACCCTATAACTAGCTTCCTAAAATTAAGTTACATAGATAAGAATATAATAAAATTATATGAAAAGAAATACAATAATTATGTCAATGTACATTATCGCGTTTTCAAACTTCCACTAATGTAGCTTCACTTCAGCCTTTCAGAGTCCAAATCATACTCAAACTCATCCTCGTGTAACCTGCAACTCCCATTTGTATTGAGTACATGATTTATTAAAATAAGCAACGTAGCCCAAGCTTGCAACTTTGATCATAACTTGTCGATCACACACGCAACAATAACATAGAGATAAAGAACATACAGATTTAACGTGGTTAGGTGTTATGCCTACTCTACAGGAGAACCAAAAAAGCAATCCACTATCAACAATGAATTAGGATTACAACTTTATATATTTTTTAAACTCTAGTACATAAAAGAAATCTCCAATATTTACATATAGAGAGCCTAGTGTAACTTTCTCACTGGAATATGAGCCACAACCAACGTGTACATTCTGCATAACCAATTTCACAGTAACCAACTGATGATAAGAATCCTTGCTAAACCACTCTTCTATGCTTATCTAATCCCCCACATAAGTGGGTATTCCCAAATCAAACTCCTTCAACAATCTCATTTATCAATTTCCTAACCATAAAGTAACACTTGCCTTATCATTTTACCAACAAAAAACAACAAAAGATAATCCCACGTGTCATGTTCATAATTAATACATGTTACTGCCACAATGGCTGCAACATGGCGCCATTTTTGGTGCCAATAGACAGAAACATTTTTTTGCAGTCATAAGAGAATCTCACATTTTAAGGCCTCACACGAAGTGTGAAAGGTCAGAGACACATCTAACATTTTAGTGAATATAGACCATCTTATTGATAATATGATTTGTAGCTTTAATGAAACAAGCTGCATTGTTAGTAGAGCTCCTAGCAATGAATTGGGTTTTTTTTTTTTTTTTTTTGGGTTCACTGCATGCTCATTGCCTTCTAATGACATCTCAGATGTCATGAAATTTCAGAATCAAAATCTTGGTAACGTCATTGCTGAATTATCACTAATATTATGACCTTATTTTTTTACTATTAACATATTAGTTTACAACCACCTTCGGATGGAGAGATTGATAGTGATATAACTAGTAGATTTGGGGCGGATTGGATAAAATGGAGACAAACTATTAGAATTTTATGTGATAAAAAATTAACACATAGATTAAAAGAAAAATTCTATAGGATCGTTATTAAACCAACTATGTTGCATGGAGCGAAGTGTTGGACCCTAAAAAAGAAACTAGAACAACGCCTTCATGTTAAAGATGGATGAGTCCAACTATGTTGTATGGAGCGAAGAGTTGGACCATAAAAAAGAAACTAGAACAACGCTTTCATGTTAAGATGGATGAGTGGAGTGACTAGATAAGGTTACTAATGAGAACGTGAGAGAAAAATTAGGTGTAGCACCCATTGGTGAGAAAATTCGAGTAAGCTTAGATAGTTTGGACATATACATCGGAGACCTAGTGACGCGTCGGTAAAACGAGGAAGACTAGTCGTAATAGAAGGTAAGAGATGGAGAGAATGAACAAAAATAACATGAGATAAAGTTATTAAAAATAATTTTAAAAAGTTAAATATAGTGAATAAATTGGCTTTTAAATAGAAAAGCTTGAAAAGAGAGAATTCAAGTGCTCGATCCCATTCAAATGAAATTAAGGTTAGAATGATAATGATGAAGATATTAGCTTACAACTTTTACAACTGAATGAACTTTCTCACTTTGCTTTTGCTAGTACAGTACAAATAATATCATGTTTGTTTATTTCTCTCCATTTGAAGAATAGTGAGAACATACTTGGTTATAATTAGCTTATTTCTTAAATATCTATGCTGAAATAATAGCTTTTTATATGTTTGGGTTAAGGGTTTGACTAAGTTTTGTTGTTGAGTCCTGGAACCCTATTACTATTGTGGTGAAATGAACTATTGTAAATAAGAATCCAGGGTATTGAACTGGTACGTGCCCATTGGAAAGTAAATATTTTGGTAGCGATATCATGACATGAGCCTTTATACTGAATAAGCGTTTCAGAGTAGTTGGAATTTTGCTGGGGCAAGTGTTGCTTGGCCATCTTCTTGTGTACGTACTTCTCTTTCACACATCAATTTAGTTTATATATATATATATATATATTATTTTATCGATTAAACATGTGAGGTTTTACATTTTTATTTTTTGTTTGATAACTGAAAAGTGATTTCAATTGTTTTTAAATGGACTTTAGGGGAGATACATACACTTCCATGATTTGTGTGTGTGTGAGGGAGAGAGAGAGAGAGAGAGTGTGTGTGTGTGAGAGAGAGAGAGAGAGAGTGTGTGTGTGTGTTTTTCTAAAAATTGTATGCCAATGCCAAATTCTAAATCTCATATTCTAATGTGAGCTGATGAGAAAAGTGTCAGAAAACTTGAAAAGAAAAGTTGAAATCAAGAAAACTAACTAAATGTGATATATAAATGGGATCTTTTGGGACTTTGGAATTTCTTTAAAATGGTTAAATTCTGAGTGACTTTTTCGTTTCATTCTCTTTCATGTCAAATTTGGTGCAGTTCTTCTGTTGTTTTAAAGGAAGTGTCTCTCACATGCACCTCCTTTCATAACTAAAAGCAGTTCCAGCTATTTAATGGGAAGAACATAAACCGATTTATAAATGGGTTGTTTTGGGACTTTCCAATTTCTTTGAAATGGTTAAATTCTGTGTGACTTTGTTGGTTTCTACTCAAAATAAGGCACTCTCTTCTATCAATTTCTTTGATATTGTTACTCCATCAATATTTTCTGATACTCCACTCTCATTTTTTTGTAAAGTAAAATTACAAAAGTGGTCCTATATTATACCATCTTTGATTCTTATATTTTTAGTACCTTAACTGCCCTTCTAAATCAAAACTCAATTCTAATTCTATTTTATCTTTCTTGAAAAAAAAAGTTTTTTCAATTGCATCATTGTTATCCCAAATAATTTGTGATTGATTTTGTTTTTGCTTTAGATTTACAATATAACAATCTATTTATTACTACCCAGATACTATAGTTTAGACATTTTTCAATTGAAACTTGTTATTCGTGTCCCTATTTTATATAATTAAAAGAATCCAAAATTTGAAATATTGTCTTTTTACTCACCAAATGTGTAATTTATTTTCCATGTATCTTATTTATAAAATAACATAAATTAAATATTAGAAACATACTATCAATTTGTGAACAAACAAAACAGAAAGGAAAGGGGGAAAAAGAAAAAACAAAGGAAGAAAAATATCATATTAATTTTTTTTTTTTTTAATTTTGGTGCAAAAGCTCCTTAGCTAAATTAAGATAACTACAGTTAGAAAAGGATTTCATAGAGTCATGTTTTTCTCTTTCATCTTTTAATTTCTAAAAGTTCCCTAATAAAATAAAAAAGCTTTCCTTAATTAAGAACTATAGATCATAATTTTTATTTAAGTGAAATTAAACTTTATTTTTATTTTAAATACAATTACTTTTTTTTCAAATATATTTTATTCATTGATATAATGTTTTTTACCAACTCAAATACGTTTTAAAATATTTTTCTAGATAATCTATTATTAACAATTTATTCTCAACTTATCTAATCACGTAACTTTTATTATCTTAATCGCATACATTTGATTGACACTCTCTAAATCATTATATTGAATCATAAAATTTTTTACTTCTAAAATAAATATTGATAAATTGATTCAACAAGAAGAAATAATATTTTAAAAATCAACTCAAACAATATAGTCTGAAAATTAGAGTTGCGTAATTCATATATTTCTGAAATCTTTTAATGCCAAAAAAGAGAGGGAAAGTGAGAGAGAAGTTGCAATTTGGAGCCAACAATTTTAACATATCAAATAAGGGCAATTAGGGTATTAAAAATATAAGAATCAAAGACTTTATAAAAAGAGAGTGGAGTGCCAATTAAGGATATTAGTGGAGTGTCAATATCAACTCCGTTAAATAATTATTATATTCCTGCATCATAAAATTACTCTTAATTGTTTGCCAAAGGAGTACTAGGTTCTTTCAAAACTTTGGGTCACTTATATAGTGTGATTTGGATTAAGCATGCCGAAAAATTTATTTCAGATTAAAAGACTAAGGGCCCGTTTGGTAATTGTTTGTGTTTATTGTTTAAGTGTTTATATAAACAGTGTTTATGTTACGCTTTTGTTTATCCATAAACACGAGTGTTGTTTTATAACGAAAAAATGTTTGACTTATTTTAAAAATCATAAACAAAAAAACATGTTTGTTAACCTTAAATTATTATTTTTTTGTTACATATATATCTACACAGCAAATGATACCGTAAAAGTAGAATAACCACAACCCAAAAGGCCTTAACTAGTAGGGAATGCACACAATGCAGTTCTTTACGGTTATTGGGAGAACCGGAATTAGAACCGTTCCCAACGGTTCTTTAATTTTGAAACTGAAATAAATGAGTTCGGTTCAATTCGATTATTATAGGAGTTGTATCTAACCTTATAATAGTTATAATAACTTCATTGTTTAAAATTTTTTACATAACAAAATGTTATATATATATATATATATTCAACGGTTCCAATTCCAGTTCCAAGGCTTGGAGCTGGAATCGTAGTGAACGGTTCTTAAAATTTACAGCCGAAATCGGACTGCAGTGAACGGTTCGGTTCAATCCAATTTGTATGGAGTGAGAAGATGGATTTAGAGGGCATACTCTTTCTCTTGAACTTCTTACGTTACTACTTTCTTTTTTATTTTTTTTTATTTATATTTTTCTTTCAACACTGAAAATGAATGAATGATATGAGTACAAAATATCATTCTTATTTCTTTGACAAATAGATGGTTGAGACTTCTTTGTTTTTTCCTCAAATAAGTTTTTATTTTTTATTTTTTTTAGCATGGGTGCCCCATTACAAAGAACAGATAGGCAAAATGAGAGTCGTGGCCGCATCGGACACGTATCCGATACGGATACGGCAATATATGTATCCGATACGGCTAAGAAGTATCTATTTTTTTTTAATTATTTTTTGAATATCAGATACGATTATGATATGTGAGGGATACGGCTAGAATACGTGGGGATACGCCAGGATATGTCTGGGATACTTTTCGGGACAAATTTGTAATTTTTTGTTCTATAAAATGGGGTTGAGATTGTAATATTAAAAACTTTATAGATTAGAAAATAAGAATCATTTTATAATAAAACGAAAATATTTTTAAAACCCTTAAGTGAGTGAGTGATTGTAAAGAATATTAGGAAAAATAGTGAATTTTTAGATTTTAACTTCTTATATTTTGTAGAATTACTTTAACTATATTTATTGTATCGTTGAAGAATAAAAATTAATATTTTATATATAATATTATTTATTTATTTATTTGACGTATTCTTGCCGTGTTCGTATCCTATTTTTTTGAGATTTTTCGTATCGCCGTATCCGTATCGTGTCGTATCCGTATCTCATGTTCGTGTTCGTGCTTCTTAGGTGCCCCTAAGTAACTATTTCTTATTATCAAGTATATTAGTAATTATTCATATTGTACGCAATATTTTTTTCTCAAGACAATTGATGTTCTTTAATTCTGTCCACACTTGATAATTCTAATATTTTTATCGTTGTATCAAATAATAGCCTTTTATAATTTTTTTTTTCTTTTCACTTTCTCACTTTTAGTTTCAATTTTTAATTAAAATAATATAATCACCATTTTAGATAAAAAAAAAAAAAAAAAATTTTTTTAATAAACATAAACAATAAACATCATTTTGATATTTATGATTTGAAGACTTAGTGTTGTTTTAAAAATGTTTTGATAATTTATAAAAAAATTAAAAATTATTAAACATATTTATCGTAAAAATTTATTTTAATAAATAATAAACACTAAACATAAAGGTCTTAAATTACTTTTATTACATATTTAATATATTTGATCAATCTTTTAACCGAACACCAATTTTATTAACTCATAGCGAAACAACCCTTTTCCAAATCACATCAAAATCACAAAAGTAATACCAATCATTAAACTAACTGTCTCATACGTATATGAACCGTTCATGCACCCTGGGTAACACTAGACTTTTCTACACTCCATAATACACCAAAACCACAAAAGTTATACCAATCATTAAAGTTCATTAAAGTAACTGTCTCATACGTATATGAACCGTTCATGCACCTGGGTAACACTAGACTTTTCTACACTCCATGATAAAGGAGTGATATGACGGTTGCTGAAGTGACTGTTTTTCAGAGTCATTTCAATGATCAATGAAAAATAATTTTAAAAATTAAATATATTTTTTTTAAATAAATATTATATTTTTTCATCCATGAACATGCTCTTCTAATTTTAAAGTATTTATACTGATGTAATTAACAAACAAATAAAACTATAAACATAAGGTATTAAAATATTTTTAATCATATTTTTTTTATATCATCCTGCTTTTAAATATTTTTAATAATTTATATATTTATTATAATCATTTCCTATACAATTTTTTAAAATTTGTATTTATGGTTAATTGAATTAAAGAATATATTTTTCTTTTATAATTGAAAAATTATTTTATATTTATAGTTTTATTTGTTTGTTAATGACACCAATATAAATACCTTAAAGTTAGAAGGATATATTGATTGATGAAAAAATAGAACATTTATCACAAAAAATTATTTAATTTTTGTGATTGATTTCCACCGATCACTGAAACGACTGTGCAAGGACAGTTCCTAACACTCCTCTCCCATAATATCTTCATTTCATTCCCATCAATATCATACTTTTTGATACACAATAGCCCAGCACTAACATTTTTTCAAAAAAAAAGAACAAATACCAAAATAAAAAATAAAAAGAGAGATCAATAGACATTCATTTGGATGAGTGATATCCATTGATCACTTTTTTTTTTTTTTCAATTTGATCGTTTGTTTAATTTTTTTTTTTTTGGGAAAAGCAAATTGTTTTAGACAATCAAGCAGTAGTCTTAACTGAAAAAACTTCATTCCAAATCTCAGTTAAAGCTCGAAGGATGATTCCATGGTGGTAAGGTGAATTCAGCTGTAAGAAACAGTTGAGAAGCTCTTGTAGATCATCATTATATAATAATATAATAGGTATGTTAGAAATATAAATATTCAAGTCGCATTATCTTTAAAAGCTTAATATTTTAGAGTAGGTGTTTAACATGATATCACAATCAATCTCGCCGTCACTCTGCCGCCAAAAATTAAAAATTATCACACATTGAGTCACGCAAGTGCTCAACCAAATTGTACTTGAGGGGATGTGTTAGATATATAAATATTCAAGTTCCACCCTCTTTAATAGCTGCTTGTTTAACAGGGTAATGTACAACTCAGATTACAAAAAAACTATAAGGGTTTGCAACAAACCCTTATATAATGGGTAATGTATAACTCAGATTAAAAAAAAAAACTAGCAGTACTAATCATTAAAGTCCATTATATCTTCATTTCATTCCAGTTAATATGTAGTTTTTTTTTCTTGTAGCATTGAAATTCTTAAAAAAATTGGAATTTAATCGTTAGTGGGAGAAAAGGATAAAATTGGTGCATTTGAGGGGGTAAAGTGAAAAATTAAGTTTGAGAGACATTTTGGGTATATTTGATCACTTTTTGGATGATGTCAGCCAAAATATTCTCCAATGGCCTGAGACAACAATTAGAGGAGGTTAAAGTGCTCATTATTATATAAAGTAAGGAGTGACAATGTAGATTTGCAAAGGTGAGAAAGTCAAAGTGAAATAAAAACAAATCATAGGGTCTAAGTATAAATTACCCTTTCTTTTAAGGTCGGGACCTCTCATGGATAGGTTTTGTATACTATTTGTTATGTTGAGACCTCTCATAGATAGGTTTTGTATTATTTTAGGTTGAGACCTCTTATACAGGTATGCCACAATTTTTTTTACCTTAAAAAAAAAGTACTTTTTAACATTGAAGCTGGAAAAAGAAATATATATATATATATATATATATATATATATATATATATCTATCGGCTGTCAAAACCACAGTTATTTATATATTTTACAGCAGTAGGTAGAAGCATTAGAGATCGCTGCTAAATGTTCGATAGCGGCGGCCAGAAACGCATTCTACTGCTTTAGAAAATTGTAAAAAGTAAAAACTAATATTTAGCAGCGGTTAAGATCGCGGCTATAACCAAAAATATTCTGCACCCCCGCCTTTTTCACTTTTAACGATGATGTTGACCGCTATAGGTTATTTTGCTGTAGTGGCCTCAAACATAACAAAAAAACTAATAAACAAGTAATAAAAAAAATTCAAAATTCATCTTTTGAGGTTAAATATACATAAATACCAATTGACAATTTTTCATATTCATTTAATTTGACTAAATCAACAATTCTAATTTAAGTTGCTTGAATATTGTTTTTTTCTCATCAACATTAGTCTTTTCAAATTCAATGTTATATTTAATGGGCAACTCAACAGAGTTTAATACATTTGCCTCTCGGTGTGCTAAATGTTAATCTTCAGAATGTTTGCACTCTTTGCATGGCTGAACCAGAATGACATGATCATCTTTTTTTCAAATGTCAATTTGTGTCTCTCATTTGTGCATTTTTTCAAACAAGATGTGGATTCTATATTTTGCCATCGAATTGGAATGATTTGATACTGTGGGTTTCAGATCACGGGAGAGGCAAAACTCCAGTATGCGAGATTGGAGCTGTAATGTTAGCTAAAAAAAAACCATTTTATCATGTTTAATAATTAATATATTTCCCCTGAAAACAAATCCTTTCAAGTTATATTAAACAATTCTTTTTGGATAAACTTTATTGACACCCCCTGAGATTTAAGGTATTATCAGACGATTACAACTTTATGCAATTTTGTTACTAACATCTCCTGTCATAATTTTCAAATTTTTAATAAGTAAAATATCCTAATTGCCCCTGATTATTTAAATAAATTTTAATATAAAAATATTAAAATTATAAAATGACAAAACTACCCTCATGATTATATGCCCACATTTCTCTCTCTACCTTCTTTAACCACAAACCCTAACCAAAACACCAACTACCACCCACCGCCACCAACCACAACCACCACCACAGTCACAGCCGCCACCACCGCTTCTTTCTTTCTCGTCTCCTCCTCGAACCACTACTGCCAATTAACCATAGCCACCACCTCTGTTCTTTTCCTCCAACCACTACCGCCACCAACCACAACCACCACCACCAGTTAACCACAACTACCACCACCGCTCCTCTCTTTTACATCTCCTCCTCCAACCACCACTGCCACCAACCACAACCACCACCACCACCAGTTAATCACATCCACCACCGCCGCCGCAAGCCAAACTCCAAACCAGAAGCCTAAACCCTAAACCAACAACCATTGTACACAAGCAAAACACACCGACACCAAAACCACCACCCACTGTGCCAAAACCACTACAAATCAAACACAAAACCTACAATCACTGCACAAAACCCACCACCAATCATAACCACCATCACCACAAATTATATGTGTGTAATGTATATACATACAGAGAGAGAAAGAGAGAGAGAACCTAGCTTGTTGCACAAAACCGCCACCGCCGCAAGCCAACCCCCAAACCAGCAACTGCCATACACAACCCCTCCGATCAAACGGAACCACTGTAAGCCACCACAAGCCCTAATCGAAACCCACCGTACACAACCAATACAAGCCCCCATCGAAACTCACCGTACACAAGCCCTAATTGAAACCCTCCATTGGACTCTCTGATTTGTTATTAGGATTTGAGAACGAGAGGGTGATGAGAGAGAAAAAATGAGAGTTTGTATGTATATATGTATGTGTATATACATTTGTGTGTGTATACAGTGGTGGTGGTGGTTGGTGGCAATGGTGGTGGTGGTAGTGGTTGGTGGCAATGGTGGTGGTGGTTAGAGGAGGAGATGAGAGAGAGAGAGAGAGAGAGAGAGGCGGTGGTGGTTAACTGGTGGTGGTGGTTGTGGTTGGTGGTGGTGGCGGAGCTCCACATATATATGTATATACATAATGTATTAACAATGAGTATGTAATAATAAGGCATAGTTGAGGGCATTTTGGTCCATTAGACATGATTAAATAAGTAATTTTAGTATTCAAAAATATTAGGTTAAAAGTCAAAGGATAACATAGTCTTTTTACATCAAAAAGTGGTCTGATATGACTTACGTTTGACAAGAGGGGGTGCATGTGATATACGACACAAACCTCAGAAGGTGTTGGTAATAAAATTACATAAAATTGTAATCGCATAATAATACCTCAAATATCAGAAGGTGTCAACGAAGTTTACCCGATTTTTTTTAGTGTGCAATTATGTAACATGTTTGAATAGGTAAAACAAATCCTTTCAATTTCACACTCTCTGTCTATTCCCAACCAACAGTCTGCGAGATCGGAGGCCCTTAAACAGTAAGCAACATGTCAATACACAAGTAGCTACTCACACACTCCAAACTCAAATCTGTCGCATCAATTCTCTATACTTTTTGGTAAAACTAATGGCAAGGTCTGTTTGTGTTACACTCTGTATATTGTTATATTATTCACGGCCTAGGGCGCTTATAAACAGGAATACGAGTTGAACACGAGTATCATGCTTGACCCATTTAATTTTCTAAAACACAAAAAAGTAAGGTAATAAATCTTAATTAGAGTGATGCGATCAATGATGTCACCAATATTGGACTAATTGCTAGACAGAAAATCAGTGTCGATTGTTTATAATCAATCCATCCAACTACCATTGTATTTAAAAGCCAAACTTTTTGTATTTTATTTGTAACCAACTCATCAGCAAAAAAAATAAATAAATAAATAAAGCGTATTTTGGTCTCCAATACATTAATCAAAATAAAGATTTATTAGGGGATGGTGAGAGAAATTATTAAACGAACTGAATCACGTGATGATGTCAATTTCAACAAGTGGTCTTGATTTGCTGATGTGGTATAATCACAATTCATCTTTTCTAATTACAAAATTAGAGTTTTGTTTTGAGAAATGATACTCCCAATCTCCTTTTATATATTTGTATTTTCATCTTAAATGAAATAACACTATAATTCTAATTTTATAAGTGAATGATGACTATTTTTATTAAATTATACAATTATCCTCTAATATATTCCCTCGTTTTTCATTTTTAATATTTTAAATTTGAGAATCTAAAAAATAAATTTATCTCTTCTAAATATGTTCTCTTTTGACATGGACAAAAAAAAAATTTATTTATACTAAATAAATAATCTATTTTTACTGGATTAAAAAAAAAAAAGTTATCTATGTTGAATAAAAAGATCTCTTTTAACAAGTCTGGAAAGAAAAAAAATTCAAAAAACGATAACTTAATTATTTTCTTTTGACATAACCCAAAAAGTTTATAATTATATCTATTGACATTACTCTTCAAATTTGAAAAGAAAAAAAAAAAGAGATGGGGGTGCAATAAGAGAGAAGGGGACTGCCGAATATGACATTTTTTTTAATTAAAGGCTGTCCGGCTAATAATTTATCTTGGGACAGGATCCCACCACTGGACACACACACTCCTCCCTCCTAATAATTTATCTTGAGACATGATCTCACCATTGCGCACACACTCCTCCCTCTTTAAAAGCTAGCTTCCACTGCCATGGAATCAATACCTCCCTCAACCATGGCCGAAGCAGCTGGTAAGCTCCACATAGTTATGTTTCCATGGTTAGCCTTCGGTCACATCACCCCATATCTAGAGCTGGCCAAGCTCATCGCCCAAAAGGGTCACAAAATCTCCTTCCTCTCCACCCCTGGAAACATCCATCGCTTCCCAAAACTTCCTCCACACTTAGCCCCTCTCATCAACTTCGTCAAGCTTCCTCTACCCCACGTCCCCAACCTCCCCGAAAACGCCGAGTCCACCTCCGATCTACCTTACCACAAAGTCAAGTACCTCAAGATGGCTTATGATCAACTCCAACAACCAGTCACCACTTTTCTAGAAACCTCCTTTCCTGATTGGGTTATGTATGACTTTGCACCTTATTGGTTAGGTCCAATTGCAGCTAAGCTCAATATTTCAAGTGTTTACTTCAGTATCTCCATTGCCTCCAGTTTGGTCTTTTTGGGACCAGCAAAGGTTCTGATGGGCAGGAATAGTGATCCGACGACCAAGGCCGAGGACTTCACGGTCCCACCCAAATGGGTTCCGTTCAAATCAACGGTTGCATTCCGACTCTTCGAGATCTTGCGCGTTTTTGACGACGTCGTCGGAGAAGACGATAACATGGTTCCGGCACTGTATCGTTTTGGGGCGAGCATTGATGGGTGTGATGTGTTGGCTTTGAGAAGTTGTTATGAGTTTGAACCGGAATGGTTACCGCTTCTTGAAGAGATTCACCGGAAACCGGTTATACCGGTGGGTGAGTTACCGGCCACGGCGTATCACGACGACGATGATGACGACGATGCATGGAGGGAAATGAGAGAGTGGCTTAATAAGCAAGGTAAAGGGTCAGTGGTTTATGTTGCATTTGGGAGCGAGGCGAAACCGAGTCAAGCCGAACTCACTGAGATAGCTCTGGGTTTGGAGCTATCCGAGTTACCATTCTTTTGGGCTCTAAAGAAACGACTTGGGATGGCCGATACGGAGGTGATCGAGTTGCCGAATGGGTTTGAGGAGAGAACCAGAGGACGTGGGGTGGTGTGGACGAGTTGGGTGCCTCAACTCAAGATACTGAGTCATGACTCGGTGGGTGGGTTCTTGAGTCACTCGGGTTGGAGTTCGGTGGTGGAGGGAATACAGTTTGGGAAAGCTCTTATACTATTGACGTTCTTGGCGGAACAAGGGCTGAATGCTAGGGTTTTGGAAGAGAAGAAGATGGGTTACTCAATACCGAGAGACGAGCGAGACGGGTGGTTTACGAGGAACTCAGTGGCCGAGTCACTGAGGTTAGTGATGGTAGAGGAAGAAGGAAAGATTTACAGGGACAAGGTAAAGGAAATGAGGGGACTGTTTGGTGATAGGGATACACAAGACAAGTACGTGAATAATTTGTTGGCTCGCCTTCAAAGTCTGAAAAAAAAGTGACGCCAATGCAGTTGAGAATTGCTGAATACCACTCTTGTCAGATTCTCAACTTTTAGGTTATGAACAAAAGGGTGTCTATTATGAAGATAAAATAAAATTCTTGGTTGTTCCTGGTGTGATGGTACAGGGATAGAAAATAATAGTAATTTGAAATCCGATTCCGTACTTTTCACATGTCCTAAAGTTGTACTACAATGGCCTGTGATATATCTTGTGTGTTGTTAATATATATTAGTATATTTTATATTTATATTTTTATACATTTAATTAGGATTCTTATGATTGAAGGCTTATCATGTATATAATAGTTTGCCCCCCACTCACTTATGTTATGTTTGGTACGTAACAATAGAATGAAATGAACATTCCATTAAAGTAATAATGAAATAAGAATGAGAATAGAATGGAATGGTCATTCTCATTCTATTGTTTGGTTTCAAACATGAAATGATGATTACATTATTTTTGGTAGCTAGATTTTATTTTTTTAATATTTATTGGGAATAGAATGATCATTTCATATTTTGAGCAGTTGAATAAATTTTCATTATTTTTCATTTTACCTCACGCATTTTATGTTTTATAGGGGTTGATTTCCAAATAAGAAGAAAAGAAGCAAAAAATGGCTAAAAATGATATGTATAGCCAAAGATGAACATAAGAAGAATTGTAGGAGAGATGATATTCTATACAATTTACTTTACAAGAGGTCTCAAGTTCAAAATTTTGTAAAATATGTTTTTTATACGACCACGTCTGCAGTCCAGAATTCAAATTGAAGATATGAAGATCAAATATAAGATATTTAAATTCACAATCTTGTATTTTGAATTTTTGTTTTTAAAATTTTTCCACCTAAACCATTCCCCTTTAACTCTATAAATAAGGGGTCCTAGGGAATGGTGAAGGGAGTTAGAAATTGTAGAAAAGAATAAAGTGTAGTGGGAAATACTTTCTTGTATTCATTTTTTTTTTCTTGTAAACACCATCTCAATGGAGTGATGAAGTCATTATAATGAAATATAAGTAAGTTCTTTTATATTCTTATATATTTTTCCTCTCAAGAGTATTATTTTATTTTTCTATTTCGAGGTTTTGTTTTCAAAAAAAAATTAGAGGGATGATTTATTGTGTTTGTCAAATAATGGTAATTCGAAAAATGCATACCTCTATTACCTAGCAAAGGTACAACAGATTAAGAAAAAAATACTTTCATATATAATCAAGTTTGTTTTTTTATGTCATATTTTTCTTCATCTTTTCAAATTGTAATTGGATTAGTGAAGTGTATTATTTATTGGAGGAAAATCATATAAGAATAGTAGAAATTTTATTTATGTGGATTCGTGGTGGTAGATTCCCTTCCCTTGAAATTTATTTTATTAGTATAGTTTTATTTATTCATTATAATTCCAAAATAAAAATTATTTTTTCAAAAAAATTATTTTCATTGCATTAATTAATGTGTGAATTTGAGCTCATTCAGAATCTCACTTGAGAGTGATTCAACCCTACTTATTACTATACAAAATTTAGTATAATTTTTGCAGGTTTTATTTTTGTATGGAGTATAGAAAAGTAACGACATCCATCCACTATTTGACACTTGTCGATATCCACCACCTAAACCAGTGGTGCCATCAGCATCCCAACTATCCCAAACCTATACCTGGCGGGGCCACCACAACCACAGTCACCACCGTCGCTATCAATTTCTCTGTATAAACGCGCGCGCGTGTGTATACACGTTTTGATTTAAGAGGAACTCAGTGTCCGAGTCACTGAGGTTAGTGATGGTGGAGGAAGAAGGAAAGATTTACAGGGACAAGGTAAAGGAAATGAGAGGACTGTTTGGTGATGGGGATACACAAGACAAGTACGTGAATAATTTGTTGGCTCACCTTCAAAGTCTGAAAAAAAAAAAGGGAGGCAAGAAATGTTATTGTATTCTTTAGCTAGCTGAAGTTATATTATGGATCAGTTTTCAACCATTTGCATTCTTTTCTCTGATGCTTCGTGTTTCACCTCTGTTGTACACTAACTATATGTTGCATATATATCCATAAAAATTACCCCACCATCTACATCCATGGAAGCCAATGCATTATTATCTTGCATTCAACATGGCAATTCAATTATTTGAAATAATAATGTAACAAAAGGAAATTAAGGAAAACTTAGATGTTATATACAATTATTTAGTAAACTTGATTTCTCATATGTTTGCTAGGTGCATGTGCATCATCATCTATCAACCACAAGAGTTATCATTTCCTTCATTTCATAAGCAGATAAGGGAGTTCTAAATGGAATGACAATTTATCATCATATGCTTCACTTTATTATATGAATGGTACTACTATCTCCAAAGTTAAAATCCAACTTTGTTACCACTAATATTTAAACAAGGAATGTATTTTGTTATCACACCAGTACTCATTGTTGCGAATCTCTATCATCAATATTACAGGAATTGCTAAACCACTCTTCTATGCTTATCTAATCGCCCACATAAGTGGTTATTTCCAAATCAAACTCCTTCAACAATCTCATTTATCAATTTCCTAATCATAAAGTAACACTTGCCTTGTCATTTTACCAACAAAATACAACCAAAGATAATCCCACCTCTCATGTTCATAATTAATACATGTTACTGCCACAATGGCTGCAACATGCCGCCATTTTGTGTGACTTTGTTCGTTTCTACTCAAAAGAGGGCATTCTCTTCTATCACATATATATCTATATCTATATATAATATAGAAGGAAGGTATAATAATGATAAAAAAACTCAATCGATTGGTAAGTCAAAAATAATTAAAAAATTAGTTATCTAGTCTAAAATGTCTTTTACCATCTAGGATTTAAAATTATTTTATTTAACGATCATAGTTACGAATACATGATAGTGTCATAAATACGAATATACACTAGTATTTAAATAATTATCATATTCTTGCGTCATAAAATTACTCTTAATTGTCTGTCATAGGAGTAATTACTCTATCTAACGATTATAGTTACGAATACATGATAATATCATAAATACAAATAGGCACTAGTATTTAAATAATTATCATATTTATGCGTCATAAAATTACTCTTAATTGTCTGCCATAGGAGTACTAGGTTCTTTCAAAATTTTGGGTCACTTATGTAGTGTGATTTTGGATTAAGCATGTGCCGTGTTGGTTATATACCACATTGACTCCAGAAAATTTTTAAAATTTACAGTCATTATCATCATCCTTCCTTTAGAGATTGTCCTTTATAAAAAGGTTATTAATTTTTTATTTTTTTTGTCTTCGTATTTTGTAGGTTGTGACTTGGGCACTTTGAACTTTTCTGATAGAGTTTTGTAAAACTAAATTGAATATTTTGGAAAGATAGGTTCACACGCTACAAGAAAGTAGGGATGTAGTGGCCAAATTTTAGTGGCGGCTATAAAAAAGCCGCCACCTAAACCTTTTGAATTCACGTGGCCCCTCCCTCTGTCTCATTGTCATTACCACCCCCTTTCATTTCTCTCTCTTTCTTTCTTCGGACTAAAATTGGGAAAGTTGGACCCCTCTCTCTCTTCCACAAATACACGATTTCATTATTCTCACTCTCTCACCTTCACTTTCTTTCACCCTCACCCTCACCCTCTCTACAATTCATCCTAATTTTGTCTCAGACTGAAAATCTAACGATCATAGATCTTCCATTTATGCCTTTTTCACTATCGATTTTCTCTCTCGATCTCCATAAATTTACTTATCATGAATGCAATTGATCGATTGTTTGAGTTTGGATTGTCATTTCTACTTCTCTCACTGTCGATTTCTCTCTCTAAGATCTCCATGATTTACTTCTCTGATTACAATTGGTCGATTCTTTGAGTTTGGATTCGATCTTGCGTAGAGAGAGAATTAAGAGTTCTGGTTGTTCGGTGAATCGATGTGTTTGACTCGGTACAACGAGGAATAAAGGTGTCCTCTACTTCTTCACCACGGTCATGGCTTCTGCGAGGAGTGTCTCTGTCGATCGGATGTTCTCGGCGTCCTCAGACACCACTCTATCGGGCCTTAGATGTCGCCACTTCTCCGTCGTCTAACACCACCCTGTGGTGCCGCCACATCTCCGTCATAGGCAACTTTGTGTAGGCCCTCCGCAAAAACTATGCATCCCTGGCTTTAATCTACTCTCCCTTGAACTCGTTCTCGGCCTATTGAGTATGTGAATGGAATATTTTTTATTTTCTCCATTTCTTCCAATTTTTTAAAGTCAAACAAATATTTATGCATGTGTGCCCTATTTTATTTTTATTGACAAAAATATTTATATAAATTTTTTGTTGTTGGTGCCGGGTAAAGTTTTGAAAGCCTATGCAAATGAGAGAACGGAGATTAAACATGGTTAGCCAACTAATAGAATTATGAGTTTTATGTCATAGTAGAGATTACTTTTTCTATATATTAGTCAGTACTTACTTTCATCTTTGAGGCCATAAATTGCTAAAATACTTGCAATGTTGATTCATTAAAACTGATGCAATTTTTCATGACAACTTCGATGAAAATAGTAAACTGAGGACATGGAAACTCTCATTATACAACAGTCTTACCTGATCATACTAAAAACTGACCAATTAAGTCCTCTCTGCCATTGACAAATGGGATTATAGAATTTATAGGTAATAATGTTATTGTTTATAAGGAATGATGACAATATGAGTATAATTTAGGCTGTGTGGTAAATTACCTAGAGCCTTTTCAATTTCACACTTCATAATATACAAATACTGATGAAAAAAGGATGGGGTTAGATTAGACCATACCCTAGTATCTACGGATTCAGATTATAATCAACTATTGTTAATGGGAATATGTATTGGCAATTCTATAGTTTATGGTAGGCTTTGGTTAATCACTAATGTACTTAATTGGAAACGTTGTTACTTGGCACACCTCGGCTGTAATTGGTATATAACTTGCTTCACTCTTTTACTATTTTATGAGTATGATAGTATTTTCTTGTAAGAGCAATTCTACTATGAGGACTCACACTCGTGAACTCTAACCTTTTCACAGTAGTTTCTTCCTTCTTGTAAATGGCTTGCAGTGGTAGCAATTTCAGGAACCATACCATGATTGGTACAAATTGTTGGCTTATTCTTCATAGCAGAGTCTGCAAGATATTTGGTGTGTTTGATTTTTACTTCTACATCTTTCTAACAAATTTTATTTGGTATTAGATCCATCTTACGCGTTGCCGCGGTTTATCAAAACAATTTTGACAATAGATTAATGTTTCTCTTCTTCAGGGGAATTCTTTGAACTTATGTCAATCTGTTTAATTTGTTTGCCTTAATTGGCCTAGCTTCTTAAATTTAGCTTTATACCCATTTCTGGCAGGCCTGCCTAGTTTCGGGTCACTCATTGTAAGTTAGGCTTTAATTTATTCTAGTTACGCAAGTGGTAAAGAAGCGACTTTAGTAATGATTTATTCGAGTAATTAACTGAGCAAAACTAGTTTGAGGAATGAATATATATATATATATATTCCATTATATTTGGAAGACGGCCGCTTTTGATGGTTCGATTGTGAAGGCCTTTTTGTTTGTATTTGTAGTATAAGTTCTTAATGTTTATGTTGTTGGTGGATCATAGTAGTTGTAAACACAGAGTAGCAGAATTTTATCATAAATCCATTGCAGGCATGCTATGTTGATTCAAAAGAGAATGAGAATTGATTATGTTTCAGAACATTTTTGCTAATTGTTATAAAAGTTGGCAAGACTAATTACATTTTGATGTGAAAACATTACACTGGCTAAGCTCACAATGACTATCTTCATTGTCTTTTTTACTTAAAAGTTTGTGTTAATATGTATTCATATTTTTACTGAAAATATCATAATTCATTTTTTTACCACCCAAGCTTTACAAGATTGAATTTTTTGTAGGAAGATGACTATGATATGAATGTTGATATTGCAACATCTACTACTCAAGCTCCTGCAAAGTACTCTTTTCATGAGCTCGAGATTTATTGTTACTTGCATGTAATGATATTTTTAATTGATCAGAAGCGATACAATGAGGTATGAAATTATAAGATCATTTCAAGGTATTGCATATTTTTTACAAAACTAGTAATGTTTAATAAATTGTTCTTGAGCTTACATTTGTTGTTGTCTACCTGTACTTCAGACAAAAGCTTGTTCCTCAGCAAGCATGGTTTTTCTAAAGAACCTGAATGGAAAAAGATTGATGTTCTAGCATCCTGGTTCTATTTCTATTACTCTCTGAGCTATGGATGAACTTACTGGTGATTAAGCCCGAGGCAGCATAGGTAAATCTCGTTAAACTGATTGATTATGAGTATCAGTTTGCTTTTTTTTCAGAAATTTATTATTATAGTTGTGCTCATTCAGTTTTTGCTTTGAAATCTTCTTCTACTCTCTTATTCAATTTTTTAAAGTTCTGTTTTTATTTCAGAGCTCACTGCTTATATATATTTCTCTTATGATTGCTACAATGAACTACTAAGCTAGTTATTGAGAAAAGAAAAAAAATGCGTATAAATGTGAAACTGAACACACTTAAATTTCATTATAGTAAGTGCATTTAGCTAATTCTTGTCCATAGGTGCTCTTATCATTTGGCCATTTGGGAACTATAGTTTATTTATTGAGAAGAGTTCTCAATGTTGAAACTCTGGCAAAAATTAAACCTTGATTCTTATGAGTTAAAGCAATTTTTATAAGGATATGTAGTTATGCAGTGTTGCGATAGAATACTTAAAAAAGGGTTGTAACAAAAGTTTGATGGGATGAATCACGCAAGATAGAGAAATAAGTCACTCGAGAGAGAGAGAGATGTTGCACCATTCTTGCTCTATGTTAGGGTGAGACGTCTTTTGATACCTTGATCTAGTTCTGCCACACTTGACGAAGTCTATGTTTGCTTACTTCAGTGAATTTGTAGGTCAGGCTTTAAGTCATTTGTGTGTGTAGATGTATCAGTTCTTACATACATGCCCCTACTAGTGTAGTTTCCCGTCTGCATCAAATTGTTTGTGAGTTTAAATGGGTCAAACTTGCCATCATTAAGTACAAGGGGACAGGGAAATGATGTTATATGTGTGAGCTCTGTTGCTTTATTTTCCTTCTCCCACCCCTTTAGAATTGGGTTGCATCAATGATTAAATTCTTTTTGATTATGTTGAGATTCAAGTTGTTTTTTCTTCAATTTTGGGTTTTGCAGCTAAAATTTAGTGATGTTGAAATTTATGGGTTTAGTTTAGTGTGTGAAGTTTTAATAGGATTCAAATTTCATGAGAGTACATGTCAAGATGCCCGCCCCTGCAACATGCTTGCTAAAAGTCTTAATTACTTTAATTATTATTTTTGCATAATTAATAATTATGAAATTTAGGTTCTTGCTGAGCCCATGCATGTGTGAGCATGCTTTTCGATTACGCAAGAAGTGACACTCTCCAATTATGGTGCATGTTTTTAGGAAGTAAAGACCACATCTCTTTGAATTCAATGTTCTCTCCAATTATGTTGCATGTTTTTTTAGAAATAATTGATGCAAGATTTCTAAAAAATTATCAATGTTAGTTTTTAATTTTCTCTCATTTTTTATTTACAGGTTTCACATAAAGAGGAGTGGTACTTGCAATATTATTAAACAAGTGTATAAATTTTTATACGTGATGATGTATTATGAATATATTTTTATTTTAAAATAGTTGATCTAATAAATATTTTATTTTAGTTTGTTGTTGGATTTTATTTATTTATGGACGGTATTAATTTTGGAATGGAATAATACTTGGGAGAGGGGGAAAACAGGTTTTTGTTAGATTAGATGATTTTTTTAAAAAATAGTTGAGGGTTTTAGCGGCGGTTATGACTGCCGCTATAGGAAAATTTCTTTCATTTAAAACCTAAGATATAGCGGCGATTATAGATGCTGCTATAAGTAAAATTTCTTTCCTTTGAAATTGAATATTTAGCGGCGGTATTGCTTGCTGCTATAGATAAGAAACCTATCCCGGCTGGACTTTTTGTGGCTGATGAGGAAGCCGCCACTATGCTGCCGCAAGAAGATATAGCGGCGGGTTTTGCCACTTTTAGAGGCGGATTTGACCGCCGCTAAAGGCTATTTTTGTTGTAGTGACAGAAATTTTGTTCATGTCAATGCATGCTTTTTCTTAAAGATTTTGTATTCATTTATTATTATGTTTAGGTTTTGTATACTATTTTTTTTTGGATAATTTACACTTAGATTCCCTCACATTTGCAAAATTACACTGTCGCTCTTCTCAGACCTTGTTGACTTCCGAAAAAATTATTTCAAATTAAAAGACTAAACTGTCCTTTACATCACATAATTTTCAAAACATCACATAATTTTCCAACCTCTATCTTTTTCCACCAACAAATCAACATTACATCCCAAAGGCCGCCTCCTCCCAGGGACTGCATGAACCGCGCGTTCATGCACCCTGGGTAACACTAGAGACTTTTCTACACTCCATCATCTTCTCTAGAATGATCTTCCATGCAAGAAACAGTTAAGGTGAATTCAGCTGCAACATGCCGTTATTTTGTGCGACTTTGTTCGTTTCTACTCAAAAGAGGGTCTTCTATCACATCTATATCTATATCTATATATATATATATATAAAATATAGAAGGAAGGTATAATAATGATAAAAAAAACTCAATCGATTGGTAAGTCAAAAATAATTAAAAAATTAATTATCTAGTCTAAAATGTCTTTTATTATCTAGAATTTAAAATTACTCTATCTAACGATCATAGTTACGAATACATGATAGTGTCATAAATACAAATATACACTAGTATTTAAATAATTATCATATTCCTGCGTCATAAAATTACTCTTAATTGTCTGCCACAGGAGTACTAGGTTCTTTCAAAATTTTGGGTCACTTGTGTAGTGTGATTTTGGATTAAGCATGTGCCGTGTTGGTTATATACCACATTGACTCCAGAAAATTTCTAAAATTTACAGTCATTATCATCATCCTTCCTTTAGAGATTGCCCTTTATAAAAGGTTATTAATTTTTTATTTTTTATTTTTTTTGTCTTTGTATTTTGTAGGTTGTGACTTGGGCACTTTGAATATTTTGGAAGGATTGGTTTACAGAACTTTTCTGATAGAGTTTTGTAAAACTAAATTGAATATTTTGGAAAGATAGGTTTACAGAAATTTTGTTCATGTCAATGCATGCTTTTTCTTAAAGATTTTGTATTCATTTATTATGAGCAATGCTACACGTCATGAAATTATTTCATGAATTTGTATCATGAATGATGTGACAGGTAACACGGAGAGTTAGTATTGGTGGAATTCCCCTATACACATAGTTCCATGATATTATCACTAAATTCCACCAATACTAACTCTCCACGTTACCTGCCACATCATTCATGATACAAATTCATGAAATAATTTCATGACGTTTAGCATTTCTCATTTATTATTATGTTTAGGTTTTGTATACTATTTTTTTTTTGGATAATTTACACTTAGATCCCCTCACATTTGCAAAATTACACCATCGCTCCTATCAGACCTTGTTGACTTCTGAAAAAATTATTTCAAATTAAAAGACTAAACTGTCATTTACATCACATAATTTTCAAAACATCACATAATTTTCCAACCTCTATCTTTTTCCACCAACAGATCAACATTACATCCCAAAGGCCGCCTCCTCCCAGGGACTGCATGAACCGCGCGTTCATGCACCCTGGGTAACACTAGAGACTTTTCTACACTCCATCATCTTCTCTAGAATGATCTTCCATGTGGATGATGGATAGTGACAATGATCAAATACCTTAACCCACAAAAAAAAAAAAAACAATGAACAAATACCAAAAAGAAAAAACAAAAGAAAAAGAAATCAATAGACATTCATTTGGACGAGTGATATCTATTGATCACTTTCTTTTTTTCCAATTTGATCGTTTGTTTTAAAATTTTCTTTTTGGAAAAGCAAATTGTTTTAGACAATCATGTATTGGACAACACAAAACATGTGTTGGACAGAATTGTAAGATCAAATGAGAGGATGAGGATGTACAGTAGTAGCAGTAGTCTTAACTGAAAAAACTCCATTCCAAATCTTAGTGAGAGCTCGAAGGATGATTCCATGGTGGTAAGGTGAATTCAGCTGCAAGAAACAATTGAGAAGCTATCGTAGATCATCCTTATATAATGGGTAATGTACAACTCAGATTACAAAAAAACCTATTAGGTTTTGTTGTCTCATAAACAATAAACCCTTATATAATGGGTAATGTACGACTCAGATTACAAAAAAATTAGCAGTATTAATCACGAGAGGTCTAACCATTATATCATCATTTCATTCCAATCAATGTGTAGTTTTTTTTTAGTAAACATCATTGACACTCTCCTGATGTTTGAGGTATTGTCGCTCGCCTACAATTTCGTGTCATTTTATCACCAATACCTCCTGAAGTTTGTTTGTGCCGTATATCACAAACACCCCCTCCTGCCAAAAGTATGCCGTGTCAGATTACTTTTTGATGATAAAAAGATCATGAAACCCTTTGACTTTTGACATAACCTTTTTTAATACTAAAATTACATATTTAACCCTACCTAATGGACCAAAATGCCCCTAACTATGCCCTATTATTACATACCCATTTGACTCTTATGACATTATATATATATACATATACACACACACACATACATATATTTATACATATATAGAGAGGGGGGAGGAAACCACCACTGCCGAGCACCACTACCACCAACCACCACCACCACCATTAATTTTAGTACACATACAAACGTATATACACACACACACATATATATGTGTATCCATCACCCAAAACAACAGCGCCACCACCACCACCACCCCAACCATCCCAACCCCACATGGCGGCGCCACCACAACCACAGTCACCATCACCACCACCATCAATTTCTCTATATACACACACAAACGTGTATATATATACACACACACACAAACACACATATATGTGTGTATCCACCACCCAAAATAGCGACGCCACCACAACCACAGCCACCACCACCATCAATTTATTTGTATACACACAAGCGTATATATATATATATATACACACATATATATGTGTACTGATAAGTGCGCAAAACTTACTATTTTATATCTCAAAATAAGTTTTTAATTACTCTTTTATTTTATTTAAATGTTCTTATATTTGCATTTTATGTTTTATAGGGATTGATTTCCAAATAAGAAGAAAAGAAGCAAAAAAGGGCTGAAAATGATATGTATAGCCAAAGATGAACATAAGAAGAATTGTAGGAAAGATGATATTCTGTACAATTTACTCCACAAGAGGTCTCAAGTTCAAAACTTTGTCAAATATGTTTTTTACACGGCCACGTCTGAAGTCCAGAATTCAAATTGAAGATATGAAGATCAAATATTAGATATTTAAATTCAAAATTTTATATTTTGAATTTTTGTTTTTAAAATTTTCTCACCCAAACCATTCCCCTTTAACTCTATAAATAAGGGGTCTTAGGGAATGGTGAAGGGAGTTAGAAATTTTAGAAAAGAATAAAGTGTAGTTGGAAATACTTTCTTGTATTCATTTTCTTTTCTTGTAAACACACCTCTCAAATGAGTGATAAAGCCATTATAATGAAATATAAGTAAGTTTTTTTATATTCTTATATATTTTTTCCTCCCAAGAGTATTATTTTATTATTCTATAATGAGGTTTTATTTTCAAAAGAAAATTAGAGGGATGATTCTTCGTGTTTAACAGATAATGGTAATTCGAAGAATGCCTACCTCTATTTACCTAGTAAATGTATAACAGATTAAGAAAAAAATACTCTCATATATAATCAAGTTTTTTTTTTTATGTCATATTTTTCTTCATCTTTTCAAGTTGTAATTGGATTGGTGAAGTGTATTATTTCTTGGAGGAAAATCATATAAGAATAGTAGAAAATTTATTTATGTGGATTTGTGGTGGTGGATTGATTCCCTTCCCTTGAGATTTATTTTATTAGTATAGTTTTATTTATTCATTATAATTCCAAAATAAAAAATATTTTAAAAAAAATCATTTTCATTCCATAAATTAGTGTGTGAATTTGAGCTCATTCGGAATCTCACTTGAGAGTGGTTCAACCCTACTTATTAATATACAATTTTTGGTAGAGTTTTTGCAAGTTTTATTTTTGTACAGAGTATAGAGAAGCAACGACATCCATCCACTATTCTACACTCGTCAGTATACACCACTCAAACCAGCGGCGCCACTACCACCCCAACTATCCCAATCCCACACCTGACGGCGCCACCACAACCACAGTTACCACCACCACTATCAATTTCTTTGTATAAACGTGTATATATATATATATATATATATATATATATATATATATATAAACACACATACCACAACCACCGCCATCAACCACAACCACCACTACCAGTTAACCACAACTACCACAATCTTTCCTAGATCAATCAAAACCCATAATCCATTCACCATCTAAACAACCAAACAAAACCCATAATCCATTCACCATCTAAACAACCAAACAAAACCCAAATCCACCACCAAAACAATCAATCAAAACCCAATTCCATCAACACGAAATTCATTTATTTTGAATCGTCAACAGTCCAAAATCCAATCGGAAACCCAATCCCATCATCGTGAACGCCGAAGTTTTCTCTTGTCGCCGCCAAGAGATTTTTCGATCCCGATTTTCTATCTCTATTTACAGTTGTAGAAAGAGAAAAAGAGTTCCCAAGGTTCCATTTGCAGATGTTGGTTTCGGAGATGGCGTCAAATCGAAAAGATTTGCCACAAATCTTGCACCTGAGGTAGTACTGAATGAGTTTTTCATTGGTTGGGTGGAATCGAAACCTAGGAGCGAGTGATGTCATCGGCGTGGGTTGGGATTGTAAGAACCGTGACAACTTTTGTCCGTTTCTTGTCATTTTTATTTAATTGTCATATTAATGTTTTAAATGATTGTTTATGCATTTTAAATATGAAATACATATTTAGAGAACATTTTTAAGGTTTGAGAAAATTTTCAGAGCGTTTGACCAAAGTTGACTTTTTCGGGTCCTATTGACCTAAGGATGCGGGTCCCGCAGGGCCAGAAAATCTAAAAGTGTTGAAATTACTTCAAATTTGAAGGGTAACTCAAATAAAATATTTTGACGCACTATGGAATTGATTTCATGTCAATCGGAGTTACGGAACTCCGAAAACGAGTCTGGAAAGGTTTAGGAAAAAGTAATGGCATTGTTGTAATTTAGAGTAGGTAATTTTGCTATAAATAGCAAAGAGAGGTCACCCATTCTCATTCTCTTCTTTCCTCAACTATAAGTAACATCATATATATATAACAACTTCTTCTTCTTCTTCTCTTCTTCATCAATTTAAAGGAATTTCGGGTGAGAATTTGAGTTCGCTGAAGAAAGAAGAAACGATCTACGCGACGAGAACTCGAGTTTGATCAATTCAAAATTGATTTACAAGAAAGTTAATTTTTTGAGTGAAGTAAGGGATATCTTGAAACTATAGCTATTGATGGTAGGGGTGTGTGTTGTGTCTTATATTTCAAGTTTAATTTCATATTTTTAGCATAAAATTAAAGTTTTCATGTTATATATGATTATATGGGATTTTGTAGATTAATTGTGGAATTGAATTGATGATATATGTCTTATTGAATTGTAAATGATTGATTGATGTTAATGAATACATGAATTGCTTAAGCATGCAAAATTGAGACATGAATTGCATATGTGAAATTTTGGTGAGTTAATTAAAAAGCTTGATTTTAAAAATAGAATGTATACTTGTGTCATTATGAATTAATGCATGACATGCTAGAATGGACATAGGACATGAATTGGATGTAATGCATTAAGAGTTGTAAATGTATATGCAAAACGTGATATGTTTTGTGTGAGTGAGTGTGGGACTCGGAGATGGTTCATGTGAAAAGTAGACGGAGAGTACATCCTCGGGGTTGTAAGACCTCAAACTTGCACAAGAGGGTTGGTTACCGGTAGGTTAGTATCCCTAAAATAACTAGGATACGGGATATGGGGCTTCGGCACATATCCGGGATGTGTGTGAGTGTGATACCAATTCCGAGAGTGTCTTTGAATTTTTTAAGTGTACAATGTGACCTTATGTTGAATAATATGAGATAATGTGACTTATATGGATTAAGTAAAATTGTGAATAAATTCGATTGTATCATATGTTATAAATGTGATGATATGTGCAATGAAACATGTTGTGAACTTTATAGTTGTCAAATGTATTTGATGAGTATGCCATGGATATAAAAATTGTAATTTGACTAAAATGCTAGGAAGTATGACACATAGTATAATTATACAGGTTGAATTGCCTTTATGCAATGATATGAAATGTGGACTTGAGTGGATTGTACAATATATTACTTTAAGCCGTTCAACTTGGTTATCCCCCTACATTAACATTTTCAGGACGTGGCAATGAAGTAATTGATGGTGAGCATCCATGAGGTGGACTCGGAGTCATAGAACTCCATTTTTAGTTATTTTCATTATTTGGTATGCTCGGGATGTGGACTTAGTGCATATTGACTTATGTCTGAAACTTAGACTTTAATATGTTGCTTCTATGCTTCAAGAATATGTCGTGGTTACATTTATGATTCTATACTTTATATGTACGTCTTGAACATGATCGATGCTTGATATTGTAAATGATGAACTCTCATTTATGTCTATTTCTTTCCACGTGTATAACTTGTGAGAACGGTCATATTGATGAATTGTATTCTCATTAATGTCCAAGCATGTTTATGATTTAAAGGTTTGTTATATGGAATGTATGAATATTTTTGGATGGAAAATTTAAGGCATTAGAATGACCATTGGGGGGCGGGGGGACACGTAACCAAAAGTGTCCATTTTGAATTCAAGGTATGAATGGAATTTATACATATAGAAGGATAACTGTATTAGCTTCAATTTGATAGGTCATGGGCCTTGTTTGGATTTAAATTGAGTAGGATGTGCATGTTTTAGTGCAAGAGTTCATAATCTGGCATATATACATTGATTTGCATGTTATCTGGGTTGTGAGTTGGGTTTTTGGGTGATTCAAATTGGGTTGGAAACTAGATATATTGAGGATGATCCACACCAAATTTCAAGTTAAACAAACTTACGGATTGTTGGATATTCGAATTTAAAGTTAGGATGGAGTTTTGGCTAAGTTAATGTAATAGAGATTTTCTAGGCATTAAGGGCGATCGATCCCTCTCTTTTACGGCGATCAATCCCCCTTGTAAAAAGGCCAAAAACCTCCCTCAGTCTACCTTGGGCGATCGATCCCCCTTTTACAGAATGCATGGTTAAGTTGTGTTTTTGCCTAACTTCGAACAATCATATCTTCTTCGTTTGAAATCGGATTTAGATGATTCTTCTTTTGAAATTGAGTATTTTTAAATCTTTTTTCCAATGGTTCTATTTTCATACATAGATAAGTAAATTGGAAGGATATATGTGTCCGTACTTGTGGGATAGAATCATTCGAAGGGTTATATGGTTGAGGCCCATCGGGATTAGTTGATGTTGAGTTGTATATATCTATATACATGCGTATGTATGCGATTAAGCTTCTGTGGTAATTAAAGGGTAAAACGATTTATTAGAGTTTAATGGACGAACGTCACCGCTGGTTCTCGACAATCGAAAGTTGGGGCGTGACAACATGATATCAAAGTATAATATCAAAGAATAAGTGTGATTGGGAGTGTGGTTTGTTACTTAATCACCTTCAGTTTTTGAGATTCAGAAATCGGGGTATGACAGGGATTGTGGTGGTGGTGTTGACAGTCGGTCTTCAAGGGGATCATGGTGTCGCTAGTATAGGTTGGGATTGTGGTGGTGGTGTTGATAGTAGTGGTGGTGTCGATTATGGTTGTGGTGGCGCTGCCGGTGTGGGTTGGGATTGTGGTGGTGGTGTTGACTGTGGTGGTGGTATCAGCTGTGATTATAGTGGCACCACCGGTGTGGGTTGAGATTCTGGTGGTGGTGGTGTTGATTGTACAATATATATATATATATATATATATATATACATATATATGTATATATATATATAGTTCTATACACATTGTATCACAATATACACAAAATGGATTGGGTAATAATCATGGGCTTTTTGGTCTTTTTGTAATTCTTATATTTTTATATTAAAAATTAATTCAATAATAAGGGGTAATCTAGACATTTCACAACTTTTTTAAATGAAAAAGTTGATAGGTTGTGTTGATGACAAAATGCACAAAGTTGTAACCGCATGACATTACCTCAAACTTGAGGGGGTGTCAATGAAGTTTACCCTAATTTTTTTGTAGCATTGAAATTCTTTAAAAAATTGTAATTTAACCGTTAGTGAGAGAAAATGACAAAATTGGTGCATTTGAGGGGCTAAAGTGAAAAATTAAGTTTGTGGAGCATTCTGGGTATATCTGATCACTTTTTGGATGATGTCAGTCAAAAGATTTTTTGGTGGCCTTAGATAACGACCGAAGGGGGTCAAAGTGCTCATTATTATATAAAGCAAGGGGTGACAGTGTAATTTTACAAAGATGAAGGGATTAAAGTGAAATAAAAGCAAACCACAAAGGATCTAAGTGTAAATTACCCTCTCTTTTTTTTAGGTCGAGACCACTCATGGATAGGTTTTGTATACTATTTGTTATTTTGAGACTCTTATATAGGTATGCCACAAGTTTTTTTAACCTTAAAAAAAAAATTGGAGCTGGAAAAGGAAATATATATATATATGACATTTAGTGGATGTCAAAACCATAGCTATTTATATATTTTACAGTGGTAGGTAGAAGCATTAGGGATCGCCGCTAAATGTCCAATAGTCGTGGCCAGAAACGCGTCCTACATCTTTAGGAACTTGTTTTAAAAGCTAATATTTAGCGGTGGTTATGATCGCCGCTATAACTGAAAATATTCTGCAGCCTTCGGCTTTTCACTTTTAACGATGATTTTGACCGCCACTATAGGTTATTTTGCTGTAGTGACTTCAAACAGAACAAAAAACCCTAATAAACAAGTAATTGTTGGTAAAACTAATGGCAGGAGTCTGTTTGTGTTGCACTATGTATATTGTTATATTGGTCACGGCCTAGATCGCTTGTAAACAGGACTATGAGTTGAACACGAGTACTAGGTTAAACTCATTTACTTTGTGAATTTACTTGTTTGATTTTATTCAACCTGATTTTGATATGCACTGAAAAATTAATTACTCAAATTCATTTATGACTGGACGAGTGTAGGCGAGTTGCCGAATCAGTGACCAATCTGCCGGGCAAAGTAACTATAATTTTCTAAAACACAAAAAAAGTAAATGTAATAAATCTTAATTAGAGGGATGTAAGTATAATGTGCCCTATAAACATTTATATATGATGCGATCAATGATGTCACCAATATACAATTATTGGAGTAGTTGCTAGACAGAAAATCACTGTCGATTGTTTATAATCAATCCATCCAACTACCGTTGTATTTAAAAGCCAAACTTTTTGTAATTTATTTTATTTTTTTGTTGCCAACTCGTCAACATAAAAAAAAGAAATAAATAAATAAAACGTGAGTTTGGTTACCAATATATTAATCAAAATAATGATTTATTAGGGGGATGTTGAGAGAAATTATCAAACGAAGGGAATCAGGTGGTGATGTCAATTACAAGTGGGCACACAATAAAGGTGGTCATTATTATAATCACAATCGCATCTTTTTTTAATTATAAAATTATAGGATAATACTTGAGTCCAAGTAAACAAAATTGATTTTCTTATCTGATGTGGCCCAATGAGGTATAGACACCTGTCTAAAAAAAAATAAAAAATGAGCATTACTCATCTTCTTTCCTGTTAAACTGTTCCAATTAGTCTCTCATCTCTCTTTTCCCTTCCCTCTCTGCAGCAAAGCATATCACCATACCCAACATCAGTCACAAACCCCAAAATCCTAATCCCTTTGATCTAAAAATAAAATTTTCAAAAGTGAAAAAGGATTTATAGAAGTGGACTAGTTTTGGAGGGAAGAAGAAAAACGTGAATGGCTATGGGATTGCCATTAATGGTTTGAAGTGTGCTTAATAGCTAATTTAGTGCTTGTAAATTCAATTTCCATCTATTTATTGTTTTGTTAGATTTCTTTTACTCTCTGTGTATCCCAAAATTCAGAAAAATGCCATCCCTTCTTATCTCCTCATTGGCTATATAAATATATAGGTATATATTAGACATAAATACAAATTATTATTGACATAAATAAATCGCCGTCGGAGACTTGCTTGTTGCCCGTCATCTTCAATCTTTGTCGGAGTATCCCATGGTCAGTCATCACTCTTACCATCGTCTTCTCAGCCTTCTCAAACTATGATCGTCGAATGATTTTTCAGTTGGACAGAGATACATTCTTATATCTACTCATTTGTTATGGGTTAATTCGTTAAATACGGATTTGATTTATTTTTAATTTTTTTATTATATTACTTTTTAGTACAACTGTCATATTTTAATTGAATTGTGCAAAATTCATGGGAGAGTTTGGACCAAGTATTGTTTTTTTTTTTTTTTTTTTTAGTAATTTTTTTTATTGAAGAAATTATATTTTGACCTTTTAGATTTGTCATGAGTGGTATTTGCAAATCTTCAATTTTATTCCTCCAGTAAATTTTGATCGACTTTGGTCAATTAAAAACTGTCTGCTAATCATTTCTCTTCAGACCCACACACCCCTCCCTCTTTAAAGCCGGCTTCCGCTTGTAGCCTGTGTCTCGTGGCCCTTTTAACTAGGTTGTTGTTGTCATGGAATCAATACCTTCCTCAACCATGGCCGAAGCAGCTGGTAAGCTCCACATAGTTATGTTTCCATGGTTAGCCTTCGGTCACATCACCCCATATCTAGAGCTGGCCAAGCTCATCGCCCAAAAGGGTCACAAAATCTCCTTCCTCTCCACCCCTGGAAACATCCATCGCCTCCCAAAACTTCCTCCACAATTAGGCCCTCTCATCAACTTCGTCAAGCTTCCTCTACCCCACGTCCCCAACCTCCCCGAAAACGCCGAGTCCACCTCCGATCTACCTTACCACAAAGTCAAGTACCTCAAGATGGCTTATGATCAACTCCAACAACCAGTCACCACTTTTCTAGAAACCTCCTTTCCTGATTGGGTTATGTATGACTTTGCACCTTATTGGTTAGGCCCAATTGCAGCTAAGCTCAATATCTCAAGTGTTTTCTTCAGTATCTCCATTGCCTCCAGTTTGGTCTTTATCGGACCAGCAAAGGTTCTGATGGGCATGAATAGTGATCCGACGACCAAGGCCGAGGACTTCACGGTCCCACCCAAATGGGTTCCGTTCAAATCAACGGTTGCGTTCCGACTCTTCGAGATCTTGCGCATTTTTGACGACGTCGTCGGAGAAGACGATAACATGGTTCCTGCAATGTATCGTTTTGGGGCGAGCATTGATGGGTGTGATGTGTTGGCTTTGAGAAGTTGTTATGAGTTTGAACCGGAATGGTTACCGCTTCTTGAAGAGATTCACCGGAAACCGGTTATACCGGTGGGTGAGTTACCGGCCACGGCGTATCACGACGACGACGATGACGATGCTTGGAGGGAAATGAGAGAGTGGCTTAATAAGCAAGGTAAAGGGTCAGTGGTTTATGTTGCATTTGGGAGCGAGGCGAAACCGAGTCAAGCCGAACTCACTGAGATAGCTCTGGGTTTGGAGCTATCCGAGTTACCGTTCTTTTGGGCTCTAAAGAAGCGACTTGGGATGGCCGATACGGAGGTGATCGAGTTGCCGAATGGGTTTGAGGAGAGAACCAGAGGACGTGGGGTGGTGTGGACGAGTTGGGTGCCTCAACTCAAGATACTGAGTCATGACTCGGTGGGTGGGTTCTTGAGTCACTCGGGTTGGAGTTCGGTGGTGGAGGGAATACAGTTTGGGAAAGCTCTTATACTATTGACGTTCTTGGCGGAACAAGGGCTGAATGCTAGGGTTTTGGAAGAGAAGAAGATGGGTTACTCAATACCGAGAGACGAGCGAGACGGGTGGTTTACGAGGAACTCAGTGGGCGAGTCACTAAGGTTAGTGATGGTAGAGGAAGAAGGAAAGATTTACAGGGACAAGGTAAAGGAAATGAGAGGGCTGTTTGGTGATAGGGATACACAAGACAAGTACGTGAATAATTTGTTGGCTCGCCTTCAAAGTCTGAAAAAAAAGTGACGCCAATGCGCGCAGTTGAGAATTGCTGAATACCACTCTTGTCAGCTTCTCAACTTTTAGGCTATGAACAAAAGGGTGTCTTCTATGAAAATAAAATAAAACTCTTGGTTGCTTCCGGTGTAGTGGTACTAGGCATTGAAATAGTTGTAATTGAAATCCGATTCCATACTTTTCACATGTCCTAAAGTATGTACTACAATGGGCTATGATATATCATGTGTAAATTTGTAATGCGTGTGTACTAAAAATTATATTATATTTCAACCACACGATTGTCTATATTATATTTCAACCACACGATTGTCTACAAAGCGTCTATAATGCGCCGCACTGCCGACACTGGCGTGTCCTATAGGTTGGGTAACACTTCCGATTTTATATTGCAATTTTTTTTTTTTTTTTGAAAGTTATAGAAGAAATCGTGTTAGATAAAGTGATATCAGAATTTTGACAATTCTTAAATATAATTTGAAAGTTCAGTTTCAGGTTTTATTTTTAATTTTTTTATCAATTAAAATAAATAAAGATTTTGTTTGCTAAAAAATTAATATAATATAATAAATTAAAATTCCATAAAAAAACAAGAATAAATTTTTTTATAAAATACATTAAATAAAAAATTGGTTTTTCAAAAAATATAAATATAACAAAATAAAAACAATACAATAATAAATAAAAATAATATAATGTAAATAAAATAGAATAAATACAAAATTATAAGTCAATAAGAATAAAAATCTTTTATATATATATATATATATAAGAAGAAAATACATGATAGTTTGAATTTATGACAATTACCAAAAATATGCAAATGCAAATGCAAAAAAATAATAAATAAAATAAACTAAAATAAAGTCTTAACAAATATAATTTCGGAGAAAATAATACACATAAAATATGTAATATCATATTTATGTTGGTTAAAATGAGTTGTAACCATATTATTTAAACACAATTTTTAGTCAAAGATACTACTAATTTTTTTAAAAAAAATAATTTTTGGTTACCAAACATATTTTTATATTTGTGTTTTTAAAATTTCAAAAGCATGTGACATTACTAAACGTATTCTGCTATTGACAGAAATGATATCACAATAGAATTTCAGATTTCATTTTTCATAAATAAAAAAATAGAATCCGACAGCTTTACCAAACAACCCCTAAAATATTTGTCAAAAATTCATCTTTCTCTCCATTATATTTTTCCAATTTTACATTAAAAAGTATGCCAATTTTTATTAACTTTAGAAGAGTTTTTTAAACTTTGCAGTGACTTATTTTTACAAGTGATCATATTACAATCTATTCAACAATTTATAATATCCTCATTATCTTTGAGACACCCACAAAAAGCCCTAGACAATTAATTTTTTTTTGGGTACCTTAAAGTATGGATAATGTAGTACTCTGCTTATAATGAATATATGTTCTTTGGAGTAATATTACGTTCAAATCAGTTCTTAATTGAGTGGGGTGGTGTGTTCTATCACATGACACGTACAGCTCCACCCACATAAAAAATAACTAAGTAAATTACACTAACCTCCACTGAGGTTTGGCCTAATTAAATTCGGTATCAAACTAATGTACTTTGTTACAATGACCTCCTTTGATATTTGCTCCATTATGACAAAGACCCATTCCGTCCAACATTTTATCAGTTTTGTAAAAAAAATTAGTTAAACAGACCATAATGCCCATCAAGTATATATATATATACATAACCGTAAATATACATACAGAGAAACACACACACGCACATATGTGCATCACCACCCAAACCAAGAGTGTTACCACCACCCCCAACCATTCCAACCCCACTCCTGGCGACGCCACCACAAGCATAGTCACCACCATCACCATCCAACTTTTTTGTGTATACACACAAACGTATACACACACACACACACACACATAGTGTATTAGATTTGGGTTTGTCTCATCGGCGGGATAGTCGAGCTTTGCCGAAATTCGTGGCCTAAGGCGGAGGGACTGAAATCTTCAAGGTTCCAGTGATGATGGTGATAACTAGTTTAATGGCGATTGATCTATATGAAATTAGGGAAAAAGATTTGTTTGGTTTAGGGTTTGAGCAGTTTCTGCGTCGATCGGTGGTGAGACTCGGCGTCAACGACTGAAGATCCGACAAATAGATTGATTGTGCTGTTCGATTTACAGATTGATGGTTCACGAATTCAGCAAAAATGGCACTCCAATGGTGGATCTAAGAAAGATGGCTGAAAAGTGAGGATGTGTGTGTGTTAAAGTGTGTTTGGATTTGTTTGGTAAAGATGATGATGGTGGAGCTCATGGGTGGTCCGGTTAGTGGTGGCGGTGTTGGTGCTCTGTTGCCCCCACCACCTGGTTCGTCGACAACAACGAGCATTACGGCTATCCCTTCTCTTCTTTTTTTATACATACATATAACTGTACTGTAATATAGATATTGATAAAAATTAAATTTTTTTTTCTAGATTTTGGTGTAGTTTTTGATTATCAACAAGGAAACTTGAAATTATGTATGTATATATGTATATTGATATGAATTGAGTTTTCAATTTTTCTAAAATTTTGTGGTAATTTTGAACTAGAGATAGTGCTTGATGGTGGTGAAATTTATCTTCTTTTTTTCCAGATATGAATTGAAGTAGATTGGGTGGTGGTAATGGTTGTGGGGGTGTTGGTGAGAGGTGGTGGCCTTGGTAGATTAGGTGGTGGTGGTGGTCATGGTCGTGGTGGTGGTGGTAGTTGTAGGAGTGTTGGAGGCTTTTTCGGCAATGGGTTGGTGGTGGGAGGATCGAGGTGGTGTGATTAATGATCGTATGTGCAGAGGTGGGAGAGAGGGGGAAGAGGAGAATTTTTTTTTTTTTATACATGGGCAAATTGGTAATTTCATATATTCAGATAATTTATCAAATTTAACAATAAAAATGGAGTAAAATAGTAAAATCACTCTGTTTTTAACATCTGCATGTTTTGCTAAATTTATTAGAGGGAAGGTGAGTGCAACAAAATGCATTACTTTAATGCTACGTATAATTATGCCAAATCTAAAAAGAAGTCAAGTGTAATTTACCCAAAATAATTTAAACCCGTGCGAATCGAATAGTAAATCATTATTCACATTCTTGTTGATGATTAAATAATAATATTAAGTCTTCCTTGAAAAGAGATACTACAAAGTAGGTATTTCAAGGCGGGAAATAATTTGGCATTATAATGTCATCCATTTGTCAAATTTGATATGTAAATAGCTTGTCAGTGAAATTTCTATAAATGACAATACTTACATACTCACTGGTGTGTAGGTGAGTCCTCCTGAGTCCTGACCGCTGATGTATTCCAATAAAAAATAAGAGCAATGCTACACGTCATGAAATAATTTCATGAATTTGTATCATGAATGATGTGACAGGTAACATGGAGAGTTAGTATTGGTGGGATTCCCCCCATACACGGAGTACCATGATATTATCACCTACCACATCATTCATGATACAACTTCATGAAATTATTTTATGACGTTTAGCATTTCTCAAAAAATAAACATATCATCTTTAATTACAAAATTAAATTTAAAGTGTAATAAATAAGAATAATAAATGAAATTGACCTCATTTATTATACTTATTTATTACATTTTAAAACTGATGTGTTCATTTTTTATTGTAACACATCAGCGATCAGGAAGACTCATCTACACACTAGTGAATGAACAAGTATTGCTCTTTTATAAATATTATCAAAATATTTTAGTTCTAGTGGTGTCGTCGTGCAGTCAAATTTAGACCAAAATAATAATAATAATAATAAATAAATAAAATTTGAACCTAGATTGAAATCATAGATCATGGTCAAACGTACACAACAGTAGTGTCCTTCATGCGTTTCAAGAGAGAGAGAGAGTTGCTAAAGGGTAGGACAAGTGGAGGAAGATTAAGGCACACACCTAGCAAACCAACTAGCCACGTTTTGTCCATGCAATGAACCCCCACACCTTTTTAAACCGCCTCTTTTCTTCAGTCCCAAACCATCAAACCAAAAACACAAAAAAACAAACCAAAGATCACTTGTTTTCAAAATGCCAGGCTTGACACTCGGAGACACCATTCCAAACCTTGAAGTTGAAACCACCCATGGAAAGATGAAGCTCTATGATTACATTGGAGATAGTTGGACCATTCTCTTCTCTCACCCGGGTATCTATATCTATATATTTGTGTGTATATATATATATATATATATAAAATTTTATTTTCTTTGTTATTATTATTATTTTTTTTTTGTTGCATGTTTTGGATGGGTTGATAATGTTTGGATGTGGAATTAATTAATATTGTTGCATGCAGGTGATTTCACGCCGGTGTGCACAACTGAACTTGGGAAGATGGCAGCTTATGCTGAGGAGTTTACCAAGCGGGGAGTGAAGCTTTTGGGCTTGTCCTGTGATGACACTCAGTCTCACAAGGACTGGATCAAGGACGTTGAAGTCTTCAGCGTAAGCAATTTAATTTCTTAACATCCCGAAACTGGACCATCACAATGATATATATATATATATATATATGTGATTTGATTAAAGGTGGTCTGATTTGGATGCAGTCAGGGCGCAAGGTTACATTCCCAATCATAGCAGATCCAAACAGAGAGATCATCAAGCAACTCAATATGGTGGACCCTGATGAAAAAGACTCTAATGGAAACCCGGTTCCATCTCGTGCCCTCCATATAGTGGGCCCCGATAAGAGGGTATATATATATATAGAACATACAATGATGCGTGTATAATATTGATATATATTTGATTCTATGAATTTGATCAACTGAGTAATGGTAAATTTTTTATGGTGAGGTGGGTTGGTGTGTATTTTCCAGTTTTGTGGGTTAAAATACTGATGAATGTGGTAGTGCATGTTGGTGTAGATAAAGCTTAGCTTTCTTTACCCGGCGAGCACTGGGCGTAATATGGACGAAGTGGTGAGGGCATCGGAGTCATTGCAGAAGGCGGCGAAGTACAAGGTAGCAACTCCGGCGAACTGGAAACCGGGAGATCCAGTGGTGATCTCTCCAAGTGTGTCAAACGAGGAGGCCAAACAGATGTTCCCGCAGCGTTACCAGACTGTTGACCTTCCATCCAAGAAGGAGTACATGCGATTCACTAAAGTCTGATTCCCTCTTTAATTACTGTTTAATTAATTTTATATATATATATATATATATATATATATATATATATATATATAGTTTTGACTAGCAGTAATAATTATGTGAAGTTTAATGTTAAGTTTTACAGACTCTGGAGTCTGAAATGGTGTATGTGAAGTTTAATGTTAAGTTTTACAGACTCTGGAGTCTGAAATGGTGTATGTAATTACAGATCCTGTATATATGTATGTGTATATATATATATATATATATATATATATATATATGCGCTTTAATTATGGGATTTGAGATCATCTCATTACTTGTGGTGGCTTGTGTTTTTAAAAAAATCTTCAACTATTTTTGGCATTTGATCATTTGATACGTACACTGAAAGTTGCATTATCCTTTTCACTATATATCCTCCACCGAATGGATATTAGCAACCATATGAAACAAGGAGTGGTTTTCTTTAACTAGAAGCTATCAACTCATTGTTGTACAAAGGTTAATTAGGAAGATGAATAAAAAAATTTACCCACCACTAAGAAACGGGTAATTCTAAGTAGGTAGAAACATTTATATCCATTGAATGCATGTGGTGAGTATATGTGATGGGGCCTGTCACATGCATCCAATGAATATAAATGTTTCTGTCTACGAATTCTGTTTAAGTATTATGCCTGAGTAGCATTACTCCTAAGAAACCCATCCTATATGTGATGGTCAGAGTAACAATTTAAGTGAAAGCCCAGCCTATTTTGTAAAAAGAGCTACACCTTAGCGGGAACGGGAAGGAGCAGAAAGATAATATTTAAAAAAAGAAAAAACTAAGGGTGAGTTAACTGACGAAAACTTTTTTTTTTTAGTTTTTGCATTCAGAAATAAATAAATAAATAATTAAGGGTGAAACATTTTATTTATTTATTTTTGCACTAAAAAAATTAGAAATATATTTTTGTTTCTCTGAATAGAAATAAAAAGTAAAAATAACACTCAAATTTTGTTGTTTCTATATTTTTGAAAATAAAAAACAAAAAATACTGTTTAGTAATGCATTTCTTACACATTTTTTTTTAATATTTGAATCTCTAATTATTAGACAATATAAAAGAATTTGAATCTCTAATTATTAGACAATATAAAAGAATTTTTCGACAGAATTAATTTTAATTTTTTATAAGTATGATATTCTATATTTGTAAAAATTAAATTAAATTAAAATTGATATCATATATATATATATATATATATATATATATATATATGAAAATTAAATTAAAAAATATGATACATGGTAAAAGATAATAATATATATACCATGTATATCATAAAGAGTGAATTTTTTATTAAAAGAAGATGAAAGTAAGAGCATTTTCAAAGTGTTTTTTATTTTAATATAGATAATTTATTTTTTATTTTAATATAGATAATTTATGTACATTATATATTATTATATTAATTTATTATATATTATTTAATTAAGTAAAGAAAAATATTATAATATGTAAATAAAAACAATTGTGCAAAAAAATCATGAATAGTGAAAGTTATGCTTAATATTATATATTATTTAATTAAGTGGGTTTCACTATAGTGGAAAAAGTATTTCCCTGCTACAGTGAAGAAACAAAATAAATATCATTTTTTTGTTTCCTCCTCATTTCACAAAAATGAGAAACATTTTTCATTACAGAGAACAAAAATAATTTATTAAACATAATCTTTGTTTTTGTTTTTGCCTTTTTAGAGGATAGAAATTGAAAAATAAAAAATATTTCTGTTAGTGGACGAGCCCTAAGTTTCTCGCATGTAGTCAAAAAAATTTTGAAATAATTTCAGTAAAAAAAATTTAGGTTTCTCGAGAAATTGGTGCGGTTACATTCTAAATTATTATTATACCTATGTTTTCTATTATGTTGAGTTACTTATTTCTTTTTCATTCTTCTTTTTTAGTGTAGCTTTTATAGTATTAACACATTCTTTTCTACTTAAAAATTACAGTAATATAATATAACATGAAAAACAATAATATGTTCTGAAATTCAATGCTCATTTTATGTTGTAGGAGAGGCTTCTTTTATTATTTGATTGTGGAATTCTCTTTTTAGTTTTTATTTTATTATTTAATTATGGTATATATATATATTTTGTATTTTTTTTCTTTCTTTTTTTCATTCTTTGTCTGTGGTACCCAACTAACTCGTCTATTATTGAGTTATATATATTTATAGTTTTGATGACATGAATTTGAAACTTCCTTTGCTTACCTCTAACAAAAAAAAAAAAGAGTTTAAATCACCAATGATTTCTACCTAACAAAAATATTATGAAGCCTTATTTTAAAAATAAACAAATCTAAAAATAAATACAAATAATTATATTTGTTATTTTTAATAAATCATCATTTTACTATTTCTTTGCTAAAAATGAATAAAAATAATTGTGCATAAAGAGGATTATCTAATAGAAATTCATTTATTTTTTTAGTATTCGAAATTATAAGGATAGTTTTGGTAGGTAGAATCATTTTCTTTTGCACTTTCATGCTATCCAAACCAACAAAACAATATTTTTTCACAACTTTTTTATAAAATTTTCATGCTAACCAAATGCATGTGGAAAAATTAGTTTTCTTTTCATTCACTTCACTTTTTTTTTCATGTTCCATTTTTTTTTTCTACTTCGATTCTATCTAACCAAACGGAGCTTAATAGATATTGAACCTTATTACATCTTCTATAATGAGAGATTATTAGTTACTCTCTCGGGCCAGTAGTAACGCGCCACATGCGCATATGGGTTTCCTTTTATTTTAACACACTTGTGGGGGTGTGTTGTACTATTGACATGGGTCAAGTGCGACTGAGAAGGGAGTATCTATTAATTTCTCCTCTTTCCTGAAATTGAAATTAAAGCAATGATATACATTATTTCATTTCATGATACAAATCATGAATTGTAAAACGCCGGCGCTATTTCTAGCATTGTTATTCAATTTAAATTTATCTTTTTAAACTTTATTCCTCACACGTAACTACCTCGCCTGTAATATAAGGACTCTAACTTTGCCACGATACAAATCATAATATAATTTCAATATATATATCATTTTCCTTGAAACTTGGAGAAGCTAAGAGAAAGAAAGGAGAAATCGTTTGGTCCTGAATTTCAAATTTGGTCATATTTCTCGGACTTTCCTGGTGGAGGGAAATAAGGACCAAGTAACTGATAAAATTGAATACATTTATACATAATGTTTAAGATGATCCTATTACTTTTAGAGATGTTATGGAATCTTATGATGTTTCTTTCTGGAATTAAGAAATTATAAATGATGAAATGAATTGAATTTTATCAAATAGAACTTGAGAATTAATATATTGGTGTAAGTGGATATTAAAAAAGAAATTAAATACATATGGATCGATTAACAAATTAAAGAAGAGGATTTGATTATTTTGACGCTTAATCACCTATTGTAAAACTAAACAGGAATCCATACACGTGCTTATAATGCACAATAGATTGAACATACCTGCAGAAACTATTAATAAACTCAGAAGCAAGCCATCAAATTAAGAAATCCAACCTTTACGTTGGCTCTTGAGCACGTTCGCTTTGGTCTTCCACTCTCTTCACTTGTGCTCACATCTCTAAATGAGACAAAACTAACCGTATGAAGCGTAGCGTGTGAAACTGTGACAAAATTATATATATAACAAACGATGAGATTATAAGTACTTTACATTCCCTTTAAATCATGGTAACCAACTTTACCATTATCCTTTTCTTTATAGGTAATCATATATATATGGGTAATGCTACTCAGGCAGAATTGTTAGGCAGAATTCATAGGCAGAAACTTTTACATCCATTGGATGCATGTAGTAGGCCCCACCACATACACTCACCACATACATCCAATGGATATAAAAGTTTCTGCCTATGAATTCTGCCTAACAATTCTGCCTGAGTAGCATTATTCTACATATATATATATACTAGTTTAAAGCACGTGGATAAAAAATAAATTAAAATTTTATTATAACACCCAAAACATTCAAAACTATTATAACACATCTAAACACATTAATTAAAACACCAAAAACTATTTCCATTATGTAACCATGGTAATATAAATTCACTTGTTGGGAAAAAATAAAACTATAAGGTAACTATTATTCACATGGAATGAATCAAGTATTAATTATAAGAAATCAAAAAGTATAATTCTAACAATTCTTAAACAATCTATTACTATTCTTTTAAAAATTCTCAACACTTTATCCTTTTTACATTTCTGAGTTCTTCTTCAAATAAATCATTCTCAAGTGAAACATCTTTAATAGCTACCACCACGTACAAAACTATTTTTGACTATGTTATTTTTATTGTTGTCTATCTTGATCATAAAAAGAAACGATTTTCCTCTACAACTTGCACTTTGTCGTAAAATTCATTCATCTTCTCGTCTTATAAAAAGAACAAATTTATTTTAATAATATTGATAGATTTCAAATGAATTGTTTTATGAGTGAGGAAAAAAGTATTACCAGACTTTTTAACTGTATTAGCTCATCTAGTGAACAATTTATTAATGACTGAGAATCATCAAATATTGTTAGATATGCATTATTTGTTATATTTTTGACTCGAAATTGCATCATAAATCTGCATAAGTGAGGATACTTCATTGATACATAATAATAAAAAAAATCATATTTGTCATACTATATTTTTTATATATATAAAAAAAAGAATGTTTAAAGATATAATAATACATTTGAAAGCATTTAGCGTCTTTTGTTTTATAATTAGTATAATTGAGTTCATCTTTTCGTACTTCAACTTTCTTCTTTGCATTGCTTACATGCATTTTACCATGGTTCAGATGCAATTTTAATCTCTATAATTTTTGCTTCAAAAAAGTAATGTGTTTTCTGCAAGTTGAGTGACAAAATATTTTTTTTTAATAGAAATTAATTTTAATCATGCGAAATAATAAAAAAAAATTAAATGAATATATTTACAAAAATAATAATTTAATACCTTGAATGCTATTGCGGATTTTTCAATTATGTCTTCAAGTGGAAGTTTTTCAGCTTATTTGAAGAATTGATATTTTGAACTTGAAATGAGATCATCTATGTCTTTGTCATTTACGTACATTTTCTTCAAATTTGTCAATGCATAATAAATTATTGGAACAATATGTTGTTGATAAGTACAAATACACACACACAAAATCATTAATTAGACCTTATTATGGGTTTCATGAATAAAGAAAGTTATAGTTTTTGTTTATTTTCTGTTTGATTTTTTAACTATTGATAGTCAATTAGCTTCCACCAACCATTTCCTACCAGTCATGATATTCTTTAAGTAAATAAATAATTAAAACTTAATGTGAGTAAAAAGAAATAAATAACCAACCAATAATGTAATGCTTTGACTCTTTCAATTTTCATGTTAATTTGTAATGTAAATCCCAGTTGTGTTTGAAGTCCCAAACCTGAAATATAATATATATATTTTTATTTTATGTTCATTTATATATACTTAAAAATATAAAGTGAATAATCTTAATTTTGTGTGATAAGTTACATTTGAATGTGTTGATTGACAAATGTGTAACTGTGATAATATGTCTTTCGTTTATTAACTTCATTATCAAATTTTCTTCATTCTCAGCAAGATCGTCCCTCAATATCAAAGTAATTGTTCATTAACTGTTATACAAAATACTTAGTTCAATAATTTGTAATGGTAATTATGAGCATTTATGTAGTGTTGTAAAAATGTACCTCATATCCATTGTAATGATGTCTCGCAATTTGGATGTCCTTCCATTCTTCTTCTTAGTTATGTATAAATGCAAGATTTGTTTCAATATCGATTCCCAAAACATCTAGCGAGAGTCAAAATTAAACTTCTAGATTTATATATTATAGAAAATATGTATAAGGAGAGTAAAGAGTTAAAAGAAAGCAAACCTTTAGCTTTTTTTCATCAATGTACTTGGTTAAGTCCTTGAAGTTTACAAAATTATATTTTATTTTTTCTAAACTTACAACTTCAAGCTTCTCAACTTCAATTGTGGTATCGCTGTTAAACTTTAGTTCATACTCCTTGTGCATATTGTTATATCGATCTATGATTCATTCTACTCACATTTCCATTAGAAATTATGTAAGTCTTGTGAAGCGAGAATGAATCACTGAATTTGGTGACGCTTTTATTGAATAAGATAACCTGGATTTATGTCCCCTAAAATATTTTAAAATATGTATAAATAAGTAATGCAAGAAGAAAGTTGACGTCTCAATCCAAAGCCTGAATGTGATGACAAGTTTTTTCTAGGATCCTAACCAAATCAAGGAACATGTTATTTCATATTTTCATTACTTTGTCAATACACACACACAAAATGTCCTTATGTAAAACTTAAAATGCATCTCAAATTAAACTTTACTTGTATAAATATGCCTGAACAGTTTTTAAACTTTTATAAATTTATTTATTAAACAAGTCAAAAGCAGTAGGATACTCGGACTTTTAGTTGAAGTGATATCTCCTTATTCCAAATAAAAAGTTATTTAAGTATCTACCAATATATATATATACACACACTTGATTTGTTTGAATCATAAATACATGGCTAAATACTCATCAAATAGCCATCAAGAAGACTTGAAAATTTTAAATAGCAAGAAAAGATAAAAATTTAAGGGAAAAATTTATTAAAGAGTAGTAACACAAATTTAGCTAATTTGAAAATCAGTGGCAATATTTTTGTCTTTCAAAAAAGATATCATTCACAAAACTGAACTTGGAAAAATAATGCAAAACTGCATAAGCTAAAACATAGAAATAATCATAAACATTATATCAAAGCCCAATGATAATAGAATTACTCAGCACAACAAAGAAATAATTAAATTAATTATCTATATAAAAAAATGAACTTAGGCAAATAATGGTAGAGCTACAGAGGCTAACAAATACCCATCATTTCAAAAGATGTTTGGCAGTAAATCATAAATTACATGAAGTTCTCAATCTAATCATCAACTAAATGAAGTCTCAGTTCAATCATCAATTCAATAAAGTTTCATTCCAACCATTTAAGGATCATCACATTAGCCTTGTCTTGCCACAAATTCAAAATTCCAAAAACAGAGGACAATAACATAAATTTAACTACTTTAAAAATCAGTGGCACTGTTTTTGGCAATGTTCTTTTGAGATGTGAGAAGAACAAATTCATCATATGTTATGAAAACAACCAAATAGAGTAGAACAACAAAAAAAAAGGACAAAGAAGAATAAGAACTTGGATGCATATTATATATAACTTCATTGTCTTGCCACAAATTCAAAATTTAAAAAAAAGAGGGTAAAAAGCAGTAATACAAATTTAACTGCTTTGAAAATCAATGGCAATATTTTTGGCAGTGCTTTTTTGAGATGTGAGAAGAGCAAATTCATCACATGTCATGAAAACAATCAAATAGAGTAGAACAAAAAAAAAAAAGGAAGAAGAAGAATAAGAACTTGGATACATATTATATATAACTTAATTGTTTTGCCACAAATTCAAAATTCCAAAAATAGAGGGCAAAGAGTAGTAACACAAATTTAACTACTTTGAAAAGAACAAAAAAAAGAAAGAAAAAAGACGAAGAAGAATAAAAACTTGAATGCATATTATATATAACTTCATTGTCTTGCCAAAAATTCAAATTTTCAAAAACGGAGGGCAAAGAACACAAATCTAACTACTTTGAAAATTAATGCATACTCATCAAACGACCATTAAGAAGATAAAAAGAAAAGAACTCACATGAGAGTTGATGTAAGCCAATATGAAACTGAATCGAATGGTTGTTGATGAGATTCGAGAGGAAGCTAAGAGTTGTGTTGATGAGAGTCGAGACGAAGATGAGAACCGTTTTGATGAGAGTCGAGAGGAAAATGAGAGCCGAGAGGAAGAATGGAGAGCTGTGTTTGTGATTTTAGAGGAATTTAGGGTTTTGTTTAGAGCCGTGTTAATGAGAGCCAAGAGGAAGAATGGAGAGTCGTGTTTGTGATTTTAGGGGTTTAGGGTTTTGTTCGATTATAATTCTATTTTTTTTAATTTAGAAATAAAAAGGGTTTTTCTTGAGTTATAATTCTATTTTTTTAATTTACAAATAAAAAAATAGTGTGATTTTAGGGGTTTAGGGTTTTGTTTAGAACCATATTAGAGCCGAGAGGAAGAATGAAAAGCCGTGTTTCTGATTTTAAAGGTTTTGCTTGGGTTATAATTCTATTTTCTTTATTTAGAAATAAAAACATAGTGTGATTTTAGGAGTTTAGGGTTTTGATTAGAGCCGTATTGATGAGAGGTGAGAGGAAGAATGGAGAGCCGTGTTTGTGATTTTAGGGGTTTAGTATATTGTTGGGTTATAATTCTATTCTTTTTAATTTAGAAATAAAAAAATAGTTTTGCTTGGGTTATAATTATATATTTTTAATTTAGAAAATAAAAAAATAATGTGATTTTAGGAGTTTAGGGCTTTGTTTAGAGTCGTGTTGATGAGAGCCGAGAGGAAGAATGAAGAGTCGTGTTTGTGATTTTAAAGGTTTTTCTTGGGTTATAATTCTATTTTTTTTAATTTAGAAATAAAAAAAACTTGGATGCATATTATATATAACTTCATTATCTTGCCACAAATTCAAAATTTCAAAAACAGAGGGTCAGCAATACAAATTTAACTACTCTGAAAATCAGTGACAATATTTTTGGCAGTGCTTTTTTGAGATGTGAGAAGAGCAAATTCATCACATGTCATGAAAACAATCAAATAGAGTAGAACAAAAAAAAGGATGAAGAAGAATAAGAACTTGGATGCATATTATATATAACTTAATTGTCTTGCCACAAATTCAAAATTCCAAAAAGAGGGTAAAGAGTAGTAATACAAATTTAACTACTTTGAAAAGAATAAAAAAAAGAAAGAAAAAGGACGAAAAATAATAAGAACTTGAATGCATATTATATATAACTTCATTATCTTGCCACAAATTCAAAATTCCAAAAACAGAGGGCAAAGAACACAAATCTAACTACGAAACTGAATCGAATGGTTATTAATAAGATTCGAGAGGAAGTTGGGAGCTGTGTTGATGTGAGTCGAGATGAAGATGAGAACTGTTTTGATGTGAGTCAAGAGGAAGATGAGAGCCGAGAGGAAGAATGAAGAGTGGTGTTTGTGATTTTAGAAGGGTTTAAGGTTTCGTTTAGAGTCGTGTTGATGAGAGTTGAGAGGAAGAATGGAGAGCTGTGTTTGTGATTTTAGGGGTTTAGGGTTTTGTTGGGTTATAATTCTATTTTTTTTAATTTAGAAATAAAAAAAGGGTTTGAGTTATAATTCTATTTTTTAATTTACAAACAAAAAAATAGTGTGATTTTAGGGGTTTAGGGTTTTGTTTAGAGTTGTGTTGATGAGAGCCGAGAGGAAGAATGGAAAGGCGTGTTGTGATTTTAAAGGTTTTGTTTGGTTATAATTCTATTTTTTTAATTTAGAAATAAAACATAGTATGAGTTTAGGGGTTTACGGAGTTGTTTAGAGTCGTATTGATGAGAGGTGAGAGGAAGAATGGAGAGCCGTATTTGTGATTTTATGGGTTTAGGGTTTTGTTTAGAGCCATATTGATGAGAGGCAAGAGGAATAATGGAGAGCTGTGTTTGTGATTTTAGGGGTTTAGGGTTTTGTTGGGTTATAATTCTATTCTTTTTAATTTAGAAATAAAAAAGGGTTTTGCTTAGGTTATAATTATATATTTTTAATTTAGAAATAAAAAAATAATGTGATTTTAGGGGTTTAGGGTTTTGTTTAGAGTCGTGTTAATGAGAGCCGAGAGGAAGAATGGAGAGCCGTGTTTGTGATTTTAAAGGTTTTGCTTGGGTTATAATTCTATTTTTTTAATTTAGAAATAAAAAAATAGTGTGATTTTAGGGGTTTAGGGTTTTGTTTAGAGTCGTGTTGATGTGTTTGTGATTTTAGGGGTTTAGGGTTTTGTTGGGTTATAATTCTATTTTTTTTAATTTAAAAGTAAAAAAGGGTTTTGCTTGGGTTATAATTCTATTTTTTTAATTTAAAAATAAAAAAATAGTGTACTGTAACTAAAAAATTCCTTTGTACTTTTAATATATATATATATATTCTTTTCCATATTTCTAAGTATATGAAAATATGTGACTAAGGTACACCGTAATTCAAAATAATTTATAATTATATCTGAATAGGGTATCCGTTAATTCTCTATTTAGTTTCAATCCTCAACCTGAGTTTTTATTTGTGTGTAAAGAAATTATAATCAATGAAAGTCCAAAATTCTTACACCTATTGCTCACATATCATCCAGAAAAGTTTTAGTTTCTCTTGCATCTATTCATCACTTAGTTGTTCATCAAATGGATATTCAAACTGCTTTTGTAATGGTGATCTATTTATATGCAGCAACCTGAAGGTTTTGACGTGAAAGAATAAGAACATAAAGTTTGTAGATTAATTAAGTCATTATTGGTCTTAAACAAACACAATTGTAGTGACATGAAAAATTTGACAAAATTATTTTGTCCTAGTTTTAGTGTAAATGATACTGTTTAGTGCATTTATAGTAAATTTGAAAATATGTTGGATGCATAATTATTATTTTTTATGTGGATGATATGTTGATTTTTGAATCGAATTTAAATTATGTAAATGAAACCAAAATGTTTTTGCCTTGTAATTTTTATATGAATGATTTAGGAGAGGCTGGTATGATATTGGGTATTAAAATAGCAAGACATGACAATGGCTTACATTATCTCAGTTTCACTACATTGAAAAAAAATATTTAAAAAGTTCGACATTTTAATCAAAAGCTAGCGTTCTCTAGTAATCCTACTATCAAATTAATGAAAAACATCGGGAGATCGATGTTGTGATGTTGTAGCAAATTAGAGTATGCAAGTATAATTGCGTGTTTTATGTATGCAGCTGTATAAGGGCATCCACTATGGGTTCTCCAAATTTGGTTCTCCAAATTTGAATATTAGCTAGCCACCTCAACATTTTAGCCAGTCACATCATCATATCAAGATCTCTAAATTTTGACTCCACAATAGGTTCTCCAAATTTGCATTTTAGCCAACCACATCATATTCTCTAAATTTTGACTCTACAACAGGTTCTCTAGATTTTCACTACCCACATAATTAAATAATTTTACACAATTAAATTAATCTAAAATTTTTTTATACTTTTTTAACTTGAAATTCATAATTTTTTCATTTTAAGTCAAAAAATAGCCTTGGTGGTACTCAAATTAAAGCTCTCGAAATTATCTTTCTAACAGAATTAGTTTCATCAAAAAATTCAATTTGTAGTGAAAGTTATTGACATTTAAGCAAATGATACATATATATATATAATACTTCTAATTCAATAGTCCTTTAAACAATTTTCGCTAATGTATGAGTATGTCTTTGATCACTACCCTAAAAAAAAAAAAGCTTAGTTTGATAAGTATTTATCTATCAAATAAAGTACAACTACTTATTTTTCTTTTTTTCTCTCTCTAGGGTTTCATCAATTTCTTGAGTATTTTTTTTCCATTTTTGCAATCAAATTTGAACAACTACACGATTATCTCTTCGAATTCTCATATGCAAATCTCAACAATCAAACCACCATTGACATTCGTATCAAGCTTTTCCTTATAGTTATCAAACCACCATAGAATCCGGCGAGCTATCCACCGTATGAGGTGACTTTGTCTCTCGGTGTTTCGTACCACTTGCTGCCGCCGTTGATGATTGTGTGTTCGGCGTCTATGTGCTCGAAAAGGGCAATGGTTTGGTCGACGGGTGGGCGGGCCTTGACAAGGATAAAGACCCCGACCATGGTTGTAGCCTCATTTGCCCTCTTTTGCCCGATCTAGGTTTCGTCACCATGGACAAGGATGATGTATTTGGGGTGGGCTCTGATTTAGGGTTTCGTTGACCTTGGAGATGCATCATCCATGTGTGTGTGTGTGTGTACACACACACACACGATGTATGCATATATTAGTTTATTTGTGGTGATTAACTGAGATATGAATGGAGTGGTTGTGGCTATGGTGGTGGAGAGGTGGTGGTGAAAATGGAGGAGGTGCTGGGTTTGGGGTTGGCTGGCAATGGCAGTGGTGGATCTGGTGGTGGTGAAAATGGAGAAGGTGCTGGGTTTGGGGTTGGTTGGAGATGGTGGTAGTTAGCAGTGGTTGGTGGTGGTTATGCCAATGGAGTGCTTCTACTTTTTCTTTTCCAAATCCTAACCCTAACCCTAAAATTCAAATGTAATTTATTTAAATTAATTAATCTAAATAATAATTATCAATTTATTATTCATTTATTTTTGAGTTATAAATTATTCTTAGTTATAGACCCACATATTTAATTGAAATGTAATTAATACAAAAATTAAAGCATAAACTGAATTCATAAGCATCTATATATTTAAATTAATTAATCTAAATAATAATTATCAATTCATTCATTTATTTTTGAGTTATAAAATATTCTTAGTTATAGACCCACATATTTAATTGAAATGTATTTAATACAAGAATTAAAGCATAATTTGAATTCATAAGCATCTATATAACCATACCTTTACATTTCAATCAATCTCTCGGCCTCTCTTCTTTGATTTGTTCAAATGGCAGACCCAAATGCACATTATATATATATAGCCCTATAAATCTGTAAGAGTGAATTCTTATGCATTTAATGTTTATTTTGATTAAATTTTATTTAAGGGTAAATTTGGCATAAAATATGAGGTATTTATGTAAATAAGTGACTTTGTAAAGGTTAGGAAAGATAATTCATATGGAGTGAGGGTATTTTGGTCAGTTCATGCATTTTTTTTGGATAGACTTAACGAAAATTTGGACGGAGGGGTCAATTGTAAAACGTCCGCAAACTTCAGGAGAGGTGAGTGCAAGAATTTTAAAAAGTTTTACTCAAGTGTAATTAGGCCAAACTTCAGAGAAGGTCATTGTATTTAACCCTTGATTTTAATGTGGAAGAAGAAGAGGTAAGTGTGTATTAGTGAGAGAGAGATTTAATTTCAATATGGAAGAGGATTAGGTATATATACTAATATCAGTCATATTAGAGTATGAATAGTTGTGTATTAATGAGAGATATTTGATTACAATATGTAACATGATTAGGTATGCTAGTATCAGTCTGAGCTTTCGAATTTGACCGGTAGAACAAATATGATGTTTCCCTGACTGAGAAAATGAATTCAAATCTAACATTTTAAATGTTATCATGCACCCATGTTAAACTTAAAAGTTTTTTTCTAAGAAAATGAATTCAAATCTAACATCTTAAATGTTATTATGCACACATGTTAAAATCCTAAGTTTTTTTTTTTTCAACGCTTCAGTCATTTCGTACAAAATCATATACAAATTTCTAGATCAACTACACTTAATAAATGCTTCAATAGCTCTTGTTATTTATAGAAATAAAAACACAATGAATGATAACGCAATTTCATAATGCTTTAGAGTAAAAGTTCAATCAAACTCCAATTTCTCTTTGAATTTCATAATATTTTAGAGTTAAAAACTAATCAGGATACAACCTGAACATATTAAAATGGATTAAAGATCAATCTAAGCCTAATCAAAGTAAACAACCCTCAACTCAAGTCTTACTCAATCGGACTTCCGTCTCGACGAGCCCAACATAAGCATATTTTTCTATACTTTTGGTTTGTACTCTTGATCAAATAGGAGAAGTCTGCAATCCTCTAATGCTTTGATTGGTACGTGAGAATGGAATAGTTATTCTCATTCTATTGTTTGGTTGCAAATGTGAAATGAGGTAGGAATGAAATAATTTTTAAATTAAATTATCCAAAATACCCCTCATAGTAACAAATATATTAAATTAACAAAGGTGTGGTGGTGGTGGAGGTGGAGGTGGAGGTGGTGGAGGAAGGTGGCGATGTGAAAGTGGTGGTGGTGGTGGTGTGGTGCAGTGGAAGTGACAATGTGGAGGTGAAGGTGGTAGCAATGCGATGTGACGACGGTAGTGGTGTAAGAAGATGGCGATCTAGAGGTGGTGGAGGAAGGTAGCGATGTGGAGGTGGTAACGATGCGATGTGGCGGCGACAGTGGTGGTAGAGATGGTGATGGTGGAGGAAGGTAACGATGTGAAAGTGGTGGCGATGCGATGTGGTAGCGACGATGGTGGTTCTGATGGAAGAATATAGTAATGTAGAGGTGGTGGCAATTGGGGGGGGGGGGGTGGGTGGGGGGGTTTGTTGCAGGTGAAGGTGGTGGAGGAATGTGGTGTGGTTATGTGGAGATAGTAGCGGTGGAGGTGACAATGGTGGCGGTGATAGAGCAGGCATGATGACAGCGGTAAAGGGAAAGAGTTTTTTAGTAATATGAATTATTTTTTAATCTCATTAGAATTGAAGCCCATTTCATAGGTTTAAATGATAGACTGAATTTTTATTCGTGAGAATGACTATTCCCACCTTAAAATCTATGCCAAACAAAGGAAAGAATGGAATGGACATTCCATTTCCATTCTTGCGTACCAACTTTATTTTTGCCATGTATATCGTTTAGTTTTTTCGGAGAAAAGATGAACCTGCTAAAAGTCAAATATCAAGGCACATGATTTAATTTATTTGAATTAATAATTCTCATCCTAAATTAAAATAAGGATCCATGAAAAATTTCAGTAAACCATTATAGCACAAACGGTTCAATTAAAATCACCTGGAGGCATAATGAAACATTATTATCACACATCCATTTAGGAAGAAAAGAACATTATTACATATCCAGTGAGAACTGTGAATGTTACAACACTTTCAAGTACAAATTATAGATAGACAACATATAATATTACTCAATCTCAAATTTGACTGGAGCATAAAAAATCCTTTTTCAAATGGCAGAAATGCCCTTCTATTCTTCAATCAGCTGCCGGTTCATGGCGTCAAACCTGGCTGTAAAGAATCATCCTAAATTAGGGGAGAAAAGAATGATAAGTTTATCATATAATTGGCAAATCAGACTTCATCAAAGCTCAGTACAAAAATTTTAGAAGCTGGGGTGTAAATTTAACCAAAGTATGGATTTTCAAACAATGTTCAGCAAGTAGGTCTCTAAAAGCAATAAAAAAAGTGAACAATAAGAGAGGAAATTTTATGCACTCACCTTAGTACACACATAAATGTAATGAACGTCAGGGTTCTTTCCAAGAACTGCTTCCACAGAGCTTCCATCATCATCCAATGGAAGAGGAGAAGTTAGGTCCCATTTCTGTTGTTCGGAGCTTCCTTCTGATACAATTTTCTCTGCATGGTCAGTCAGCCAAATTCAGAGAGAAGCTTCCAGCACAAAAAAGCATATAGCTGGATGGATTTGGTTCCTCTCTGGTACTGAATCCATCCACTGCTTTCCACAGGTGAATTCAGCGGCCAAGATTATGCCATGTCATCTAATGAAACAAACACCAAAGACCACTCCAAACGCTGACATTTTATATTTGTAGCACCAACAGGGAAAATGTAATGCAATCTATGTCGTCAACACAAGACCCATTTTCTGAGCAACAAATCAATGTTTAATACCCACGCATAGAAATCTAACAGAAAGACTCGTCTTCACAGCCGATAGTTCTTGCAATGACTTAGGATTTGATTAACTCCTCAACTGTCAGTCGCCCGCACCACCATCACGCTATTGGCTAACCTTTTCGCCTATCAATCTTCTCTATCTGGAGATGCCAATCTCCTTTCCGTTTCTATGCCAATCTCAGAATGGGATTGTGATTTGATTAAAATGAGATGCTGTGGGCGAGATAGCAGTGCGGTTAGTTGATGCCGGAGGAGGAATAGACGGTGGATGAATTCTACATAGGCAGAAATCTGGTCCATAAAACCATCTCCACCACCACAGCCACGATATTCAGAGAAGAAGAGGGAGACAGACGAATGGCCCGATGAAACCCTAAAACTTTGTGGGTTAACAACATCCCGTTAATGTTAGAAATATATTAAGTTAAAACCATATGAAACGACAGCTTTTGGGCATTTTCATTATTAGATGACATAGCAAAATCTTGGCTGCTGGGTTCACTAGTGAAAAGAAGCTGATGGATTCAGTATTGAAGAGGAGCCGAATCCATAGCTAGACACCAATGACATGTTAGTAATCCACTGGGTTATGTTAAATGCATGAATGCCAGAGAAACCTGGGGTGTAAGCCATATTTCTAGCATCCTTCAAATCCTAAGAAATATGGACCTTATGCATCTTTGTTCAGCACAAAAATAGTTGATCAAAACTTGGTGAGATCTCATATTTCCACAAAGTTACAGCATGATATCTACATCAACTACCAAGAATTCATGCATGAATTTATGATAGTACCCATCGTTTGGGTGTGCTTGCATTCATGTGTTGGGCACACATGCACGTGTGTGTGGGCATAGATGGGTGTGTGAGAAAGAGAAAAGGCAGATGTGAAAATTGCATGTATTTTCCCCCAAATAAGATGAAGCCCTCAGATAAACATGTATGCCAATTCATAAATGGACTTTATTTACGCAGGAGATACATTGAGATGTTTTCAAATAAGATGAAGCCCTGTACATGAATTCATAAATGGACTTTTTATTTACACAGGAGACATTGAGATCCTTTTAAAAAGATGGTGGAAGAAGGGAGGGGGAATGGGTAACCAATAAATATTTTAAGGTTGAAATGTTATAGATTCAACAAGCCACATAAAAAAAATACAAACATTATGAGCTATTCTGCTTTATCCGTGATCCTCAGAAATTCCAACAAAACCTATTTCATTTAGGCTTGAGATTTCCACGCAACTAACTTGTGTATGGACAAATTAACATCAAAGCAGAGAAGGATGGTCTTCACCACTCGGCACTTCCTAAAAGATGACACGTAATGTGTCACAAAGTGGGATTCCCAAACTACTCGGTAATAATAATTGTGACGCATCATGATTGGTGAAATATTTGGACCCACATTGTGACCTCGCTCATGGTTTCGGGAAACAAAGCCAAGGGATCCTAAGAGGCAGTCTGCAGTCGAGAACAGTACTATATCAGTACAAGTTAATGGCCTAGGGAAAGGAAGGAGAAACTCTGGGAGATCCTCTTTGTGTGAGGATTATGTTCACGGTTGTGTCTAGGAAAAGAAGCATCTATAGCCTATGAACTGAAAGTCTACAACACCCCAAAGGAGGGGGGTAGAACCGTTGCGACCATATCAATTTAAGGCCCTTGTACAACCCGGGGTCGCAGGTTACAAGGTGAATAACTAAAGAAGGCAAGGGAATGCTCCACCCATGGGGCTCGCGTCAATCTTGACAATCTTGCCATAGTTAGATAAACTATCTGCGAGAATGCCACCCTTGCCCGGGAAGGAAGCAAATATGTGTCATGGTCCATGGCCTAGGAATGGAACTGTATCAAGACTTAGTTTCCTTTAATGATATGGATTTAACATAAGCATGGTTAGCAGACGCAGATGCAGACCCGAACACAGTGCAATGGATGGGGGGCTAAATCGGGCATAAGGTAACGGAATCAGGTGTCATGGTTATTAATTTTTTTTAACATTGCACATAGGGTCCAAAATGCACTGATACACAAATTTAGACTACATAATCCAATGAATATGACTTCTTAATGAAGTTTACTGGTTTTTGTTGAATTTTGAAAATTTTAATATACAAATAAAGACTTTTATATGAATTTTAAGTCGTGAACAAGCTTTTGACTCATAAGAAATTTGGGTTTACCATGTACGATAATCTTATATAATCAAGGCCCAATTTTGCCCAATATTCATAATTGTTTAGGCTTGTAATGAAGCTACCCTCTCTCGCACCTTTCAATTCAAAACCCTATTGCCCAACACACCCCCCCCCCCCCCCCCCCCCCACACACACATCTTTCTTTCTCATTTCTCTAATCTCCATCATCAGTATATGTACAGACCGGTATATGTGATATTATCATCTTTCTCTTCAAAACCCTAGCCGTCCCACCCCTATCTCTCTCTCCATCTCCATCATCAGTATATGTACACCATAGTCGGCATCCGTGATATTGTCATTATATGTGAGAGGGAAAAAAGAAGAAAACATTCTCAGTCCTCTCTTTCTAATCTCCATCATCTCTCACCTTCAGATCTAGAGTGAGAAAGAATGGTGAAAAATGGTGCCAAAAAGTTGCAGGGCTGTTCAATGCCAACTCAACTGATTCTCTCCGATTCCCAACCAAGTCACACGAGATTCTTAAATATCACCACTATATCGGCCCGACTCAAATGGCAAAGGCCAAGTCCGTTGCGACTTGGCCGAGTCAGTCAACCATGAGCATAAGCCTCAGTATGCTCCATCGCACTAATGGCACTCGCAGGAATTGACGCATGTCAGGGGACTAGGGCATTATAGCATGTAATATCATTTTTTTTATAAGTATTATTGCATGTAATATCATAATCCAATGGTTCATGTGTTATGCAAGTTTTGAAGCACCATGATCCCAAGTGGAAAAAATAAGTCTGTCAAGGCATGGTGAATTGGAAAAGGAGCCCGTTAAAGTGATATAATGAAAAAAGAAACTTGTTGCTGCAGGTCTCTCACGACTTTAGGAAAAGGGTCAGCTACTCTCTGACCAGGAAAACGTCCGAGAGGGCACGGGCACTTGGTGCACATAGGTACGACCTCGTGGTATATTTGTACTACAGCGCATGTCAAACATTCTCTAAATTTCCTGCCAAGTTGAAGTGAGAGACAGCAAAGAAGTCAGGAAATTCTGACTTGGGGTCATATTACATTTTCTTGCCAGAGTTCTCTCCATTTTGACTATCTTCATTTTCACATACGATACCCTCGTTTGTGAATCACCCCGTTTCTCATAATCTTAACCCCTATGTAGAACGGACACAGACAAGGTATGACACGGATACGGCGACACGTCAAATCTTAAAAAAGTAGGACACAGATACGGCATGAACACAACTAATATTAATATAAATATAAACTATCATTTATAATTTTATTAAACAAGACAGGCAGAACGTGTAAATAAAAATCTGCTGTGGCAATAACTTAACTTATGATTTGGATTACTTATCAAAAAAAGACAGGCATAACATGTTACATAATTTAGATGAGAGAACTCTGAGAATATCCTAATATTATATATGTTATTACTCTCCCGCCTTGTCATTATAATTATAGTTTTGTCATATTGAGAAGTGTCATTACATGTTATGACATGTTTATAGTGTCAATTTTTTTCCTTAAAAAAAAGAAGTTGGACACTTTGAACTGTATTTGTATCATTTTCAAGATTGCTATATGTTTGTATTCTATAAGACTTGTATTTGAAAATGTAGATTGTGTCGGTCAAGTGTCCGAACTAATAAAAATTATTTCTAAATTATGGACACGTCCATGAAGTATCGGACACATGTCCATAGAGTGTCATGTCCGACACAGACATGACACCTTCGTAGAAGTGTTTGTGCTTCTTAGTTGAACCCTCTTACATATTGGTAAGAAACATTTAAATTTCAGACCAGGTTCCATCAAACTCATGAAAGAACATCCAAATTTATGTGTATATGTGTGTATTCATGCAACAACAAGGGGGTCATGATCTGAGACATTTACTTCTGGATATAAGATGATTATAGCATTTTAACTAACCTATCACATGTAGCTTTATTGTCCATGACCACGCATCTTGCAACAAGCGTACACGATAAGTTGGTGCTCCATATGTAATCTGCAAAATGTGAGACTTATTAAGAGCATAGAAGTAACATGCAAACAACTTTGCTGCAATAACTTGAGTCAATTCTCAAAAATTGAAGGGGAAAAAGAAAAGATAAACGACAAGAATAATAAGCTTTTTGGTGTGGCAAAAAGAACAAGGTACAATACCAGTATATAAACTCCTTTATCCTTGAGGACCCTATAGTTTGTCATCAACTGCTTCAATATATCAACAGATCAAGAAAAAAAAAAAAGGTAACGGTATGAAACAGTAGTGTGATATTTTGGAAGTTGTTTTAATATACCTTGTAACCTCCTCGAGCATCATAGCAGCATTTTGCCGTGAATTATGGCCACACTGAAGACAAATACTTTCTGTAAGTAATAAGCTCTATGTAAGGATAGAGTACTATTAAACACCACACTCACCAACAGAGAATCTAGAGTTCCTGTAAGCAGCATATAAAACAACATCAGCAATAGATTTAAAATTATGTCAACAAAATGCAACTCACGGCATACAATGTTAATTGGAGCAATGTCATTTAAGTTTACCTTTGTCAAAAACGGCATCAAAGGAACCTGTTTGAAAGGTACTCATATCTGTGACATCCATTTTGATATCTGCTCATACTTAAGGAAAATGCAACTGTGATATGCAACTCCTTATTGGGGGACTTTATAATTTGAAGAGTTATAAACATTCACCCTCTTCAATAATTGTGCCAATACTAACAGGCATATAAGGTCCTTCTGATAAGCGTCCTCAGTCCTTCATGTAGCATATACCACATTCTTTATGACGATCTTTTTTCTTTCCCAATTAGGAGTTGACTTTTGATTTCCAAACAATTATCGGGCCAAACAGCTTGAGGCCAAGCACAATAGGGGTGCATTATCTTGAGATGTAAATCTATGCATATGTGTGCATGTGACTGAATTCAGACCCTAGAATATCCACATCAAGCCTGCCCCGTCGCAGTGTAGTAACACCTAGAATACTGATCAACAGGAAAAAAAATCTAATACTTGCTGAATTACAATTGTGAGAACCAAATATTTCCACAATATGTCAAATTAAAATAGGATACGTTTCAGTTGTGGACGATTACTATATTTCTTTTGCATAGCATCAATCACCACACTGGATATATCAATGTTGACAACATCCCCGTAACCATCATCAACCATGCCTTCGCTAAATGCTGGGAACCAAATGGCATAATAAATGGTCTCATGAAGATGTAAATGTATGAAATTGCTACTGCAAATAATGCATCTGGACAAGCATTATCTATTATGGGATTAAAAAGAAAAGGGACTTTGACAAGGAAAATGTTCATTCCATAAAAAGTCTTCTGCTGGACATTCAAATGATCAGCTTGCAATTTAAACCCCAATATAACACACACAAACCCACCCAATCCCCAACCCCACCTTAAAAAAAAAAAAGAACTTGAAACATTTATGAAAAAACATGCTTCCATAATCTTCGTATTAGTAATCCCTTTGACATTTTGGTAGAGCAAATCTCAATGACATTGCTTTTGCAAGGTATAAGCACAGACAAAATTTGAACTTTCTGTCTCTTCTACTCAAGTTGACCAATCTAACCTCCTAGATTTTAAGCAACAGGAAAATCCTTCTTAATGGAGTCAAGACTAGAACTTTCAATGTCAAGACCTAGACTACTAATGTAAATGAAGACAAGTACACCCATTTGAACTTTATTACAACTTCTAGACAGTTGGTGAATATATAGATTTATTACTTAAATAGATATATCATGAACTGGGTGATGCCCTTTTGTATAACATTATCATAAACGGCTCCTACTATACAAGAGTCAATTGGTTGCATGCCAAATGCAACCATCATGTCTTGTGTTCCAGAAATACAGAGCCACAAAGCCACAATCTCTAAGGCCCAGTTTGGTTGGAGAGAAATGGAAGGAAAATAAAAGAAAGGTAATGGAAGGAAATGATATATTGTGTTTGGTATAAAATTTTTGAAGGAAAAGAAATGAAATGGAAGGATACTGAGGGATATAAACTAGGCATGATGAGTAGGTTTTATTGTCCTCCCAAAAATGGGAGGAAATGGAAGGAAAGGGTTACAAAGTTTAAAGAAACTTTTCTAATATCGACTTTTCCCTTATTTCTATAAAAGACAAACCAAAATACCATGAGTCCTAAGGCATGTTTTTATTCTCTTTAGCCCTTTCTTTGTTCTCAGATTGTCACTTTGGCTTTAATGATGTTTATCATAATCTTTATATTTGTCTTTCCACTTCTTAATGTGAAAGGGTACAATGGTAAATTCATTAAATAGTTTTTTTTCTTTCCCTAATCATGATTAAGTGCTAAGTCTACCATTTTCTTTCTTTTCCCTCATTAACCAACCAAACAAGATGAGAGGTTAACACTATCCTTCTATTATTATCTTTCTTTTATTTCAGAACTAATGTTATCCTCTCTTTTATTTTCCCACTTGTTACCAAAACATATAATAGAATTATTTTCAATAGGATTCTCAAACCACAGCCAAGTTCACTCACAACAACCACCCCACCCACCACCCCCCTCCCCCCCCCAAAAAAAAAAAAATTTCGCTTCTTGAAAATTGGTCTTCCCACACCAACTAAAATACAAATCCAGATTGACCAAAAAACAATAAGTGTTCAATAATTAGAAACTCTAAAAAATCAATTCTTTAGGAATCATAACAAGAAGTAAAAAACCCGAGCAACATTTTCTTAGGCCAAACAAAACAATTTACACCAGATCTGGAATTCCAATATATGTATGAGTGTATGTATATATACAGATATTTGTATATGTATATGTATAATTGGGTGAGTTACCAGAGTTACCACACCCGACGACGAGGACACGGTGGTGGCGAGGGATGTAGAGGTGGAGGAGAGGAGCCAAAGATGGGTACTTTTGGTACCAATCGAAAGGTCCTTGTTCTTGTGCGTAACGGTTGTCCCAGTATGAGGGCTCTCCATATGCTTGCGTCGCCGTCCCCAGCGTCATATCTCTCTCTCTCTCTCTCTCTCTATCTCTGTGATCTGAAGTCTTTCTCAGAAGATGGTTCAGTTCAGATGGAGTTGGACACGATGATGTTACGAGGGTATTGTTGTCATTTAACTGATAACGTTACTGTCATAATCATTTATTTTGGAATTTTTATTACGGATGTCGCTCTAACATGTTGCCACGTTACAAGCACTTAATAAAGTGAGACTTTTGTTGGTGGCATAATCAACAGGCCACTCATAATTGGGTGTTGAATATTTAAAAAAAAATTATCCGTAAGTCTTATTTTTCTTTATTAATTTTAAATAAGTTGTACTTTTAACATTTTTTTTCCATTTAAATTCTGAATCACTAAATCTTTAATTTATACTCTTACCAAATATAAGTAAAAAATTGAAATTATTATTTTATTGAAAATTTGATATGTAATTCTTTTCTTTTTTGTTTTTTACTATATTCCTTTAAGTTTTGGTCAATTAATGAATAATACAATATGAATTTAAATTATAATTAGTTTAGATTAATTCAATTCAAAAAAATCCTGTGTTAACTTTACAAGAACTTTTTATTTGGGTAAATTACAACGCCTTTAATATACAAAAAATAAAAACAAAAAAATCTATAAAAAAAACTTGATAAAATACTATCATTTCTAGTTATTTAGATTTTATATCTAAATTGGTAAGGGTATAAATAAAAGTTTGAGTTGTTAAGAACTTAAATGAAAAAAAAAAAAAAATTAAAGACTGATTGGTCTTGTTGAAAATTGTGACAGACTTATTTATCTTTTAAAATACTAAGTAAGAGACATGGCTCATCAAAAGAATTAGCTAATTAAAAAAAGCATGAAAGAGTGTCAATTCTTTCAGAGTCACCACTCCTTCACTTCACTTTTATTTATTTGCATTCCTTCATTTTATTTCTAAAAAAAATGAAATAACATCACTTTTATTTATTTGCATTCCTTCATTTTTTCTTAAAAAAAATGAAATAACATACCATGTACTCTTTAAAAATACATTCAAATTTCTCTATTTGCATTTCACTTACTTTTTCTTTAAAAAAATAAAATAACATAGTTAGTTAGTTACTTTTAAAAAAATGCTCACTTTATAAATATTTTTAAAGGAATAATAATGGTATGACAAAGAAAGTGAAAGTCGAATCATCGAACAAGACAACGAGACAGATTTTGTATCTTTTTTGGTGGTTCGGTATTCGGCCACGCAATCATTTTCCTTTTTAAATATACTCGTAAGGATGTACCTTTGAGGGATAATTCTGACCTTCCAATTACTACAAAATTCAATTAACAATATTGCCTTTGAATTGATAAATATTAAAATGAAAACAAAAAGAAAAAAAAGGGAGGGAAGGACTAGAAAGGAGCATCTATATTTCTTCATCTTCAATATCATAGAAGATCTTAATGTTCAGGGTTTTAATTTGAGAGGTACACTTGTATTAATACATGCTTAGGATTTGTGCATGACAAACCCAATAATCCATACACAGCCATTTCCAGAAAAAGGATTGACACAGGTAAGAGCTTGAAAGAATATGTATGGCATTATGCATATGCATCTGTAATGGCTTTACAATATGAGAGTATCAGAAACCATTTCATTTCAACTTTGAAATAGTTCAATGCACCACTTAGGTTCATGAATTTAGCTTTCAGATATAAAGAACAAGCGATCCTTAATTCCATTAGTATCATCTATCTGCAGTTCATTTCTTGAGCCAACACAGATAACTTGTTGCTATTTGTGCTATTCCAAAGGCACCATCTGTATTCTGTTGGTGCTGTTGGGGTTATATATATATATATATATGCACACACACAAATACATATACATATATATATATATATATATATATATATGGTTATCTAGTGGCTGCAAATTCTGGTCCAATAGCTTCTTGTGGCTGGGGATAATCAAGTTCAAGTTTGGTGGTAGCAGTAGGCACAACAGAGCATCTACAAAGTGGGCAAGTGGTGTTGGACTGAAGCCAATGGTGGATGCAATCGACATGGAAGAGGTGTTTGCATGATGGCACTTGGTGCAGCTCCTGTTTGATCTCAAATTCTCCCAGGCAAACACAACATCTGTCAGATTTTCAAGAGTTCCATCAGGATTCAGTAGAGAATATTAGTACTACTACAAGGAAGCAAAACTTGAAAATTTTGATTAAAGTAGAGAGAGAACAAGAGAAGAGGAAAGAAAGAAAGTGAAGAAGAGAAGTGGGGGAAAAGGAGAAAGAACAGAAGAGAGAGGGAAAAGGTTGGGGAAGAAAAGTCTATATATAATCTGATTTATGAGAAATATTGCAACTACAAAGTATATTATTGTTTGGTTCAAAATCTCTTCTCCTCCACTTTTCCTCCTCTTTTATCCTTCTTTCCTCTTCTTTCTTTCTCTCTTTCCTTCCTACATCAATTGGTATCAAGACTTTTCTTGATCAATTAGTGTTCACTCCTCAGGGACTATCTTACATGAAACATGAACCTATCTCAAGTACTGCACAATTGCTTCCAGCTTCATATTTCTAATTATTCATATAATTTATGAGGCATCTCATTTAAGATCACATTTATTTTCTATTCTAATTTCTTGTGATCAGAACTTCCAAAAATGCACCTTTTAGAAAGTAGAGGATGTCATTAGAGATTCTAACTGCCATGGAAAGAAATTGAAAAGAAAAGAGAAAAAGTTGTACCCATGAAAGTATAGTTTAGACAGGGCATAATTGCCTAAAAGAATAGATTACATGATCAACAACGCGTGCGTTAGGAATATGTTCTTATCTGAGTCATTTTCAAATTCCTAATTGCCCTAATCTGCCACCCTGCACTCTGTGAATTGCTACTTTTAGAGCAAACTCGTCATTAATTGTAAATCATATTGAGGAAAAACACCAATGCCACTGAAATACTGTCACTAATATATATTCTAAGCAATTCTATGTAGATTTTGCATAGCTTGTAACTAGTTATGAGTTTACACAGATTAAAATGATCCTAATTTTGTTCAACCTTTCTATTACTTAGTCAATTTTCATGGTTATTTTACAAACTATCTGTTGCATATAGATAATTTGATCTAGATACAACTATATGAACAGTTCTTTAATTACTTAGCTTGCAACTAGTTCATTGAGATATAACTTTTGTGAGTGGTGAATCTCAATTGTCCAAATCATGATGGACCCACCATCTCAACACTATGGAAATGCACATGTAGGAGGTAATGATTGATTTATAGATCACAATAATGAAAATTACCAAGAAATCAACATAAACTGAGGGTCACAAGAGGAACTAAATTATTGGAGTTTTAACTTGTGATCTAATAAAATCACTCAATACACCTTTTGAATTGTAGCAAACATAAAATGCTAATGTAAAGACTTACAGTGGATCCCTTGCCTTCAGATTTTCATCAAACAATACTACAAGAAGCCTGTCTTTGAGGTCTCCTTTCAAATCTGTCTCAACAGTCTGCATACAACACAAAAAAAAAAAAAATCAAGAAATTGAAAAACAAATCCCATTGAATAGCAGGATAGTACTCAAAACACATGATATATATATATATATATATATATATATATATGATTCTTCTTGTTCTCCCATTTTTTGATTTGGAGAGAGAGAGAGAGAGAGGTGCATGATGACTTACTGGAGGAATACAAAGGGTGTCTTGATTCAAAGTGGTTGGAAGTATTGGCGGAGGGACTGAATAAGCCCTCCTCTTGAGGTAGAACAAATAAAACAACAAAAACAAAATTATGGAGAAGAGGATTGGGATTGAAAAGATGAAAGCTTGGTAAAGCTTTAGTTGAAGTGCTTGTGAATATAGGTGAGGAGGGTTTGGAGATGGAGGAAAACCACCCATCAATGCTTAAGCTTCCAAAAAAACAAAGACACTGGTATTTAGGAGATTTGAGTGATAGGAGAGGTGTAATGGCCTTGTTGAGTGTATTTATGGTGACAAAGCTGTAATGGGTGCACACACACACACACACAAAACACACAGAGAGGTTGAAGGATATTTGTAAGATTGAGAAGAGGACTATAAACAATAACCAGCAATGTTACTTTTTAATAAAAGAAGTAGCAATAGAAGCCTGCAAAGAACCTTTTGAGATCAACAATATATTCTCTATTCTTCCTTTTAATGTGATGGGACAAGACCACTAAGATATGGGCCCCAACACCAAGAACCATATAGCCCTTTCATCCTCATCCCTAATCTATGCATGGGCCCAACATCATTATACATTCCCACAATGCTAATGACTTCAAATATTACTCATTACCCTAAAAAAGGGACAATGGAAATTATTGCTCATTACCCAAAAAAAGAGACATTGGAAATTATTGCTTGATTGATGAAAGAAGTAAAAAATGATTAGCTTTGGTAATGGTTAGTTGGAACAAAAGCTAACCATTACATTGTTAAATTTTATTTCTTGTCAAGTAATTAAAAAACTCGCAGTTAATTTTGAACTCGAATTTTTTTCAGTACACTGAATAGATCAGTGTACTCAAAAAATGAAAATCACCTCATAAAGAGTGAGGTCCACTCTCGTTTGTAGAGTAATAAAACTTTATTTCTTGTTAAGTAATTAAAAAGCTCATAATTATATTAATTTTGAACTCGGATCCTTTTCGATGCACTGGATGGATCACCTCACAGGGAGTGAGGTTCACTCTCGTTTATAGAGTTCATACCTCCTATGAGGTGATTTTCATTCTTCCCTTTATATTGAATCTTCTCGTGCACAAGAGAGAATTCAACATGAATATTGGTGTGGTAACTTGAAACAATTATAAGTTAATCGCAAAAAGAGTGAGGATCTAAATTAAAAGAAACTTCTGAGTTTTTCACTTAAATCTAAAGAATTATGACTTAAAAAGGCTCTCCCAAAAAAGAGGTATTTTGCACAGTATTTTGAAGATTAGTCGAGACAAAACTCCGTACATTCGGGGTTGGCAGGTCAATGGCATAACCACCTATAAACCTTTACAAGATATAGTGGGGTTTAGACAACCAGGTGAGTTTAACTCAACCTCATCCAATCGACCGAATTCTACCTTTGATAGGTGTCAACACTTTGTTTGCGAGCATTTGAAAAGCCACCAAACTATTAGGCACGCATTGAGTCCTTTAAAGCATTGATTAGATTACAAGTTGATGTTTGATGGAGAACCCAACTTGACAAGCTTTGTGTATCTAGTTTTTATGTAATGATGGATGAAAGGCGCTTAGTCTAAGCATTCATTTGTCCTAACATTTTATTTTATATTATTTTATTTTTTAAATTTCTAAAACCATTCTTCAAAATCTAACACATGAAAATCTGCACTTTCTAGTTGTTGTTTGTGTATCTTGTTTTTATGTAATGATGGATGAAGGGTGGTTGGGCTAAGCATTCATTTGTCCTAACATTTTTTTTTTTTTTTTAATTTCTAAAACCATCCTTCAAAATCTAACACATGAAAATCTGCACTTTCTAGGTGTTCTTCATATTATATACTATGTTGATTCTTTTATAAAAGAATCTTCCATCAGAAAATATCAATTAATTTTGTATGGAAAAAATATCACTATTGTTAGTGGATCATGTGAAAGATGCTCTCTCTCTCTCTCTCTCTCTCTCTCTCTCTCTCTCTATATATATATATATATATATATATATATATAATTGCTTCTTTTCCCATCTCACATATTGTTTAATCGAACAAAGTGTTGCCACTTTTATTCCAATCCTAGGAGATGGCAGCTGTAAATCCTCTAGTGATGATTGAAATCTTATCTAAACATGTTATAATGCGTAACTTAAATATTAATTTCCAAGGCGTCAACCGGAATCATTTTATAATAAATTAAAGACAAATACTAATATAAATTCCTGAAAAAGATTGATTAATGCTCCTGAATTCGTCTTGTCAGGATATATTTTTCAATTTGCTTTGGATTCACTAACACCACCAACGAACCATATATTTCCCTGTTTTAAAAATATTTTATAAGCTAAACCATACATCTATTTTGTTTTGAGATTCTACATGAATTTTATCTCCAAAATGACAAAAAATGAATATTAGAGTTAAGATGCATGTTAAATAGATCTTCTATAGGTGTCTAGGTGTGTAAAATTATTGTTTCTACGGAGGGATCATAAATTCTTCTAATTTCTTACCCTAATACTGAGTCCTCTAAATGGTGTTTGTTAAAATTTTAGGGTTAAGTGCATTAAACCCTCATAAACTATTACCAGATTGCAATAAACCCCCCTAAACTACAAATTTCCCCCCTGAACTATAAGAAACATACACTTAAGGACAAACTATTAACTAACATTTAATGGAAAAGCTAAATTACTTTTTTGTCCTTAGTTAATATGTATGCTTGTTGGTGAAGTAGACTAAGGCCTTTCAATTCCAGATTTCAAATTTCATTTTCATTTTTTTTTGGAACTCAGTTTTCATTTCTGAAAAAATGAAAGTGATGTCAAAATTTTGATAATCCTTAGGCATAATTTGAAAGCTTCATAATGAAACTTTCAGTTTTCGATTTCATTTTTCAGTTCAAGTTTTCATTTATGATTTTTTGTAAAATACAATAAATAACAATTGCTCAAAAATATAATATAATATAATATAATATAATACAATAAATTAAAATTTTATAAAAAAAAAGAATAAAAAAAGTTAGAAAATACAATAAAAAAAATTAGTTACTCAAAAAATATAAATGTAACAAAATAAAATACAATAAATAAAAAATATAAATATAAATAAATAATATAAATAAATACAATAAATACAAAATTATAAGTCAATAAGAATAAAAATATTTTATAAAATACAATAAATAAAAAATGTATGTATATAAATATAAAGATATATATAATAATAATAAATATAATATATATATATATATATATATATAAGAAGAAAATACAATAAAATAAGAGCTATATATAAATACAATTATATATAATATAATAAATACAAAATTATAAGTCGATAAGAATAAAAAACTTTTATAAAATATAAAATATATATATATATATATATATATATATATATATATATATAAAAGAAGAAAATATAATAAAATAAGATATGTTGTTTATGTTGGTTGTAGAGACTAAGATATAAGGTGTATTTATATATATAATGAGTCATAGGATATTTTTGGCATTTTAAATTTGGGGTAGGTCATGTGTGTTAACTAAGGTTAGATTTTAGATGAAAATTTAATGACTTGGGGTTTATTGCAGAGAGAGATAATAGTTCAGGGGATTAAGTGTTCAAATGATAGTTCAAGGGGGTTTTTTGAGTGAGAGAAGATAGTTCAGGGGGATTTAATGCACTTAACCCAAAATTTTATTTTCACTGAAAAATCTTAAGACTCCGTTTGGATGAAGGGATTTGGAAGGATAAAGAGAAAAAAGAAAAGAGATGATATGTCATGTTATATTTGAATAAAAATGATAGTTTAAGTAGTACTTTCATAATTTCGAAATTGTCCTCAATAATTAGAAAAATAAAATTATTATTCCACCCATATCCCATAAATATAAAATGATATGATAATAATTTGATCATTATCATTTCTCTCCCTTATTTTATCCAATCCAAACATGAATAGAGTTTATTCTTATCCTCTCGTCTACTTTCTTTTCTCTCATAACAAATGTTATCCTCTCATTTCTTTTCTCTCATGTCTATCCAAACGAAGCCTAAGTAAAAAGCAATTGCATGTTTTGAGCACCTGTAATAGTGGATATTTGGAATGGGTTGGCTTGTGTCTCCTGAGGGCAAGTGTTTTCATGGCATTGAGACATCTCATTATGTTCTAAATAACATTTGAAATGTGTTCAAATTGAATTTGATATACAAATCCACATTAAAATTTCCTCCACTGGTCTTTGTATTCACTTCATCCAACTGATTTGAAGTTATGATCTATGGACATGCTGACACCGGCACTTGTGGGAGATGGAAATTCCCACTAAAAATAGCAGAGCATATCCCATGCATATCAGCAAAATTGGTATGTCATATCCTTTCAACCTTTTCATTTGTTTCAAAGTCTCGTGGAAGAAATTTTCCATGCAAACAAACATAACAGTTTCCACAGAACAAAAAAGTTTATTTCAATCAAATCACAATTAGGGTGGTAACTAACAAAAAGAGGAAACAAAATATTCTGCCAGAGAATCTCACTAGTTGTAAAGTTGAGAGCCTCTCTAGAAGCAGCCTATTCTTAGAGAATAAAATGGTGGATTTTGCACATACTGAAGCTATCTCTTTTTTTTCCCGCCCTTCACGGATTTCAAAGGTCCAGCGCCTGACATAGATGCAGCAGGCTCCTGTTTCTTGGTTCTTCCTGGGTGTCTAGGTACCAACTCTGCAACACGGAGCATCAATTGTTTTCCTGCATTTTTTTTTTTTTTTGCATAAGTAACGATATAATGTGGAGGTTTATCTGCAAATAATCACAACAAAGTAAACAAAAACATATGCATGATAAAGGCACATTGTGCTACCTTAGAAACAAAATAGTTTCCCATGCACTAAGTTGCATATTTGGGAATCAGCACAAACAGAACATATAGCCTGAGACCATTAATAATTTCCTAGATTTCTTTTCCTTGTCTCTACTTTTATTTATTCATTTGTCCGTGTACGTCGGCTGGGGTTCATTTTAAGATATATTGGTAAGTGGAAGTAACATAGACTTTTGAAGAAAAATCTCCATTAGCATTCAAAACCTAGGGGTGCTGCTACACTGCTGAATAATCATTTTGGAAGGGGAAGACGGACCAACATAATTTCATTATATTATGAGGGACATTACTAGGTTTGGGTCCTGCTACAGAAGGAACCTGGAGATGGAGGACTCGAAACAAAAGTATTTCACTCTTTGTGGCTGCTCTGAGGCTCGAACTCGCGCGAATGGTACTGATGTTCAAGTGTTAAACCGCAGAACCGGGAAACAACCCTTGTATTTTCAATTATAAAATGAACTTAATTTTTTTTTTTATGATGGTATGAATTCTTCTTAGAGGTCGCACCTTGGTGTGATGGCAAGTGCCTTCGCCCAAAAGCGATATGTCTCGGGTTAGAGACTTGGAAGCAGCCTCTCCAAAAATGGAGGTAAGGCTAGCCGACATCTACCTCTCCCAGACCCCGCTCAAGCAAGAGCCTTATACACTTGGTACGACCTTTTATGGTATGAATTCTTCTTGGTAGGTGCCATGTCAATCATATTATAGCTTTATCAATTAGGTCAACCAGGATAGCTCATCCCATAACCTAGTTGTATGGCATAGAGTGGTGCAACCATGAGGCCCACATGTCAATTCTACCATTACCCACACAAAAAAACAAAACAAAACAAAAAGGATATGATGCAGTGTCACATATTTATAGGTCATTTTTGGGTATAATTAGTCATTTAGTCCTAATCTAAACATGCACTTTTACAAGAAAAACCAAAAGGAAGCAAAAAGAAATTAAAGAAGAGCAAAATATGCAACAAAGAAGAGGTTGATCTTGTGCTGCAAGAAACAAAAGATAATTGGAAAAGAAAAAGGAGTAAATCGAGAGCCATTAAAAAAAAACGAAAAAGGAAAGAAACAAAAATCCACACTCAAAAAGACCTAAGATGGCAAGAAGATGGTCCTATGAAAATAGGAGCAGTTTTTGCAAAGAAATCGGATGTTGCCTAACAAACCCGAAGGCTATGTTTGGTATAACAAGATAGAAAAGAAAAAAAAAATGCTAACCTTAGTTCCAAGAGAAAAGAAAGGAAAGGATATTGTTAACCTTTCATCATGTTTGATTGACTAGTGAGGGAAAAGAAGGAAATGATTATCTTAACACTTAATCTTGTTTGGAGAAAGAAAGGAAAGAAAACTATTTTAATGAATATACCACAATATTCTTTCACATTTAAAAGACAAATATATAGCTAAGAAGTGGTAAGACAAATATAAAGATTGTGCTAAACATAATTCAAGCCAAAGTGACAATTTGAAAATAAACAAAGAGTAAAAGAGAATAAAAACATGCCCTATGCCTCATATGGTATTTTGATTTTGTTTTTGTTTTTTATAAAAATAAGAACAAAATCGGTATTAGAAAAGTTTTATTAAACTTTGTAGACCTTCCTTCCATTTCCTCCTGTTTTTGAGAGGATAACAAAACCTACTCATCATGCTTCACTTGTATCCATCATCCAAATCCCTCCATTTCCTTTCTTTCACTTTAAAATTTTATACCAAACACAATATACCATTTCCCTCCATTACTTTTATTTTTCTTCCATTTCTCTCCAACCAAACTGGGCCTAAAAGACAATATTTGCAGAAACACCAGAAAAATCAGCTGCCTTTTTCACCAAATTGGAGCATCTTTGTGAACTGCCATTTCTTCTTTATCAAAATTTCAACCACGAGTATTGCCTTCCACAATAGCCTCCTAAGCTTAAAAAAAAAGAGGAACCAACCTTTGTTCTGTTAGCAAGATAGACCCAAAAGGTTTTCAAAAAAAAGAAAAAAAAGAAAGAAAAAGGAAAATAATCTGACTATTATGATAACCCCATCTCGGATGCCACCAAGAAAGAGATTCCAATGAGGTACCATGGGATGATGAAAAGGCACAATTTCTCCAATTATGAGATTTCAACACCAAAGGAAAACCTTGAGAGGCTTTACAAATGAAACCCGAAAAGGAACCACCTACATTTGTGTCTTTAACATCAACAAATACAAAAAACAAAAAATCATTAAAAAGCCTCCTACCACTTTAATCCCAAATCTTGATCCTTGTGTAGAAGTTGGGGATCAACGTACTCCTCCTCCCATTCAGCCCGCATTTACCACCCCAAAGAAAAAAAAAAAGGTTCAACAGAAAGTGATGTAGGACAAAATTGTCGACGGACCTGTTTTGACTCGATGAAACCCATATTTGATCGGAAACGACCCAATTAACAAAACCTAGTAGCTTTAGCTACTAGATCACGTCATTTTTGGCCAAATTCATTCGTTTAAGGCCTCAAAATCATCTTTTTACTATCCTATAGGAGGTTTGTTAATTATTTCAGAATTTTTGTTCGTGGTCAAGACGGACTCGGATTGGGTTGAAATTTTATATTTAGTAGTTTTTAATTACTAGGTTTCTTATTTATTTTTTTTAGAATATTTGGAGAAAATTTTATTTTTAGCAGTTTCTTGTGCTACTAGTTTTCCTTTTGTTTTTAAGTTTCCTTGTGCCGTTAGGATTAGGATTTCTATAAGTTTTCTTTTGTTTTTAGGTTTTCTTGTGTTGTTAGGATTATGATTTTTCTATTATAAATATATGTAATGTCATAGAACAGAAATCAATCAATTTATCAACAATATACCAATTGCTTTGCAATTTTCTTTAACTTTGTGGATTCAAAGTTATTTATCTTATTCGTGCGCGAACGTTCATAACTTCCGCTTCGTTAGTTGATATCAGAGCCTTGTTTTACCCTGGTCTGATGGCGATTGGTTGTTTTGGTAGCACCCACTTTGCGACGATGATCACATAGTGAAAGTCCATTGGGCAGCCATGCATACTCAAGAATGGCGATTTGATGAATGTTGTAGACAGATTGCTGGTTTTGGGATTGGTGGCAACTAGGTTCGTGGTCCAGTTCGGGATCTTGTTGATAATGTTTCTCGCAACCAACCGAACATGGGTTATGTTTCTGTATATCTGCGTAGGCCTCCAACCTATGAGGATTATTTCGATGATGAGAAGTTCGGATTCAGAGAAGTTGTGGCTAATCGACGTGATCGAGGTAGACGTGACAGAGTCTGTAGATATCCAGACAATCGTGAGTTTCAAAGAAAACTTGATCTACTCACTTTCCGTGGAAGTTTTATTATTGAGAAAGTCTTGGATTGACTTGAAGAAGTTGAAGAATTTTTTTGAGTATTTTGATTTGCCCAAAAATAAGCAAGTTTCGCCTGTAGCCTTCAAGTATAAAGGATGTGCTTTAGCTTGATAGGATCAGACACAAACTAATCGGATGAGGCAAGGAAAATAACGTGTGCGATCATGGTACAAGATGAAAAGGTTGATAAACGCTAAATTTCTACCACCAGATTATGAGTAGATGATATATAACAAATATCAAAATTGCAGGAAAGAGGATATGTGTGACTGCACGAAGGAGTTTGAAGATAGTTTTGTTCAAGTCACTAGCTATATTAATCAGATTGATTGCGGGAAAAATTCTATTGTTTCACCTCTTGTAACGGAAGATTACAAATAAAATGATTTCGTCACCAAATTAGGTGATGATCGAATCAATGAAAATCTCAAATTGCATGTCCAAAAGGAGGTGGAAGAATATGTTGATATCAATGATAACTTGGAAGAACAATTAGTCGCAAAAGTTACATGTGATTCCTTGTTGTTCAACGAAGTCCAAGAGGATGATGGCATGGAGCATAGGGACACTTACGACATGGAGCCATATTCAAGGAGTCAAGGGAATGACGTGACATAAGAGTTTGAGCACACGATCAAAGATGCTGAGGATGTTTCCATGGTTTGCACCAAGAACGAGAATGATGATGTTATCCATGAGACCTTAGCTGATGGTTATTCCAACATGGATGTTCACTATGAAATTATTCCAGTATGTTCCGTATTCACCAAAAGGCTTGAGTGGCCACTTAAAGGTGGAGAAAATGTAAACTTTATAGTTACCAGAATGATACAACCAAGCATTAAAATTTGGGATCTTGGCATTAAAAGTGAAGTTCAGCCATATGGAGTATCAAGTGGTGTTGTTGAGAAGTTGGAAAAAAGGAAAGAAAAATGACAGAAAATATTGAGGCAAGTTTATGAATCTTTGAGATCAGGTCTTTGGTGGTATAAAATTTTGTTCATTCTCATATATGATGAGTATTTGCAGCTAAACTCGTGGACGAGTTTTTTTTGAAGTGGAGGGGATTGATGTAGGATAGAATTGTCGACGAACCTATTTTGACTCGACGAAACCCATATTTGATCAAAAACTACTCAATAAACAAAACTCAGTAGCTTTAGCTACTGGCTCATGTCGTTTATGGCCAAATTCATTCGTTTAAGACCTCAAAATCATGTTTTACTATCCTATAGGAGATTTTTAATTATTTCAGAATTTTTGTTTGTGGTCAAGACAAACTCGGATTGGGTTGAAATTTTATATTTAGTAGTTTTTAATTAATAGGTTTCTTATTTATTTTTTTTAGAATATTTGGAGAGAGTTTTATTTTTATCGGTTTCTTGTGCGGCTAGTTTTTCTTTTGTTTTTAGGTTTTTTTGTGCTGTTAAGATTAGAATTTCTACAAGTTTCCTTTTATTTTTAGATTTCCTTGTGCTGTTAGGATTATGATTTCTCTATTATAAATATATGTAATGTCATAGGACAGAAATCAGTCAATCAATTTATTAATAATATACCAATTGCTTTGTAATTTTTTTTAACTTTGTGGATTCAAAGTTGTTTATCTTGTTCGTACGCGAACGTTCATAGCTTCCGCTTTGTTAGAAAGTTTCCGCAAAAACTAGTCAGGTTCGGAGACAGTTTCATGATTGGGAGCTTGATGAGGTGACTGATCTTCTTACTTTGCTCTATAGTCAGACCATATTTGATCGCAAACGACCCAATAAACAAAACCCAGTAGCGTTAGCTACTGGCTCATGTTATTTTTGGCCACATTCATTCGTTTAAGGCCTCAAAATCATGTTTTACTATCCTATAGGAGATCTTTTAATTATTTCAGAATTTTTGTTCGTGGTTAAGACAGACTCGGATTGGGCTGAAATTTTATATTTAGTAGTTTTTAATTAATAGGTTTCTTATTTATTTTTTTTAGAATATTTGGAGAGAGTTTTATTTTTATCAGTTTCTTGTGCGGCTAGTTTTCCTTTTGTTTTTAGGTTTCCTTGTGTTGTTAGGATTAAGATTTCTACAAGTTTCCTTTTGTTTTTAGGCTTCCTTGTGCTGTTAGGATTATGATTTTTCTATTATAAATATATGTAATGTCATAGGGCAGAAATCAGTCAATCAACCAATTTATCAATAATATACCAATTGCTTTGTAATTTTTTTCAACTTTGTGGATTCAAAGTTGTTTATCTTGTTCGTGCGCGAACATTCATAGCTTCAGCTTTGTCAGAAAGCTTCCGCAGAAACTAGTGAGGTTCAGAGACAGTTTCATGATTGGGAGCTTGATGAGGTGATTGATCTTCTTGCTTTGCTTTATAGTCAAACCGTGGAAGGGGAGGGGATGGATGAGATGATTTGGAAGGACTCCCTAAGAGGAACTTTCGGGGTGCGGAGTTTCTACCAGAGCCTTATTGGGGGAAAACCATATGGAAGTTGAACTGGTTGTTATTGACAACTTCAGAAGAAGACGTCACGTGGTTGTTAACTGGTGTTGTATGTGTAAGATGGCAAATGAGTCAGTTAACCACCTCCTCATCCATTGTCCAGTGGCAAGGGATGTGTGGTCCATGTTTTTGACAGCTTTTGGTATGCTTTGGGCATTTCCTGTTTCCACGATTGCGGTGATAGAGGCTTGAAGAGGGTTTATAGTGGGCAGCGAAGTCAGGGATGCATAGAAAGTCACTCCCCTTTGTTTGTGGAGAGAGAGAAATAGGAGATCGTTTGAGGGCAAGGAGTCTTCTATTTGGTCTCTCAAATACAACATTATGAGTTCTTTATTTTTTTGGGTTAATGGGCGCAATTGTAAAACGGTAGAGGAGTTTATGGATTTTGTTGATAGTCTAAGGTCTTGTTTGGATTGGCTTTTTAAAAACGGCTTTCGGCTTTTTAAGTTCAAAACCTGTTTTGGAGAGTGTTTGGATTAGTAAAGCTAAAGAGCTTCGGAGTCCAAAAAGAGCGTTTAGAGAAAGCTGGTGGGTACCAGCTTCCTCATTTAGTTTCTGCTTCTTTTTTTTTTCTACGTAAAAGCCAAGCAAAAGCTCTGCCAAACAGGGCTTAAAGGTTTAGGTGGTTGTTTTGGCCTTGTGTATTCTCTTAGGATGCACTCCCCTTTTGAGCGCTTTTATACAATTATTACTTATCAAAAAAAAAAAAATTTGGAATGATAAACATTTAATAAGGTACAGCCCCAGACCCTTAGCAATGAGCTCTTCCAAACATAAAATTTTAAGATGTTGAGAAGTATCAGAAAGGGCTCTTTTAAATTTCTTCACAAAACCTGTTTGTTCTTTTTTCATTGACAAAGCCTGATTTTTTTATGTTGAGAGAAAAACTGATTTTTCTTTCCCTATATTACAAAGGTTTAAAATGGAAATTAGGAACAAACCATCCCACAATGATCAGTCGCATAATTAAATAATTTTTTCGGTAAAAAAATCATCATCATCATCATCCTTGCCTTAACCCACATGAATGGGGTCAGCAACATGAATTCTCTTTTTTCATTCTTTCTATTACACGCCATCTCATCTATTATATTTAACTTTTTAAAATCATTTCTAATAATTTCATCCAACAATAAGTTGGGTTGTCCTCTCTGTCTCTTGCCTTCTATGAAAATCAATCTTCCTCTTCTTATTGCTGCATCTATAGATCTTTGTTGTATGTGTCCATACCATCAAAGTCTACTCTCTATTTTCTCACTAATGAGTGTCACTCCTAATTTTTCTCTCACGCTTTCGCTAGTGACCCTATCTCTTCTAGTCACTTCGACCATCCACCTTAACATTCTCATTTCTGCTACATGTATATGTTGCTTTTGTACAAAGTGACAACTCTTAAACTTGAACTCTATCCTCAAGCTTGCTAGGCCGACCTTCTACGATTGCACCAAGCAATTACTCCAATATTCTATGCTGAGAATTACCAGGTCACCTCTTCATCAATAGAAAGGAACGCCAGAAAAAATGTTGTGAATTCCCCCCAGAATCCAAGAATAAATAGCAGTAAGTGATGGGGGGCGGCTTTCTTGTGGTAGTAATTGCGAACTTGTTATACTTTTAGTGTCACTATTACCTTCATACTAAAAGTACACATAGGGTATCCATAGCACACTTAACCTATGGCCAAATGAGCATTGAGCAATGCCAAATTTTTATATAAAAGAAAGGTTTGACATTTTCAGATTGTCTATGTCTTGTTTCCCATGAGTATTGGACATGACTTATACTACAATGTGTTTTACACAAGTCATGTTTTGGGGAGTGTCGTAGATGTGCCGATTAAATCTTCAAAAAATAAAATTAATGTTTAAATTATTAGCCACATGCACACGGTGCATCTGTGAAGCATTATGCCCTACACACATTCAGCATGCACATAGTATCTTTGAAAAAAAAGTTTGTTCTTCTTCACTTCTTTCAATATTGCAATTATCTTATTAGGATACACTAGTGAAAAATTTGAAACAGTAGGCTCATGTTGACATCTAATTCGGGGGGGGTGGGGGTGGGGGTGGGGGTGGAGGCTACAGAATGGAATATGAATAGTGCAGGAAACAGATAGTATAGCAAAAATAGTAATAAGGATGATACTTACTGGAAGAAATATCTGGATTGTACAAAGTCCCATCCTCCTTTTTAAGCAATACCCTCACCCTTCCTCTTTGCATGAAATCACGTGGATATGCCTTATCAACCTTCAACAGTAAAACATGTCACAGAACACATAAAAACTATCACAACTCCACTGAACTTGACAACTAAGCTTAGAATACCAAAACATATAAGCAAGAAAAAATAGGGAACACCAATACAAATTATTTATTCAACAGAGATAATTGCAGATTTCATGATGGCAAACCTCAACTGCAGAGGAGAGTTTAACATGGCGGCAACAGTCACCAATCTCATCACAGGTAGGATTCTCACAAGCTTTGCTTGTGCTTATTCGCCTTCCCTCTGCTATCGTTTTCTTTGAATTTATGTAAATTGGATACAATATAATCCACTTCTTGATATTAGGGATTTCTCCATCCATGTCTCCTATCAATATTACAAAGTTATAATTTTTCAGAGCAAGACAGACCTTTAGTATTGCATGTTTAAGGAATCCTAGAGAGAGAAAAGGTTATAATTACAGAAAACATGCAGATCCTTACGACAATGAACAAGAAAATAAAACAATTACAGAATAACCAAGAACAAAAAATCTTATATTTACGAATTAAACGTCTACTAAGTCATGATTCTTAAATACTCCATAAGTTAAAAGGACATAAATTAACACCCACACGGAACTTCAACACAAGGTATCTGGACAGATCTAATGGTGCAACCACGGACACCAACATACTTTGTGTGCTTAATGCTCCCCAATTCTGTGAGCAATTTAGCATTTGAGCTACCTCACTCACATGGATGCTGATACTTGAGACACTTGAGCTATTAGTATACTAAAATGTATTGTAAGAGGTGGAAAAAATAGTGTCTTTTATGATTCTGAAAAAAAATAAAATAAAGAAATTGAGTTGAGGCCTTTTGGGTTGCTTTCATGTCCATCCAGAGCAGCTAACTGGACATTTTCACTAAAAGACCATAGAAGCAACCAAATGGATTTTAATATATATACCACTTCCCTTTATCAGTTCTGGGCTTTCTTTTCTTTGATATAAAATGTTAGTGAATGGTAAATCTTAACTTCTTAGTCCATTTGTTCACAGGCAAAATGTGAGCAGTTTCTTGACCCTAATTTACATGGAATGAATTTGAATCCATTACTAGCCATATAATCAGTGGCAATACCTTGTGAAGGAGGAATTAGAAGTTTCTTCACATTCTTGACCATCCAATGGTGTACCTAATCGATTGAGAACACTTTTGTGGTGGCAGGTTCACGACCCACCTTGAGCTCAAAATCATGAGAATTTGAAGATGAGGGATCCACAGTCACGTTGCTGCTTTTTAATATTTTTAAAACAAGAAGCTCCTCACTTCCAAAATCTTTCTCCAATGCTAAAATTCTTCGACATTTTTATTTTAGCTAATCAAATGTCATAGTATGAATGGAATGAAATCATAAATGGAGTCTTCACCATGCAATCCAAAAAATTAAAAAAAAAAAAAAGGGTTTGATGTGCAGTCCACAGAAGGAACAATCACATAAATAATAATATGGTTTAGAAGAGGGATAGATAGATGAAGAGAGAGTTAGCACTGACTTTGTCGTCCCACACGAAACAGCTTTCGTCGGCCGCAGTGGAGATAGCCAAAACACGAGAAGATGATCTTCAGATTTTACGTTTAGAGTGAGAAAGTAGGCAGGCAAATGGCAAAGGATTACGCCAAAAGCATTAGCTGGTTTTAGCCAAAAGGTTTTAAAACGATTTTTAGAAAATTGCAACAAAATTTCTTGTAACTGTTTATTGTTTTCTGAAAATTATAAAAAAATTATCAGACTTTCCTATAGGATTCACTTAATTATACTCGAATTCACATTTTTTTAAAATTACTCCCCGGCTAGACTACCCCATTCATTAAATAAATCATATATTATACAATTATAAAAATGCTTTCAACTTATAATATTTTTATGCAAAAAATATTTTAATTTATAATTCTTTAATCAAGATTAACTTATTTTATATATATATATATATTTTTCCTATGCCACAACACCACCCCTGCGTAATTTTGATATTTTAATTTTTTTATATATTAATTGACTTTAATATTGTCACTAGTCAATTAATAACAAGAATGTTAAAAATAAAGTTAACTAAACTTCAGAACTTTAATTCGAAAGTAATTAAGCATAAAAACACCTAATTTATTTAAAATTTATTATTTTGGTTTAATTTTTTGAAAACAATTTATTAAATCAAACAAAAACAATTTTCCAAAGATAAACCTATATATTCTCCCACTGATAATCTAAATCTAATTTGAGAAAGATGAAACAATTTAAAATTTTGTTTTCTACAATTCAGCAAACGAAATAACATGACCAGAAAAAAAAATGTTTTTAATTTATATAAAAAAGAGAAATTGTTTTTCTTCTTTATTGGCTAGATAAATTGTTTTTATTTTAAATAAAAAAGATAAATTGTTTTACGTTTAGAAAAATGATAACAAGAAAAAAAAGAAAAAGTATCTGTCAACGATGTCGAATGGACTGCTACGCCCAAACCAAACCTCTGTGCTCCCCGTTAATCAGAGAAGTCCGATTCAGCTTCGAAACCTCAACTTTGCGTTGAAAATGGAGTGAGTGAAAGTCGCAATCTGTCGAAAATGGGAGATCAAATGTGCTTCGAGTGCCTTCAAAGTCGAATCCGTGCAGATTTCTCCGACAAAGTTATCTTCTCCCATGGCATCTCTGATTCGGCTCTCCCTTTCGGCTCAACCGGAGTCGTTCAGGTACCATATATACATATACACTATAAATATATATATATGTATGTATACACACATATTTGTAAGTGATACTGCTGCTTATATATTACCACTACCTTCTCTTAATTTCGTTCATGTTATTTTGGTTTTGAAGCAGATGGCAAATTCTAGCGGGGAGGCTTCCCCTCAGTTCACACTGGTGTATCTGCCGACTTGTGAAGACGATTGCTTGGCAAAATACATGTATGATCGACTAATATACGTATTGACGAATCTGTTGTGTGATTTTAATTTTCGTGTATCTATCTATCCAGTATAATTTCTGATAATAATAATTATTATTTTTTTCAAAAACACGTATTTAGGCTATAAGGCTTGTGTTTCATTGCTAGGAAGCACGCGCAACTAATTTGTAATTGGAGTCTTGAATGTATTCAATTAAACAATACTTCTAATTGAATGCCAGTTATAATTAGTAGAAAAGAGAGGCATATTCTGATTGAAACCTGGATTTAAGAATCAAAGCAACAAGGCAATGAAGTAATGAACATAGTATCAGAAGGATTTTGTCACAGAGAAGCAAAACTAGTATAAATCAAGAAGGGTACTCTTGTCATGGTTTGTTAGTTTGAATTAGTAGGCTAATCTTTCTGGCCCGAATCCACCGTCGTCCAAATGTTTTGGCAACTCTGGACAAAGTGGGATTGTCAATTTTTTATTCAATGAATTTGTGGTTATTTACATTGTTCTTGAAGCATCTAGGTGGCTTACTGGGGCATCACATTGTTTATCAATGGGGGTTTCTTTGTAACCCTTGGAAAAAAATCAATCTGAGTATAACACATCAATTACAGCAGGCTAGGTTAGCTTCAGAAAAAAAAAACTGAATACACAATTCAAACGGCTTCATTATTTAATGCTTCTCTTCAATTGTTACCACCGGGGATTTGTCATAGATGTTGACGTCCTATAATATTATTATTTTTTTATCAGGTAAGTACTCACATACACTTTACCCACACCGGGCTCGAAACCCTCCCCTCCTCTTTGAGAATGGGGAGGTTATATACCATTGGGCTAGAGGCCCTTTGGTTATAATATTGTTTTAGTTGTCTGTTGGTGTCAAGTGTAACTTGAACCAGCAGTTAGTGTAAAATTTAAAGCAAGCATTGATTACATGTAACACCTGGAAAAAGGAGAATAATTATCTATGTAGTAAGCAGTTTTTATTGCTCCCACAATTTGAATATAGCTACACATATAATCTACATCTAACATAAGCAGGATGCTCTCCTTGTGTTTCTATAATCTAATATGATTCTGACATGATGTGATTCAACTTTGTTTTATTCTTCACAGTGGTGAATACTGTGTGGAAGATGGTAAGGGTAATCACAACTATGGAAGTGATGTCACCATTGTGTCGGTAACTAATCAAGATCAAGCAGAGGTCAGTGTTGGAACTCGGAGTGTTGAAACTTCTTCATTAGATACTAAATCGAATGAATCTCAGTGTTTGTCAAATGGTGGCAGAAAAACATCCCTAGGTGCTTTAGGATGCGAAAATACAACCTGCAACTTTTCGGGTAGGTTTTCTTGCATGAGGACGATCACTGCTTTGTCTCCAATTGCTCAGATTGGCATTTCTTCATACTCCATATTTGAAGAGATTGCTTTGAACTTATTAACTGGGTTTGTTGAAGATCATGTGTTGTGCGCACTTACTCTTCTGATTGAAGGAAAAGCAACGGGACTAGATGGCATAAATTTTCTTGGGTTACTTGGGGTACCTTCGTTTATCGAGAATATCTTTCCTGGTTGCCTGAGGCATCCGAACGTAGCTCCTATCTTAGGGATGCTAAAAACACCCAATTATATCAATTTAGTGCTTCCAAAAACTCCTTACACCTTGGAAAACATTCTTCACTATAGCCCCAATGCCATAAAGTCTGAATGGCATGTAAGATTTTTAATCTACCAGCTACTCTCTGCCTTGGCTCACATGCATGGTTTAGGGGTTGCCCATGGTAATATATGCCCATCCGGTATAATGTTGACTGATTCATGCTGGTCTTGGCTGTGCGTTGTTAATAAACCTCGGTTACGCTCCAAATTAGGTTCAACAAATGAAGATTGGTCCATTAACCCGTCAAGAATAGGTTGCTGCATTGAGGACTGTCTTTCTCAAGGACTTTATGCTGATTTAAAGTTTTCCCAATCTATGGATTGGCATTCTGGTTTCGATCGTTGGTGGAGGGGAGAGTTAAGTAATTTTGAGTATCTTCTCATCTTAAACAGATTGTCTGGGAGAAGGTGGGGTGACCACACATTTCATACTGTAATGCCATGGGTTATAGATTTCAGCGTAAAACCCGATGAAAATAATGATGCAGGGTGGCGAGACTTGACCAAGAGCAAGTGGCGGTTGGCAAAAGGTGATGAACAATTGGACTTCACGTATTCAACATCTGAATTCCCGCATCATGTTTCAGATGAATGCCTTTCTGAACTGGCTGTCTGCAGTTATAAATCAAGGAGGCTACCTTTGAGTGTTTTGCGTATGGCTGTTCGTTCAGTCTATGAACCGAATGAGTATCCTTCTACTATGCAAAGACTTTATCAATGGACCCCTGATGAGTGTATCCCTGAGCTCTACTGTGATCCACAAATATTTTATTCTCTACATTCTGGTATGGCTGATTTGGCTGTACCCTCATGGGCAGGTTCTCCTGAGGAGTTTATTAAAGTACATCGAGATGCTCTAGAAAGCAATCGGGTTTCATGTCAAATTCATCATTGGATTGACATCACTTTTGGGTACAAAATGTCAGGTCAGGCAGCTCTTGCTGCGAAAAATGTTATGCTGCCTGCATTGGACCCTACAATGCCCAGGTCAGTTGGACGCTGTCAGCTCTTTACTCAACCACACCCTGCTCGTCGAGGTGCTACTGGGGAAAGTAGTGATATCGCCAATGAAGCAGCTACGCCAAGGTGCACAGGGAATGAAGTTGAGGCTGAGAAACCTCTCCTTCATGAAGCTGCTCATTTACAGGAGTTGGAAGAAGCAGCTGCATTTTGTGAACATGCTCATCATTTGAGTCCTCTGTATTGCTATCATATAGAAAATCTTGTGAAGGATGATTCTTTTGTGGAAGAGGCCCCAAGTGAGAGTTTAGCAAAGAATATATTCAGGTCACCTGACTTTGGTAGCAATAATGGGTTGCCATCTACAATTGATTTCAATTTTCTTCTTGAGAATATTGAGGTGGATGATGACAATTCTGTGGGACTGGGATATCAAGAGTTGTTGCTTTGGAGGCAGAAATCATCTTGTTCCAGGACTTTTTCTGAAGATACTGCTAAGGACATATTTTCTATTGGGTGCATTTTAGCAGAACTTCATCTGAGGAGACCACTTTTTGATTCAACCTCATTAGCTGTGTACTTGGAGAACGGTGTTTTACCTAGATTGATGCATGAACTTCCCCCTCATACTGAAGTTCTTGTTGAAGCATGCATTCGAAACGACTGGAGAAGGTATTGGTGTCTCATTCCCTTTTCTTACCATAAAATGATAAAAGTGGTTAAAATTTTGGTCAAACACAATTGGGGTCTATGTGATTCCTAACTTCTTTTTTCCTATTTTACTATATCTACAAAATCTAAGTGACTTTGAACTTTTCCATTCTCAATAGTAATAAATTATTCTCTTTTATAAAATATCAGGAGGCCTTCTGCTAAATGTCTTTTGGAATCTCCTTACTTCCCCACAACAGTTAGATCACCTTACTTGTTTCTTGCACCACTTCAACTTTTAGCAAAAGATGAATCTCGTCTTCGTTATGCTGCAAGTTTTGCAAAACAAGGCGCCCTCAAAGCAATGGGAACATTTGCTGCTGAAATGTGTGCTCCCTATTGCTTACCACTTGTAGAGACTCCTCTGTCAGATACTGAGGCTGAGTGGGCTTGTATACTACTGAAAGAATTCTTAAAATGTCTGAAATCTAAAGCAGTAAAGACGCTGATCTTGCCTGCCATCCGGAAGATTCTACAGGCTAGTTAAGAACTTTGTTTTTTAACATTCCACTTTTGCACATGATTTTCTTACTCGACTTTTTAATTAAGAGGCTTTTATTTCAGGCTACAGGTTATTCACATTTGAAGGTTTCTCTTCTCCAAGACTCATTTGTGCGGGAAATATGGAACCGAATAGGTAAACAAGCATATCTGGAGACAATACATCCTCTGGTTATATCAAATTTGTACATTGCTCCTCATAAGAGTTCAGCTGCTGCTGCTTCTGTGCTGCTAATTGGCTCCAGTGAAGAGCTTGGTGTACCAGTTACAGTTCATCAGGTTGAGACATAGTGTTCTCAGTTTTGTTGTTTGATTGATGAAGGAATTTATACTTTCCATTCTTTAAAAAAAAATATATATATATATATATATATATATATATATATATATATTTATATTTTTTTTTTGCTTGTGTAGTTTTTCTCTCTGTTGTTGTAACATACTAACCTTTCAGTTATCAGACAATCTTGCCTCTGATTCACTGTTTTGGGAAAGGGCTTTGTAATGATGGAATTGATGTCCTGGTTAGAATTGGTATTCTCAGTTTATTGGCATATGAGATTGATGTTTTCATGGAAAATTGCTTCTTCAACTTGTAATCTAATTTTCTGTTTTACTTTTCAGGTGGTCTTTTTGGGGAGAATTTTGTTGTCAGACACATTCTACCATTACTAAGAAATGTTGTTCGTTCTTGCGTTGATGTTTCACATGTGAATAAGCCTGAACCAATGCAGAACTGGAGTACTTTAGCACTTACTGATTCTCTGATGACATTGAATGGCCTCGTTGCATTCTTGCTGAGGGAGGTTGTTGTAAAGGAGCTCTTTGAAGTATGAGATTTGCTATACATTTTTTCATAATTTTGCCTTTTTCTTAATTTGAGCATTTGAATTACGTATTCATTGTGCATTTGCTTTTCTAATGCAGGATGGAAGTTGCCTGCATCTAATGGTTCTCATGCAGTCCAATTTGGAAATTCCTGTGCTTCAGGTGTTCAAATATCTATTTTGGTTTCTTCACATTGCTGGCATGCGCGATTATACATATCTCTGTAGCATTTAATTTCACTCTTTCTCCTGATGTAACACAGAGTTATCCTCCCTTTAATTGTTAAGTTGTGGTACATTTTTTCAAGTATCAATAACCAATATTTTTTGGGGTAAATTACAATGGCACCCCGAGGTTTACGTTAATTACACAGATGCAAAGTTTGGCTTGTGAGACCTACGATACCCCCGACATTTGGCACATGGTATCTATGACACCCCTGTTAGCTGGACATTGTGTCAGAGATCGGACACCATGCAAAATTGCTTATATGCCCACTGACCTTGTGAAAAGACATCTTAACACGTTAATGGACCAATTTACTCCCAATAGGACTCTTTGCATGGACCAAAATACCCTTTTGACTTCTACTTTACAAGTGTGTTATACATATATATATATTTATATGTATAATATAACTAATATTTGGAAATTTCTCTATTACATATATAATTAGATGTTATATAAATATTTATTTTACGTATTAAATACAAATTTAATTTGTAAACTTCAAAATCTACAAAATTTACAATTATATAGTTATAGACATAATAAAACATTTAATATGTAATTATGCACATTGAAAAATATGTAATTGAATATTATGCATTTACAAATTGCAGATTTTTTGAAAAACATGTAATTGTGAAATTTACATATTGCAATTTTTTTAATATGTAAAATTTCAAAATTAATCAAATTATATGTGCAAACCTACCAATTTCAAATTTACACATAATTTTTCAAATTTTACAAAATTGATTTCCATATAAAACATTTGATTAAATTTAAAATTTTGTTTTTGGAAATTTGCTTATGTAAACTCTTAATTTAAGTTTAGATTTTCATGTTAATTTCATTTGGATTAAATTTGCTAATTTACAACTTACAAATATATATAATATTGCAAAATATTAATTTCATAACAATTACATTTAATTAAATTTGCAAATTTTCAATTTTAAAAATTTACAATTTGTAAATGCAAATTGTTACAATTTTGCAAAATCCAAATCTTATATGATTAGATATATGCAAACACATCAGATATCCATCCCCTCCAAGGCATAGATAGAGAGACCACCTCGATCAGCTGAGCCTTCCACAACTGATTTGATTTGTTCCTCTGTGTCAAGATGCGTGATGATGGTGATTTGCCAAAGGAGAAGGTTGAATTTGTTGATGATGAGGGGGGTGGATGGTGGTGGAGGTTGTGGTGGTCAGTGGAGAGAGAATCATATCTGTTCCTCTCCGTCATGCATCACATGCTGGTCAATCAGTTTTAAACTTTTCATTTATGCCATAATCGCTCTGTTTGCCAGGTTGCTGCTACAAGTCTCATCGCAGTTTGTCAGCAGATTGGACCAGATTTAACAGCATTGCATGTCCTGCCAAAACTAAAGGATCTTTTTGATGAACTTGCTTTCTCTCAAGAAACATCTGACATTTCTGGTTCTCTTGGCAGAAGCTTGAAGGTTTCCAAACCAAAAGTAGATGAGGAGGATCATATCGAAAGCCGTATGGACCTTGTGTGGGTGCTCCTCATTTTCATATCATCTTCTTTAATACTTTGGTTTACAATGGTTCATTAACTGTATCATACAATCTTGTCTCGTTTAGCAAGTGTTTAATTAGTTAGCACATATGCAGGTTTCTTCTGTATCCTCCTTTTGCATCTCTTCTTGGCATAGAGAAACTTCGTCAGTGTTGTGCCACATGGTTGCTTCTTGAGCAATACCTTCTACGGTGTCATAATTGGAAGGTATGTTTGTTTCATGCTCTCAAGAGGATTATGCGTTTATTGATTTGAAGATCAATGCTAGATGCACATATTTGTACTTGTCACACTTCATATTTCTGAACCTGTCATGATTCAGTGGGAATACACAGGGGAATCATCTCGAAGTGGTCTGGAATATATTAATGCTAAAAGGCCTGGTTTCCGCAAGAGCTCGACATCTGAATACAATCCTGCTAAACTGTTGCTCAACGGGGTTGGGTGGTCAATACCACAATCACAAGGAAATAGAAGTGCCAAAAACTTGATGCCTCTTAAGCAATTAAATGACTTTCAGCAGAGGTCAGTTGAGAGGCATGTAACAACCTCAAATTTCACAAAGCTTGAACCCTGGTATTGGTTCCCTAGTCCGGCAGCTAACTGGGATGGGCCCGATTTTCTGGGTCGTGTCGGGAGTCCTAAAGATGAACTTCCATGGAAGATCAGGGCATCTGTTATTTCCTCTGTCCGCGCACATCATGGAGCACTAAGGTCTGTAGCAGTTTGCCAAGATGAGTGCACAGTTTTCACAGCAGGTGTTGGTCCAGGATTCAAGGGAACTGTTCAGAAGTGGGATTTATCAAGAATTGATTGTGTATCTGGTTATTTTGGCCATGAGGAGGTTTGTTCTTCTATTTTTTGGGTTATATTAGATCATTTGTATTATACGATTCATAGCAATCAAAATTGTTGTCTGAATTTGAGAAGCCCTTTTTTCCCCGCTTTTTATGCTTCGTTTTTTTTAAGTGCTGGTACTAAAATCGAATTCTGGAAATATCAAAGTGAGGAGTAATTTTTATTGTTATTTTTTCTTTCATATGTAGAGCTCTCTGTGCTCTTGTTTCTGCTGCTTGTAGTCCACATAATAAGCAAAAGGAATTTGGTCATGTCTGTTATGGGGTGCAAACTACCTTTTCTTTTGGCCCATTATGGCTGTTATTCTCGCTCTTTTCATTGCAATTGAGGAAAAACAATTGTGCTGTCATGCAGAACATTAATTAAATCATTGACTAGGCAACTGCTTTGTTCTTAATGGAAGAGTTGTAGTTAAAACAGTTGACTAGTTATCTGTGCATTGAAAGTGAGCATAAAGTGGTTAATAAAAGCAAGCAACACATACATGATAAAAACACTCCCTTGAGGTGCGCGTTGCTTCGGAGCAAAATGGAGCGATTTCAATTCAATTGTCTTAATATGTTGACTAAGAGTCAGTCATAATGCTTCTTTTTGTCTTATCAAAAGGCTGTGACGGTCTTGTCTTATGCATGCTTTGCTTCCTGTTTTTGAAATTGTATTTGCTTTTATCAATTTCTTATTCGTCATCATCGCCCGATTCGCCCTTGCCTTAATCCCATATGAACGAGGTCAGGCGCATGAATTCTCTTTCTCCATTCTTTTCTATTACAAGCCATATCTAGGCTTATTCTTGATAAATAATAGTTGAGTGCCAAAACATTTGCTAAGCAACAGCAATACCTTGTCATATGAGCTGCTAACACCTTGGCTGTGTTCAGTGTTTTATTTAAAATATCTTGTCATTGAATCTATGATTTGAAGTTCTCACTTTAAACATAAATTTCCTCATTGAAGCCGTTGACAATGAGTTTGGTGCTGATTTTGAGTTGATAACATTTTGTGGAGTTGATTCTAATGTTTTCCACACTCTAATGATTGATCATAATTCTCTTGACCATTTTCTTGTATATATTTCATTTAATTGGTTGGCCTACTTTCAAGGATCTTTGATTCTGGCCTATGTCAGTTTCAAGTTTATGGTTACTGACTGCTCAACTCAAATTACTTATGCAACTTTCAGGTCGTGAATGACATTTGTGTCCTATCCTCCCTTGAAAGGGTAGCTTCTTGTGATGGAACAATACATATTTGGAATAGCCAAACGGGGAAACTAATATCAGTTTTTGCTGAATCATCTGCAAGTTCTGCACATTTTGCTAGCCCTTTGGCTGCTGCATCAAAGATAAATACTGACCATCCCAATATGCTGAATTCGAATCCGCTATCAAGCGGAATATTGACTACTGCATTTGATGGGAGCTTATACACCTGTATGCACCACTTAGAATTTGTTGAAAAGCTTGTAGTTGGTACCGGAAATGGTTCTCTCAGGTAAGTTACAGTTTCCAGAGTCAGATTTGTGTTGCGAACTAATGCAGATGAAGAAAGATGATCTCTTTTCTGCAGTACAGTTTTCTAAACTTCATCTCTCCATGCAGATTTATTGATATTGCTCGAGGTCAAAAACTTCATCTATGGAGGAGTGAATCTGTTGAACCCAGCTTTCCTTCCCTAATATCTTCCATATGCTCAAGTGGATCTGACAAAATGCAAGCTAGTGGAGCTGCACCTTCACCATCTTGGATTGCTGCTGGACTTAGTTCTGGTATTTGCAAGTTGCTTGATGTGAGGAGTGGAAATGTTATTGCCTCGTGGAGGGCTCATGATGGATATGTGACAAAGGTATGTTAAATTGCCAAAATCAAATTCCACTTTAATGAATCAGAATTTCATTCATCTTTACATGCCTGCAGTTAGCTGCACCAGAAGACAATTTACTTGTTTCCAGCTCTCTTGACAAGACTTTACGAATTTGGGACTTGAGAAGGTAATTCCCAAATTACCATCTTTTCTATGAGTTTCTTATACAAGGTACTTTAAAAACATGCAGTATGAACTTGAGTGAGCATGATTCCTTCCAGGCATCAATCAAGAGAGATTGTGAGAGATATTAATTATGTGATATGATACATATCTTGGGATTGAGCATTAGCTTTCTTATGACTACATTATTGGGTGGACTCCTATACCTTTGGGACATGAGGGCATAATTATAACTCTTCAATTTTCACCACTAATCTACCCTTTCTAAACTTCCTGACAACATTTTTAATGCAAGTATTATTGGATAAGAAGCATTGAACCCTGGTAGCGTATTAGAGATACTGTGATTGAAGTTCCTTTGATCGACAGTTCGGCATAACACGGTAATATGACCTTTGAGAACTATCTTGGGCTTAAAATAATTATGGAAAGGATCTTTTGTGCCATGTCATTTGTTCACCCTAGCCCCCCACTTCCACCACTGACATGCCAAAAAAAATATATATATATATATATAATAATCATTAATATTATTATTAGTAAATAAATAAAGTGTGCACCCTCCTCCCTTTTTGATGTCTAGTTATTTGGGTGCAATGGTCTTACAGAAGTGGAGAACTCACATTCCAATATATATACACATGTATATGTTAATGCATAGAGATTTATGAGGGTCACTGCCTGGTTCGGTGCCACTGGTGCAAGTTTGAGCCTCAAAGCAGCCACTTTGGAAATACCAAAAGTTAGGTCTGTTTCATGTCCTTACTCCCCTGGACTTTGTCGTGGCAGGACCAGAACTGGGTAATGTCCTTTTTAATGCATAGAGATATATTGTGTGTATGAGCATCTCTAACTATACAAGTGGGCTGTCTGTTCCACTCATCTGGATTCTATAATTAAGATTTTCTGATTCTTTTTTCTATCAGAACGGTTCAAATGATGACTTCCTCCAAAAAAACTTGCAATTTCTATTATCCTATACTGAAGGAATTGGAAGTATCATATCTGGTTATGTAACATAGTAGTGTTAATCATTAAATCTTTGCTCCCCTCTGATTGCTGACTTTGTGGACCCCCTCTTGCAGGAATCCATCACAGTCCATTGTTATCAGGGGTCACAATGACAGTGTATCTGGTTTCTCCATGTGGGGACAAGATGTGATTTCAATATCTAGAAACAAGATCGGGCTTTCCTCTTTGACTAGAACTTCAGACGAGGTATGCATATGAAAATGTTAACTTCACTGATGCATACTACTTGCATCACAGCAACTATGTCCTTGTTTGGTGCATATACTGCAGGGTTTCTGAGAGTTAAAAAACAATGTGTATAAATATATATATATATTTTTAATGAACAAGCGTTCCATCCATTCATCTACACAGAAAAGCGCACACAATTCTAGAAATTAGACCTTTTAGTTGGAGTAATCCTACTTTCAGGTTGTCACAGTCAATTGCATGGGTAAGAATTATATGGCCTTGTTGGTATGACGAATTTTCTTCTTGAACCCATATCACTTTCTCCAAAGGAAAGATAAAATGGTGATTTCAACCATTCTGATTGGATGCGTTGACCATTTTGTAGGATTGCTTTGCTTCAGTAATTCAAGGATTTCCTTATAATGGACAGTAATAATCTCGTTGCTTCTTAAAATGGCATGTGTCTGTTTGTAATATGAATGGAAGAAACGCGGACTTATGAACAACTATATAAGAATATTATTCCTTATATTCTAATTATGTAATTTCCATGTGGCAGGATGGGCAGCATCGTGTAACACCTCAGCGTCTCTATATGGCAGATAGTGGAATGAGGAACTTGTCTGTGTTATCGAGTATAAGTATACTGCCATTTTCGAGACTTTTTTTTGTTGGAACGGAAGATGGTTACTTGAAAATCTGTTGTTAGATTTGCCTTTGGTTTCTATACATGTATGATTGATTGGGATGCCTTTTTCTCCAAATCAAGAAATTGCTGGGGCCTCTTGTTTCATTGTAAATTGTGTATGTCATTCATAACTATTTATTTGTCATGTCATGCATATCCTTTGTGAAAGGTTTGCCTGATTGATAAGCCCGATCAACACAGCTAGGTCATATTTGTACCTGAGCTTGTGGATCATTTCAAAGATTTACCTTTCGAGAAAAATTACTGGTAATACACGATGTTCAAAGTGGTAGCTGTTCATCTCTGAGGATCACTGATGTATATTAAAAAGAATTGTGGAGATCTCAGATTTGAACGGTTTTGTGAATATTAGGTGGTTTAATTTATCCCTACATGTTGAACTGATTGAAATACTAGCATCCATGATGCAGGGCTTAGGTTGTTTAATTGGGCAAATTATATTTTGACTCACTGAAGTTTGTTCATACGTCAACTTGTTCCCTCCACGTTTGCGTATTGACTTTTACACCTCTTAAGTTTGAAATTTTACATCACTTTAGTCCCTCATGTCCTTGTCAAATGTCAGATTGCTTACATCATGCAAACAGTAGCCAAAAATTACTCATAATGCCCTTCTACAACCGTTCTTGCAAAAGTTGTCTTTGTATCCATTTTAGGGAAAGTAGTCAAAGGAAAGCGATCAAAACGACCGTGTACAAAGCACACACCGATCGAAGAGGAGTACCTCACTCTTTGCCTCATCTTGCTTGCTCGCGGCAGCACCACCTCCTCCTCCGCCTTTTCAATTTACGATCACTCCTCACCACTGTCGCCAAAGCCGACAACATTTGATTCGATGGCGCTCGTCTACAAGTGTTCCTTCTCCAACAAGGCCTTCGGTTCCTACCAAGCCCTAGGCGATCACAAGGCTAGTCACAGATAACTCGCTGGAGGAGACAAGTAATCATCTAATTCCGCCACCAAGTTAGGGTTTTGAAATCTAATTAGGAAAATTGCAAACTCAAATTAGGACTCCAATGGTGTCAGTGGTGGTTATGGGGATTTTACTGCAAATGGTGGCAGTTGGGTTGGTCTTTGGTTTTGAAATTGTATACTCAAATTAGGGCTCCAATGGTGTCAGTGGTGGCTATGGGGATTTTACTACAAATGGTGGCAGTTGGGTTGTTCTTTGGTTTTGAAATTGCAAACTCAAATTAGATGGTGGCCATGGCAGCTGGGGTTGTGCACGATGGTGGGTGCCGTGGTGGGTTTCGGTTTGGCTATTTTGTGTGGAGGTTGTTGAGGTGGTGCTCAGTTGGGTTTGTCGAGGGTGGCAGTGGTGTCGTGACTGGGTTGAGTGGCGGAGCTTGATGGTGGTTCTCAGTTGGCTATTTGAGTGTTCCGGCCATGGGTGGTGGCTGAAATTACAAACTCAAATTAAGGCTCCAATGGTGTCAATGGTGGTGGCCATGGCAGTTGGGGTTGTGCACGATGGTGGTTGCCGTGGTGAGTTTCGATTTGGCTATTTCGAGTGGAGGCTGTTGAGGTGGTGATCCGCTGGGCCTATCGAGGGTGACAGTGGTGTCGTGGCTGGGTTGAGTGGTGGAGTTGGTGGAGCTTGATGTTTGTCTCGATTGGCTGTTTGAATGTTTCGGCCATCGATGGTGGCTGAAATTGCAAAGTCAAATTAGGGCTCCAATGGTGTCAGTGGTAGTCTTTGGCAGAGAGTAAGTCGAGTAGTTTAGTTATTTCAGCATGTTGTTGACTAAAATCAACCAAAAACTAACTATTGACTGACAGGGGATGAAAATGAAGATTGAGGTGAAAATGAATATTTGCAAACGTGAGGGATCCGATTGACGTATGAACAAACCTCATAGGGTGATTGAAATACTAGCACCCATGACGCAGGGCCATAGCTGTTTGAGCCATTAAACTGACTCATAACAATCAAGCAAGCTGTTAAAAGTAGCGAGATCGAACATTAGTTTCTGCCATATGTATGCAACATTGTTGGCAAGTCCTCTGGCCAAGGAGGATATACCTCTTGAACTAAAGCCTTAATGGTGATTTTATTTGGATTCTAACAAGGCTGAGGTGATTCATCTGGTTTTTTGTTAAAATAATAATAATAATAATAAAACTCACCTGGTTTTCAATTTCGGAAGACCTTTCTTACCTATTTCACAAAGGATCAGTGACTTGTATCAGTATGCTAAAGGTGCACTTATTTGTTACAACTCATTCTAAAGATTGGAAAGGCTTCATTATTCTTTCTAGCTTATAAAACACACTTTCTACAAGCACATCACTGCAGATTAAGTAGTCAGATAGAGTACTGCAACATAAGCAAACTAATCATTCCAGTATCCTTTAAAACATAGAGCAAGTATACTGATGACCTGTGTAAGAAGGAAGAGAGCTTCAACATGGTTCAGTTATATAGGAGCCACCATACATACAGATTAAACATTGTAGAAGTATCAAGTCATAAGACCTTGTTACCAAAGGTTGAACTTGGACTCTGAAGCACGGGATCATCTGAAAAAAGAATGAAAGATGTACAAGAACAACAACATGATCCATCAATGGTGCAATACTCCTTGTTGCAGCTTTCAGGTCAATAGTGGGGTATCAAAGTGCCAGCAGAATCACTATAAACAAAATAATTGCATCTTCCGTGTACAGCATTGACGGTAACCTTCAGCTACTAAGATCATCCTTTGGATTTTGGCCTAGTGTATCCCAGACTGATTAGTTTTTGCACCAGCTTTTTCTCAGCATCTGCCTGAAAACCCCAATAAGGAAAAAAGAAGTCAGGCAATGTATCACAGCCAGGATCCAACATGCTAAATTGTGCATGCACCCGAACAAGGTTGACTGAAGAGATCCACAATATCAAGTCAGTTCGTTAATAGCTAAACATCACCAAATATAGTATAATAAAACTTGAGAAATAGAAAAATATGTGAATGTGCATTGTTCATATGAGAGAGAGATTAAACCTCAAGCGTGGGGCTGTTTTTTGGAATGTTGCAAGCCAGTATAACATTTAGACCAGTCTTTAGAACTGTGAGAAAGGTTGCCTGTCAGCCCATGGACCTAAATAAAATGTTGCAATAGTGATTGAATGCATATCACTATTTACCTAATCGACGAGCAATGCCAGATCCTGTATTATCAGAAGCTCCCCCAAGTATGGAAGTAACACTTACTGCATTGTTCTGTGCATGGCCATTAAAATAATTAAACTTTTGTATGCAAGTATGAAAGATTATCAACATAGGGCTCTTGTCCTTTATAATTCCCTCTCTGAATCATTAAAATTGTGCCTATAGATATTGAATCTTTTGCTGAAAAATAGGAAATATTATCCCGAAGAAACAGCCATGAAAGGCAGAAAAAACAGGAAGGCTGCCATGATGTCGAAATTGTCAACTTACAGGTCGTGTCGGCAGAGCTGCATATAAAGTTCCGAATTTGGCGGAGTTGCAACCGATCCACGCATATATCTACAAAAAAATAGAACCACCAGAGAGAGGAAAGCTAAAGAACTGAGTAGAACTTCTTTTCTTTAATCTGTGTTCAGGACTGAGTAGTTTTATTTTTTTTAAAAACTGAGTAGTACTTTGTATCAATTATGAGATCATAGCAAGCAAAAAGCAAGATGTAACAAATAAATAACATTTGTATATTAAATACTTGTGAGTTCTATATTTATCATTCTAATTTCTTGAGTTTCCACAAAGTTAGTTGCATTAGAGATAAATGCTCTATGTTCAGTGCCATGAGCCATCAGAAAGTGACTTTTGACATGGTGTCATCAGAAATATCTCCCACGATCCAGAACACAGTTCCTGCCAGCAGCAAGCAATATCTGGATGGTTGAATTTTAATATTATCTCAAAAGAATGAAATCAATTCAATTTGACAACATTAACATAAAATCACAAGCAAAAAACTAGACCTTGAGAATCAATTTCAATTGATCCTTTATGTGCTGTAAGCACATTGACAGTCCAAATCTAAAAAAAAGTTGTTAAGAGTAAATAGTAATCCAGTGACGAAGTCATGAATAATGCAACCTCGCATAGGAAATTAAAGGTGCATATTGTCTATATAATCACATAATCTCTAGTTGCTGACGCAAAAAGAAAAACACAAATTTGAAAACTCCAATGATGACTACTTATATTGGGTCATTTTACTGCATCTGAACAATGATTCACATACACCACAACAAAAATCCATGTTTATCAAAAAAGTAAAATACAATAACCAATAAAGTAACAATAAGAGTGATCAACAATTGTGAAACGGCGCATCAAGTAAATTGCTGGAATCAGAATATAAAGCAGAAACAATCATTGAAAAATCAAATTAAGGATTGTATAAGTGATGATATTGCAAACAAGTAATCGCAGGAAGGTTCGGTGACAAAATCGAACCTGTTTGTGAAGACGTATGATCTGAAAGTGGAGGGTAACATCATCCAACGCTTCGGAAAAGCAAGTGATTTGCACACCACCATCGCCATCTTTTTTGTTACACTCAGAGCTTCCGTTAGAAGATATCACTCCATCGATTCCCAAACGGTCCATGCTGACAACAACATTAGCCGGCAATTCTTCTTCTTTAGAGGCAGAACAGCTGGCATCTAACCCTCCCGGTGCCATTTCACACGAAAGTCACTTGATGAGCTTGGAGCTCAATTGGAATGACTATTTAGAGAAATTAGATAATCCACATTATTCAGATTTTATAACTAAAACTACACTGCAGAGTATTCTTTAGGTCTGACCATTTTAGGGTTAAAATTAAGGTTAATAAAGAAGTCTACATATATATATGCATTTAATAAATGTTTTCTTGATGCACAGAGTAAAGCTGAACAAGCTTACCTATTGAGAGTGATTGACTACACTGGAAGGTTGAATATGGTGGGTTGCAACAGAGGCGAGTGATTTTAGAAGGCTGAGTACAGCGAATTCTTTCACTGAGTCCTTCAAAATGAAACCTATAAGATTCCGAAACTTTTTTATTCAATTTTCCTATGTTTTTCTCACTAAACAGACAGAACATATTGAACAAGCACGCAAAACAGCAAAAAAAGAAACCAAGAATGGAGATATATATATATATATATATATATATATAGAGAGAGAGAGAGAGAGAGAGAGAGAGAGGTAAAAACAAGAGAAACAGGGATCCAAGGAGAAGATAAAATAGCGTAGCACGAGTGCGCACATATGAGTGTGTGTGTGAATGTATATTAAAGATGTATATGAAAGGTTCACCTGAGAGTTACTTGAACAGTTCAATCTGCTGAGAGCTAGGGTTTCGCATGAGAGAGAGAGATGTGGCCTATGGGGGAGTTGCAGATCGCGAGAGTGTGTGGAGAATTTGGTAAAGAGATCGAAGGGTAAATTGGTCATTTTCCATTAAAAAAAAAAGTTCAAAAGAACAGTTTTGAGAATAAAAAATTGAAACTTAGACTCCAGTGTTTTGTAAATTGTCCATAAAAATTCCAATTTTCTTAAAAGAAATTCCCTTTCTATATTTTGTGCTCTTGAACTTCAAAATTATACTTGCAGAGTTGTAGGGTAGTATCACTTGTCTTGTACATAGTATAACATAAGTATCAAAAGGGAAAAAAAATTTGATTTCTTTTTTTTTTTTTTGTTTTACACAAGTGTACTCGATTAAACGTGTCACACGACAACACCCTGTAATAAAGAAAGAGTATAATATGATTGAGTCACGCAATGACTTCTCAAAATATAATAGACATGTTTAATTCAATTTTTTGAGTACAGTTTTCTTATAATTGAAAAATATAAAATGCAAAGCAAGATGATTTGTTTGGTTGGCAATTTTCTAAAATTGTTTCATGAATAATGAGTAAAAATATATATAGATAGTATATATATATATATATATATATATATATATATATATATATATATATATTTCTTTCATATAACTGTTTTTCAGTGTTCTCTAAAAACTATTTTTTGTTTTCAATTAGTCATGTACCTAGCTATATTATCATCTAGTTCTCCCAGTTGCTCTCATTTGGTGCATCGACAAAAGCACAAGTTGCTCACAAGGAGGATTTTGAATTGAGTAATGTTATCATGGGTTACCTTACCATGAACTTTTTTTATTAAATGACTTATTTAACTTTTCACTTATCTAAAAAAATTACATTAATTAAACCCGTAACCCTTATTATGAGGAGTTCTTTTGATAGCATTACTCTTTCGCATTTAATTTGTATGATTTTTTTCACCCACTGCACTAGGGAGGGTGAGTATCATCTCACCAAAAGTGTGGGGTCCACTGGTGAAATGATTTTCACTTTCTCCATTGCACTTGAAAGAATTTCAGTTCATGTCAAGTGTAGTCTGAAAAATAATTGAAACAAAACGTGATCAAGAGAAAGAACAATTACACAAGAGAACACAATTTAGGTAGTTACTCAATTTTTTTGCCTATATTCATGAAGCGCATCAGAATTTCCACTATTAATAATAATGGATGTTTACAACGTAAAGCTTTCGCTCAAAACACTCACAAGACAGTTGCCTCTCTCACACACATAACAAACCCTAGATGTAAGATACAAAAGATTTCTGATATTAGATTCAAAAGTCCATAAAAAATCGCATTTTATTTTCTATAATTGAAGTTCTACACACTGCGATAGATCGATGCTCATTTGAGTCTCTACGATTGGTACTTATAAAGGATAAGATCAATCGATATTGACGATACCGATGAATGTTACAATCGATGTATCCCGATCGAAATTCGCAAAGTGAGAACATAAACCCAACTTTATGATTAAGGCACACGTGGAATATTTAGCTTATCTGCAACTTTAGGCCTTTGACATTTCATCCCCAAAGTGGCTAGACTATTTGTTTTTGTATCAAAGTTGAAATAAGCTTGTAGAGATCTACAATGCCTGTTTTAGAAGTATTCAATAAAAAAAAGAAAATTCTCCAAGAAAGGTAAAGATAAACGTGTAGGATGGGCAATACTTTTTGACAAGAATCATGTTTTACATTTGGTCTTCGAGTCTTCGACATAGCTTACGGTTACGGGTCCAAGTGACTCTCAATCAACAGTGTGTGGCTGCAGTCAATTTTCATCAAGGTTTCAAAATTAGACCTCAAGAAATCTGTTGCATTTCTTTGATCTTTCGAGAGAGAATTCAATTTAGCACACGTGATTATATTATATTGATGGAGATTGGAGAGTTATAGGTGCTTGGAGAAATGGGCAGGCCTGAGATTGATTAAAATGACTTGGGAACTTTAGCACATATTGATGGAAAAATTAAGAGTGACACTTATTAGCAAGAAAATAAAAAGGTTTTAAGTATAAAAAATACTTCTTCAGTTTAGTAACTCATATAACTCCCGCTAGTTGTATTCGATGAGCAAATTGCTCCCTTCGATGAATTTCGTTCAAAAATAATTGTTGACACTTGACTGGTCATGTTTGACTTAACTCATATAACTCCCGCTAGTTGTATTCGATGAGCAAATTGCTCCCTTCGATGAATTTCGTTCAAAAATAATTGTTGACACTTGACTGGTCATGTTTGACTTAATTTGTTTAAAAAATTTCGAGATTATCATTTGTACGTTATAGGATAGGATGAAGTACAAAAAACTTCTCGCTTTATAAAAAATGTGCAAATAACTTATTTATTATTCGAAAAATTTATTGTTCATTTTGGACATTTTACTTTTTTTTTTTTTTAATACTGTAAGGGTATTTTTTGTCATTTTTTAATTCCAGTACCGACAAATTGATTATTTGTCCTTATTTGCATATTTTAAAATCTGTAAGTAGTTAATTGAATATCAGTGAGTATTTGCACATTGTGTATATAACGAGAAATTTTTTTGCACTTAACCCAAATAAAAAAAATAAACTTAGATGATTTGAACACACATAAAAGAGACTATGATGCATAATTGACGAGAAAGACTAGTTTTTAAAATTAGAAAATGACATGTAATACAAAAGAATGGAGACAGAATTCATGTTGTGAATCGACCCTATTCGTATGGAATTACAGTAAGGAGGTTGACAATGAAGATGACCACAACGACAATGATGTCGCAATGACAATGACGATGATGAATGAATTTCTTTACTGCCGTAATTTTCTCCTAATAATTTCAAGTTTCAATGCTATTTATTCTGTTTTGAAGGATGTAAGATCGAAAACCGGTCTAATAATGTTCCGTAATACAGATGATCTTGACAATTCTTATATTTCCTCCACCATAGATTACAGAATTAGAAGATAATTCAAATGCACAGAGAACAGTGGACATTGTTGAAATGGTAGGATTTTGCACCTTTCTTTTATATATATATATATATATATATAGAGAGAGAGAGAGAGAGAGAGAGAGAGAGATGGTTTTACAGTACTAGTCATGCAGAAGAAATTTCTGATAATGTCTGTACAACCAACTTTTTATTGGTTATTTCACATGAAATAGAAATTGAAATGTTCTTCTTTGTCTATTTTTCTAGAGAGTACATTTTCTTTTGTGCATGCAATTGTCTGAGGCTGCCATTTCTGTAGCACAATGGTCAATGACGATGAATAATAATAAGATAAAATAATTTTAACTACAAGAATTTTAACTTGATAGATATTTTAATTTTAAAATATTTTTACTTTCATTTTAAATTATTTTTTTTGTAAGTATTTATACTATTTTTGTTAGACCAAGATGATAATTGAAGATATCCTTAGAAAAATTATGGTTGACCCATATCAATAAAAAATTAGTAGATTAGAGAAATAATAAACAATTTTAAAGAGACGTAAACAAATTATAAGTTCTATTTTCTTCCATGTACATATATGTATATTAAAAACACATATATTTGGATTTAATTTTATTATTATAATAAATCTAGGGGTGTACACGGTCCAATTTTGTTATTTTTTGAAATCAAACCGTACGGTCTGGTTCTACCAAAAATGGAACCGAACCAAATCGTGAATAACCGGTTCAGTTCGGTTCAATTCTACGGTTTTATTATTAGTGCCTTAGTGAGTTATTGTATTATTATAAATTCTATAATATATATTATATCAAGTATAAAAAGTTTTTATAGTAAGATTATTAATACATTACATAACTAGTTACACACTTACAGTTACAAGTTTACATCTTATTTATTTATATTAATTTGTTTAATATATTTTTTATACAAACGGTCCGGTCCTAAGGGACATGAAATTGGAACCGGGTCGTTAATTCAAGGTTCCAATATTTTGGAACCATGACCAAACCAAACAGTAGAAAAATAGGACTGAACCGTCTGATCTAGTTTGGACGAATTTTTGTGCATCCCCTAATAAAATCTCATTGCCTTTCTCCTAAAAGTATAGTACTCCTTCACAAATATAGGACAATTTGATGAGTGATGAGTGCACTGTTAATTCAAAAGAATATAGAATAATTAACTCTTACTTTTTAATAATAAGTTAGATTTAAATTTAACTTAGACTACAAAATTTTGATTAGAGGACTCCCAAATTGAATTCTCTTATCAATTTTTCTGCATAAAACAATAACAATTTCGTATTTGAAAGCATTCTCTCTAATAGAGAAAGAAGAAGGATAGAATGAAAAATGAAATTATTTATCTATGTTTTGAAAAATCTCTTATGTACAAATATATAAAGGGAAATAGATTTTAGAAAAAGAAAATATTAAAAATTAGTAGAGATATTATAGAATTTTGAGAAACTCTCAACAATGTAATATAAATAAATAAAAATTTTAGTACGAGCAGAAAAAAATGTTAAAGATTTGTGGGACATTATTAAAGTTTTAAAAAACTGGGGGCTGCCCTCACTTAGTGTCACGTGGCTCCTAAATACAACATTTAGTACTCGTAGAGAAGTACAACTACAAAATTATTTTTTATTTTTTATTTTTTATTTTTCACACTTCATTTTTGTTTAGGTCAACAAAGAATTCAATCTTATTGGACTATGTATAATGTTGGCAAATCTACTTACCCCTAAAAAATACTGTGTTCTTTGCTAAAATAAATAAATAAATAATATGTTCTCAAATCTATGCTTGGTTTGGTATATATTAACATCAGAAGGATGTATCCCAAATGACTCACCAACCCTCCCACCAAAACCCTCAAAACAATGATATTGAAGATTTGGGGTTGTTACATTAGTCACATCTGTTTTCTCCCCAACCCCAATTGAGTCCGGATGGTGGTGGTCTGGTCCAATCATTTTTTGTCTTTTGACCTAAAAGTCAAGATCATTGTAGAGTGAAGCTTTTAGTCTAATCTGACTAGTCAAAGTTGTAAAAGTGCCTATATATATATGTATATGTATATGTATTCTTTCTAGTGAAATGATTTTCAAAGATAATATGTTTTGCACGTTAATGTTTTTGTACATTTGAAGTAAAATCCTATTACCTAAAGTCTAATTTAGGAAAAGAAATGCAGAAAATAAACACAAGCCATAAAAAAATTAAGACCAAAAGAGGTTGTTTTGCAATTTTGAGAGGGGCATGTTTACGATTACTAGAAAAATGCATGTAAGAAATTAAGATATAAAAAGTTGAGTGGCGGTGTCTGCCCTCACTGTTCACCATGTGGGCTCCACTACTGGCTATCAACTTATAATATAAATTGAAAATTTCTTTTATAAATTAGACCAACAATTCTTGATATTAGTTAAATTAGACATATTCAGATGTTTTGAAAAATTACACTTAAAAACAGCTTTTTATAACTCTATTTATCATTTAATTTTGAATTACATACCAGTCAAATTGATAAACTCTTTCTAAAATTTGACTCACTTATTATTGAACACTTAGAAATTCAATCAATTACGGTAAAAAAAATCAATTTACAATTAACACATAATATTCAACTCTTAAAATATTGGATAATCGATTCTCCAATTTTATCAAGAAGCACCTAAACAAATGGAGTCAAACCTCATAAGAATTATTATTGATAATTTTAATGGTTTATAATGCACCTTTTATATCCAGCTGATGACAGGTTGGGTAGTTGGATACAGGCTATAGCCGGTAAAGTCGGTGAACGCGTTGCTATCGGTCACCGACTGCTAGTCTGCTACAAACACCGTCTGCAAAATACACGGACATCCAATGGATGAGATTCAGTCACGAAAGATCGGTGAGCCGTCGATCTACATGACGAATGAATCTAGCCCAAAATGCGACCGAAAGGGCCACTCGATCCTCGCCTATAAACAAGGCCAATTCCGGAGTCTAAGACCCCATACTCGCATATCAAACACAATTCTCTCTCTCTAAAGAGCACAACTCTTTCTCTCTCTACAAGGTATCGTAGCTCTTTTCTTGTTTGATTTCAATTTTTGGGCTCTGTTTTGTTTGTTTGATGTTTGAAGAAGCTTAGATTTGCTTTGGTTTAATAGAAATGTTCTCGTGTTATCTATAGTTGTTTTTAGAGATTTCATTTTTGATTTTCTGTTGAATTGGAAATGCTGTGGATTTGGCCATTTGGAGTTTTTGGTTGGCTTTTAGAAAAGACTATTATTCTTGTTTCCAAATGCATAAATTTAGTATTTAATCTGTTGTGCATGGACGAGTTGATTTGAATTTGGAGTTTTGGATCAAAATATTTGATGCTTTGGATTAGAGCTTTGAATTTACTTACATTACTGATGTCCAGAAATGAAATTTAGCCATGCAAGTCTGATGGGTTATTCATGGTTGTATGCTTTAATGGAATTGGTTGATCTTGCTTGGATGTGGGTTGAGATTGCTCTGTTTAATGTCATTTCTTTTTCTCCAAGTAGATCTATATTTCTTTGTTGTATTTCTGACAGAGCTAGTATTGTTTCTGGCAAATTAGATTTAAATTCGGAATTTTTATTTTGTATGGGTGTAATCAATTACTATATATTCCAAACAAAATTTTATAGGACTTTTTTTTTTTTAGTTTTTTTGTCTATGATAGTGTCAGACCTCTTAGAGTATCTCATAATCCACCCTCAGGCCTCTTAGAACACCTCATAATCTACCCTTGGGCACATGCAATCTCCTGTCACAGGACCTTGCCTATGGTATGGGATTAAGGCAAGCCTAGCCAGCACTACTTAGCGCCTATGTCAAAGTTTATGCCTATGTTCAATCTACCTTTTTGACGAGCCTGAAAATCACACTGCATATATTATGTTGGGAGGGAAAATGTTACTAGGAACTAATATATTATGCTGAAACTTTCATTATTTTTGTTATCTACCATTTGCACGAACTACTTTTAACTACCATTGTTGAGGACTTTTTGAGGGTCCTTATGCTATATGCCTACTTAACATTTGCCTCCATTTTCGTTTTTGTTGTGCACCTTTAATTCATTTATTTTTGTTACATTATCTTGCTGTGCAGCCAGCTTGAACGAAATGGAGACCTTCTTATTCACCTCTGAATCTGTGAATGAGGGACACCCCGACAAGCTGTGTGATCAGATCTCTGACGCAGTGCTTGATGCCTGCCTAGCGCAAGACCCTGATAGCAAGGTTGCTTGCGAGACTTGCACCAAGACCAACATGGTCATGGTCTTTGGAGAGATCACAACCAAGGCTGATGTAGACTATGAGAAAATTGTGCGTGATACATGCCGAGGGATTGGATTTATTTCAAATGATGTGGGTTTAGATGCAGACAATTGCAAGGTCCTCGTCAACATTGAGCAGCAGAGCCCTGATATTGCCCAAGGTGTCCATGGTCATCTCACAAAGCGACCTGAGGAGATTGGTGCTGGTGACCAGGGTCACATGTTCGGCTATGCCACGGATGAGACCCCTGAATTGATGCCTCTCAGCCATGTTCTTGCAACCAAGCTTGGTGCCCGTCTAACTGAAGTCCGTAAGAATGGCACCTGCCCATGGCTGCGACCTGATGGTAAAACCCAAGTGACCGTTGAGTACCACAATGACAAAGGTGCCATGGTTCCCATTCGGGTCCACACCGTCCTCATATCCACTCAACATGACGAGACTGTCACAAACGATGAGATTGCTGCTGATCTCAAACAGCATGTCATCAAGAATGTTATTCCTGAGAATTACCTAGATGAGAAGACCATCTTCCACCTCAACCCATCTGGTCGGTTTGTCATTGGTGGACCTCACGGTGATGCTGGTCTCACTGGCCGCAAGATCATCATCGACACTTATGGTGGGTGGGGTGCTCATGGTGGTGGTGCCTTCTCAGGTAAAGACCCCACAAAGGTGGATAGGAGTGGAGCTTACATTGTCAGGCAGGCAGCAAAGAGCATTGTCGCCAATGGGCTTGCTCGGAGGTGCATTGTTCAGGTTTCTTATGCCATTGGTGTTCCCGAGCCATTGTCTGTTTTCGTAGACACATACGGGACTGGAAAGATTCCCGACAAAGAGATTCTCAAGATTGTGAAGGAGACTTTCGATTTTAGGCCCGGCATGATCGCCATCAACCTCGATCTCAAGAGGGGTGGCAATGGCAGGTTCTTGAAGACTGCTGCCTATGGGCATTTTGGCAGGGATGACCCTGACTTCACATGGGAAATTGTCAAGCCCCTTAAGTGGGACAAGGTTCAAGCTTAAAATGCCCATCATATCTTTTCTCTTCTCTCTGCCCTGGAATGCGCCTAAATGTGTTTCTATATTTTTCTTTTGTTCTATATTTTTATTTTATTTTATTTTTGAAGAAAGAAGATATTATTTGTTTTTTTGCCCAAGGGATGGCGAGGGTGAAAGAGAAGTGAATGGTGTGATCTCTCTGTGTCATTATTACTGAGAAAGAATAATGTTTCTGAGAGGAATGGGTGTTACCATTTGTGATTGTTTACAATGAGACAATTGGGAATGAATTTAGTTTTAAAGCCATAAATGAACTGTTCCTTTTCTCACTTCATCTGTCAATTAATTATCTCAAGGAAGTTTTATAATTGATATCTGGTGAATGGCTTTGTTCCTCTGCATATTATGAAGCTATTTGGATGCTACATAATACATTTTTTGCACATCTGAGTTGAAATGAGGGCGTTGGATCAATGAATGATTTAAATGGTATGACTTATTGTTAAATTTACGGTATTTCTTTAGTTGAGCTGAGGGGGATCGATAAATGGATTTTTCACTCTTATTTAAAATTGATCTAACTTCTATTAAATTTTGAAGTTGTGGCTCAAATTTTGCTAACCTCCTGGTTTTGACCCTTTTTTGCTTGCGGTCTTTCAATCGTATTTAGAACTCCTTTTGAGAGCGGTATTTCTCGATTTGTTCTTGATTTAAGTCATTTGTCGTAACAAAATTGAAATGCTAAAATCATGCATTCTTTGTCTTGTTCCTTTGTAAGTGACCTCTTGTATGTGAGTTTGATTGAACTTTTGAACAGAAAAAGAAAAAAAAAAAAGCTGGATATCATATATTCAGGACTGCTCAATTGAATCTAATGGATCAGATCTAAGACTCTTTATCAAATTGGATTGATCATTCCAATCAAAAATTGATTAATTAATAATTATTAAAAATCCAAGCGGCAATTGATCAAGGGTTAAATTCATAAAACTCTCCTCTACTTTCAAAAAAATTCAAATAACCTCTTATACTAAAAAATTGATCAAATAACCCCTCCAATTAGTTTTCAATCGAATTTGACGAAAAAATCACATGTGCAACTCACATGTTGTTTTAAGTTATGTCAATGACTAAATTGCCGTTTATACATCCATTGAAATTTAAAAGACTAATATACCCCCTATATATATTATATATATATATATATATATATATATATATATATATATATCAGTAATGATCTCTTGCTCATCGATGAGCAAGAGATTTTATTCACACCAAATACTTAGATTTAATCTAACGGTCACATTTCAAACCCATCTTTCTCCTTCCCTAATCGAAGAAAACTTTTCTTCCTATTTAAAATTTCTAAAACTAACATTACTAATTTGTTCTACACTTACCAAATAAAACACTTAAAATATTGGAAGAACCAAAAAAAAATTCTTAGTATTAATCAATAATTTGAACTTAGCCTCTAAATGTCAATATATATATGTGTGTGTGTGCGCCGCAAGAAACAAATTTGCTTTATTTGTTTCTAGACGGGTTTTCTTAAAAAAATCATACCCGCTCTTACTCCTATTAGGAGCATACAAAATTTCCTCCATTAGGGGAGCGGGGCGGGGAAAAGGTGCAATAAATATCCGTGTACTATATTTTGGACCATATTACACTCTCACCTTTGCAAAATGAGTGGTGCAAAAGTGAGCAAAGTACCTTATTTTGCACATATTCTCCTTTCCATGACCATTTTACCCTTTCTATTATTATGAAAAATAAAGTACAATAGAGAAAAGAGATTTTTTTTTATATTAAGTTTTTTTTACCTTAATAAAAAAAGAGGAGTTTTTTTTTTGGGGAAAAAAAAAATATGCACAATTACTTAATAAAAAATTTTGATTTTTTTTTTGAAAAATTTTCCATTAGAAAGAGATAGAATTTATGAAAACAAAATAATTTTTGAAAAAACAAAAAACAATCCAGAAATTTTTATTATTGCGCATATTTAGTTTTTTTTTCCGAAAATTACTTCCAAATTTTTTTTTTCCTGAAAAAAACTCCTCTTTTTTATTTATTTATTAAGTTAAAGAGAAAATATAAAAAAATCCCTCTCTTTCTAATGAAAAATTTTCCAAAAACAATTTCCAGAAAACAAAAAAAAAATTGAAAATTTTTATTATCTAATTATGCATTTTTAGTTTTTTTTCTTGGGAAAAAATCCTCTTTTTTTTTTATTAAGGTACAAAAACTAAATATAAAAAAACCCCTCTTCCCTTTATTTTTCTTTATTTTTTTATAATAATGGAAAGGGTAAAATGGTCATATAAAAGGAGAATATGTGCAAAATGATGTACTTTGCTTACTTTTGCAAAGGTGAAAGTGTAATATGGTCCAAAATATAGCATAGGGAGATTTATTGACCTTTTTTAAACCATAGGTGAATTTTGGACCCTTTTGCCTTCAATGTAAAAAGTGTCGTGTAATGCCTGGCACATCAGTCATTTTAAAATAATGAATGGGCACATTCGTCATTTCAAAACATTTTTTTTTGTATTTAAATTTATTAAATAGATAAAGGATATTTTGGTAATTTCAAATTGAAACTGACAGAGTCGTTTAAATTTGTCTTTTTATGAGAGAAATTGGAAGTAGACGAGGGTTATTGAAAATTTGGAGAATTTTATGAAAATTTTTGATAGTGAAGGATGGTTTTATGATTTTAACCCTTGAATCAATTGATCAGGTAGGACTCTAATTGAAATATATATATATAGAAGTTTCAAGTTAAACTTTCTGAGTTTCTTTTCAAAACTTTTGAAATAAAATGGATTTTATACTTCTTATAAAATGAAACAGGTTGGAGTTTAGACTAATAAAATTTAACTTTTAAAATATATTAGAAGGAATTCACCTTCTGCAAGGTGATGTGATCTAACCAAAATATAACACATGTTTCAAAATTAAAAAAAAATTCTAAAACCTATTTAAACTTATTAAATGAGATTTATATTTTCAATTTTTCATACATATGCAACTTCTCAGTTACTCTTTTCTTATTGTTTAAAAAAAGTTTTGTAAAAGTAGACACCATAAATGAATTCTTCAAACTCGATTCATCCATTAAAAATTAATTTGCTAGTGTATATGTACACACAAATTTTGTGTCCGAAAATTTAGGAACGAAAGTGAGTAACAAATAATCAATTTTATTAATTTTTAAAAAAAATGGGTACAATTCTCTGTGGTCGATTATTTTACAACAAAGATCTTCCTTTGATTTATTTCTTTGATATTTGGTGCAAGGGCTTCAAAAGTTTGTTCTTGAACCGGTTGTGATGAACTTTCTTCAAATCTTCAAAATTGAGGAAGGCTTGACTGGATTTCCGATTGAGGGCCGATAGAGCTTCATCTCGAACGGTGGGTCGAAGGTCTTAAAGAAGAACACCACTTGTGTGGCGTGCTTGTTGCTCTTCGTCTTTAGATTCTTCGAGGATTTAAGGTCTTTGAAGTAGAATGGTACTTGTGTGGCGTGTTTGATGTTTTTCGTCTTCAGATTATTCAATGGTTGAAGGTCTTAGAAGTAGAACTGCACTCGTGTAGCGTGCTTGATGTTCTTCATCTTCAAAACTTAGATGGTTGAAGATCTTAGAAGTAGAATGACACTCGTGTGGCATGCTTGATAATCTTTGTCTTCAGAACTTCAATGGTTGAAGGTCTTAGAAGTAGAACGACACTCGTGTGATGTGCTTGATGTTTTTTGTCTTCAGAACTTCGAGTGGTGGTCTAGACAGATCTGAAGGTTAATCCACAGATGAGTAAAGAGGTAGAAGACTGGGAGGTTTCTTGCATCATTAGGGAGATCAACAAAGTGGTGGGAGAGCTTTCAATAACATAAAGTAAAAAGGGCTAGAATGGGCTTGTGGGTTGGGCTTAAGAAGGGTCATTTTTAGATTGGACACTAAGGTGGTCCTTAACTTCCTTCATAATATGATGGGCCTTAGATTTCAATCCAATGGCAGCTGAACATGGCATGCCCAAGGCCCAAGATTGATGCAATGGTTAGCTGTATAGACTTGCAAATGTGAGCCTATCAGAACTCAATGTTTTTTTTCCCATAAATATAATAATCTGTATCTTTTTTTTAGCATCATAATAATCTGTATCATACAAACAAACACACAAAAAACAAATTGATTATTCAACAAAAAAACATAAAAAACCCCCTAAAAATAGGGATCTAAAAAATGTCCACACCCATGGTCCCCAAATTACAACCCTAATAATAGCATGGGATCAAACATACTTGCCAGGAAATAATAGGGATCTAAAAAATGTGTTATAAGCAAGGTCCTGTAATATATATGCCTATACATACATCTAGGAATCATTTATTATTGTCCATCACAGTTCTCTTAATCAAGTCATGACGGATTTTACAAATGATAATGTAAAATGGTGACAGTTAAAAGTCGTCGTTAGTTTCTGTGAATGAATCCATGATGAAGCATTTTCATTGAAGAAGCATACTTGAAAAGTGAGAAAATTAGGAGTAGTTTCCCATGTAAAATCACCAGGACTACAAGACAACAACTCTCTCATACCTTTTTTTTTTTTTTTCTCTCTCTCTCTCTATAGTGATTCTTCTCCTTTTGGAAAACCAATGGCACATTTCGACATGCTTGGTTTAGTTTTCTAAAATATTTTTCAAATCTTTTAATTGGATTTTCAAAAACTGTCAATCAAACGGATTTTTGTTTAATTTTCTAATTTTTGGTTCTAAAAAAACAGAAAATAGAACCAAGTAGGCGCTTTGACCCTTTCATTTCCCCAGAAACCTCTTCCATTCTTTTTTCCTTTCCTTCTATTCTGTTTTTATTCCCCCTACCAAACAGACTAGAAGTTGCGAAGCAAACGTTACATGCTCTACATGTTTAAGAAAAACCATTATACATACATAATGTCTAAATCATGCAAAAATGTTCTTGGTAAGAGAGGAAGTCTGTATGGATTGATGGAAGATGAGAAAGAAATAATACTACAAAGTAAGAAAAGTCAATCCGCATGAGTGCAAGACTCCATAGCATATTATAATTCGGAGAGATGTTTTTGTAAAATAAAAAACTTGATCTATTAAACAATGTAAAACACAAGTAGTGAATATATATATGATTACTTTTAAACACAAGCATCAAATAAATAATGATAATATGACATCATGTGAGATTCATATGAATATATATATCTATGGGTTACTATACACATAATATAACTACAGAATCTGTATGAGGTTAAAAAAAAACTATAAAGAGAGGAAATAAATAAAAAATAAAAATAAAAAATTTAAGGAAGACACGTAAAGTATTCAGTTTTTTTGAGGACGGAGAATTTTTTAATTTTTTGAAAGAAGATTCAAGTTTTACGAGGAATATGCAGGCTTCAATTTTTACGAGAAATATGCGGAGTTCTCAAATAATAAATATAACATTTATATATGTGTTTATATAAATTTGATTTTTATTTAAATAAAATAGTATATAAAAAATAAAAGAGACTTACACTTCTAATTATAGTATACATATACATATATAGTCTAGATAAATTATAAAAAATAAAAAAAAATATATTTTTTTAGAGAAAGAAAACAAAGAGAAACTCATGAATGAGGCACGATGGTGGTTTGAATCAAACCCGATAAAAAAAAGATAGATATTTAATACTTGTAATTCATGGTCCTAGAAAGGTGAGGTAGGGTGCCTTTTCAAATTTAACATTATATTAAATTATTGAATAACTCAAATGAATATATTATCTTCTAGTATGCTAAAATAAATAATAACTTATTTATTTGCAATTTTATATATTAATAATTAAAACCCTTCAAAAACAGTTCTTAAAACACAATTTTATATCAATAGTTAGGATGCGTTCTGTTTGTTTATTAAGAATAGTTTTATATTTTCAAAATACATAAAAATAGAAAATAAAAAAAATTTATTTGATTGATAGAATTTAAAAAATTATTATATCAAAACACAATGAAAATAAGACTTAGCTCCAAGCACTAATTTGTTTATTTCAATTCTATAAACAATCACCGCTAATCTATCATCACCAAGAGTCTCACTCACCAGAATTACTTTACACGTCTGGTTAGTTTTAAAATTTGGATTCTCTCTGGCACTTGATAGGGTCATGTACTCTATCAAAGGTGGAGATTATATCATCACGTGATGAAAGTGGATCATCATAAATGGATCCCACCAAAGTGGATCATCATAAATGGATCCCACCAATTGTTTATAATACATTAGGTATAAATATATCGAGTAAATTTTATCCGTATGTGTTTAATATATATTGAATCTCATTCATATGTGTTTAATATGTATTATAAGAATCACTACGTGTGTACAACACGTATGACCCAAATTCACCCGGTGTATTTATACCGAACATAACGTAAATCTTTTTCCGAAGGAGACTCTTTTGAAGACTCTTTTCAAATGACTTTTGAATAACAATTCTTAATATCCAAATTCACAAATTTAAAAAAATAGCGAAAGAAGTTGTAATTGATACATGAAAAGGTTGTGCCTTTTCAAATTCAACATTATATCAATTTAATGGAAAACTCAAATGAATATATTGTCTCTTTCTATGGTAAAATTATATATTAATAACTAAAAATAAAAACTGTAACTGATAAAAAAAAAAAGAGAGAGAGTAAAAATATATAAAAAAATAAAAAATTCATACACTTTTATAGTAGTATTGATATAGATATATAGTCATTTTTCTTCTTTGGCAACACCAATGATTTCAAATAACTATGAAAGACAATTCTCTAAAACAACCTTTTTTTCTTTTTAACTAAATTTTTGAAGCTGTCAGTCAAATGAATTTTTGTACAATTTTTTGATTTTTAATTCTCAAAAAACAAAAACATTATTCGAGAAAAATGAACTAAGTAAGCCCTTCCTTTTTCTATAAAACCTCTTCCATTCTTTTTCCTTTTCTTTCTATTCAGTTTTCATCCCTCCTACCAAACAGACTATATGTTGCATAGCAAACTCTCCGCATATTTGAGAAAAATAATTATACAAACAGAATCTCTTAATCATGTAAAAATGTTATTTGGGGTAAGAGAGGAAGTCTAATGTGGATTGATGGAAGATGAGACAATAATACTATAAAATAAGAAAAGTCAATCAACATGAGTTGAAGACTTCATGGCATGTTTTAAGGTCATTTAATACTACCTAGCTAAATTTAGGATCATTTAATGAAGATTAAAAAGTAAATATGTTTATTTTGCATGAAAAAAATGTTGCAAGTCAGATGGATTTTTTTTGTAAAATAAAGACTTGATCCATTAAACAATGCAAAACATATAGCAAAGATAACATCGTGTGAAACTCACATGAAATGATACAAACAAGTAGCACATATATTATTCTTTACTTTTAAATATAAACAAATAAGGATAAGATGACATCATGCGAGACTCACATGAATATATCTATTGATTACTTTTTTTTTGTTTCATATTATTAGTTGTTGAGTGTGAGTAACACTGTTAGTATAACTTAAAATGGAAAAAACATGCTAGGCTAATTTTAACCATGAATTTGAGGAGGTAAAAGTTCAACAACAAAAAAGGTCCTACTAAAGTTGAATGCCTCATTTTCCTATCATTTATTAGTTTCATTTCTTTTAAGATGTGTGAATGCATAACAAAAATTAACACCTCAAACTACAATTATTGAGTTTCATGTCATTCACTATCACCTTTCCACCATCAATAGTTTTCAAGAATCAGAACACAATTTAATAACAAAAACAGGCTCCACCCACTCGTTCTGTTCTAAAAGAGTGACAGTAAAAAAATTAGTCACATAGTGCATCACAATGCAACACACACACACACACACACATCAGCTTTTGCTTTAAGAGGCTTCATAGTGAAATCCAACAAAAAGCATATCTGGGGTCCCTTAGCACCTAAAAGTATTAAAGAGAGAACTGTAGATCATAGATACAAAATAATTCACCAGCTACATTAACATGATGATAACAACACAAGGTTAAAGTACATTCTCATCCTCCTGACTTGGAAGCAATAATCATTTCAGGTCTTTAAATAAAAAATAAATGCTGATCACTCCAACTGAGTGAAAATGCTAAGTAGATACCACTCATGATACCAATTGATCAATTAGTGGAATTCAAAAACCTGAGTCAGCCTACAATTTCTGTCTATATATCACAACTCTGGTTTAAACCAAGTAGCCAAAGTGGCTCTGGGAAATGAAGAATTATAAATGAATCGTCAAGTTGAAGTTTCTGTTGATAATGTATATAATGACCAAACAATAGGATGAAATATACCACAATACATTTGTAATAGGCTTTCCCATAAAATGACAACTGTAGCTAATCTTTTAACTTTAATCTTCAGAAAACAACACTATAAAGAAGCATACATTTAAGTCTAGTCAAAGTTCACTTTTTTTCTTAGTGTGCATATCATGACTTTTCTTTTCTTTTGTTCATACCTGAAATAATTGATCCCATCCCACTAAATCTAGACACAGCATGTTTCACAGCCCCTTGTATCCTTTGGCCTACAAAAATTTCTATATGCACAAATTTTAATAATTATAAAAGTGCCCTCACTCCTAAAATATTAACAAAAAACTGAAAAAAGAAATCCAAACTTCAAAAAGACCCATCATTTTCTAACTCATCTGTCCAATAAAATTTTCAAAATTAAAAAAAGACCCATGTTTTTTCTCCTCCATTAGCCACAATTTTTAAGAATCAAAATTGAGAAAAGACCTCCCATTTGCTATAGAATTTTTTGTTATTTGTATTTTTCATACACAAAATTTGATAATTATAAAAACACTCTGACTAAAATCCTAACAAAATTCACAAAAGACTTTAAGAAAAAATTCCAAAATTTCAAAAGACCTGTCATATTTTAACTCATTTGCTTAACAAGTATTTCAAAATTCAGAAAAAAACCATGTCTTTTCTCCAGCAACAGATACAACAAAATTTCTACGAATCAAAATTCAAAAAATACCTCTCCCTTGCTATTTATTATTTTTGTTCACAGTTTTTTATCACATTATTGTTAGTGGTTGCCTCCTCTAAACTAATTCCTGGCTCCGCCACAGGAAGCTGCCAAGGCTATAACAATGGAAAACATTAAAAGATAATTAAGTCCTATTTAAAAAAAAAAATCATTTAAGATTCAAATCATTCAAATTATACCATTGCTAAATAGAAGTAAAATTTTGTAATTATAAATTGAATATTTGATTTATAATCTAAATTTTATATATTCCTTTAAGGTTTAGTTAATTAATGAATATTGCATTACAATCGAATTTAAATAATAATTAATTTAGTTTAAATGCAATAGAAAAATCTAGAATACAGAACTTTAATACACAAAAAAATAAATATTCTATAAAAAAAGTCAATCAAATGTTATCTTTTCTTTTTATTTAAATATATATAATTTTGTAAAGTTCTATATAAAAGTTTGAGCTTAAATTTTATATCTAATTTAGCAAAGGTATAAATGGAAAATTTTGTGACTTGGTACTTAAATGGAAAAAGATTTCAAAAGTACAACTTAGTGATTTGTTTTTTCTTTTAATGGAAAAAAAGCATAATTTGGTGGTAATTTTGCCAAGAACAAAACATGAACTCACTTATTGTTTAGAAATGTACAAACAAAGATCCAAAATCAGAAAGGACCTACACAAGACTTTTCAAACCCTACTAAATACAGGATATGATCCCCAAAGTAGTCTAAGATTTTCAGCGAGTCTTTGCAGGACAAATTAAAGAGTAATAGAAGGGTTAGAAATGGAAAAGAAAAAACAGTAAACTTCCACCCTTCATGTTAGTCATTCCAATAATATTAACTACCATATTTGTCACCTAAGCAGTCATCATCCTGACTGATCAAATACAAAAAGTGCCACTCACAGTGACAGGTATTCATCATAGGTAGTTGAGCATGCAAATTAAGTATTTCTTCCCAGAACTTGTGACCATAAAATTTCTTAGTCACTAGTCAATGCAAATTAAGTGTTTCTTCCCAATTCTGGCATAAAAACGGGTTATAAAGATAAGAGTTTCACAGGAAGTTCTCTGGAAGAAGGTTTCAACCACAACATCATATGTTCAGATGGAACTAACAAATATTGGAAGAAACATCCAGACATCATTTCAGCACCATAATTCAAGCTTTAGAAGTAGTCATTCAGATTCAATAAGAGAGGAAGACGAACTTGAGTTGCAGTGGGCTACAATTGAGAGACTGCCCACCTTCAAACGGCTCAGAACATCACTGTTTGATAGTAATCACAGCAATGGAAGCAGAATAGAACTCGGAGAGAAGAGAATGACTGATGTTACGAAGCTTGGGCCATTCGAACGACATCTGTTCATCGACAAGCTCATAAAGCACATTGAGAATGATAATCTACAATTACTTCAGAGAATGAGAGAGAGGATAGACAGGTAATCCTGCTTTTCAAATTTTGATAAAAAGCTGAATATGATCAATAGTTGTCAAATTCTCAAAGATTGAAACTTCTTGTCATTTTTTAGGGGAGAGGTATCCAGAAACAGAAAATGATCATCAACAAAGCACCCACACCAAACTAGTGAATTGGCATATCATTTTATAAGTACCATACCGACCATTAATACGAATTTTCTACAACAAGGAATAAGAAATTAAACATTAAAACACTTTAGATCCATCTCTAGCTCATCTATTGTAGATGTTCTTCATGGATTTAAGTAATTTGGTTTAACCAACATTATCTATAGTCCTCACTGCATAACCTTGCATGTGTTCCTCATTGGAGCAACCCACAGCTAAGCTGCCTACAAACTTAAATGAAACATCATGCTCCATTTTGTTTATTTAATTATTCATTAATTCATTTTTTATGCGTTTTTATACGCATTAAAGCTTGTGGTAGGGTGCCTTTAGGCACATATATTTTGTATCACATCATTGGACTAACTAAAGGATTTCTTTCAGAGTCGGTGTAAATTTACCTACTGTTGAGGTGAGATACAAAAATCTGTTTGTGGAAGCCAAGTGTGAGGTAGTCCAAGGGAAGCCCCTCCCAACACTATGGAACTCTCTTTTAAGCATGATATCTGTAAGTAGGCTTCTTCTACCCCGATCTAATTCTTGCAGTACCCTGGCATACTTGCTTCTTTCTACTAAAACCATTATCTCTGTAATAAGAAAACATAAAAAAATAATTAACAAGTTCTAAAGAAGCACTTGTATCTCTATTAAATTAAGCTGCAAGTCCTGTCCAATCAGCTTAATGGGAGTATCATTTTAACAGGTTTTTACAAAGGTATTCCGGTTCAAGAGTCAAGAAGCCAAGATAAAGATCCTAAACGACGTTAGTGGCGTCATCAAACCATCAAGGTAATGTGGATACATCAATGCATATATATATATATATATATTGGACAACACATAAGAAAGTACTTTTCTTGTTGAACATTGATAATTAGAAAAGTTTTCCTGTCATAATCGAGCAAAAATAATAAATAAAATCAGGAGCTTTAATATATATTATAAAATTACTTGCAATGCAAAGGAAATCTGAATACTGTTGTTGGCTAATAAAAACATATAATACTCAAATAAACTCAATAAAACCTCGTTCCAACCATTGGGTTCGACTAAAAGAATCCTGTTTCACCCTTCCGATTTGTCTCAAGTCATAAGTTTAGTCAAACCACATGCTACCATAACATTCCTCACAATCTAAATCCATATTTATTTTGGTATTCTCATTTCCCTATCATTGTCTTCAAGGTGGATAAGATCTACTCTTCTCCAATACTGTAGTAATTGGCCTTTGTTGCACATGGTCAAAAAATCTACTATCACACTATTTATTTCCAATTTCAATACAAATATGTATTGGAGTGAACAAGTAGTTTAACAATTTTAGAATTCCATCTTTATTAACTTAGGATGAAGCCCTCTTCAATGAGCTACAGTTTAGGCTGAGTATCCAAGAACATCACCAGAAAAGAGATGACTGAACAAGTTCTTGATATTACAAAACTCTAATGGTAAAGCAATTAGATTGATGTTCCAAGAAATTTCCTTCACCAAGTGGTTGATTTTTAAAAGTAAGATCATGTTGTGCAACATAGGACCTTTTTCTATTTGCCAAGAGAAAAAACTCTGGGTGTTTCATATAATTAGGTGTACCAGGTGAAGAAAGAAAACAATAGGTTGGTTTTGAATTGATCCAATTCATCCAAGTTGTTTAATACGAAAGGATGAACATGATATGTTATAAAAAGCTCTCAAAAAATCAGACTTTAATGTTTATGCAAGTAGAGAAAAAAGAAGGAAAGATAGAAAGAATACTCATGGAAGATTGCACTTGATGCAGGCTTACTCTTCTTCTTGGTCCCCCAAGCTGTGGGAAAACCACCTTGTTATTGGCCCTCGCTGGAAAACTAAATCAGTCTCTCAAGGTTAGTTGTTAAATGATTATGAGCTATCTCAAATTCTCAATATGGACACACAACAACAGTATTACACCTCCATCTGCGCTAAGGACAACAGATGTTTATGGACACTGTATGAAAGGGGAACCTATATTGCTATGAAGAAAATAAGAAGAACAGAAAATAATACACATTAATAGCAGTCAGATTAATGCATTCTCATAAACACTATCCAATTTATAAGGATTCTATAAAAACAACTCTTACTCACAAATTTGAACAAGCCCAACATTACAATATTTATAATGTAATTTCTCTCCTTTCAGGTCACAGGGGAAGTCTCTTACAATGGTTACAGGCTACATGAGTTTGTTCCTCAGAAAACATCAGCTTACATTAGTCAATATGACCAGCACATACCAGAGATGACTGTGAGGGAAACAGTTGATTTTTCCGGACAATGCCAGGGTGTCAGTAGTAGAGCAGGCAAGCTTCCTTCGCCTCTTAGTACTTCTATTATTACTGTAATTGTGTCCATGTATCAATACAAAATTCACTAACTTTCATGTCTGGATATGAAGAAATCATGATGGAAGTTAGCAGCAGAGAGAAAGAAGCAGGCATTGTGCCTGATCCAGACATCGACACCTACATGAAAGTAAACATAATTATATACAATTATTTTATATTATTTCAATTTATGTCTCTCTCTTTCTTTCTTCTTTCTTTTTTATTAACTCTGTTGAAAGGATTTTAGATTTTGACATAGTTTTGAGCAGGCAATATCCGTTGAGGGACAAAAACGAAATCTGCAGACTGATTATGTTCTCAAGGTAAATTTTTCTCTTCAAAGCAGAGATCAATGTGGGCTATAAGCAGTTTAATAAAGATATATTGACCTACTGTGACATGTAAACTACAACTTTATGGCCTTCAGATCCTTGGACTGGATGTCTGTGCCGATATAATGGTTGGTGACGCAATGAGAAGGGGAATTTCAGGTGGCCAAAAGAAAAGACTGACAACAGGTAGTAAATGAAAGAAAACCCTATATAAATAATTCAATTCTACTTAGATCTCAACTAGACCATACGTCTGCCATTTTTGTTTGGTGAGAGTATCACTTCATAGCTAATTCCTCAAAATAAACATGTGATGACCTACATGACTAGAACCTATTTCTAAGAAAGAAAATAGGATAATTTTCGATGCAGAATTTTCTTCTTAACCCTAATTTTCTCTTGGCTAAATTATCTGGCAGGAGAGATGATTGTAGGTCCCATAAAAACTTTATTTATGGATGAAATATCAACTGGATTAGACAGTTCCACAACTTTTCAAATAGTATCATGCCTCCAGCACATGGTACACATCATGGATTCAACTGCATTGGTTGCACTCTTGCAGCCATCTCCGGAGACCTTCGAACTATTTGACGATCTCATATTGATGGCAGAGGGGAAGATTTTATATCATGGTCCTCGGAGTCGTGCACTCCAGTTTTATGAGGATTGTGGTTTCAAGTGCCCGGAAAGAAAGGGTGCAGCAGACTTCCTCCAGGAGGTGAGTAAACACATTCTGATATGCTGTTAATTGCAATGCCCTTGTTGCAAAACAAATGTATTTATTAATTATTTTCAGGTAATCTCGAAAAAGGATCAAGCACAGCACTGGAGCAGAACTGACATTCCATACAGTTACATTTCAGTGGACCAATTCTGCGAGATGTTCAAAAAATTTCATCTTGGAGAGAAGCTAGATGAGGAGCTTTCCAGGCCATACAATAAATCCAAGTGCACTAAAAATGCCCTATCATTTAGCACTTACTCCTTGAGCAAATGGGAAATATTTAAAGCTTGCATGAGTAGAGAGTTGTTTCTCATGAAGCGAAACTCTTTTGTATATGTATTCAAAACAACACAGGTAATATTCTATCCTGTGACCCCTTTGTCTTGTGCTTTCTACTATTCAATATCAATCACCAACTTATGAGCTTAAATCCATGATTCCACAGCTTGTAGTCATCGCATTCATGACAATGACAATCTTTATACGCACACAAATGCCTGTAGACTTGCTGCATGCAAACTATTTCATGGGTTCTTTGTTTTATACACTTATCAGACTTATGACCAATGGAGTTGCAGAGCTCTCTATAACAGTTTCTAGACTTCCAGTGTTCCACAAACAACAAGCATTTTACTTGTACCCCGCATGGGCTTATTCTATCCCAGCCTCTATCTTGAAGACTCCACTTTCGCTGCTTGAGTCCATCCTTTGGACATCAATTACTTACTATGTTATTGGGTATACTCCTGAAGTAGACAGGTGAGCCAATCCTAGCAGAACAAAAATGCTAGATAAGAACTGCCTCCATATTCCTCTATTATCATATCTCATGTTGACATGTTCTACTATGGATACAAGGTTTTTCTGCCAGTGCATTCTGCTTTTCGCTCTGCATCAAGCATCAACATCCTTGTTTCGATTCATTGCCTCAATTTTCCAGACTATGGTTGCTGCAACCTCATCTGGTTCTTTCATCTTAGCACTTATATTCCTGTTTGGAGGCTTCATTCTTCCGAGGCGTAAGTATACAAACACATGTCTCATGCTTAATCAAGAACAACAGAATTGCTTACAGCTTTGTACCGTGCAGCCTCTTTACCACCTTGGTTAAGTTGGGCATTCTGGGCTAATCCAATGTCCTATGCGGAAATAGGTGTTTCAATAAATGAATTCCTTGCTCCACGCTGGCAAAAGGTGAACTCTACATGACATGATTTATTGGTCCTTGCCATCACCAGCTGTTAACTTTGAGTGGTATTTCCTGAATCTTCCAAAATTGGAAGTGCAGGGTTCCAAGTCCCAATTGGGGTCTTGCCATGGGATATGAATATGTTAATGGTGTCTGCTCATTCTCTTTCGCAGGTCTCAATAGGAAATACAACTCTAGGGAAGAGTGTTTTAGCTCGCCATGGTTTAAACTTTGATGGCTACTTCTATTGGATATCAGTAGGGGCATTGGTCGGGTTTGCAATATTTTTTGACCTCGGATTTGTCCTGGCCTTAACTTACCTAAATCGTAAGTCTATCTTTGTCAATAAACAGGCATAATTTTGAAGAACAATCTTCATATATTTACCAATATAGACTGTTATAAACACAGCTCCAGGGATGACACGAGCTATTATTTCTAAAGAAAAGTTACCTCAGCTACAAAAAAGAGAAGACAGTAAAAGTAGTGCACACTTGGACAATGATTCAACTCTGGCTGCTTCTCCTAGAACTACTGCAGAAAAACAAAGGACTGGTGGGATACTAAACTTGGTAACTCTTTTGATCTATTAAAGACAAGAACCAGCTCTTGAAATTAATGAACAACTTCTAACTTGCATACTTGGTTCTACAGGTAATTTGGTCCTACCATTTGAACCACTTACAATGTCATTCAAGGATGTGAAATATTTTGTTGACACCCCTCCGGTAATCATGTGCACCTACATTTAGATTTTATAGTCATAACCTTTTTGTATAGCGATGAAAATATTGTCAACTATATAGTAATTCATTTCCTGTGTTCAGGAAATGAAAGAACACGGTTTCAGTCAGGAGAAACTTCAGTTGCTTCATGATATTTCAGGCGTATTCAGACCTGGAATTCTTACAGCATTAATGGGTGTCAGTGGGGCTGGCAAAACAACTCTCATGGATGTCCTTTCTGGAAGGAAAACTGGAGGCACAATTGAAGGAGATATAAGAATTGGAGGATATCCCAAAGTCCAGAAGACGTTTGCTAGAGTATCAGGTTACTGCGAGCAGAATGATATACATTCTCCACAGATTACTGTGGGAGAGTCAGTGGCATACTCAGCTTGGTTGAGGTTACCACCAGAGATTGATCCAGAAACCAAAGCTGTATGGTATTCTCTATGCAAATACTAACAATACTATCCTAGATAATTCTCATATATTAAAATTCAACTAAGGTCAATCCACAAAATCTAGGACTGCCTTCATTACTTTTGCTTTTCATTTGACATAGCCAAACAACAGAACTTCATAATTTCATACAAATAACTGACATAAAAATTAATAGGTAATGCTTTACATCTAAAGCAGTGGAGTTGACTTGTCAAATCTTCTATCAATCATGTGGAGTTTAGCTTTCACCTTTAACTTTCAACGAAGAAGATGCCACCCTTACCCAGGCCAAGGTCTGAGAAAAAGAATGTCATATACTTACCTCTAGACTCTGGTCCAAGTTACACGGACTAAGGTATTATGTGTCGAGCTTAGGTGTGTGTCTAAATGTGGAATTTATGAAATCATAATACCAAGGATGTAGGAACACAGCTAAACAATCATTATTTTCGTTATTCTTCTTTCATAATCTAGGGAAAAATTGGTAATATTATATAAAATAAAGTCTACAAAATGGACTCTTCACTGGTTTTGAAGAAATAATGTAACAAAAGGAATATAGTAAGAGATTTTTATGTACAATTATATAATACTTAAATTATCAAAGATACTTGTTAGGTACATGTCAAACCAGTCATGTCAGATTCACCTCTCATACCGCATCCAAGTGTACTATGTTCAAACAAGTACTTGCGCATTTAGAAGAGTCCAGGTAACATAAACTTATTTAAGAAATATAGTGTCCACTATACCAACCATTTCAAATTTTATAGAAAAAAATTGTATTATGAATAGGCATGGCAGCATTATGATGTTGAAACTTTGCAAATACCTAATATTTCCTTTACCAGGCAAATAACCACACCTATTTCCAATGCTCCATCTGAGTTGATGGAAGACAACAAAATGGAACACATTTCTAGTATCTACCTTTCCTGAACACCAAATAGAACTTAACATTCCAAATTAAAGTTCCAAAGCTTAATAAGTAGAAATGCAGTAAACCTAGAATATCAATATCTTATATATGGAATTGGGGTCCCAGTTTGTCATCAACCCATGATCCAAATGACCAGAAGGACCACATAAACACAGAACCTTTTTTAGAATATTCAGGTACTGTTTGGTTGGCATTTGAAAGCACTTATTTTGCTTCTAAGAGCAAATTTCAGTTATGTTCTTAAAATAAAAACTACTGGTGTGTTATCCAAACAGTGTGTTAATTTACATCGGTATAGTATATTGTGTACACTGGAAACCTATCTCACTTGCATATTACAATGTATCTGCTGTGCAGAAATTTGTGGAAGAAGTTCTTGAAATAATTGAACTTGATAACATTAGAGATTCTTTGGTTGGGATTCCTGGGGTACGTGGTCTTTCTACCGAGCAGCGTAAAAGGCTCACGATCGCAGTGGAGCTTGTTTCAAATCCATCAATAATATTCATGGATGAGCCTACATCAGGTTTAGATGCCAGAGCAGCTGCAATTGTCATGCGTACAGTGAAGAATGTAGTTGCAACAGGAAGGACAACAGTTTGCACCATCCACCAACCAAGCATTGATATTTTTGAGGCATTTGATGAGGTGAGTAATGCCTTTTATCATGAAAATTAAAAGATAGAGCAGATTGTTAAGTCCAACCACTTGACCAAATTTACAAAGAACAGTTGAGAAGAACGTCCACAAAAGAACAAACATACATGTAAAAAGACTTGCATCTAGTGGCCTATTAATTAAAATTTTGGTTCCTTTATATATGGACTCAGTTAGGACTCATGATGAGTTTGGAAAACTGAGCTCGATCTCAGCTTGCGAAACATATTTTTATTTTTTTTATTATAATCCAATATATATATATATATATATATATATATATTTTTTTTTTCTTAACCTTGACATGGGGCTTGAACATTAAGACCCAAAGCCACCAAGGCAAAGGTAGACCGGTAATCCATTATATTTATTATATCTTATGACTTTCTTTGTCAATAAATGGGAATGTGAGTTTTAAAACTACAAAACACATGAAACATATGTCTATGAGCATACACAATTGAGCCTAACAACACAGTTCAAGCTCAATTCATAGTTGAGGCTTGAGCTTGACTATTCACTTTATAACGAACCTCAATAAGGTGCCCAATATATTATTTGTAGCCCTACGTATAACTGATATCTACCATCCAAGAGATTTCAGCTATGCCAGTGCATGTGTTGTACATGCACTTGAATTTTTTTTTTAACAAAAAAACCCAAACAGGTGGAATTCAATATCACATGCTCATGGTACATGCTTAGTAGTTAGTACCGAAGAACTCCGTGCAACCTTATCCAATTATTCAGGCTTTATTATACGAAACCTATTTTCCTACTCCATCTTCCTTTCATCAAAGCTTATTTTATTACTTATCAAAGGGAGAAATGCAGGTTTTAAGTCTAGTTAGGCATGGCTGCTTGTGTATTACTTATTAACAGAAAAGCTCAAGTTCTTAATTTTGGGTATTCTTTTCACTACCGTGATCCGCACTCTTGCCAAACAGCTTGCCTTTATGGAGTGTTCAAGTTGTACAGGCACCTTCTTAATCCAAGGTATTAGATATATATGACCGAATAAATTCAATTTTTCCTTCATTTTATCACATATTTTTTATATTTCTGTTTTCCACCCAATGAACATATTTATAGTTCAAATTTTCCTATACTTACCAATTACTGTTCAATAACTTAGGCCCTTAACATCTGCCCCTATGCTAACCATTGTAGCCATCATACAGAATTTCCTTTCAACTCGGTCAACTGTAAATAATAGTAACATCTCTTCATTTCATTCAACTTTTCCTTCCTCGTGATAAGTGAAACATAAACAATAAATCAAACATTGGTAATTTTAGCCATCAATTTAAATGTTCCCTAATCTCTACTCTAAATTTTCCTAAAATTACACTTAGGTATCGAATTCATTTCATTTTAGTCTGCGTCCACGTACTCGTAAGAGGAAACTAAATTAGTTAGTCTGCTTTTATGAAAATGTTAATCTCATGCATGTGTATATGCATTCTTAATTTCTTATGCATGTATATTTTATTTCATCTATATAAATTTTAATATAAATATATATATATAAACACTTGGCCTCATAATTATCCTCTCTAAGCTTAAGTTGACAAAATCTTATTAACTGTCATTATGTGGAAGACAGAAAATACAATGTCAGTAACCAATAGGCATCTATCCAATTCTGTGCAGTTGATTCTAATGAAGAGAGGAGGACAAATTATCTATTCTGGAGCACTGGGGAATCATTCAAGTAAACTTATTGAATATTTTGAGGTATGCACACAATATCACCCCTTCATTTCTTACAGAGAAAGTAGACTTCCTATTGCATCCAATGATCACTGGTTCTTCACTGAGTTTGTTGTCACCTCTCAGAGATGTTTATCATGGCTGCTATATTTGCTAATTCGATTTTCAAACTGACATGGTGATGTGAAGTATTGTATTCGTGTTGTCCTACAATCATTACAGATGGACATCAAATATATATAAACCAATGACACTCCAACAATTCACTAATTCAACATGCATTTCTAGTCTAAGGTTAATTAAACGAAGACATTCTAAGTAACCAAACACATCAAAAATAAAAAAAACACCATAGTTGACCACATGCAATTGGATACTTCACGAGTTCACTGATTGCAACATATAAAGTAAAAGACTCTTATTTTTGTGCATTAACACAACTAAAAGGCTATTACCCAGTATGGTCCCCATTTAACGGAGGTGCTTGGAGAGGCAGACTGAGTAAAGAGCTAATTTTTGGCATTATTTGTACTCTGAGACTGAGTAACCAGAACTTTTACCACTTCACCAAGCAATAACCCTTTTAACACAACTGAAAAGTTAAATATTAAATGACTAAATCATCATCTAAGTGAACAAATCATGAACTATTTCAAAGTAAGCAACACTCCAATCAATATCCGATCATGTATGTACACACAAATTCAATCATGTTTTTAGTCTTGGGATTTGTTAATGGTAAAAAAGTTTCTCAGATTCATTAGAGTGATAATGGTTTCACATTCTTGAAATAGGCAAAATTCTACTGATCAGTAAACCTTCAGAGTTAATGGATCAGCATACCGTAATATAAAAAAACGGTAGTCCTCTCTGAGTTCACTTATGGAACCTCCACTTCCTTTCAGTGATGTGTGTGACCTTATTCTTTTACCTCACATGTAAAAAGGTACCCATCCAGTATCCAGTGTCCAGTGTCCAGTGTTTGTTCTGCCAACAAGATGTTGGGAGGAATGGAATAAATACAAACATAACTTTTACCTCAGGTATCATTAACTCTAAGTAGCTAAGTTCAGATTGAACTTCTATTCTCACAATTTGAGAACCCAAGCATTTATCGTTACACAAAGTAATAAATCCTTCATGCCAAATTTAAATGAAACAAAAAAGGGCACAAAGCCACCCTCACTAGAAACTCACGAGTATATTTGGTTGTCGTCCTTCCAGCCCTATCAATGCGCTCCACTTTACTTATTTCCCTAAAGAGATATTAATTATTTGCATAGGAAAAAAATTAAAATTCTTGTACTGCACTAATGTAATATTTTCCTTGTCCAACAGGGTATTACTGGCCTGCCAAAGATCAAAGGTAATTATAATCCAGCAACATGGATGTTAGAAGTAACTTCTGCATCAGTAGAAGTGGAACTTGGTTTAGATTTTGCCAGCATATATAAGGACTCACCACTGCATCAGTAAGTCACTTGATATTGGTGTAATTACGATTTTATAACTTTATTTTGGGGGATCTTATATACATTTCCAAGTCAAAGATGACATTGCTTCTAATTGTCAAGAATCAGAATTATTTCTGGTTCTATACTTACCAAAACATTTTTGTTGCTTTTCCGGTCATAGAGAAACAGTAGAGTTGGTTAGACAGTTGAGTGAGCCGCCACCAGGTTCAAAAGAGCTGCACTTTTCTACTCGTTTTCCACAGAATAGTTGGGAACAGTATATGGCATGCCTCTGGAAACAACACCTGTCATATTGGAGAAGTCCTGAATACAACTTGGTGCGTTTAATGTTTATGATTCTTGCAGCAATCACTTTTGGAGCACTCTTTTGGCAGAAAGGGAAGAAAATGTAAGTCTTTTTTTGGTTGAGTTGGATTCAGTAACACAATGAATGGATGGACTTAAAACCAATTCAGAGAAAAATTGATCTGATCCCAGTTACGCACTATTTAAGGAGATGTTTGAGATGTCAAACAGATGCCAATACTTTCATAGTAATTAATATAGGTTTTCCAATATACCATTTTATCCAGAGATAGAAGATAAATTTCTCTACATAATACTTTCTTTTTATCGTGTTAATGACTTCTTTTACATTTTAGGGCTCAATGTGTCGAACTTCAGGGATCCATAAGTGTGACAGATAGCAAATCTAGCTAGAAAAACAATATTTCACTCTATTATTAATTTTATAAAATTCCTTAGGCAACTATAAGAAACCTGAAAGTGGCCTTCATTTATTTTACAACTTATAACCAAAAAAAAAAAAACCAATGCAGAAATAATATAAATTAAAGTTATATATATAGTTTCTTGACACGAGCAAGGCAGACACAAATAATATACATTCAAGTTATTTCTCATCAAAGAACTAATGCGGAAAAGTTGAGTGCTAACATTTAAACCGAAACCACAAAACCAGCATCAAAGTATAGGAGAGTCTTCAACATCTGCTAAAAGTAATATTGATTAACTAAAAGGAAGTGGGGTTTCTGGAAAGCATATAATATCTCAAGTGTCTTTGTGTTGGGCCTTATAATAGTTTTCTGCAGCTTATTTTTTCAAATTGAGCGCCCTAGAAATTAATTAAGCCCTAACTTATAACCAGTTGTTTTTTTCCTGAAGAAACACTGAGCAGGATTTGTTCAACATACTTGGATGCATGTATATTGCCGTCATATTCTTGGGATTAAATAATTGTTCAAATGTTCTACCACATGTGGCAATGGAGCGCACTGTTCTGTATCGGGAAAAATTTGCTGGGATGTACTCTTCAAAGGCTTATTCCTTCGCACAGGTACACAATCATCTAGAAGTAGTTTGCATTGTTATGGTGAATGATATATGTGGCTCGAACTTCAAAGATTATAATTGAGGTGACCTTTTGCAGGTTACTATTGAAATACCTTATATACTGTTGCAAGCAATTTTATTTGTGGCCATTACATATCCATCAATAGGGTTCTACTGGTCAGCTTACAAGGTCTTCTGGTACTTCTATACAACATTCTGCACATTTCTATATTATGTATACCTTGGGATGCTGATAGTTTCATTAAGCCGTGATCTCCAAGTAGCTACCATATTATCAATTGCAGTCTACACAATACTGAGTCTTTTCTCAGGCTTCCTCCTGCCAGGACCGGTAAATCCTTCCACCTCTTGTTCTGAGTTTTCAACTTTTTCCTTTTTCAAATGTAATACACAATAATGACCTAAACTACATCTAATAATAGAAAATTTACAGTTGTCTGCATTAGTCATTTGCATGGATTAAAAAGATCTCAACATAAAGTTTGGACCCAAACACAAACAGAAGAAAGCATTTTCTTTGGTACTGATGAACAAATTGTGAGGGAAAAGAAAATAATCATGTTTTCTCTTCCATGAGTACTTCCAAATACTCCATTCAGATAGGGATGAGAACCAAGGAATTTAAGAAGAAATTCCTGTATAACTGACCAACAGAGTGGAGTGAATTTGAGCTAGAAATCCCTGTAAATTTGACAAAATATACAAACTTCACGGTAATTGTGAAATTTTCACTTTTATACTTGATGCTCATTCTAGCAAAACTGAACCTGAAGGAAGATGCTAGAGACCCTTGTATCCCGATTCCAAAATAAATAAAATCAAACCACCTTCTTATTCAACTTCACGTGATAAAACTTGTAATCCTGATCAATATAGAGTATAGTTCATGATAAAACTTCTCATCTTGATTAAAACTGAGTATAGTTACGCTAAAGATTATGACTGTGTCTTTTATGTGCAGAAATTTCCCAAGTGGTGGGTTTGGTTGTACTGGATTTGTCCTACATCTTGGTCCCTAAACGGTCTCCTTAATGCACAGTATGGAGATGTGAACAAAAAGATACTCATGTTTGGGGAAATCAAATCAATTAGTTCCTTTCTACAAGAATATTACGGCTTTCGACATGATCAATTAGGCCTTGTGGCTGTTATTCTCATAGCTTTCCCTGTTATTTTTGCATTCCTTTTCGCATATTGCATAGGGAAATTGAATTTCCAAAGGAGGTAAAATAGAGAATTCCAGTTCTCCTTTTCCATGCACGGTTTGTGATTAAAATGATTGTATAATAATAATCATGAAATATTCTGTTTCCCTCTGAAACATAATTGTCAAACTCATAATTCTTTAATTACATTAGATAAGACTATGTTTCTAAGCTTCATTTCTGTGTATCTTTTTAGGAATCCACAGAAAATCTTTTAAAACTAATCCATTGTCTTTCAATGGTAACATAATCATATATTTTAAATAACCTTCTCATAACACAGTACTACTGGAATTGAATACACATGTGGTGCTTTGGGTTCTATTATTTGATAAATTAATTGGGTAAAATAAATTACCCTGTTGACTAGTCCACTATTGAACAAACAAAAAACTAATCCTTAATTGAGGGTTGCATAAATTATGATCACATTTCAAAGACATCTTTTAACAGTACCAATTCCACACCAGACACTAATACAGCATAGAAAGGAAAATGACATAAAGGGGCATGAAGTTATACACACACACACACAAACACTCACACACACACACACACACATATATATCTATGTGTGTGTTTGTATTCCCTATTCAAGTGAATAAATACTCCATAGATATGCGAGTTCACATTCAGTTGTGTTGATTACATAAGAATGCGAAGATATAGAAAAATGTGCATATACGTACTGATCATGATGAAACACATACTGAATAGACTAAATTAAGAAGGGAGGTTAAAAGATCACATACTTGTTCAGATTTGCAGCAAGAAAAATCCAACTAGTCTACGGTTTTGAAAGATTCTCTCGTTGCCCAGCTCTAAAGTGGACCATTATCTACTCGTTCACCAAGACAGTGTTGTTTGGAATTCCATTACACTTTTTTTTTTTCTTTTCCTTTCTTTTTAACAAATAACTCACATCCATACTTAATCATCCACTTTGAATGGTAGAGGAGGTACACTAGGGTTTGAATGAGTTATTGGAGAGAAAATAAGGGAATACAGGGTGGGTAACAAGAATCAGAATCCTCTCCTGTACACTTACCCAGCAGTGCAATTTTGAAATTTCACTACTTCAAGTTTTGATAGATGAGTGATGCTACATTTTTGTGCACGGTTGTATTCGCACCGCGGATTACCTCAAGAGGATTTAAGAATGATATGATTGAATGATAAGGTACACTCAAATTTCAAGAACATTTCTTTTATCCCTCTGTAGAAGCTGGGAGGAAAATGTTCAAGTTAAATCACTGTACTCTAACAACATAAATGTCAAGGATTGAATTGATCATTCTGTTAAATCAGCCTACTCTAAACAAAAGTAGCAGGAAATGGCTTCACCACATATAGACCAATTTTATTTATTTATATATTTATTCTTTTTCTTGGATAGGTATATAAATCAAAGTTGTTGGATCAATACTAGTTCAGGTGCGCAGACTGAATGTTACTGCATAAAGAATTACGGGCATCTACAGGTAGAAGAAAACAACAGGATATGTTATGAAAACAGGAGTGATGAAATCACCTCAATGAATCCTTGTGGTCGGTTAAAACAAGTTGAACCCTTTAACTGAACTGCAATCGGTTTGATGCTTGAGCTCCTGCAATTTTCACGGCTTTTAAGTGGTGAAGATATGTCGAAAACAACCTGACCTATAACAAATAAAAGTAATCAAGAATTTTCAATTTCCAAACAAAGTATTGTGATCACTCATTAAGTGACATGATAGAAAGTAGTAACAATAGGAGCAAAAACAGAGAACTACATAGAAACAAGAACAAACCATTACATATAAATGCTACACAATGCAGCACCCAAAGAATCTTTTGATGCATCCAGAAGCCTACTCAAACTGGAGCTCAGATCACAGCAAAGCTGTACACAGCAACAGTGATTGTGAAGATTAGAAGTGGATTTTTTCGGAATGAAATTACCAAACCACATTTCCGGCAATAATGTAAAAGCTTACCTGCTACCATTTGGACTACTTCAAATGAAGATATATTGTTAATATGATACAGCCAGGTCTTATGTAGCTCTCAATGTCAGTAGGACTGTGGGATAACCAGTCATGGATCTTGAAATTTCATGTCAAACAAAATCAAAGGTTTTGTGGAAGTAAACATTAAACATGTAATGTCGGCCAGAATTTTGTTTTGGCTCGGTTTTGACCCAAAAAAAATTTTGACATGTTTTTTTCGTTTTCGGGTCTTCAACTCTGTTTAGGACTATCTTGTAGTCTAGTATATAAGGGCGTTTAGATTTGGAGTGGGATGTGAGAGAATTCTGAAAACCACATCAAAGAAGGTGAGAGTGAGAGCTAGGGTTTGGAGCTGAAATTTAGGGCCTGCTTGGATCAGTTTTTAGTTTTCGAGAACAATTTTCAGAGAATCAAAATAGAAAACAGTTCTCAGTTTTGAGTCTAAAAATCTGCTTGGTTGAAAAAACTACAAAACAGAAAACAAAACTCAGAAATACGTTTGGTTGTATTTACTGAAAATAGTTTTCTGAACTAAAAAATTAAAGAAAGACATTTGGCTGAGATCCATTATTTTTTATTTTTTTTGAAAGGTTAGAAGACCCATTCATTCATACATTGCATCCATACTAAAATAAAAGAAGAAATCATAATCAAATAAGATATACTTTAGCAACTCCTCAAAATCAGCGAACTCACATCTTCATAGAATTTTAACCTTAATCTTCTCTAAAGAGATCATCACACAGTCTTGACTTGCCCTAGTTTTATTGTCCTATACACACCACAAACTGACAAGACGTTAACAAAGCAACAAAAACTGAAGAGATATCAACACAGATACTAAAAACTAATGACATATGTAATTGCTTGCAACTTGCTTTCCTCTTCCTGTTGCTACTGCATCAATAAAGCAGCCATCTTAGGCCAAAAACTATGGCAGCCTCTAATTTAGGTGCATTTAGTTACACCAGTAAATGGAAAACAAGGTGCAACAACAATCTTGTGTTCACACCTCCAATTCTCCAATGCAATTTATCTTGAGATAGATAAAACTCATCAATTAACACAAACAAGATGTCCCAACGCTTCCAAATACTTTCTGCAAGCCCACACTCAATCAAATCATGCCATTCATATTTAAGGTTTCTTTACTTCTTTCTAAAATACAGCATATCCAGTCAGAGCACTCCCATTTATCTACACCTCCTTCCTGAACTACAGCCTGAGTACAGGAATCTAATATCAAACAAAACCTACAATATTAAGTAAACTTTTGTGATCAACATTGGCATGTTGCAGATACTAAATTACAACTAAAAAAAATTGGGAGTAGGATGCAGCTAAACACAGTACATTACAACTATATATATATCTAAAAGCAGGTCGGGCAATAAACTGAACAGAACTCACTGATACAAGATGACAAAACATTCATAAATTGAAAATCTCAAACTCAATCTTTTTAACTCGATCCCCTGAACTAAACATGACCACTTATTAATCCAAAATGAATGAACACTCTTCCATTAAATAACATCCTCAATCTTCATCTATAAATAAATTGAACTAAATAAAACCCATGAATTCAAGATGACTAAATATGAGAACATATTTAGATGCACCAAATCAAAGCAATCAAATAGAACCATAATCTGGAGTATGACAAAACTAAATCAAATTCAACCAAATCCATCCAACCAAAGCAAAGCAAAGCAATCAAACCTTATCTGAAATTGGAACATGAGACAACCAAATCCATAAGAACTCTCCTCCACATGACCCATGCTCTTACCAAAACTTTTACTCATTCGCTAGGTTTCTTGTATTTCGAAAAAAGCCCCAGAAAGAAGGCGATCGATGATTACCTGGAGGGCTTCATGAGGCGAGAGAAATGCTGAGAAGAAGCGCGTATCTTATTCTCTCTGTTAAAGAGAGAAGAATTTTACAAAGAGAGAGAGAGAGGTCTACGATTGTGCGCCGTGAGTGGATGGTTTACGGTTGTAAACGTTATAAACCAGCTTTACGTAATTAATGTAGGTTTATTGTTCTATCAGTTTTTTTTAATTGTTTTTGGTTTACGGCGTTTGTTTCAAAAATCACTTGGATTTTTCTCAAAGAGTTTGATAGTTAGCTCAAACATGGCCCCACAAATTTTCTCAAACAATTCGATCCAGGAGGATTTTTCTCAAATAATTTGAAAACAATTCCATCTATGAGTCACTGAAATTAGTCAAAAGGCTGCACTTAAGAGAAGCATTTGAGGCCAATAAAACAATTTACATCCAATTATGCAATTGTTGAACCAAGTTTCTTTATAGAACAAAAAAAAATTAGTTCACTAGTTAAGAAATAACTCTTGGATGACAAATCATGGCTGAACTTCAAATTTGGCCGTGTTTGGCAAGTGTGTTTGACAAGTATTTTTGTTGTGTATTTTTTGAAACAAAATACCGCAACACGTTTAATAATTCTTTATCGGTTGTTATTATTTGAATAATGTCAATTCTTTATCGAAAAGAAGCTCAAATACGAATTGGTGTTTTCTAATATTTTGACACTAGTCCATGCACAATGGCCGATGCCAGTTGTTTCGTGTTTTTAGTTTCGAAATTAATATATCAAATTTTACGTTACCAAACATGACCGATGACAGTGTTAAGTTGTTAACCTCTTTAAGTAAAGTTTTACGAATCGAATTCACTTATGGCAAAGAATTTTAGATAACAGATTTATTACAATCACACTGAAATTGCCCCTACAACAAGATTACCATGACAACTCCACAACCTTGTAGTCATCAGTGGAATCATCATAGCCGAATCCATATGAAACTGTGGGTCTGCTTCGGAAAGGTAAGTTTGGTAATGGTGAATCACATTTAATGACGATTGTATTTGATTTTATTTTTCACAGACTAAATTTTTAACTTTGAATATATACATATATTTATATTACATTTAAGTTTAAAATAACAAGGACAAAAAAGTTAATGTAACGGTCAAAAGTGATTAAAAAATCAATCATATGGTTAAAAATATCTTTTGTTATCTACGGTCTAAAATTACTTTATCTAACTGTCACCATTTCGAGTGCATGATAGTGCTGTAGTGTGTGTATATATAATAGGCATCATAGGCCTTGGTGGCAGGTTTACGGGTCTTTGTGGATGGGCCTGTTGAGCAGGCTTACGGGCCGGGCTGCGAGCTAAAATCTATACCCAAGCCCGTCCCCCATCTTCTTATAGGGCTGGCCTGAGCTAGCCCTTCACAGGCTCAAGCTTTCCCGTGGGCTGCGGGCTGTTTTGGCACCCTTAAACGTGTGTATCAGATATTTCCATAGTATTTAAGAACCCGATTCATTTTACTCAGTTGGATGGTATTTAGTAGCCCGCAGCCTAGTGGTATTTTATTTCTTTTTAAAATAAAAAATAGAGGGTTCAAATCTCTCCAAGAGTTAATCTTGTCGGGACAAAAGAAACTAAAAAAAAAAAATCAAATCTTGATGGACCAAATCCAAGACTCTTATTAAAATTGGGTTGATCTTTCCAACCAAAAATTGATTAATTATAAAAATTTCTGTCGGTAATTGGTGGCTCAATTGATCAGGTAAAACTGTAATTGAAAAACAAAAAATTAGGAGTTTTAAATTAAACTTCTTTTCAAAACTTTTGAAATAAAATGAACTGCTTATAAAATTTTACTTTAGACTACACAAAACAAATTTAATATTCAACAACAAAGAAAAAAACACTTGTAAAAAAAGTTGATCAAAATATATTTTGGATTGAATTAGAAATGGGTTCGAGTTACCCAATTCCTTAGTTAGCTCAAGTTGAAATTTCCATCTTAAGACTGACCTGAGCTCTAAACATGTCCACACCCATGGCCCTCCAAACTACAATCCTAATAACCTCCAAATTGCAACCCTAATAATAGCACGGGATCTAAAAATTGATACTTGTGAGAAAAACATAGGGATCTAAAAACCTAGGTGTTATAAGCAAGGTCTTGAAAAATATATGTCTACACATATATCTAAGAATCATTTATTAATTATAGTCCATCACTTACAATTCTCTTAATCAACTCCCAACAAAATTTCACTATTTTGTTGATTAAGATTGTTCAAGATGACATGCGAATAATCACATAAAATTGTGACAGTTTAAAATCGTTGTTAATTTTTCTCGGTAACTCCACGGTGAAGCATTTTCATAGAGAAAACATGCTTGAAAAGTGAGAAAATTAGAAAACTACTCCCACGTAAAATCACGAAGACTACAAGTCAACAAATCTCTTATACTCCTCTCTCTTGTCATTCTTCTACTTTTGAAAAATAATAGTACCGATTGGTTCATTTTTCTAAAACAATTTTCAAGAACTTAGACTTTTTTAATCGAATTTTTAGAAACTGTCAACTAAATAAAATTTTGTCCAATTTTCTAATTTTTGAGAACTGACCCCCTTTCATTCATTCTTTTTTTCTTTCCTTTCCTTTCCTTTCCCAAGAAACCCCTTTCATTCATTCTTTTTTTCTTTCCTTTCCTTTCCTTTCCTTTCTTTTCCCAGAGAACCTCTTCCATTCTTTCATTTTATTCAAACGGACTATAAGTTGTGAAACAAACATTGCATGCTCTCTACATATTTAACAAAAATCATTTTACAAATAGAATATTATTAAACAATGCAAGAAGTAGTGAATATATAATAATAAGATGACATCATGTAAATACAAACAACAAATAATAAGACGACATCACATGATATGTCTATTGGTTACTTTTAAACACAAATAACACAAATAACAAATTGATAATGATAAGAATGTATCTATTCATTACTACTATAACTCAAAAAGAAAAAAACATAATGGCCTAGTTTTAACCATGAATTTGAAACAGGTAAAACTTATCAGCAAAACAGCCCGGTTAAATTAACACCTCAAACTACAATTATTGAGTTTCATGTGATCACTATCACCTTTCCACCATCAATAGTTTTCAAGATTCAGAAGATAATTTAATGACCAAAACAAGCTCCACCCACTCGTTTTGTTCTAAAAGAGTGAGTTTGGAAATTAGTCACACGCTGACTCACAATGCAACATCTCTCTCTCTCACACACACAATAAGTGACATACAATTGTAACAGGCTTTCCAATAAAATGACCACCGTAGCTATAGCTTTAACTCTCTCTCTGTCTCTCTCTCTCACACACACACACACACAATAAGTGACATACATTTGTAAGAGGCTATTCACATAAAATGACCACTGTAGCTATAGCTTTAACTTTAATCTTCAGAAAACAATACTTTAAAGAAGCTCACCTTTAAGTAGGGTGACAATTTGTACTTCAGTATCGTGTCGATTTATGAATATTCTGTTAAACAACTCAACTCTAATTTGAGTCATTTAATAATCGTGTCAGATACTCTCAACACTAACCTAATCTCTTTATTAAACATGTAATATGTGTCGACTCGTGTAATTCGTTTAATAAACATGTCCTACAAGGCTATAATGACACTTTCAATATATGAGTTTTTCCACCTCTAAAAATCTCTTTAAATATCATATAAAAAATAAAGTAGATATCTATACATAAACCCTAAAATCAAACTATATTATAAATTTTGTATCTATATAAAATTCCAAAAACATACTAAGGTGATTCAACAATTAAGAAGACACCATAACAATCTCATCCTTGCATTTTATGCCTACATCGATTCTGTAAACAAACAAATAGATTATAAATAATTGCCAATATATATAATTATGTATATATAAGTTTGAATAAAACCAAAATATCTGAATAACCTGTGTCGTAATTGTACCGTATGTTAGATAGCTTAGACCCAAACCTAACACAATTTTTGTGTGCCGTGTTCGTGTCGACCCGTTTATTAAACGTGTCGATTTATCTCAAATCCAAATCCACCAATTTTTGCATGCCGTGTTCATGTCGATCTATTTATTAAATGTGTTAATTTATCTCAAATTCAAATCCGCTTAACTTGTATCATGTTGTCGTGTCCAATTTTGCCAACTCTAGTCTTTAAGTCCAGTCAAAAGTCCACTTTCTGTTCATTGGTGTGCATACCTAAAATAATTGATCCCATCCCACTAAATCTAGACACAGCATGTTTCACAAACCCTTCTCCCCCCAATAACCAGTCACAGTGTTATTTGTCTGCCACATAATGACATCTTTCTTTGATGTTGTCCCTGCAAATCAAATCATAGTGCACCAGGTTCACACCTATCCTTTGGCCAGCAAAAGTGGCCATTGTGAAAATTAAGCAAGCCCCATGAAAGCTTAAAGAAAGAGAATGAGCTAGTTTATTAGATTGAAATAGCATGACAAAATAGGGTTATATTCAATCAATTTTCATCCTTTGATTCATAAGATAAAGATGTTTTAGATACAAGGCATAAAAATTTGTTTACTAGGGTCATAATCTTTAATTAGGCTCCTAGAAGTTCCAAGGTGTAGTTGACGCGCCAAGTGCTGCAATCCTAACAATGGATTACAGTGGTTCATAGATCAACTTGATGTATCATGCAAAAGCGATCTTCTTAAGTGCCTGAAAACAAATCTGGAAATCAGTTACTGAAATTTCTCAGAAAAATAAGAATTTGACAACCCACAAATTGAAATAAAATAAAATAGATAACTAAAAGAAGATCCACAAAGACTACACACGATTATCAACTTTTAATGCCCCAGCAGGGAAAATGGAAAAACACAGAAAGATTCCACTGTTCATGTTAGTCATTTCAATAATATAAACTACCATGTTTGTGACCTAAGCAGTCATCATCCTGATCAAATACCAAAAGTGCCTCTCGCAATGACAGGTATGTTCATCATATGAAGTTGATCATTTACTTTTGAAAGTAACATTTACTATTGACGTCTGAGAACTTGTGATAATGAAATTTCTGTGCAGTCACTAGTCAATGCAAATCAAGTATTTCTTCCAAAATCTGCATAAAAACAGGTTATAAGAACAAGAGTTACACAGGAAGTTCTCTGGAAGAAGGTTTCAAGCATAACAGCATACGTTCAGATGGAACTAACAAATATTGGAAGAAACATCCAGACATCATTTCAGCACCATAATTCAAGCTTTAGAAGTAGTCTTTCAGATTCAATAAGAGAGGAATATGAACTTGAATTGCAATCGGCTGCAATTGAGAGACTACCCACCTTCAAACAGCTCAGAACAATGGAAGCAGAATAGAACTCGGAGAGAAGAGAATGACTGATGTTACAAAGCTTGGGCCACTCGAACGACATCTGTTCATCGACAAGCTCATAAAGCACATTGAGAATGATAATCTTCAATTACTTCAGAGAATGAGAGAGAGGATAGACAGGTAATCCTGCTTTTCAAATTTTGATAAAAAGCTGAATATGATCAATAGTTATCAAATTCTCAGGGATTGAAACTTCTTGTCATTTGTATGAGGAGAGGTATCCAGAAACAGCAAATGATCATCAACATAGCACCCACACCAAACTAGTGAATTTGCATATCATTTCATAAGTACCACATCGACAATTTGTACTAATCTTCTACTTCATGGAATAAGAATTTAAAAATTAGAACACTTTGGCTCCATCCCCAGCTCATCCATTGTAGATGTTCTTCGTGGATTTAAGTGATTTGGTTTAACCAACATTATCTATAGTCCTCACTGCATAACATGGCATTTGTTCCTCATTGGATCAACACAAAGCTAAGTTGCCTACAAACTTAAATGATGCATCATGCTCTGTTTGTTTATTTAATTATTCACTTATTTATTTTTATCCATTTTTATATGCATTGGAACTCGTGGTAAGTGCCTTTAGGCATATCTGTATCACAACATTAGACTAACTAAAGGATTTCTTTCAGAGTAGGTGTAAATTTACCTATTGTTGAGGTGAGATTCAAAAATCTGTTTGTGGAAGCCAAGTGTGAGGTAGTTCAAGGGAAGCCCCTCCCAATACTACGGAAGTCTCTTTTAAGCATGATATCTGTAAATAGGCTTCTTCTACCCCGATCTAATTTTTGCAGTACCCTGGCATACTGGCTTCTTTCTGCTAAAGCCATTATCTCTGTAATAAAAAAATATACAAAAGAATTAACAATTTCTAAAGAATCACTTGTATCTCTATTAAATTAAGCTGCAAGTCCTGTCCAATCAGTTTAATGGGGTATCATTTTAACAGGTTTTTACAAAGGTATTCCTACTCATGCGTCAAGAAGCCAAGATAAAGATCCTAAACAATGTTAGTGGCATCATCAAACCATCAAGGTAATATGGATACATCAATGCATATATATATATATATATATATAAACATATATTGGACAGCATATAATAAAATTCTTTTCTTGTTGAAGATTGATAATTAGAAAAGATTTCCTGTCATAATCGAGCAAAAATAATAAATAAAATCAGGAGCTTTAATATATGATAAAATTACTTGCAATGTTAAGGAAATCTGAATACTGTTGTCGGCTAACACAAACATATACTACTCAAAGAAACTCAATAAAGCCTCGTCCCAACCACTGGGTTCAACTACAGGAATCCTGTTTCACCATTTCGATTCATCTCCAGTCATTAGTTTAGTCAAACCACATGTTACCATAACTTTCCTTACAATCTAAATCCATATTATTTTTGGTATCCTCATTTCCTTTTCATTGTCTTCAAGGTGGATAAGGTCTACTCTTCTCCGATACTATAGTAAATGACCTTTGTTGCACATGGTCAAAACACCTACCATCTCACTATTTATTTCCAATTTCAATACAAATATGTATTGTAGTGAATAAGTAGTTTAACAATTTTAGAATTCCATATTTATTAACTTAGGAATGAAGCCCTTCTTCAATGAGCTACAATTTAGGCTGAGTATCCAATAACATCACCAGAATATCAAGAACTTCTTCCTGATATTACAAAACTCTAATGGTCCAGCAACTAGATTGATATTCCAAGCAATTTCCTTCACCAAATGGTTTATTTTTATGAGTAAGATCATGTTGTGAAACATGAACTTTATAAAAAGCTCTCAAAAAATCAGGAAGGAAAGAAAGAAAGAATACTCATGGAAGATTGCACTTGATGCAGGCTTACTCAGTTACTCTTCTTCTTGGTCCCCCAGGCTGTGGGAAAACCACCTTGTTATTGGTCCTCGCCGGAAAACTAACTCAGTCTCTCAAGGTTAGTTGTTCAATATATCATCTCTCACAATTTCAGAAAACTAAATGCTAAAAAGAAAAAAGAAAAAAAATGTTAAATGATTATGAGCTATCTCAAATTCTTAATATGGACAAACAACAACAGTATTACACCTCCATCTGTGCCAAGGACAACAGATCTTTATGGACGCTGTATGAAAGGGGTTTAAGATCCACTTACACCTCCCAACCTATATTGGTATGAAGAAAATAAGAATAACAAAGAACAATACACATTAATAGCAGTCAGATTAATGCATTCTCATAAACACTATCCAATTTATAAGGATTCTATAAAATAAAAATTCTTACTCACAATTTTAAACCAGCCCATCATTACCCCGTGTCCCCCAATTTATAACCCTTATAATCCCCCAAATCGCAACCCTATAAAAGCATGTATCTAAAAGCTGAGACTTTCCAAGAAAACATAGGGATCTAAAAACTGAGGTGTTATAAGCAATGTCACGTCCCTAACATAGAGATCCAAGTTTCACCATAGTTCAGGGGTGATTAAACATAATAACCACATCATTTAACACTGATTATAAGGTCAAGTCCCAAGTTAAAACAAATCTCCAACAATTTTTAACAAACTGATCAGAACAACCATTCTAACTTCAAAAAGTAATATCTCCCAAACCATTTACTAAAATCTGTGTGAAATTTTATTCTTAAATACTAGACACATCTAGAATATTAGGAAAAATAATTAAACAGTCCATATATGTCATTTAGTATTTATTTGTTAATTTCCAAGTTGCCACACACTTGCTGCCAGGAACTGACCTATTGGTCTTATTTTAATTTCTGGGAATTATTTATTTCAAATCTATTTACAATATTTACAGTTTTAGAAAATAGACTTTCTAAGCTTTCCAACAATATATAATTGGTCATATTTCAAAATCGTTAGGCCCTTAAAAGAATTTTCTAAAGTCTAGTAATCTGCATCAGAGTCCATAACATCACCGCAGTTGGGTCAGATTGCGTAATTCACCAAAAATAGCATATATGTTGAAAATTCATGAAAATTTACCAGAATGTAGTAATTTCTTTTATCTTACAAATCCAACTTGTTTCAAATTAAAATGACACTCCTACAGGAAGTTATGAATTTCATCAGTTGCAAATCAATATCAATGCATAACTAAAATCAATATTCATTAATAAATGTCACCCATAATTCCAGAAATATATGTCTATAATAAATTTATTACATAACATCTTAGTATTGAGAATGGATTGTCTCTGGCCAAATCTCTATCCTAAACATCGCAGGCCTCAATAATGTGGTCTAGATTCAACCCGCCATCATTTGAACCACATGATTGAGGTTGCATAGTTCAAAAGAGAGATTTGGCTATCCTTGTACCTTAGTATCATCCATGATTTTATTTAACAAGAATTAACTTTAGTGACCAAACCTAAATAAAATTGCTATAAAGAGACCGCAAAATTAAGAAAAGATGAATAGTTACCAAGTTTAACACTCAAATGCTCACCCGTCGGGGATAATTTTGCCAAACTATCGTTGCTTTTCTCATTCACGTCTTCTCTCTCGCTCCTCTATCTCCTCAAACCCTAGAATGGGTCGATTTCTGCCATGGACGTGCCAGAAATAGGGAAATGGAAAATACCGCGACTTGACTGAGGAGATTCATGAAGAGAAGGTTGTTCAGTTGATTATTGAGAACAAGGTTTTGGAATGTGAGAAGAAAAGGGCTGAAAGTGAAATTGAGGTTTGGAAAGTGAAATGCAAAGAATCGGAGTCGCGGTTGCTTAGAGTTGCAGAAGAAGATTTCGGTATTGAGAATTGTGGGTTTGGGGTCACCAGAAGTGTTTGTAAAGGAAATTAGCGAAGAAAGTGAGCTAAAAAAATGGAATTGGTGTTGGGACCTGTTTGGAGCATTTGCAAATGGAAGAGAGAGTGGCGGATGGCAAGGTGACAACTGACAAGGGTTGCAGGTATAGGCTAATCTCGAAACTGTTTGTAAAATCGCACTAGAAATCTTCGGTGAGTGATTCACCATTTTTGCCGGCGGATTAGAATGAGGTGGTGGTGATGGTGGAGGATGGTGGGGTTGTGGTAGAAGACTATTGAAAAGAATGTTTGGGTGAGGCTTCAGTGGGAGCGACTCATTCCAAAATCATAAAAGTTTATACAAGAAAATAATTTTTCATAGGTATATCTGTTATCTTCTATGATAATTGACCTAATTATAAACTTATGAAATTTTTTTAGTTAATCTCGAGATCTGTTTAAAATCACTCTGTCCTCCCCTACCATTAAATATAATTATTAAATTTCAAAATATCCTTATTAATTTTTTTTCTCTTTCTTCTCAATACTTCCATGTACATACAGTGATTAAATATAAATTATTAAACTATACACATTCACACCATAGTGAAAAATGAAAGAAACACAATCGAGCATTTGGTAAAGTTGGGTTTGGAAAGGTTGATTGTAAGCATAAGTGTAGAGAATGTGCTCTTGCTCGATAAGTATTGTATATGCATACATATATATGTCTTACATATATAATGAGAGGTTTTTTCATTAGCTAGTTGTGCATATATTTACATACTATTGACATTTCATAAAATTTAATAAAAAATTATATCTCCCCATAAATATCCAAATATCAACATAATCACCTTAATTTCTTTTTTGATCTTTCATTATTTTTTGTCTTTTTTTTTTTTTTTGGTGAAGGTGTATGTATGAGTTTAATGTTTTGTTTTTAGACTTTGAATTCAAAATCCATGGCAGTGGGGTTAGAAATTGAAGTGATATCAAATAAATTTGAGCTGATATAGTTAATTATTGTAAGAATTGCACCCAGGTGATTTCTAAATGTGTATGGGTGACCTGAATAGATAAAAATTGACGTTAATATATGCTAAAGCAAATAGAAATTGAAGTTTTTTAAGCAAGAAAACAAAGTTGTGCTCCACTATGTTAATAGCATAATATACATGATAGCCCTGTGTCTAGATTAAGTATTGAATTCTCAATAAAAGTTGCTCGATCGCGATAAAAGGTTATTCACGAGCTAGGCAACTTCAAAACTGAAAGGGAGATAAGTGTGTGAATTGTGATATATATATATATATATGTAGAGAGAGAGAGAGAGAGAGAGAGAGAGAGAGAGAGAGAGGCAACAATGGCCACAGAGAGAGGGCCTCAGTGGAGATTGTTATGTATTGTGTCTCTAATTCTAGTCTAATAAGATTTTCTGTTTTAGAGTTGTATTTTATTAGATAATTTCTAGTTATGAAAGTTTTGAGCTAATATAGTTAGTTATTGCAAAAATTGTATCCAGGTGATTTCTGAATGTGTATGGGTGACCTAAATAGATAAAAATTGACATCAATATATGCTAAAGCAAATAGAAATTGAAGTTATTTCAGCAAGAAGACAAAGTTGTGCTCCACTACGGTTAATAGCAGAATATACATGATAGCCCTATGTCTAGATTAAGTATTGAATTCTCAATAAAAGGTGTTCGATCGCGATAAAAGGTTATTCACGAGCTAGGCAACTTTAAAGCTTAAAGGGAGATAAGTGTGTGAATTGTAATATATATATAGAGAGAAAGAGAGAGGGGCAACAATGGCCAGAGAGAGGGGGCCTCAGTGGAGATTGTTATGTATTGTGTCTCTAATTCTAGTATAATAAGGTTTTCTATTTTAGAGTTGTATTTTATTAGGTAATTTCTAGTTATGAAAGTTTTGAGCTGATATAGTTAGTTATTGCAAGAATTGCACCCAGGTGATTTCTAAATGTGTATGGGCGACCTGAATAGATAAAAATTGACATCAATATATGCTAAAACAAATAGAAATTGAAGTTCTTTTAGCAAGAAGACAAAGTTGTGCTCCACTATGGTTAATAGCAGAATATACATGATAGCCCTATGTCTAGATTAAGTATTGAATTCTCAATAAAAGGTGTTCGATCGCAATAAAAGGTTATTCACGAGCTAGGCAACTTTAAAGCTTAAAGGGAGATGAGTGTGTGAATTGTGATATATATATATAAAGAGAGAGAGGGGCAACAATGGCCAGAGAGAGGAGGCCTCAGTGGAGATTGTTATGTATTGTGTATCTAATTCTAGTATAATAAGGTTTTCTATTTTAGAGTTATATTTTATTAGGTAATTTCTAGTTATGAAAGTTTTGAGCTGATATAGTTAGTTATTGCAAAATTTGTATCCAGGTGATTTCTGAATGTGTATGGGTGACCTAAATAGATAAAAATTGACATCAAGATATGCTAAAGCAAATAGAAATTGAAGTTATTTCAGCAAGAAGACAAAGTTGTGCTCCACTACGGTTAATAACAGAATATACATGATAGCCCTATGTCTAGATTAAGTATTGAATTCTTAATAAAAGGTGTTCGATCGCGATAAAAGGTTATTCACGAGCTAGGCAACTTTAAAGCTTAAAGGGAGATAAGTGTGTGAATTGTGATATATATATATATATAGAGAGAGAGAGGGGCAACAATGGCCAGAGAGAGGGGGCCTTAGTGGAGATTGTTATGTATTGTGTCTCTAATTCTAGTATAATAAGGTTTTCTATTTTAGAGTTGTATTTTATTAGGTAATTTCTAGTTATGAAAGTTTTGAGCTGATATAGTTAGTTATTGCAAGAATTGCACCCAGGTGATTTCTAAATGTGTATGGGCGACCTGAATAGATAAAAATTGACATCAATATATGCTAAAACAAATAGAAATTGAAGTTCTTTTAGCAAGAAGACAAAGTTGTGCTCCACTATGGTTAATAGCAGAATATACATGATAGCCCTATGTCTAGATTAAGTATTGAATTTTCAATAGAAGTTGCTTGATTGCGATAAAAGGTTATTCACGAGCTAAGCAACTTCAAAGCTTAAAGGGAGATAAGTGTGTGAATTGTGATATATATATATATATATATATATATATATATATATATATATATATATATATATATATATATAGAGAGAGAGAGAGAGACAACAATGGCTAGAGCGAGGGGGCCTCAGTGAAGATTGTTATGCGTTATGTCTCTAATTCTAGTCTAATAAGGTTTTCTATTTTAGAGTTGTATTTTATTAGGTAATTTCTTATTATGAAAGTTTTGGACTATAAGGGATTGTAATCCTTGTCCAACAAGGAAATGAGTTTAGGACTCTATAAATACATGTCTAGGGTATGGTTAAGACTTATGAGTTGAGAGAGATGTAATCTCATGAGGGAGTTGATGGGTAGAGAGAGTTACAGATTTGGTAAAGTGAAACACTCAGGGCGAGAGGGAGTCTCGTGGATTGGTACACAGTGAAGAGCTATGGAACAAGAGCTTATGTACATGGTCCAGTTTTGTGTATTCTCTACTATTATAATATCTCTCTAAAATTGTAATAAAATTTCTTCTCATCCGTGGACATAGGCCAGGTTGTGCCGAACCACGTATATCTTGTGTTTTGTGTGAGATTGATTATAATTTATTTTTGCGTTTTCGATGTTCCCAATAGAGATAAACAGAGAGATGCAGAGAAAATGGGGAGCGACAATGGTGGTGGAGAGAAATGGAGTTAGAGAAAGAAATAAAAATGGCATTGAAAAGGAAATAAATATATTGAGAGGGGGTAAAATTGTAAAATGCTTTGTAATGTCAAGTGACTTAACTCTGACAAGGGATCTTTGTGTTATTTTTACGAAACTTTAATATGAGAATAATTAGGCCAAATCTCAAGGGAGGTCAGAATAATTTACCCCTTTTCATATTATCATCGTACAAAACAATATACATATGCATATAGATGATAAAAACCAATTCAAATTCATTCATAAATCACTTATCAAATTATTATTATTTTTATTATTATTTTCTAATAACCATTCTCTTGAACGTGTCATGTCCCTTCTGCGGAGGCATCCTCTTGTGAAACATAGGTGCTTGTTGTACTTAAACGAGAAAAACTTAAATGCTAGTGATGACATGGTATCACATACCACTTAAACGTCGACACATAAATAAAAATATATCTATTTTAATAGGTCTTATCACTATATATCAGTATTTAAGTGATCCGTGATACATGTTATAATTATACCAGAAACATTTAAGGTTTTTCGGACTCCGTGTAGTTGTTGTAGTTTGTGTATAACAAGCACTTACTCCCCTCTAATGAATTCCACGTGATTGTTGCACTTAATCAGACATCCGTCGTCACAAAGTCTGTCACATACGCACGTACCAAAAGATTGAAGTTTTCCAAATCCGTTTGTTTTATCTAATTTGAACAATTAAAAAATTTGTCCTTATATATATATACATTTATCACTGATTTATATATATATATATATATATGTATATATATATATTTGTCCTTATATATATATACATTTACATTTATATAAAAAAAATTGGTGCTCCTTTGAATTTGGGGTCCAAAGCGGCCGCCTAAGTGGCATGTACCAGGCCGGCCCTGCACCTAAGCAGTCACCGTCCTGATCAAATACCAGAAGTGCCACTCACAGTGACAGGTATTCAGCATATGCACCCACAGATTTAAACTTGAGAAACAACTCACACTTTTATCAAGATCATCTACTTCTGAAAGTAACATCTACTATTGATGTCTGAGAACTTGTGGTCATGAAACTTCTCTGTAGTCACTAGTCAATGCAAAAAACTGGATATAAGAATAAGTGTTCCACAGAGAAGTTATCTGAAAGAAGGTTTCAACCACAACAGCATACATTCAGATGGAACTAACAAATATTGGAAGAAACATCCAGACATCATTTCAGCATCATAATTCAAGCTTCAGAAGTAGTCATTCAGATTCAATAAGAGAGGAAGATGAACTTGAATTGCAATGGGCTGCAATTGAGAGACTACCCACCTTCAAACGACTGAGAACATCACTTTTTGACAGTAATCAAGACAATGGAAGCAGAATAGAAGGCGGAGGGAAGAGAATGACTGATGTTACAAAGCTTGGGCCACTTGAACGACATCTGTTCATCGACAAGCTCATAAAGCACATTGAGAATGATAATCTCCAATTACTTGAGAGAATGAGAGAGAGGATAGACAGGTATTCATTTTTATGCATTTTTATATCTATATCACATCATTGGACTAACTAAAGGATTACTTTCAGAGTTGGTGTAAATTTACCTACTGTTGAGGTGAGATTCAAAAATCTGTTTGTGGAAGCCAAATGTGAGGTAGTTCAAGGGAAGCCCCTCCCAACACTATGGAACTCTCTTTTAAGCACCATATCTGTAAGTAGGCTTCTTCTACCCCGATCTAATTCTTTCAGTACCCTGGCATAGCTTAAAACCATTATCTCTGTAATAAAAAATATAAAAAATAATTAACGAGTTCAAAAGAAACACCTGTATCTCTATTAAATTAAGCTGCAAGTCCTGTCCAATCAGAATAATGGGAGTATCATTTTAACAGGTTTTAACAAAGGTATTCTGGCTCAAGCATCAAGAAGCCAAGATAAAGATCCTAAACGATGTTAGTGGAATCATCAAACCATCAAGGTATTATGGATACATCAATGCATATATATATATATATAACCATATATTGGACAGCACATAAGAAAATACTTTCCTTATTATCTAAATCCATATTACTTTTGGTATTCTCATTTCCCTATCATTGTTTTCAAGGTGGATAAGGTGTACTGTTCTCCAATACCGCAGTAATTGGCCTTTGTTGCACATGGTCAAACCATCTACCATCTCACTATTTATTTCCAATATCAATAAAAATATGTATTAGAGTGAACAAGGAGTCTAACAATTCTCGAATTCCACCCTTGTTAACTTAAGAATGAAGCCCTTCTTCAATGAGCTACAATTTAGGCTGAGTATCCAAGAACATCACCAGAAAAGAGATGGCTGAACGACTTCCGGAAATTACAAAACTTTAATAGTCCAGCAATTGGATTGACGTTCCAAGAAATTTCCTTCACCACATGGTTGATTTTCATAAGTAAGATCATGTTGTGAAACATAGTGTGTTTTTTCCTTTTCCCAAGAAAAAAAAATACTGGGTGCTTCATATAATTAGGTGTACTAGGTGAAAACAGAAAAAATTAGGCTCGTTTTGAATTGATCCAAGTTGTTTAATACGAAAGGATGAACATGAAATGTTATAAAAGCTCTCAAAAATCAGACTTTCATGTTTATGCAAGTAGAGAAAAAAGAAAGAAGGAAAGAGAGAATACTTATGGAAGATTGCACTTGATGCAGGCTTACTCTTCTTCTTGGTCCCCCAGGCTGTGGGAAAACCACCTTGTTATTGGCCCTTGCCGGAAAACTCAATCAGTCTCTCAAGGTTAGTTGTTCAATATATCGTCTCTCACAATTTCAGAAAAAACTAAATGCTAAAAAGAAAAAAAAAAGTAATTATTAAATGATTATGAGCTATCTCAAATTCTATATGGACACACAAGTACACAACAACAGCATTACACCTCCATCTGTGCTAAAGTACAACAGATCTTTATGGATGCTGTATGAAAGGGGTTTAAGATCCACTTACACCTCCCAACCTATATGCTATGAAGAAAATAAGAACAACAAAGAACAATACACATTCATAACAGTCTCACAAACACTAACCAATTTATAAGGATTCTAGAAAAACAACTCTTACTCACAAATTTAAACCAGCACATCATTACAATATTTATAATGTAATTTCTCTCTTTTCAGGTCACAGGGGAAGTCTCCTATAATGGTTACAGGCTACATGAGTTTGTTCCTCAGAAAACATCAGCTTACATTAGTCAATATGACCTGCACATACCAGAGATGACTGTGAGGGAAACAGTTGATTTTGCCGGACAATGCCAGGGTGTCAGTAGTAGAGCAGGCAAGCTTCCTTCGCCTCTTAGTAAATCAATTATTACTGTAATTGTGCCCATGTATCAATACAAAATCATTAACTTTCATATCTGGCTATGAAGAAATCATGATGGAAGTTTGCAGAAGAGAGAAAGAAGCAGGCATTGTGCCCGATCCAGACATCGACACCTACATGAAAGTAAACATGATTATATACAATTATTCTATTTTATTTCACATTTTTTATTTTATGACTAAATCTGTTGAAAGTTCTTTAGATTTTGACATAGTTTTGAACAGGCAATCTCAGTTAAGGGACAAAAAAGAAATCTGCAGACTGATTATGTTCTCAAGGTAAAATTTTCTCTTCAAAACAGAGATCAAGGCAGGTAATAAGCAGTTTAATAAAGACATATTAACCTACTGCGACTTATAAACTACAACTTTATGGCCTTCAGATCCTTGGACTGGATCTCTGTGCTGATATAATGGTTGGTGACGCAATGAGAAGAGGAATTTCAGGTGGCCAAAAGAAAAGACTGACAACAGGTAGTAAATGAAAAAAAACCCTATCTAAATAACTAAATTCCACTTAGGTCTCAACTAGAGTATACGCCTCCCTTTTTGTTTGATGAGAATACCACTTCATAGCTAATTCCTTAAAATTATAATGTGATGGCCTACATGACTAGAACATATTTCTAAAAAAGAAAATAGGACAATTTTAGATGCAGAAGTTTTCTTATTAAGCCTAATTTTCTCCTGGCTAACCTGTCTGGCAGGAGAGATGATCGTAGGTCCCATACAAACTTTATTTATGGATGAAATATCAACTGGATTAGACAGTTCCACAACCTTTCAGATAGTAACATGCCTCCAGCAAACGGTGCACATCATGGATTCAACTGCATTGGTTGCACTCCTTCAGCCATCTCCGGAGACCTTTGAACTATTTGATGATCTCATATTGATGGCAGAGGGGAAGATTTTATATCATGGTCCTCGGAGTCATGCACTCCAGTTTTTTGAGGATTGTGGTTTCAAGTGCCCAGAAAGAAAGGGCGCAGCAGACTTCCTCCAGGAGGTGAGTAAACACATTCTGATATGCTGTTAATTGCAATGATCGTATTGCAATACAAATGTATATGTTAATTATTTCCAGGTAATCTCAAAAAAGGATCAAGCACAGTACTGGAGCAGAACTGACATTCCATACAGTTACATTTCAGTGGACCAATTCTGCGAGATGCTCAAAACAAGTTATCTTGGAGAGAAGCTAGATGAGGAGCTTTCCAGGCCATACAATAAATCCCAGTGCCCTAAAACTGCCCTATCATTTAGCACTTACTCCTTGAGCAAATGGGAATTATTTAAAGCTTGCATGGCTAGAGAGTTGCTTCTCATGAAGCGAAACTCTTTTGTATATGTATTCAAAACAACACAGGTAATATTCTATCCTGTGACCCCTTTGTCTTGTGTTTTCTACTATTCACAATCAATCACTAACTTATGAGCTTAAATCCATGATTCCACAGCTTGTAATCATCGCATTCATGACAATGACAATCTTTATACGCACAAGGATGGCTGTAGACTTGCAGCATGCAAACTATTTTATGGGTTCTTTGTTTTATACACTTATCAGATTTATGACCAATGGTGTTTCAGAGCTCTCCTTAACAGTTTCTAGACTTCCAGTGTTCCACAAACAACAAGCATTTTACTTGTACCCTGCATGGGCTTATTCTATCCCAGCCTCTATCTTGAAGACGCCAATTTCATTGCTTGAGTCTGTCCTTTGGACATCAATTACTTACTATGTTATTGGGTATACCCCTGAAGTAGAAAGGTGAGCCAATCCTAGCAGAACAAAAATGCCAGATAAGAACTGCCTCCATATTCTCTCTGTTTTCATAATATCTCATGTTCAACTCTGGATGCAAGGTTTTTCTGCCAGTTCATTCTGCTTTTCGCTCTGCATCAAGCATCAACATCCATGTGTCGATTCCTTGCCTCAATTTTCCAGACTATGGTTGCTGCAACTACATATCAATCTGTATCCTTGATACTAATATTCCTGTTTGGTGGCTTCATTCTTCCGAGAGGTAAGTAATATATGTTACCCAAGATATGACCCAAGAGTGGGATGGGGTGGGGGGTGAATTGGGTCTTTGGCAAACAATGCCAATTAATTCGGTTTATTATGTTGTGCAAATGATAATCTATTTAAGACAAGTATAATAATCAATAATGCACAAACAATAATATAATCAAAAGAAGATGAGTGCAATATAATCAAATATAATCTGATTAACAGATTTGTGCAAAGCTGGAGAAATAGAGACACAATGATATAATCAAATAAGCACAAAGTAAGGAGATAAGGGATAAGAAATGCAAACACCAAGTCGTAACATAGTTCGGCACTCCCGACTACGTCCAAGCCTCAAGATTTACAACCACTCTCCTTACGGGTGGAAAGCAAACCCACTCTTCTTGCGAGTGGAGAGCAAACCTTTTACAAGAAGCTTCACAAGCTCTCTTTCTCTAAAAGTTAGGTTACATAAACCCTCTTTGCACTCTCAAAAAATAAGAATTGAAGTTTGGAGTTCAATAGATCTCTCAAAGATAGATATACCAAAACAAACACAAGAATCTAGAGTTATAGATGAAGTATCAACTAGAAAGCTCAACTCTAGGTTTTTCAATGATGAATCACAATGATATTCAAGTTTAAGCTCAAAGGTGGTCCCTACCAATAAAAGATGTTCAAATCTATGCACAATGGTAGTTGTTTTTCATAAATGTCCAAGACATTGAGTATTTATAGCCCCTCACAAAGTTCTAGCCGTTAGGGCATTTAATGTGTGCGTGGGTGTAGTTGGAACTCGCCATTTTAAATTTGAATCGCATAATTAGGTGACTAAGTCCTAGATCTGTTTTTCAAGCTGGCTACTAGAAAATCCAGTTAGGCACAGTTAGGCGCGCAAGTCATTCACTTAAGCGACTAAGTTACTCAGCGACACTGGACCAACTTTGAAAGGCTATAACTTATTGTTTTGAACCCAAATTGGGCAAAATTTGTGTCCAAATTGAAGCTATTGAAGTCTACTTTCCATTAAAATTAGTTTCATTTAAAAATTCCAACTACACTGAGAGTTATTAACTTTGAAGTGTGAGGTGGTCAGAATATCAAGTTTGTTTCAACCTAGTTAGGTGCCTAAGTCAACCATTTAGGCGACTAAGTCAATTAAAAATATGGACTTGAATTCTTTTAAGTTTCAAATGACTTCTATTCCTTCCAATGATGATTATGCCCTTATAATGTGAGTCAACTAAGTTCATGGACTAAGTCAATGGATCTGGGGACCTTTAAATGATATGATTCAATTAATTTGTGGGTCCTAGAATATACTAAGTCCAAGATTGAGTTCTTTGAAGGCTATGATAAGCTTGAACCTCCTCAAAGTCAACTATGGCCTTATAAAATGAATCAATTAAATTCATGGCCTACATGAAGGAGTCTAGGGACCTTTAAGTGATATGTTTCAATTTAATTGATGGTCCTAGAGTCTGCTAAGTCATGAGTTGAACTTTCAAACTAGTTACTTCAAAGATAACTTTACAAATAATTCTAATGCTCACCAATGACTATTCTACCCAAGTCTTGATCTTCAATTCTTTGAGCTTTTGGGTTTCATCATATGGCTTTAATGGATTTCAAAGTTGACATAGAATTTGACTCTTCTTGTAAGTCCAAAGACCTTGAAATACTTGAGATAATGTGTTACCTGATAATATGCACACTCAAGTAAACTCATTAGTTCCACACTACAATAGTTGTTGTTATCAAAATTACTCATACTCTCGGGATTTCAAAGTCGACATAGAATTTGACTCTTCTTGTAAGTCCAAATACCTTGAAATACTTGAGATAATTTGATACCTGATAATATGCACACTCAAGTAAACTCATTAGTTCCACATTAAAATAGATTGTTGTTATCAAAATTACTCAAATACTCTTGGGTTGAAACCTTGGGGTTAACAATATAGACACATATGTCTCATGCGTAATCAAGAACAACTGAATTGCTTACAACTTTTGTACCACGCAGCATCTTTACCACCTTGGTTAAGTTGGGCATTCTGGGCTTCTCCAATGACCTATGGGGAAATAGGTGTTTCAATAAATGAATTCCTTGCTCCACGCTGGCAAAAGGTGAAACTCTACATGACATGATTTATTGGTCCTTGCCACCACCAGCTGTTAACTTGAGTAGCATCTCCTAAAACTTCCAAAATTGGAGGTGAAGGGTCCAAGTCCCAATTGGGGTATTTGCCATGGGATATGAATATGTTAATGGTGTCCGTTTTTTCTCTTTTGCAGGTCTCAATAGGAAACACAACTCTAGGGCATAGTGTTTTAGCTCGCCATGGTTTAAACTTTGATGGCTACTTCTATTGGATATCAGTAGGGGCATTGGTTGGATTCGCAATATTTTTTGACCTCGGATTTGTCCTGGCCTTAACTTACCTAAATCGTAAGTCCATCTTAGTCAATAAACAGGCATAATTTTGAAGAGCAATCTTCATATATTTACCAGTATAGACTGTTACAGCTCCAGGGATAGCACGAGCTATTATTTCTAAAGAAAAGTTATCTCAGCTACAAAAAAGAGAAGACCGTAAAAGGAGTACACACTTGGACAATGATTCAACTCAGGCTGCTTCTCCTAGAACTACTGCAGAAAAACCAAGGACTGGTGGGATACTAAACTTGCAACTCTTGAAATTAATGAACAAATTATAACTCGCATACTTGGTTCTACAGGTAATTTGGTCCTGCCATTTGAACCACTGACAATGTCATTCAAGGATGTGAAATATTTTGTTGACACCCCTCCAGTAATCATGTGCACCTGTTCATTTAGATTTTATAGTCATAACCTTTTGTATACCGATGAAAATATTGTCAACTATATATTAATTCATTTCCTATGTTCAGGAAATGAAAGAACACGGTTTCAGTCAGGAGAAACTTCAGTTGCTTCATGATATTACAGGCGCATTCAGACCTGGAGTTCTTACAGCGTTAATGGGTGTCAGCGGGGCTGGGAAAACAACTCTCATGGATGTCCTTTCTGGAAGGAAAACTGGAGGTACAATTGAAGGAGATATAAGAATTGGAGGGTATCCCAAAGTCCAGAAGACGTTTGCTAGAGTATCAGGTTACTGCGAGCAGAATGATATACATTCTCCACAGATTACTGTGGGAGAGTCGGTGACATACTCAGCTTGGTTGCGGTTACCACCAGAGATTGATCCAAAAACCAAAGCTGTATGGTATTTTTTTTTTCTTTTTTAAGCTGTATGGTATTCTCTATGCAAATACTAACAAGATTATCCTATAAATATAAAACAATGTCGAAAATAAGGGGCTCAGTACCTAGATAATTTTCATAGATTAAAATTCAACTAAGGTTAATCCGCAAAATCTAGGGCTGCATTCATGACTCGTGTTTTTTCATTTGAGATAGCCAAACCCAAACTTCATAATTTCATACAAAAAACTGGCATAAAAATTAATAGGTAATGCTTTACATCTAAAGCAGTGGAGTTGACTTGTCAAATCTTCTATCACTCGTGTGGAGTTTAGCTTTCACCTTTAACTTTCAATGAAGAAGATGCCACCCATTACCCAAGGTAAGGTTTGAGAAAAAGAATGTCACGTACTTACCTCTAGTCTATGTTAAACGGACTAAGGTATTATGTGTGGAGTGTAGGTGTATGTCTAAATGTGGAATTTATCAAATCCCAATACCAAGGATATAGGAACACAACTAAACAATCATTGTTTTTGTTATTCTTCTTCCATATTTTAGGGCAAAATTGGTAATATTATGCATAATAAAGTCTTCAAAATGGACACTTCACTCGCTTTGAAGTAATAATGCAACAAAAGGATTTTATGTACAATTATATAATACTTAAATTATCAAATATAGTTGTTAGGTATATGTCAAACCAGACATGTCATATTCACCACCATACAGTATCCAAGTGTGCTCAAATAGGTACTATACGCATTTAGAAGAGTCCAGGTAAAGTAATCTTGTAAGCTTATTTAACAAATACAGTGTCCACTATACCTACCACTTCAAGTTTTATAGAAAAAGAATGTATTATCCATAGGCATGGCAGCATTAAGATGTTGAAATCTTATAAATACCAAATATTTCCATATACCATACAAATACCACATCTATTTCTAATGCTCCATCTGAGTTGATGGAAGATAACAAAATGAACACATTTTGTCTATGTTGTAGGATAAGGCTGTGTATAATTGTGATTGTAATATTTGTAAGCTGCATTTTAAAGATTTTCAGAAAACAATGAATAAGGCAAAAAAAATATTCAATCTGTTTTCTGGAAAGTGACATTTTAAAAGAAGGCTCTATCCATAGTGCTAAAGAAGTGTGCAATTGTTACTACCAAGGGTTTTAGCCTAGTGGTACTTCCTCACCTTCTAAAGTAAAAGGTTGAGGGTTCAAGTCCTGTAGGACAAAGTGGGTGTGTCAGTTTCAAATAGGAAAAAGAAAGTGTCCAATTGTTCTTAACAACTGGGGTTTTCAAAATCATTTCTAGTCTCTACCTTTCCTGACACCAAAAAGAGCTTAAGATTCAAAATTAAAGTTCCAAAGCTTAATAATTAGAAATGCAGTAAACCGAGAATATCAATATCTTTTATATGGAATTGGGGTTCCAGTTTGACATCAACCCATGTGATCCAAATGACAGGTAGTACCACATAAACACAGAACTTTTATTAGAATATTCAGGTACTGTTTGGTTGGCATTTGAAAGCACTTATTTTGCTTTTGAGAGCAAATTTCAGTTATGTTCTAAAAATAAAACTAGTGGTGTGTTACCCAAACAGTGTGTTAATTTACATGGGTATATTATATTGTGTACATTGGAAACTTATCTCACTTGCATATTACAATGTATCTGTTGTGCAGAAATTTGTGGAAGAAGTTCTTGAAATAATTGAACTTGATAACATTAGAGATTCTTTGGTTGGGATTCCTGGGGTAAGTGGTCTTTCTACCGAGCAGCGTAAAAGGCTCACGATTGCAGTGGAGCTTGTTTCAAATCCATCAATAATATTCATGGATGAGCCTACATCAGGTTTAGATGCCAGAGCAGCTGCAATTGTCTTGCGTACAGTGAAGAATGTAGTTGCAACAGGAAGGACAACAGTTTGCACCATCCACCAACCAAGCATTGATATTTTTGAGGCATTTGATGAGGTGAGTAATGCCTTTTATCACGAAAATTACAAGATACAGCAGATTTTTCAAATCCAACTACTTGACCAAAAATACCAGTAAGAGTTTAGAAGAACGTCTCACAAAAGAACAAACATAACTGGACTCATGACGAGTTCGGAAAACTGAGCTTGATCACAGCTTGTGAGCTTGTGAAACATATTTTTAATTTTTCTATTCTAATCCATTATATTTATTATATTTTATGACTTTCTTTGTCAATAAATGGGTATGAGAGTTTTAAAACTACAGAACATATGAGGCATATGTCTATGAGCATACACGATTGAGTCTACCAATACTGTTAAATTTCAATTCATATAGAAACTGATCTTATAGTTGAGGCAGGAGCTTGACTTATCTACTTAATAACGAACCTCAACCAAGCCATTAATGAACCGTGCCCAATCTATTTATTTGTAGCCCTACACATAACTGATATCTACCATCCAAGAGATCTCAGCCATGCCAGTGCATGTGTTGTACATGCACTTGAATTTTAAAAAGAAAAAACCCCAAATAAATGGAATTCAATATCACATGGTCATGGTACATACTTAGTAGTTAGTACTGAAGAACTCCGTGAAACCTTATCCAACTATTTGGACTTTATTATACAAACCTATTTTCCTACTCCATCTATCTATGGATCTACCATTCATCAAAGCTTATGCTATTACTTATCGAAGGGGGAGGTGCAAGTTTCAAGTCTAGTTGGGGTATGGCTGTGTGTGTATTACTTAAAAAGAAAAGCTAAAGTTCTTACTTTTGGGTATTCTTTTCCCTACCATGATCCGCACTCTGGCCATACAGCTTGCCTTTATGGAGTGTCCAAGTTGTACAGGCACCTTCTCAATCCTAGGTATTAGATATATGATTGAACAAATTCAACTTTTCCTTCATTTGTCACATCTTTTTATTATTTCTGTTTTCCAACCAATGCACATTTCTTATAGTTCAAATTTTCCTATGCTAACCAATTAATGTTCAATACCTTAACATCTTCCTCTAGGCTAACCATTAACAGCCTTTGTAGCAATCATACAGAATTTCCTTTCAACTTGTTCACCTGTAAATAATAGAAACATCTCTTCACTTCATGCAACCTTTCCATCCTCATAACAAGTGAAACATAAACAATAAATCAAACACTGGTAATCTTAGCCATCAATTTAAATGTTCCCTAACCTCTACTCTTAATTTTCCTAAACTTACACAGATGCCGAACTCATCTCATTTTAGTCGGCATCCACATACTCATAAGCATACAATAAATTAGTTTATTGTACTTTTATGAAAATGTCAATCACATATACGTGTATGTATATGCTTTCTTATGCATGTATCTTTCATTTCATCTATGTAAAATTTTAATATCTATATTAAATTTAACCATTGTGTTTGAATCTCCCTCCAAAAAATAAAATCACAATCTAACGGTAAAAAATGCTTAAAAAACCAATCTTACGGTTCAAAATATCTATGCCTATCTACGGTATAAAATAACTCTCTCTATCGTCAATCTAACAGTCACTATTCACCCACTACATTCACATACACATCCACCTACCCTCACACTCCTAAAATGATTCAGTCCAACAATTTTTTTTATAGTGCCATAGGCACGGGCAATACGCTAGTATATATATATATATAGCATCTTAATTTTCCTCTCAAAGCTGAAGTTGACAAAATCTTATTGTCATTATGTGGAAGACAAAATCTTATTTTCATTATGTGGAAGACAGAAAATACAATGTCGGTAACCAATGGGTATCTATCCAATTCTGTGCAGTTGATCCTAATTAAAAGAGGAGGACAAATTATCTATTCTGGAGCGTTGGGGAATCATTCAAGTAAACTTATTGAATATTTTGAGGTATGCACACAATTCCACTTCACTTCACTTCTTACTAAGCAGGGGAATCATTCAAGTAAACTTATTGAATATTTTGAGGTATTGACACAATTTCACTTCACTTCACTTCTTACTAAGCAAGTATACTTCCTGTTGCATCCAATGATCACTGGTTCTTCACTGAGTTTGTTGTCTCCTCCCAGAGATTTTTTATCATGGCTGAAGTATTGTATTTGTGTTTTCCTTCTACAATCATAACAGATGGACATCAAACATATATAAACCAATGACACTCCAACAATTCTCTAATTCAACATGAATTTCTAGTCTAAGGATAATTAAAAGAGGACATTATAAGTAACCAAACACATCAAAACTAGAAAATTTTTGAGCATTAACACAACTAAAACACATCATAACCCAGTATGGGCCCCAATTAACAGATGTGCTAGGAGGTGCAGACTGAGTAAACACCTAATTTTTGGCATTATTTGTACTCTCAAACTAAGTAACCTGAACTTTTACCACTTCACCAAGCAATAACCCTTTTAACACAACTGAGAAGTTAAATATTAAATGACTAAATCACCATCTAATGGTTTATTTTGAAGCTATCCAAACAAACAAAAAATTATCTGCTTATAACAGAAAAAGATAAAAGAAATGTAATTATAGCGAACAAATCATGAACTATTTCAACACTCCAATCAATATTCGATCTGGTATGCACACACAAATTCAATCATGTTTTGATCCGTGAGAGGACTTGTTAATGGTAAAAAAAAATCTCAGAATCATTAGAGTGATAATGATTTTTCATTCTTGAAATAGGAAAAATTCTACTGATCAATATACCTTCAGCATAAAAATATGGTAGTCCTCTTTGAGTCCATTTATGGACCCTCCACTTCCTTTTGGTGATGTGGGTGGCCTTATTCTTTTACTTCACATGTAAAAAGGTCACTATCCAGTGTCCAGTATTGGTTCTGCCAATGAGATGTTGGGAGGAATTGAATAAAAACAGACATAACCTTTACCTCAAGTACCATTAACTCTAAGTAGCTAAGTTCAGATCGAACTTGTACTCTCACACTTTGAAAACCCAAGCATTTATCGTTACGTCAAGTAATAAATCCTTCATGCCAAATGTGAATGGACTCACAAAAGGACACAAAGACACCCACACTAGGAACTCACGAGTATATTTCGGTGTCTTCCTTCCAGCCCTATCAATGTGCTCTCTTTTACTTATTTTCCCTAAAGATATATTAATTATTTGCATGGAAAACAATTAAAATTCTTGTACTGCACTAATGTAACATTTTCCTTGTCCAACAGGGTATTACTGGTTTGCCAATGATCAAAGAAAATTATAATCCAGCAACATGGATGTTAGAAATTACTTCTGCATCAGTAGAAGCGGAACTTGGTTTAGATTTTGCCAGCATATATAAGGAATCACCACTGCATCAGTAAGTCACTTGATATTGATGTAATTAATATTTAATAAAAAGTTAATTTTTGTGACGCTGTTTTCAGTATAATTAATCATCTACACAGGTTCAAAATGTCAACTAATAGTCCCTTTTCTTTTGGGTATCTTATATGCATTTCCAAGTCAAATATGACATTGCTTCTAATTGTCAAGAGTCAGAATTATTTCTGGTTCTATAGTATACTTACCAAAATATTTTTGTTGCTTTCTGGTCATAGAGAAACAATAGAGTTGGTTAGACGGTTGAGTGAGCCACCACCAGGTTCAAAAGAGCTGCACTTTCCTACTCGTTTTCCACAGAATAGTTGGGAACAGTATATGGCATGCCTCTGGAAACAACACTTGTCATATTGGAGAAGCCCTCAATACAACTTGATGCGTTTCATGTTTATGATTGTTGCAGCAATAATTTTTGGAGCACTCTTTTGGCAGAAAGGGAAGAAAATGTACGTACTTTTTTGGTTGAGTTGGATTCATAACATCATGAATGGATGGAGTTAAAACCAAGTCAGAGAAAAATTGATCTGATCCCAGTTACACACCGTTTAAGCAGATGTCAAACAGATGCCAATAAGTTCATAGTAATTAATATAGGTATATACCATTTTATCCAGAGAACTACAATATAAATTTCTCCACATAATACTTCCATCTTATCGTGTTAATGAGTTCATGTTTACATTTTAGGGCTCAATGTGTCGAATTCCAGGGATCCATAAGCGTGACAGATAACAAATCTAGCTAGAAAAACAATATTTCACTCTATTATTTGTTTTATAAAATTCCTTAAGCAACTATAAAAATCCAGAAAGTGGCCTTCATTTATTTTACTACTTGTAACAAAAAAAAATAGGAAGCCACACTGTCATTCCAATTTTTGGACAACTCTCTCAACTCCTTAGAATCAAGCATAATTGATGCATGTTTGATCACATTAACGTAAAATATATGTAGTTTCTTGACACAAGCAAGCCAGACACAAATAATATACATTAAAGTTATTTCTAATCAAAGATAATATACATTAAAGTTATTTCTAATCAAAGAACTAATTGCAGACCGAAACCACAAAACCAGCATCAAAGTATAGGAGAGTCTTCAACATCTGCTAAAAGTAATATTGATTAACTAAAAGGAAGTGGGGTTTCTGGAAAGCATATAATATCTCAAGTGTCTTTGTGTTGGGCCTTATAATAGTTTTCTGCAGCTTATTTTTTCTAATTGAGCGCCCTAGAAATTAATGAAGCCCTAACTTATAGCCAGTTGTTTTTTTCCTGAAGAAACACTGAGCAGGACTTGTTCAACATACTTGGATGCATGTATATTGCCGTCATATTCTTGGGATTAAATAATTGTTCAAATGTTCTACCACATGTGGCAACGGAGCGCACTGTTCTGTATCGGGAAAAATTTGCTGGGATGTACTCCTCAAAGGCTTATTCCTTCGCACAGGTAGACAATCATCTAGAAGTAGTACTTGCATTGTTATGGTGAATGATATATGTGCCTCGAACTTCATAGATTATAACTGAGGTGATCTTTTGCAGGTTACTATTGAAATACCTTATATACTGTTGCTAGCAATTTTGTTTGTGGCCATTACATATCCATCAATAGGGTTCTACTGGTCAGCTCACAAGGTCTTCTGGTACTTCTATGTAACATTCTGCACATTTCTATATTTCGTATACCTTGGGATGCTGATAATTTCATTAAGCCAAGATCTCCAAGTAGCTACCATATTGGCAATTGCAGTCTACACAATACTAAATCTTTTCTCAGGCTTCCTCCTGCCAGGACCGGTAAATCCTTCCACCTCTTGTTCTGATTTTTCTTCTTTTTAAAATATAATACACAATAATGGCCTAGCCTACATCTTCTAATAATAGGAAATTTGAAATTGTCTGCATTAGTCATTTGCATGGAATAAAAAGATCTCAAGATAAATTTTCAAATCAAGCACAAACAGAAGAAAACATTTTCTATGGAACTGATGATCCAATTGTGAGGGAAAAGAAAATAATCATGTTTTTTCTTTGGTACAGATGAACCAATTTTGAGGGGGGAAAAAAATTATTGCTGTTTTCTCTTCCATGAGTACTTCCAAAAAATCCATTCAGATAGGGATGAGAGCCAAGGAATTTGACAAGAAATCCCTGTAAAACTGACCTAAAGACTGCACTTGTGCTAGAAATCCCTCTAAATTTGACAATAATATACAAACTTTACGGTATTGTGAAATTTTGACTTTTATACTTAATGCTCATTCTAGCAAAACTGAACCTAAAGGAAGATGCTAGAGGCCCTTATATCCCAATTCCAAAATAAATAAAATTGACCCACTTTCTTATTCAAATTCACATGATCAAACTTGTCATCCTGATCACTATTGAGTACAGTTTCTATATGCCTCACATGATAAAACTTCTCATCCTGATTAAAATCGAGTATAGTTAAGCCAAAGATTATGACTGTCTTTTATGTGCAGAAAATTCCAAAGTGGTGGGTTTGGTTGTACTGGATTTGTCCTACATCCTGGTCCCTAAACGGCTTCCTGACAGCACAGTATGGAGATGTGAACAAAAAGATACTCATATTTGGGGAGATCAAATCCATTAGTTCCTTTCTACAAGAATATTATGGCTTTCGACATGATCATTTAGCCCTTGTGGCTATTGTTCTCATAGCCTTCCCTGTTATTTTTGCTTTCCTTTTTTCATATTGCATAGGGAAATTGAATTTCCAAAGGAGGTAAAATAGAGAATTCCAGCTGTCCTTTTCCATGCAAGGTTTGTGATTAATGTGATTGTATGATAATAACCAGGAAGTATTCTGTTTTCCTCTGAAACATAATTTATCAAACTCATAATTCATTAATTACATTAGAATCATAAGCCTGTGTTTTACCTTAAATGCATTAACTACAAGTGGTGTTTAGGGTTCTAATTTCTGATAAATTAATTGGGTAAAATAAATTACCCTCTTGACTAGTCCACTATTGAATAAACAAAAAACTAACCCCTAATTGAGGGTTGCATAAATTATGATCACATTTCAATGACATCTTTTAACAGTACCAATTCCACACCAGACAGTAATACAGCGTAGAAAGGAAAATGACATAAAGGGGCATGAAGTTATATATATATATGTGTGTGTGTGTGTGTGTGTGTGTGTGTTTGTATTCACTATTCAAGAGAATAAATACTCCATAGATATGCGAGTTCACATTCAGTTGTGTTGATTACCTACGAACACAAAGATATAGAAAAATGTGCATATACATACTGATCATGACGAAACACATACTGAATAGAATAAATTAAAAAGGGAGGTGAAAAAGATCACATACTCGTTCAGATTTGCAGCAAGAAAATCCCAACTAGTCTACGATTTTGAAATTTCACTACTTCAAAGTTTTGATAGATGAGTGATGCTTTGTTTTTGTGCACGATTGAATTTGCACCGCGGAATAACTCTAGAGGATTTAAGAATCCGCATGAGCTGAAGACTTCATAGAAAACAATTGACCAGGTAGGACTGTAATTGTAAAAAAAAAAAAAAAAATAGAATTTAATCTTACTGATTTTCTTTTCAAAACTTTTCAAATAAAATGGATTTTATACTGCTTATAAAATGAAATAGCTGGAGTAGTTTAGAAGATCAACAAAGTGGCGGGAGAGCTTTCAAGAATGTGAAGCAAAAAGGCTGGAATGAGCTTGTGGGTTGGGCTTGAGAAGGGTCATTTTGCTGATGGGCCCTGGATTTCAATCCAATAGTAGCTGAACATGGCATGCCCAAGGCCCAAGATTGATGCATTGGTTAGAGGTCTAGACTTGCAAATGCCAGCCTATCAGAACGTACTCCATGCCTAATGGGCTGGACTTCTCATGTTTTTTTACTATAATAACATTTAAAAAAAAAACCCTTGCAAAAGAAGTTGATCAAATTATATTTTGGATTGAATTAGGAATGAGTTGGAGTTACCAAATACCTTAGTTTAGCTCAACTTGAATTTTCCAAGTTAAGATTAACCTGAGCTCTAAAAATGTTCACACCCATGGTTCCCCAAATTACAACCCTAATAATACCATGGGATCTAAAAATTGTGACATGCCAAAAAAACACAAAGATCTAAAAACTGAGGTATTATAAGCAAGGGCTTGGAAAACATATGTCTATACATATATGTAGGGTTCATTTATTATAATCTGGCACAGTTCTCTTAATTAAGTCATGATAAAATTTCACCGTTTTGTTGATTAAACTTATATTTCAAGCTTGTTCAAGGTGGTATGCGATGAATGATCACGTAAAATTGTGGTCGTTGTAAGTTGCTCTCAGTGACTCCAAGGTGAATCATTTTCATAGAAAAAATATGCTTCGAAAGAGTGCAAATTAGGAAATCCCACAAAAATTCACCACGACTACAAGTTAACAACTCCCTCAGTGACGGACCCAAGAATTTATGTGGAGGGGAAGAGAGGCAACCTTTAACAACAAGAAGATAAAAAAATTCAAATTACCGTAATAAAAAATTATGTACTCTTGTATCGTGCATAAGAAAAGAAAAACAATAAATGAAAGAATGTGTTAAGCACGTATGGAATAAATCAATTTTCTCTCTCTTAATGCTGTGGTAGTAGTGTTTGCAAAGCATATGTTTCAAGTGAGTTTAGATATAAAAAAAAAAAAATTAGAGGGGCATAGTAGGATTTTTTTGTAATTTGAGAGGGGTAAAAAAAAATTTAGAGGGGCATAGTAGGGTTTTTTTGTAATTTGAGAGGGGGGTGGGCAATTTATCATAATTGATGATATTTTATAAAATATATACATATATAATATCTCGAGGGGGGGGGGGGGGGCAATTTATCATAATTGATGATATTTTATAAAAATATACATATATAATATCTCGAGGGGGGGGGGGGCAATTTATCATAATTGATGATATTTTATAAAAATATACATATATAATATCTCAAGGGGGGGGGGGACGTAATTGATCATAATTGATGATATTTTATAAAAATATACATATATAATATCTCAAAAAAATTATTTTGCCCCCATTGGCCCTCTGTAGGTCCATGAGTGAACTCCCTCTCTCTCTCTCTCTCTCTCTCTCTCTCTATTATCATCATCATCATTTTTGTTTTTATTTCATACACGGGGTAAGCCACATGAATTCTTTTTTTCCTCCTCTTTTCTATCATGGGTATATCTTATACTAGATTTAATTTTTTGCAATAATTTCTAATCACCTCATTCTATGTTAGTTACTCTCTATGCAAATTAATCTTCCTCTTCTCACGGGAGCATCTATGGGTCGGCGTTGAATGTCTCCATGCCATCTAAATCTACTCTCTTTTATCTTCTCACTAATAGGTGTCACGCCTAGTCTCTCCCTAATTTTTTTTTATTATTAATCTTATATTTCCTAGTTAGTCCTAACATCCATCTTAACATTCGCATTTCCGTCACGTGCATGCATTATTCGTTTTTCTTTCTGAGAGTTCAACATTTCGCTCCATATAGCATAGCCGATCTAATCATTGTCCTATAGCCGGTCTAATCATTCTCTCTCTCTCTCTCTCTCTCTATATATATATATAATCACTGTTTTGTTGATCAAACTTGTTCAAGGTGGCATGCCATGAATGATATGTAAAATTGTGAGAGTTGAAGGTTGTTTGTCAGTTTCTCTCAATGACTTCATGGTGAAGCATTTTCATAGAAAAAACATGCTTGAAAAGAGAGCAAATTAGGAAACTTCCCACGAAAAATCACCTCCCTCGTACTCGTACTCTCTCTCTCTCTCTCTCTCTATATATATATATATTCACTATTCTCTTTTAGCAAAATCAATGGTAACTGTGGCCTGCTTCGTTTACTTTTCTAAAATTATTTTCAAATAACTATAAAAGACAAGTATCTGAAACAAACTTTTTTTTTTAAATGAATTTTCAAAAACTGTCAACTAAATGAATTTTTGTACAATTTCCTGATTTTTCCATAATATTGAACCAAATAGGTCCTTTCATTTCCCATAAAACCTCTTACATTTTTCTTCCCTTTCTTTCTATTGAGTTTTCTTTCTTCTACCAAACAGACTACAAGTTAAGTGACAAACATTACATGCTCTCCACATATTTAAGAAAAACCATTAACAAACCGAATAGTGCAAAAATGTTCTCGGGTAAGAGAGGAAGTCTACGTGAATTGATGGAATATGGAACAAAATAATACTAAATAATGATAAGATCACATCACATAAAACTTACATGAATATATTTATTGATTACTTTTAAATAAAAGCGAATGTATAATGATAAAGATAACATTGTGTGACCCATGTGAATATATCTATTGATTATTTTTTAGTTTTGTATCCTTAGTTGTGAAGTGTGAGTAGTACTACTTATAACTTGAATGACTCATTTTCCTATTATGTATTGGTTTCATTTCTTTTAAGATGTGTGAATGCATAACAAAAATTAACACCTCAAACTACAATTATTGAGTTTCATGTCATTCACTATCACCTTTCCACTATCAATAGCTTTCAAGATTCAGAAGATAATTTAATGACCAAAAAACAAGCTTCACCCACACATTTGGAAATTAGTCACATAGTACATCACAATGCAACATCATATATATATATATATATATATATGCTATAATAAAATGACAACTCCTGCTGTATCTTTAAGTTCAATCTTCAGCTATAATAAAATGACAACTCCTGTTGTATCTTTAAGTTCAATCTTCATAAAACAACACTAAAGAAGCAGACATTCAAGTCTTGTCAAAGTCCACTTTTTTTTTTTTTTTCTTCATACCTAAAATAATTGATCCCATCCCACCAAACTTCAACAAGAAGTCACAGTGTTATTTGTCTACCACTTAATGGCATATTTCTTTGATGTTTTCCCTACAAATCAAACCATGGTGCACCAGGTTCACACCTGTCCTTTGGCTAGCAAAAGTGACCACAGTGAAAACTAAGGAAAGCCCATGAAAGCTTAAAGAAAGAGGAATGAGCTAGCAGATATTTCAATCATTGAAATTGCATGATAGAATAGAGTTAAATTCAATCAATTTCTTTCTTTGATTCATAAGATAAAGATATTTTACATAAAAGGCATAAGAATTTGACCAGTGTGGGGACAATTGACCCCACTAGAATTTTTTGTTATTTATATTCTATATACACAAATTTTAATAATCATAAAAGTGCCCTCACTAAACTCCTAAAATATTAACACAAAACCTGATTTTTTTTTCCCGAAATTCAAAAAGACCCATCATTTCCCAACTCATTTGTCCAATAAAAATTTCAAAATTCAGAAAAGATCCATGTTTTTTCTCCTCCATTAGTCCACAATTTTTTTAAGAATCACAATTGAGAAAAGACCCCTCATTTTGCTATTGAATTTTTGTTATTTGTATTTTCAATACACAAATTTTGATAATTATAAAAGTGCTCCGACTAAACTCTTACAAAATTCACAAAAGACTTTAAGAAAAAATTCCAAATTTCAAAAAGACTAGTATTTTTCTAACTCATTTGCTCAACAATTATTTCAAAATTCTGAAAAAATTCATATATTTTCTCCGGCAACTAATACAACAAAATTTCTAAGAATCAAAATTTTAAAAAGACCCCTCCCTTGCTATTTATTATTTTGGTTCAAATTTTTTTATCACATTATTGTTAGTGGTTGCCTCTTCCGAACTAAATTCTAGGCTCCAAAACTAGAAGCTGCTAAGGCTATAACAATGCTTTCATTTAGATAAGCGAGAGAGAGAAAAGGAAATGGTAGCATTAGTTAGGAGTGAATATATATATGGAGAGGATATTTTTAACCTTAATTTCCACTTAAGAATGGAATTGAATTTGATATTTTATTTAGAAAGGGAGTAATGAAAATAAATGTTTTATTATTTGAGTAGAAAGAACAATGGAAAAATTACTATGAAGTTCTACTTTTCTCGTTAAAAGATAAATAAGTCCTATTTTTTTTATAAAAAAAAAATCATTTAAGATCTAAATAATTGAATCTTTCATTGCTAAATAGAAGTAAAATTTTGTAATTATAAATTAAATATTTGATTTATAATCTAAATTTTATATATTCCTTTAAGTTTTAGTTAATTAATGAATATTGCATTACAATTGAGTTTAAATAATAATTAATTTAACTTAAATGCAATAGAAAAATCTTGTGTAGAATTCACGACTTTAATACACAAAATATTAAATTTTCAGTAATAAAAGTCAATAAAATGTTATATTTTCTTGTTATTTAACTATATATAATTTTGTGAAGTTCTAAATAGAAGTTTGTGCTTATACTTTATATCTAATTTAGCAAAGGTATTAATGGAAAATTTTGTGATTTAGTATTTAAATGAAAAAAAAACAAAAAAACGAAAGTAAACTTATTGATTTTGTTTTCTTTTAATGAAAAAAAGCACAATTTGATGGTAATTTTCCCAATAACAAAACATGTACTCACTTCTTGTTTAAAAAAGTACAAACAGAGATCCAAAATCAGAAAGGAACACAAGACTTTTCAAACCCTACTAACAAAAGTTGAGCTAGTAAATTGATATATTACAGAGTACATCAAAGAATTTTCCATATGAGACAGGGAAGCTAGCTAGGTGAGCTCTCTCATCGTGATATTTCCAAGTACAGGATATGATCGGTTTCTTAAGCACCCAATTTAAGCTTAACTTTATTATACCGACACTTAAGCTTAACTCGGGTTTAGAAAAATAAACTCAAGTTTGACTCATTTGATTAGAGATCAAGATGGATTTGAGTTTTGATTCAAGTTTTTTATAACTTGGGTTGACCACTCATTTCATTTAAATGTCATTCGTTAAGAGAGCAGAGTACAGATGTCAATTTAACTTGTCGCGTTGGAGTGTCCCGTTCCACCCCTCCCCTATTGGAATGAGTTTCATTATTCTAATACGGTTAGGGACATATCCCCGTTTAGATTTGAACCCACCTCTATTAATAATAAATACATAAATAAATATTCTTTTATTAGCTATAGTTTTTCTCTTTCTTTCATTTTCACGGTAATTTTAAATTTTTACAATCTTGTATACTTAGATTTTTTAACAAAATATATCTTAAATTTGAATTATTTTTTTAAAACATGTATATAAACAGAGGACATCTTGAACTTACTTCGACTCTGATACAAGACACGTTTAAGAAGAGTTTTTTTTATTTATAGAACAAGATTGTGACAGGAGTGCTCCATCCTAAACACCATCACGCTTGACATCCCCACATTATCTTCTTAACAAAACAAAGAAATATAGTAAGTGTTTCTTTCCTTGATTTCTCTTTCATTTCTCTCCTCTTTTTCCATACACATATGATTTTTAAATTTTTTTTTCCCTTCCTTTTCTCTTCTTCTCTTTCCCTTCCTTTTCACTTAGGCAGGAGAAGAAACAACAACAATAATTTTAGATGATGTTGTTTTCTCTTATTTTGTTTTCCTTTCTCTTCTTCCCTATCCTTACAAATACCATTGAAGGGATGAAACCTATTGTCATCGTATTCATTAGATTATCATCATATAGCTACTACCTTCAAGAGGATGAACTCTTACAAATTTCTATTCATGGAAAAAAAATAAGGAAAGAAAATAGTATGTAAACCAAGAGTTAGTGTAATTATGGAGAAGCTGCAAAGACTATAACAATGCATTTCCACGAGTGAGAGAGAAAAGGAAATGATAGTATAGTAATGAATTTAAAGGGTGAAATACATTGATAGTTTTTTAAGGTTTCGCGAGTCATATTTGATGTTTATTACACTGTATTTCTTTGAGGGTAGGTGTGTCATCAACGACCTTCCCTCTCGTAATGAAATTTCAAAAAATGACATAATTACCCTTATCTTCAATAAAATGACAAAATTACTATTAAGACATTAACAAAATTGTCATTGACACATTTATAAAATACTCCACAGTGTGTGTATATATATAGAGAAATGTTAAACGTCACAATTTTATTTCACAAATTTTAACTCGAATCTATGTGACAGGTGATAATACCATAGAGCCTCCATGTATGGGGGGAATCCCACCAATAATAACTTACCATTTAATTTTATCTCCTAAAATAATGGACTATATCATCTGCCACATAGATTCGAGTTAAAATTCGTAATATTTATTCGAGACGTGTAGCATTGCTCATATATATATATGTGTGTATAATTTATAAAATATTATATAATGCCCCCTAAAATTATCTCTTTCAAAAAATTTCTTTAATTCTTTCTTCTTACTTCATCCTCTTCAAATTTTTTTTTATTCCCTTTCTTCGATCAGACCCTAGTTTTTGTGAACATTTTTTTTTTACCCTTAAATAGTCTTCTAACATTAATCCAAAATATATAATATTCCAATAAACTCCATTTTCAGGTATGTGGGAATGATTTTTACGAATTGGTTGTGATATTCAACAAAAGAAACAAATTGTATTGCATGGTACTACCTAGGTTGATTTTTGTGGCCATAATCAAACTCATGTGCCTTATTGTGTATTAAGAAGGCCATAATCAAACTCATGTGCCTCCCTAAAAATAACTAAGTCCTATAAAAATTTTATCAAGATGAAGAAGTCGTACTTTTGAAAACTATTTCCAACAAAGTTTTATAAAAGTTATAATACATCTTCTACCCTTTTCATTCATTATCAAGCCCTTCTTATTTATTAATACGGGACTTTTATTTTGATAGCTGATATTGGCACTCCACCAATATCCTCTCGCGCTCCACTCCTATCTTTTTGTAAAGTAAAATTACAAAAGTGGTCCTATGTTATACCATATTTGATTTTTATATTTTTAGTACTCTAATTGCCCTTTTAAATCAAGACTCAATTCTAATTTTATTTTATCTTTCATTAAAAAAAAAAATTTCAACTGCATCTTTGTTATCCCAAGTAATTTGTGATTGATTTTATTTTTGCTTTTAGTTTACAATATAACAATCCATTTATTACCACCCAAATATATAGTTTAGATATTATCTTTTTACCCACCAAACGTGTAATTTATTTTCTATGTCTTATTTATAAAATAAAATAAATTAAAAATTAGAAACATACCATCAATTTGTGAACAAATAAAACAGAAAGGAATCGGGAGAAAATAAAAAACAAAGGAATAAAAACATCATATTAATTTTTTTTTTATATTTTTTGAAATTTTGGTGCAAAAGCTAATTAGCTAAATTAACACAACTACAATTGAAAAAGAATTTCATAAAATCATGTTTTTCTCTTTTTATCTTTTAATTTCTAAAAGTTCCCTATTAAAATAAAAAAGCTTTCCTTAGTTTCCTTAAAGAATTATATATCATAATTTTTATTTAAGTGAAATTAAACTTTCTTTCGATTTTAAATACAATTAATTTTTCCAAATATGTTTTATTCATTGATATAATGTTTGTTTCCGACTCATACTTTTTTTAATACTTTTTAAATATTTCTCTAGGTAATCTATTATTAACAATTTCTTCCCAACTTATCTAATCATGTAACTTTTATTATCCTAATAACATGCATTTGATTGATACTTTTTAAATTATTACATTGAATCCTAAACTTTTCTACTTCTAAAATAAATATTGATAAATTGATTCAAGAAAAAGAAATAATATTTTTAAAATCAACTCAAACAATATAGTCTGAAAATTAGGGTTGCGTGATTCATAAATTTCTAAAATCTATTCACGCCAAAAAACAGAGAGAAAGTGTAGAGAGACACATTTGTAATTTTATTTTACAAAAAAATGAAAGTGGAGTGCCAGATGATATTAGTGAAGTGCTAATATCAACTCCCTTTATTTTTTGTCGTAATCTACTACCAATTGCAGTTATCTTTTTCTATTTTGAGAAGAAAAATGTTATTATTTATGAACTTTCTATATTTTAAAAGTAATTATTTTAAGAAAATACAGAAAAGGAAAAAATAACAAAATTTGTCGAATCCAAATCCTAACATAACTCAATAACATAAAATTCAAATTAAATTTTATGTCTGTATCTTTCTTTAAAAGATCTTTTTCATTAAATCTTCAAATAATTGAGACAAGAAACTACAATTTGTTTTTTCATAATTTATTTAAGATAAACTTAGAACTCTTTCTCTCGAATAAAAACTCTAATTTTCTCCACTACTTACACGTGTAAATAATTAAATAAACACATAATATACTTAAAGTTGCTTATAATTTTATTTTGATTTGATATTTTCAATTATAGTTAAATTTTAAAGAAAGACTTAGCAAAGATGGAAAGGAGTTGAGGGAGTGCAAAAGAGAAGATATGCATATATATTAAAATATATATAAAAAAAGAAAAAAAAAATTAGAGAGAGAGAAACCCAATTTAATTATTGTTCTTACTTCCTTCTTTAATAGGATTCATTTAATTTGATAAAATATTAAAACTTATGAAAAGTGTAATACCAAGACGCAAAAACGAGTTCTAAAGAAACAACGAGTTGCGTAAAAAATAAAAAATGACTCTTGATAATGAATGAAAAGGGTAGAAGAGGTATTATAGCTTTTATAGAATTTTGTTGAAAATTATTTTCTTGAGTAGGACTTATAAAATTTTTATAAGACTTAGTTGTTAAGGTGTAAAAGTATGACTAAACTGTAATTTTTTCTTTTTTTGTATATCAAGTACACTGCGCTCCCTTGAAATAAAATTCTGACTCCGTCCTTGAATTTGACAAACCCACCAAAAGGGAAAAAAAAATAAAATAGAAAACTAAAAGAAGATCCACAAAGACTACATGATCATCAACTTTTGATGTCCCAGCAGGGAAAATGAAAAGAAAAAATAGTAAACTTCCACCCTTCATGTTAAGTCATTCCAATAATATTAACTACCACATTAGTCACCTAAGCAGTCATCATCCTGATCATATACCAAAAGTGCCTCTCACAGTGACAGGTATTTCATCATATACAGCTGAGCATGTCCCACTGATTTAAACTTGAGAAATAACATTTGCTATTGACGTCTAAAGAACCAGTGATCAGGAAGTTTGTGTGTAGTCACTAGTCAATGCAAATTAAGTATTTCTTCTCAAATCTGGCATAGTTATAAGAATAAGAGTTCCACAGGAAGTTCTCTGGAAGAAGTTCCAAGCACAACAACATATGTTCAGATGGAACTAACAAATACTGGAAGAAACATCCAGACATCATTTCAGCACCTTAATTCAAGCTTTAGAAGTAGTCATTCAGATTCAATAAGAGAGGAAGATGAACTTGAATTGCAATGGGCTGCAATTGAGAGACTACCCACCTTCAGACGGCTCAGAACATCACTGTTTGATAGCAATCATGACAATGGAAGCAGAATAGAACTCGGAGAGAAGAGAATGACTGATGTTACAAAGCTTGGGCCACTTGAACGACATCTGTTCATCGACAAGCTCATAAATCACATTGAGAATGATAATCTTCAATTACTTCAAAGAATGAGAGAGAGGATAGACAGGTAATCCTACTTTTCAAATTTTGATAAAAAAGAAAGAAAGAAAGCTGAATAGATCAATAGTTGTCAAATTCTCAGAGAATGAACATTTTGTCATTTTTATTAGGAGAGGTATCCAGAAACAGAAAATGATCATCAACAAAGCAACCACACCAAACTAGTGATTTGGCATAGCATTTTATAAGTACCATATCGACCATTAATACGAATTCTCTACAACATGGAATAAGAAATTAAACATTAAAACACTTTAGCTCCATCTCTAGCTCATCTATTGTAGATATTCTTCATGGATTTAAGTGATTTGGTTTAACCAACATTATCTATAGTCCTCACCGCATAACCTTGCATGTGTTCCTCATTGGATCAACCCACAGCTAAGCTGCCTACAAACTTAAATGAAACATCATGCTCATTTTGTTTATTTAATTATTCATTTTTATGCGTTTTTATATGCATTAAAGCTTGTGGTAGGCGCCTTTAGGCATATATATTCTGTATCACATCATTGGACTAACTAAAGGATTCCTTTCAGAGTTGGTGTAAATTTACCTACTGTTGAGGTGAGATACAAAAATCTGTTTGTGGAAGCCAAGTGTGAGGTAGTCCAAGGGAAGCCTCTCCCAACACTATGGAACTCTCTTTTAAGCATGATATCTGTAAGTAGGCCTCTTCTACCCCGATCTAATTCTTGCAGTACCCAGGAATACTGGCTTCTTTATGCTAAAACCATTATCCCTATAATAAAAAATGTAAAAAAGAATTAACAAGTTCTAAAGGAGCACTTGTATCTCAATTACTTTAACAGGTTTTTACAAAGGTATTCCAGCTCAAGCGTCAAGAAGTCAATATAAAGATCCTAAACGATGTTAGTGGCATCATCAAACCATCAAGGTAATATGGATACATCAATGCATATATATATATATAAACCATATATTGGACAGCACGTAATAAAATACTTTTCTTGTTGAACATTGATAATTAGAAAAGTTTTCCTGTCATAATCGAGCAAAAATAATAAATAAAATAGGAGATTTAGTATATGATAAATTTACTTGCAGTGCAAAGGAAATCTGAATACTGTTGTTGACTAATACAAACATATAATATTCAAATAAACTCAATAAAGTCTCGCCCCAACCATTGGGTTCGACTAAAAGAATCCTGTTTCACCATTCCGATCTGTCCGAAGTCATAAGTTTAGTCAAACCACATGCTACCATAACTTTCCTTACTATCCAAATCCATATTTATTTTGATATTCTCATTTCCCTATAATTGTCTTCAAGGTGGATAAGATCTACTCCTCCAATACTGTAGTAATTGGCCTTCGTTGCACATGGTCAAAGCATCTACCATCACACTATTTCCAATTTCAATACAAATATGTATTGTAATGAATAAGTAGTTTAACAATTTTAGAATTCCATCTTTATTAACTTGGGAATGAAGCCCTTCTTCAATGAGCTACAATTTAGGCAGAGTATCCAAGAAAAGAGATGGCTGAAAAAGTTCCTGATATTACAAAACTCTAATTGGTCCAGCAATTAGATTGATGTTCCAAGAAATTTCCTTCACCAAATTGTTGATTTTTATAAGTAAGATCATGTTGTGCAATACAGTGACTTTTTTCCATTTCCCAAGATAAAAAATTCTGGGTGTTTGATATAATTAGGAGTACCAGGCGAAGACAGAAAAAAATAGGTTGGTTTTGAATTGATCCAAGTTGTTTAATACAAAAGGATGAACATGAAATGTAATAAAAAAGCTCTGAAAAAATCAGACTTTCAAGTTTATGCAAGTAGAGAAAAAGAAGGAAAGAAAGAAAGAATACTCATGGAAGATTGCACTTGAATCACTTGATGCAGGCTTACTCTACTTCTTGGTCCCCCAGGCTGTGGGAAAACAACCTTGTTATTGGCCCTTGCCGGAAAACTAAATCAGTCTCTCAAGGTTAGTTGTTCAATATATCATCTCACAATTTCAGAAAACTAAATGCTAAAAAGAAAGAAAAAAATATTGTTAAATGATTATGAGCTACCTCAAATTCTCAATATGGACACACAACAACAGTATTATACCTCCATCTGTGCTAAGGACAACAGATCTTTATGGATGCTGTATGAAAGGGGTTTAAGATCCACTTACACTTCCCAACCTATATTGCTGTGAAACAAAATAAGAACAAAGAACAATACACATTACTAGCAGTCAGATTAATGCATTCTCATAAACACTATCCAATTTATAAGGATTATATAAAAACAACTCTTACTCACAAATATAAAACAGCCAATCATTACAATATTTATAATGTAATTTCTCTCCTTTCAGGCCACAGGGGAAGTCTCTTACAATGGTTACAGGCTACATGAGTTTGTTCCTCAGAAGACATCAGCTTACATTAGTCAATATGACCTGCACATACCAGAGATGACTGTGAGGGAAACAGTTGATTTTTCCGGACAATGCCAGGGTGTCAGTAGTAGAGCAGGCAAGCTTCCTTCCCCTCTTAATACTTCTATTATTACTGTAATTGTGCCCATGTATCAATAAAAAATCATTAACTTTTATATCGGGATATGAAGAAATCATGATGGAAGTTAGCAGAAGAGAGAAAGAAGCAGGCATTGTGCCCGATCCAGACATCGACACCTACATGAAAGTAACCATAATTATATACAATTATTTTATTTTATTTCAATTTATCACTCTTTTTTTTTTATTAATGTTTTTTAGATTTTGACATAATTTTGAGCAGGCAATATCAGTTGAGGGACAAAAAAGAAATCTGCAGACTGATTATGTTCTCAAGGTAATTTTTTCTCTTCGAACCAGTTATAACCAGTATAATAAAGATATATTGACCTACTGTGACATGTGAAACCACAACTTTATGGCCTTCAGATCCTTGGACTGGATGTCTGTGCTGATATAATGGTTGGCGACGCAATGAGAAGAGGAATTTCAGGTGGCCAAAAGAAAAGACTGACAACAGGTAGTAAATGAAAGAAAACCCTATCTAAATAAATATTTTCTACTTAGATCTCAACTAGACCATACATCTGCCATTTTTGATTGGTGAGAGTATCACTTCATAGCTAATTCCTCAAAATTAACATGTTATGACCTACATGACTACAACCTATTTCTAAGAAAGAAACTAGGATAATTTTCGATGCAGAATTTTTCTTCTAAACCCCAATTTTCTCTTGGCTAAACCATCTGGCAGGAGAGATGATTGTAGGTCCCATAAAAACTTTATTTATGGATGAAATATCAACTGGATTAGACAGTTCCACAACCTTTCAAATAGTAACATGCCTCCGGCACATGGTGCACATCATGGATTCAACTGCATTGGTTGCTCTCCTGCAGCCATCTCCGGAGACCTTTGAACTATTTGACGATCTCATATTGATGGCAGAGGGGAATATTCTATATCACGGTCCTCGGAGTCATGCACTTCAGTTTTTTGAGGATTGTGGTTTCAAGTGCCCGGAAAGAAAGGGTGCAGCAGATTTCCTCCAGGAGGTGAGTAAACACATTCTGATATGCTGTTAATTGCAATGCCCATATTGCAAAACAAATGTATTTGTTAATTATTTTCAGGTAATCTCGAAAAAGGATCAAGCACAGTACTGGAGCAGAACTGACATTCCATACAGTTACATTTCAGTGGACCAATTCTGCGAGATGTTCAAAAAAAGTCATCTCGGAGAGAAGCTAGATGAGGAGCTTTCCAGGCCATACAATAAATCCCAGTGCCCTAAAAATGCCCTGTCATTTAGAACTTACTCCTTGAGCAAATGGGAACTATTTAAGACCTGCATGTCTAGAGAGTTGCTTCTCATGAAGCGAAACTCCTTTGTATATGTATTCAAAACAACACAGGTAATATTCTATCCCGTGACACCTTTGTCTGGTGTTTTCTACTATTCACATTCAATCACTAACTCATGAGCTTAAATCCATGAATCCACAGCTTGTAATCATCGCATTCATGACAATGACAATCTTTATACGCACACGGATGGCTGTAGACTTGCTGCATGCAAACTATTTTATGGGTTCTTTATTTTATACACTTATCAGACTTATGACCAATGGAGTTGCAGAGTTATATTTAACAGTTTCTAGACTTCCAGTGTTCCACAAACAACAAGCATTTCACTTGTACCCCGCATGGGCTTATTCAATCCCAGCCTCTATCTTGAAGATTCCATTTTCGCTGCTTGAGTCCATCCTTTGGACATCAATTACTTACTATGTTATTGGGTATACTCCTGAAGTAGACAGGTGAGCCAATCCTAACAGAACAAAAATGCCAGATAAGAACTGCCTCCATATTCTCTATGTTATCATTTCTCATGTTCTACTATGTATACAAGGTTTTTCTGCCAGTTCATTCTGCTTTTCGCTCTGCATCAAGGATCAACATCCTTGTGTCGATTCATTGCCTCAATTTTCCAGACTATTGTTGCTGCAACCACATTTGGTTCTTTCGCCTTGATACTCATATTCCTGTTTGGAGGCTTCATTCTTCCGAGACGTAAGTATATAAACACATGTCTCATGCTTCATCAAGAACAACTGAATTGCTTACAGCTTTTGTACCATGCAGCCTCTTTACCACCTTGGTTAAGTTGGGCATTCTGGGCTGATCCAATGTCATATGGGGAAATAGGTGTTTCAATAAATGAATTCCTTGCTCCACGCTGGCAAAAGGTGAACTCTACATGACATGATTTATTGGTCCTTGCCACCACCAGTTGTTAACTTGAGTGGTATTTCCTGAAACTTCAGGAATTGGAGGTGCAGGGTTCCAAGTCCTAATTGGGGTCTTTGCCATGGGATATGAATATGCTAATGGAGTCCGTTCATTCTCTTTTGCAGGTCTCAATAGGAAACACAACTCTAGGGCGGAGTGTTTTAGCTCGCCATGGTTTAAACTTTGATGGCTACTTCTATTGGATATCGGTAGGGGCATTGGTTGGGTTTGCAATATTTTTTGACCTCGGATTTGTCCTGGCCTTAACTTACCTAAATCGTAAGTCTATCTTTGTCAATAAACAGGCATAATGTTGAAGAAGAATCTTCATATTTTTACCAATATTGTCTGTTTTAAACACAGCTCCCGGGATGTCACGAGCTATTATTTCTAAAGAAAAGTTATCTCAGCTACAAAAAAGAGAAGACCGTAAAAGTAATGCACACTTGGACAATGATTCAACTCTGGCTGCTTCTCCTAAAACTACTGCAGAAAAACAAAGGACTGGTGAGATACAAAACTTGGTAACTCTTTTGATCTATTAAAGACAAGAACCAGCTACTAAAATTAATGAACAACTTCTAACTTGCATACTTGGTCCTACAGGTAATTTGGTCCTACCATTTGAACCACTTACAATGTCATTCAAGGATGTGAAATATTTTGTTGACACCCCTCCGGTAATCATGTGCAGCTATACGTTCTCATTTTATTGTCATAACCTTATGTATACCAATTAAAAATATTGTCAACTATATATTAATTCGTTCCCTATGTTCAGGAAATGAAAAAACATGGTTTCAGTCAGGAGAAACTTCAGTTGCTTCATGATATTTCAGGCGCATTCAGACCCGGAATCCTTACAGCAATAATGGGTGTCAGTGGGGCCGGGAAAACAACTCTCATGGATGTCCTTTCCGGAAGGAAAACTGGAGGTACAATTGAAGGAGATATAAGAATTGGAGGATATCCCAAAGTCCAGAAGACATTTGCTAGAGTATCAGGTTACTGCGAGCAGAATGATATACATTCTCCACAGATTACTGTGGGAGAGTCGGTGACATACTCAGCTTGGTTGAGGTTACCACCAGAGATTGATCCAGAAACCAAAGCTGTATGGTATTCTCTATGCAAATACTAACAAGCCTATCCTATAAATTTAAAACAATGTTGAAACTAAGGGGCTCAATACCTAGATAATTGTCATATATTAAAATTCAATTAAGGTCAATCCACAAAATCTAGGGCTGCCTTCATTATTAATCTTGTTTTTCATTTGACATAGCCAAACAACTGAACTTCATAATTTTATACAAATAATTGGAAAAAAAATTAATAGGTAATGATTTACATCTAAGGCAGTGGAGTTGACTTGTCAAATCTTCTATCAATCACATGGAGTTTAGCTTTCACCTTTAACCTTCAATGAAGAAGCCACCCCTTACCCAGGCCAAGTTTGAGAAAAAGAATGTCACATACTTACCTGTAGACTCTAGTCCAAGTTACACAGACTAAGGTATTATGTGTCGGGCATAGGTATATGTCTAAATGTGGAATTTATCAAATCATAATACCAAGGATAAGGAACATGAACACAGCTAAACGATCACTGTTTTTGTTATTCTTCTTCCATAATCTAGGGTAAAATTGGTAATATTATATAAAATAAAGTCTTCAAAATGGACTCCTCACTCGTTTGCAGCAATAATGCAACAAAAGGAATAGAGTAAGAGACTTTTATGTACAACTATATAATACTTAAATTATCTAATATACTTGTTAGGTACATGTCAAACCAGTCATGTCAGATTCATCTCTCATACCGCATCCAAGTTAACTATGTTCAAACAAGTACTTACGCATTTAGAAGAGTCCAGGTAACAAAACCTTATTTAAGAAATATAGTGTCCACCAAACCTACCATTTCAAATTTTATAGAAAAAATATATATATTATGAATAGGTATGGCAGTATTATGATGTTGAAATTTTGCAAATACTTAATATTTCCTTAATCAGACAAATAACCACATCTATTTCGAACGCTCCATCTGAGTCGATGGAACACATTTTGTCCATGCTGTAGGATAAGGCTCTGTATAATTGTGATTGTAATATTTGTAAGCTGTATTTAAAGTTTTTCAGAATACGAGGAATAAGGCTAAAACGCCCAATCTGTTTTCTGGAAAGTGACATTTTTTAAGGAAGCCTCTTTCCATAGCTCTGAAGAAGCGTGCAATTCTTATTAACAACTGGGGTTTTCAAATACCATTTCTAGTATCTATCTACCTTTCCTTAACACCAAATAGAGCTTAACATTCCAAATTAAAGTTCCAAAGCTTAATAAGTAGAAATGCAATAAACCTAGAATAAGACTTAACATTCCAAATTAAAGTTCCAAAGCTTAATAAGTAGAAATGCAGTAAACCTAGAATATCAATATCTTATATATGAAATAGGGGTCCCTGTTTCACATCAACCCATGATCCAAATGATCAGTAGTACCAAAAAAAAAACAGAACCTTTTTTAGAATATTCAGATACTGTTCAGTTGGCATTTGAAATCACTTATTTTTCTTTTGAGAGCAAATTTCAGTTATGTTCTTAAAATAAAAACTGCTGGTGTGTTATCCAAACAGTGTTAATTTACACAGGTATATTATATTGTGTAAATTGGAAACTTAACTCACTTGCATATTACAATGTATCTGTTGTGCAGAAATTTGTGGAAGAAGTTCTTGAAATAATTGAACTTGATGACATTAGAGATTCTTTAGTTGGGATTCCTGGGGTAAGTGGTCTTTCTACCGACCAGCGTAAAAGGCTCACGATCGCAGTGGAGCTTGTTTCAAATCCATCAATAATATTCATGGATGAGCCTACATCAGGTTTAGATGCCAGAGCAGCTGCAATTGTCATGCGTACAGTGAAGAATGTAGTTGAAACTGGAAGGACAACAGTTTGCACCATCCACCAACCAAGCATTGATATTTTTGAGGCATTTGATGAGGTGAGTAATGACTTTTATCATGAAAATTACAAGATAGAGCAGATTTGTTAAATCCAACTACTTGGCCAACTTTACCAAGAATAGTTGAGAAGAACGTCCACAAAAGAAAAAACATAACTGTAAAAAGACTTGCATCTAGTGGCCTATTAATTAGGGAGGCAAATAAACGGAGCAAAGACGAGTGCAAGAATGTTCGATTTTGGATCCTTTACATATTGGCTCAGGTAGGACTTATGACAAGTTCGAAAAACTGAGCTCGATCTCAGCTTGTAAGCTTGTGAAACATATGTTTTAAATTTTTTATACTAATCCATTATATTTATTATATTTTATGACTTTCTTTGTCAATAAATGGGTATGAGAGTTATAAACTACAAAACATATGAGGCATATTTGTCTATGGGCATACACGATTGGATTTACCAACACCATTCAAGCTCAATTCATATGGAAACCGAGCTTATAGTTGAGCCTTGACTTATTTGCTTAATAATAAATGCACCATGCCCAATCTATTTATTTGTAGCCCTACATATAACTGATACCAAACATCCAACAGAATTCAGCCATGCCAAATTGCCAATGCATGTGTTGTACATGCACTTGAGTTTTAAAAAGAAAAAAAACACAAACAAATGGAATTCAATATCACATGCTCATGGCACATGCTTAGTAGTTAGTACTGAAGAACTCCATGCAACCTTATCCAACTATTCTGGCTTTATTATACAAAACCTATTTTCCTACTCCATCTATCTATGGAACTACCTTTCATCAAAGCTTATGTTATTACTTATCAAAGGGGGAGGTGCAGGTTTCAAGTCTAGTTGGGGCATGGCTGCGTGTGTATTACTTATTAAAAGAAAAGCAAAAGTTCTGACTTTTGGGTATTCTTTTCACTACCGTGATCCGCACTCTAGCCATACAGCTTGCCTTTATGGAGTGTTCAAGTTGTACAGGCACCTTCTCTATCCTAGGTATTAGATATATATGACTGAACAAATTCAACTTTTCCTTCATTTTGTCACATATTTTTTATATTTCTGTTTTCCACCCAATGCACATATTTATAGTTCAAATTTTCCTATACTTACCAATTAATGTTCAATAACTTAGGTCCTTAACATCTTCCTCTAAGCTAACCATGAACGGCCTTTTTAGCCATCATACAGAATTTCCTTTCAACTTGTTCACCTGTAAATAATAGAAACGACTCTTCATTTCATGCAAACTTTCCTTCCTCGTGACAAGTGAAACATAAACAATAAATCAAACAATGGTAATTTTAGCCATCAATTTAAATGTTCCCTAATCTCTACTCTTAATTTTCCTAAAATTACACTTAGATATCGAATTCATCTCATTTTAGTCTGCGTCCACATACTCGTAAGCGTAAACTAAATTAGTTTGTTCTCCTTTTATGAAAATGTTAATCTCATGCATGTGTATGTATATGCATTCTTAATTTGTTATGCATGTATATTTTATTTCATCTATATAAATTTTAATATATATATATATATAAAAGGAGAACAAACTAATTATATATATATATATATATTTAGCCTCATAATTTTCCTCTCTAAGCTGAAGTTAACAAAATCTTATTAACTGTCATTATGTGGAAGACAAAAAATGCAATGTCAGTAACCAATGGGTATCTATCCAATTCTGTGCAGTTGATTCTAATGAAAAGAGGAGGACAAATTATCTATTCAGGGGCATTGGGGAATCATTCAAGTAAACTTATTGAATATTTTGAGGTATGCACACAATTTCACCACTTCACTTCTTACAGAGCAAGTAACTTCCTATTGCATCCAATGATCACTGGTTCTTCACTGAATTGGTTGTCTCCTCCCAGAGATGTTTATCATGGCTGCTATATTTGCTAATCAGATTTTTAAACTGGCATGGGGATGTGAAGTATTCTATTCGTGTTGTCCTACAATCATACCAGATGGACATCAAATATATATAAACCAATGACCACCAACAATTCCAGCATATATAACGTCTGCCAATCTACTCTCTCTCTCTCTCTCTCTCTCTATCTCTCTCTCTCTCTCGTTTCATGGGAGGATCGTGGATGGTGATGGTGGCTTTGGCGAGATCAGAGTGCTAGCTTTGGTGAGATCCGAACATGCGAGATCGGTGACTTTCCAGATTTCAGCAAGTTACACACAAGTAAAAAACTATCTAGTTAAGTGCATGGATTATGGACATCACAGTTATATGAAAACTCAAAGTTCAGTTTTGCACAAAAATGCCAAGTTAGGAGAAAGGAGATCTTTTCTGGATGTGGTGAGGCTCTCCAGCCTCTCTATGTCCGGTGAAGTTGATAGTTTGGTAACAGAGAGAGGGCATGTGCTCCGAGTGGCTGATAGAAACACAGAGAGAAGAAGAGCAATGCTCCACACCTGTTTGGTTGGGAGATTCGACAGAGAGGTGGGAAGTCTAGCAAGGGTTGAAGAATGGACAAAGAGAGCATGGAAAGTGTCAAGCGGTGTAAAGATCTCAACCTTGCCAGACTCCCTTATGCTCTTCAAGTTTCCATCGGAGAAGGAGGCTAAGAGAGTACTGAAAGAGGGAAAGAGACAGTGGGGTGAGGCTTTGCTGCTTCTGGATGTATGGTATTTTAGGGTGGGATGTGCGGGCTTGCTGAAACAAAGAAAAGAACGAAGAATCTTGATCTATGGTCTACCATTACACCTTCGGTGCGATAAACTTTTTGTCGCAATCGGAGATCTGTGTGGAGGTTTTCGAAATGTAGAGGCGAATGATATGATTGACACGGAAAGGGTTATAGTAACAGTCAAGGACGGCGGCTCAGTTCCACAGTTTGTTCTGGTTGAAGATGATCGAGTGGCTTACAAAGTGAGTTTGTCGGAACAGATCACTCCAAAGTTAGTTCCGAGGCACGAATCACTGGTAGGCAGAGACGTTAGTCGGCTAATAACGGAGGATGAGTGGTGGAGACGAAACAGTCAAGTAGTCGGAAAAGAAACCAGCAAGATTTTGGCACCAAAGGAGGCTAAGGCAAGAGGACAGGGGCGATTGCGAGTCCACGCGTATGAGGCGAGTGGCGGATGGAAGAGATGACTACTGCAACGTGTCAATAAAGAGGAAATGGATAAGGATAAGGATAAGGTTGGATTTCATAGGGCATGTGGCAGATTCTTAAACGGTCCAAGTTTTGAAAGAAATCACACCTTTATAGATTCAAATTCAAATGCTTTTGGGCCATCAAATGGGCCCAACAGGAACTGGTCTAAAATAGGCCCAAAAAGGCATAACAATATGGGCTCATTTAGAAAATTTATGGCCCAAAATAGATTCGAGATTCTGGGCTCAAAAATAAGAAATGATTTCATGACCCAAAACACATTTTCTGCTGGCAACTTTCAAAAGCCCAAAACAAAGACAGGTATTCATCGCAGAGAAGACGAAGTTGCAAAGCAAAGGGCGAACAAATCTGAGATATATAAGAGACAAAGAGAGGTCGACAAAGGAGAAGGAAGCAAACAGCCGACTCAGACAACCTGGACTGAGAAAGAGAAACAGATCACCCAGAACAAAAGTTACAAGAAGAGACTAAAGTGGACAAAAGCTGAGAAGCAAAAATGGGTACCGAGGTCGGAAACGGAGAAGCAAGACTTCACTGGAAAATCTAAGGCAAGTAGCTCTTTCTATGATCTTCGTAGCTCTTCATCTCTTCTGGTGGGTTTGGGCACGTCGAGGAGAGTGGAAGATAGGGGTGGGCGAAACGAGAAAGACGCAGACAATAGAGCCAAAACTAAAGAGGCCGTGGAAATTAGCAATATGGTGGTCTGCAATCCCATGAGCGAGGGTAACGAGGAGGTTCACATCTGCAGCAATAAGGAAAAGGATGAATTGATCTTATGCATTGGCAAGGGGGTAAAGATGAGATTGAGGGCAGAGATAGCAAATGCTTTGCTGGAAGAGCTAAGACTGCACAGAGGGATAGAACATCCAAGCAAGAACACAGACAAGGAATTATCGGCAGCTGCAGAGGTGGCTGGTGCTTTCGACACAAACACAGGCAGGTGCAAACAGGTAGGGGGCAGAGCTGTGTGTGAATGTAGTGGTCACGGCAAATTTCAAAAAGAGACAAGGAGGGATTTTCGCCCAACAATAGCGAAGAAGAGGCAGAAGCAGGGCGCGCTCCAGAATCTTTGTTCCTTCCCCCGTCAGTTTGGGAATGCAATGAGGAGCCAAGGGTTGACATCTCGTTGGTAGTAGCTGGAGTAGGAAGGATGGAGGACAAAAACGTCATTCCATCAGTGGCAGAAGTTCATGGAGATAGTATTGTGAGTAGTGCTGAGAAAACGGGAGAGTTGATGGGTCTCACGTTTGCTAGGGAGGATGGGCTAGACCTTGAAACATTTCATTCTCTTGTGCAAGGATGGGATCAAATTAATTGCAAAAAGAGTTCGTCTAGGAAGGGGGAAAGGGAACTCAGAAACCTGATCTCCTATGTGAATTATGATGGGAGGAATGGTGGGAGGAGCGAGAGGAGCAGCGGAGGTAGGAGGGGGGAGGGGAGGGGAAAAGAATTGGTGTGCTATGAAGCTTAAAATCGTGACAGGGAATGTCCGAGGGCTAAATGATCCGAACAAAAAGAGAGTGGTGAAGTCCTTAATCCGTAGGTGGGAGGCACACATTGTATGCTTGCAAGAATCCAAGATAGCCCATGTGACGGACGGACTGATGAGGAGTTTGTGGGGAGGTAGATTCATTGAATGGGAGGCCCTTAAAGCAATAGGGTCGTTGGGGGGCATCGTGGTTCTTTGGGACAAGAGGTGGGTTTCAAAAGTCGATACGTGGAAAGGAAGGTCTTCTTTATCTCTTTTGTTTTCTTTGGAGGAAGACGGTTCCAACTTAATTTTCTCCGGGGTGTATGGACTGGTAGGGGGCATGGAGAGGAGAGGGATGTGGGAGGAATTGGAGTTTGTAAGATTGAGGTGGTCGGGCCCATGGTGCGTGGGAGGAGACTTTAATGAGATAAGGGATCCCAATGAGAGATCTTCTGGGGGGGAAAGAACGCCAGCTATGTGGGAGTTTTCCGAATTCATAAATGCTCATCAGCTTATTAATCTCTCCTATGGAAGGGGCTCGTTATACTTGGTCGAGCGGAAGAGAGCATCCTACACTCTCTCGACTCGATAGATTTCTAATTTCGAGTGATTTAGAGGAGAAGTTTCCGGACGTGGCCCAAGTAGCTTTGCTAGATCGGTGTCGGATCACGTTCCCATTTTACTGGATTGTGGGGGTTTGAGTAGAGGGCGATCTCCTTTCCGGTTTGAAAATATGTGGTTAAAAGCGGAGGGCTTCAATGATAAAGTTCAAAACTGGTGGGCAAGCTATGATTGCAGGGGCAACGCAAGCTACCGACTGAGACACAAACTAAAGCGACTAAAGGAAGATATTAAAAAGTAGTACAAGGAAGTCTTCGGTAATCTTAATTGGCGTAAGAACAGAGCTCTATCTGAAATCTTAGAGCTTGATTGTAAGGAGGGGGAAGGGGGCCTTAGTGATATGGAGGTTTGCAGAAGGGAGGAGTGCAAGGCCGAGTTTGGGGAGATTGCAATGATGGAGGAAATTTCCTGGAGACAGAAGTCAAGAGCACTATGGCTGAAAGAAGGAGATCGGAACACCAAATTCTTTTACAGACTTGCGAATACTCATAGAAGGGGAAACCACATAATAAGCAAGATCCGAATTGATGGGAATATGTTATCTAGAGCAGAGGACATTCAGAGAAGGATTTTGACCTTCTATCAGCAGCTTTATATAGAAACCTCTAGGCACAGGCCTTTGTTGGGTGGTCTTGAGTTTGTAGGCATATCAGAGGAGGATAGGGTTTGGGTGGAGAGACCCTTTGAGGAAGAGGAGGCGGTGGAGGCTTTGAGGAGTTGTGCCGGGGATAAAGCTCCTGGGCAAATGGCTTCACGATGGCTTTCTTGCAACAGAATTAGGAAGTGGTTAAGGCGGAAGTGATGGAGGCCCTTAGCAAGTTCCATTCATCAAGGTACTTTGAGAAGAGCCTCAATGCATCCTTTATTGCCCTTATCCCAAAGAAGGGCGGAGTTGTTGATGCTAAGGATTTTAGGCCAATTAGCTTGGTGGGTGTGATTTATAAGGTTTTTGCTAAAATTCTAGCTAATCAGTTGAGGAGGGTCTTAGACGTGATGATTTCAGATACAGAATTCTTTTGTGGGAAGTAGACAAATTCTGAATTCAGTGTTGATTGCCAGTGAGTGTGTGGAGGCAAGGATTAGAAGTGGCCTACCCGGCATTGTATGCAAACTGGACATTGAAAAGGCATATGACCATATAAGCTGGAATTTCTTGCTGTATTTATTAGAGAGGATGGGTTTCGGGCCTAGATGGAGGAGATGGATCCACCAATGTATTTTGACAGTTCGATTCTCTGTTTTGGTGAATGGATCCCAACTGATTTTTTTCCTAGCTCTCGGGGCCTAAGGCAGGGAGATTCGTTATCTTCTTTTCTGTTCATCATCGTCATGGAAGTCTTTAGTAGGATGATGAAAAGGGCAGAAGAGCTAGGGGTAATCAAAGATTTTCTAGTAGGGAGAGAGCCTAATCATTTAGTGGTGTCTCATCTGCTTTATGTAGACGATATCATTGTCTTTTGCGATGCGAGGGAGGATCAACTGAGACATCTGAAGTACATTTTGATATGCTTTTAGGCAATTTCTGGCCTGAAAATTAATATCGGAAAGAGCGAGTTGGTGCCAGTCGGGGAAGTGACGGGGAGTCACGAGTTCGCTGATATTCTGGGTTATGGAGTTGGTTCATTTCCGACTTCTCACTTGGGGATGCTGTTAGGAGAGTCGTCGAGAATGATTTCCATGTGGGACCCAGTTGTAGAGCGGTTTGAGAGGAGACTTGCTGGTTGGAAAAAACAGTACCTATCGAAAGGAGGGCGCCTTACTCTAATGAAGGGCACTCTTTCAAATCTTCCAACTTATTTCCTGTCCTTATTTTTTATGCCGATGTCAGTTGTGAGGAGGCTCGAGAGGATTCAAAGCAAGTTTTTGTGGGGCGGCTTAGGGGATGAGTTCAAATACCACCTAGTGAGTTGGGGGAAGGTGTGCACCTCGATCCAAAAAGGGGGTCCGGGAATAAAGAGGTTAGAACTGCTCAATAAGGCTTATTGGGCAAATGGCTTTGGCGATTCGGAGTTGAGAGGTCCAGATTGTGGAGGAAGGTTGTTGCTTGTCGGAGTGGAGAAGAAGCTGGTGGTTGGTGGTCTACGGAGATGAACCTTCCTGTAGGGGTGGGGGATTGGAAAAGTATTCAGAAAGGATGGGATGAGTTTTCCAAACTCATTCGTTTTAGGGTAAGAAATGGGAGACCTATCAGTTTTTGAAAGTACGTTTGGTGCGGTGATCTATCTTTGGCCTATAGGTTCCCTAGACTTTTCAGGATTGCCTCGAACAGACAAGCCTTAGTAGCCGACTGTTATCAGCTTGATAGCGGAAGACTGTCTTGGGATGTGAGCTTTCGTAGGGCTTTTCATGATTGGGAGCTTTCAGAGGTAGCGGAGTTTCTAACCACTTTGTATAATCAGGTGATCAAGGGGGAGGGGATGGACAGGATCCAAGAGGAGAGCCTTTCCTACTACAGATTACTCTCGAACTACACGAGTCCCTCTTTTTCTTGGAAGGCTATTTGGAGAACAAAGACCCCCGTGAAGATGGCCTTCTTTACTTGGACAACTACCTTAGAAAAGATTCTTACAATTGATAACCTCAGGAGAAGAGGTCGAATTATGATGAATTGGTGTTGCATGTGCAAGAGGTCAAAGGAATCAGTGAACCATCTCCTTTTACATTGCACAGTGGCGAGGGACGTTTGGTCTCTGTTCTTGGCTTGTTTGGTATGGACTGGGTGTTTCCCAGATCCACGACAACCGAGCCAGGGACACTTGGAGGGTCACTCCCCTTTGTTTATGGTGGGGTTTGTGGCAAGAGGGGAATAGAAGGCGCTTTAAGGATGAGGAGTCCTCTATTTGGTCTCTCAAATACAATACTTTTAACTCTTTTATTTTTTTGGGTATACGGAATAAATTGTACATCGGATGGTCAAGTAGTAGACTTTCTTGATAGCTTACGATTATAGTTGGCCGGTTTCCCCTTTTTTGTTGTCCCTCGGGTTCGCTTCCCTTTGAGCGTCTTTTAATGAATTTTTATTTATAAAAAAAAGAAAGTATTTATCGTTACACCAAGTAATAAATCCTTCATGCCAAATTTAAATGAATCACAAAAGGGCGCAAAGCCACCATAACTAGGAGAACTCATGAGTATTTCGTTGTCGTCCTTCCAGCCCTATCAATTCGCTCTGTTTTACTTATTTTCCCTAAAGATATATTAATTATTTGCATAGGAAAAGAATTAAAATTCTTGTACTGCACTAATGTAATAATTTCCTTGTCCAACAGGGTACTACTGGTCTACCTAAGATCAAAGGTAATTATAATCCAGCAACATGGATGTTAGAAGTTACTTCTGCATCAGTAGAAGCGGAACTTGGTTTAGATTTTGCCAGCATATATAAGGACTCGCCACTGCATCAGTAAGTCACTTGATATTGGTGTAACTAAGAGTTAATAACTTTATTTTTGGGTATCTTATATACATTTCCAAGTCAAAGATGGCATTTCTTCTAATTGTCAAGAATCAGAATTATTTCTGGTTCTATACTTACCAAAATATTTTTGTTGCTTTTCCGGTCATAGAGAAACAATAGAGTTGGTTAGAAGGTTGAGTGAGCCACCACCAGGTTCAAAAGAGCTGCACTTTCATACTTATTTTCCACAGAATAGTTGGGAACAGTATATGGCATGCCTCTGGAAACAACACTTGTCATATTGGAGAAGTCCTGAATACAACTTGGTGCGTTTAATGTTTATGATTCTTGCAGCAATAACTTTTGGAGCACTCTTTTGGCAGAAAGGGAAGAAAATGTAAGTCCTTTTTTGGTTGAGTTGGATTCAGTAACACAATGAATGGATGGAGTTAAAACCAATTCAGAGAAAAATTGATCTGATCCCAGTTGCGCACCATTTAAGGAGATGTTTGAGATGTCAAACAGATGCCAATACTTTCATAGTAATTAATATAGGTTTACCAATATACCATTTAATCCAGAGAACTAGAATATAAATTTCTCTACATTATACTTCTTTTTTATCGTGTTAATGGCATCTTTTACATTTTAGGGCTCAACGTGTCGAACTTCAGGGATCCATAAGTGTGACAGATAGCAAGCCAAGCTAGAAAAACAATATTTCACTCTATTATTCGTTTTATAAAATTCCTTAGGCAACTATAAGAAACCTGAAAGTGGCCTTCATTTATTTTACTACTTATAACAAAACAAAAACTAATGCGGAAATAATATACACATATATAGAGTTTCCTGACACGAACATGCCAGACACAAATAATATACATTAAAGTTATTTCTAATCAAAGAACTAATGCGGAAAAGTTGAGTGCTAACATTTAAACCGAAACCACAAAACCAGTATCAAAGTATAGGAGAGTCTTCAACATCTACTAATAGTAATATTGCTTAACTAAAAGGAAGAGGGGTTTTCAGAAAGCATATAATATCTTAATGTCATTGTGTTGGGCCTTATAATAATTGTCTGCAGCTTATTTTTTCTAATTGAGAGCCCTAGAAATTAATAAAGCCCGAACTTATAGCCTATTGTTTTTTTCCTGAAGAAAGACTGAGCAGGATTTGATCAACATACTTGGATGCATGTATATTGCCGTTATATTCTTGGGAATAAATAATTGTTCAAATGTTCTACCACATGTGGCAACGGAGCGCACTGTTCTGTATCGGGAAAAATTTGCTGGGATGTACTCTTCAAAGGCTTATTCCTTCGCACAGGTACACAATCATCTAGAAGTAGTTTGCATTGTTATGGTGAATGATATATGTGGCTCGAACTTCATAGATTATAATTGAGGTGTCCTTTTGCAGGTTACTATTGAAATACCTTATATACTGTTGCAAGCAATTTTATTTGTGGCCATTACATATCCATCAATGGGGTTCTACTGGTCAGCTTACAAGGTCTTCTGGTACTTCTATACAACATTCTGCACATTTCTATATTATGTATACCTTGGGATGCTGATAGTTTCATTAAGCCGTGATCTCCAAGTAGCTACCATATTATCAATTGCAGTCTACACAATACTGAGTCTTTTCTCAGGCTTCCTCCTGCCAGGACCGGTAAATCCTTCCACCTCTTGTTCTGAGTTTTCAACTTTTTCCTTTTTCAAATGTAATACACAATAATGACCTAACCTACATCTTCTAATAATAGAAAATTTACAGTTGTCTGCATTAGTCATTTGCATGGATTAAAAGGATCTCAAGATAAATTTTGGAACCAAACACAAACAGAAGAAAGCATTTTCTTTGGTACTGATGAACAAATTGTGAGGGAAAAGAAAATAATCATGTTTTCTCTTCCATGACTACTTCCAAAAACGCCATTCAGATAGGGATGAGAACCAAGGAATTTAACAAGAAATCCCTGTAAAACTGACCTACAGAGTGGAGTGCATTTGAGCTAGAAATCCCTGTAAATTTGACAAGAATATACAAACTTCATGGTAATTGTGAAATTTTCACTTTTATACTTGATGCTCATTCTAGCAAAACTGAACCTGAGGAAGATGCTACAGACACTTGTATCCCGATTCCAAAATAAATAAAATCAAACCACCTTCTTATTCAACTTCACATGATAAAACTTGTCATCCTGATCAATATAGAGTATAGTTTCTATATACTTCACATGATAAAACTTCTCATCTTGATTAAAATTAAGTATAGTTACGCCAAAGATTATGACCGTGTCTTTTATGTGCAGAAATTTCCTAAGTGGTGGGTTTGGTTGTACTGGATTTGTCCTACGTCCTGGTCCCTAAACGGCCTCCTGAACGCACAGTATGGAGATGTGAACAAAAAAATACTCATGTTTGGGGAAATCAAATCAATTAGTTCCTTTCTACAGGAATATTACGGCTTTCGACAGGATCATTTAGGCCTTGTGGCTGTTGTTCTCATAGCTTTCCCTATTATTTTAGCTTTCCTTTTTGCATGTTGCATAGGGAAATTGAATTTCCAAAGGAGGTAAAATAGAGAATTCCAGTTGTCCTTTTCCACGCACGGTTTGTGATTAAAATGATTGTATAATAATAATCATGAAATATTCTGTTTCCCTCTGAAACATAATTTATAAACTCATAATTCATTAATCACATTAGATAAGCCTATGTTTTACTAATCCCTAATTGAGGGTTGCATAAATTTAAATTATGATCACATTTCAATGACATAATGAAGGGAATGAGTTATTGGAGAGAAAAAAAGGGAATACAGGGTGGGTAACAAGAATCAGAATCCCTCCGGTACACTTGCCCTGCAATGCAATTTCACCACATCTATTTTGAAATTTCACTACTTCAAGTTTTGATAGATGAGTGATGCTATGTTTTTGTTCACGGTTGTATTTGCACCACGGAATACCTCGAGTGGATTTAAGAATGGTATGATTGAAGGATAAGGTACACTCTCAAATTTCAAGAACATTTCTTTTATCCCTCTGTAGAAGCTGGATTGAATTGATCATTCTGTGAAATCGGCCTACTCTAAACAAAAGTAGCACAAAAATGGCCTCACCACCTATAGACCAATTTTATTTATCTATTTATATATTTATTCTTTTTCTTGGATAGGTATATACATCAAAGTTGTTGGATCAATACTAGTTCAGGAGCATAAAGAAGCACAGGCATCTAACAGGTAGAAGAAAACAACAGGATATGTTATGAAAACAGGAGTGATGAAATCACCTCAATGAATCCTTGTGGTTGGTCGAAACAATGCTGCGCCCAAAGAATCTTTTGATGCATCCAGAAGCCTACTCAAACTGGATCTCAGATCACAGCAACGGTGACTATGAAGATTAGAAGTGGATTTTTCCGGAATGAAATTACCAATCCACATTTCCGGCAATAATTTAAAAGCTTACCTGCTCCCATGGCCTCAATCCACCTTCTCTGTCTCAATCTGTCTCTCTCTCTCTCTCTAAAACTCTTCTCTTCTTCTCCGCGTATATATATCAATCTGTAAATTCAGATCATTATAAACCCAGAACAAACCTCAAATCGACAAGAATAACAGTGAAAGTACGGCTTGCGAGAACTCAGAACAAAAAAAGTAAAAAATTAATTCCAGACCACAATTTGAAAAACAAAGAATCTTCAATACTACTATTCCTACATTTGTGATACCTAAGCTTTCCTTATAAGCCGTTCAATGGAGTGATTTCACAGTGTAAAAGGTAGGGAATTTATGGTGTTTTAGGGTTTTCATTTTGTGTACCTTTTTAACCCAGAATTGAAAAGAGGAGACAGAGAGGCCAAAGGAAAGAAAAACAGAGGTAACTTATCACTGACATCTGAGAAGGGTTGCACCAAGGTCGAGTCCCTGAGATGGGACGCCGGCGACAGTGATGGGACTTCGCCAGCGGTGGAAGGGGCGGCGAGATTGGAGGACGACGTGGACTCCTCATCGACGTGGTCATCTACTTCGAAGTCTTCTTGGAGTGGAGAGAGAGAGATTGTGGGGGGGGGGGGGGGGGGGGGGGGGGCGGGCGGGGGAGGGAGAGAGAGGGGGTCACGCGAGTGTCTAGCGGCAGTCGCGGCTAGCTACTGCCGCTAGCACTCCTCATGTTGTTGATATGATACAGCACTCCTCGTCAGTAGGACTGTGGGATAACCAGTGGAAATTTCGTGTCAAACAAAGTCAAATGTCGCGAAAGTAAACATCAAACATGTAATGTTGTGACACATGAAGCACGGACACGAATTTAGAATAAGAATATAACAAGATATGAATATATGGATACTGTGATTCAATAATAGGGCAAATTTTAAGAAAATAAGATACTGGTACGTCACGATACGACAAATATATATATAATTAATAGAATATAAATTAAGTTTTAAGTTTTAATTTAAAGATTTTTTTTTCAACATTAAAGATTTTTTAATTTATTACAAATTAAGTCCCACATTTTAACTAAGATTTTTTAATTTTAATATTACAATATATCTATCATTTAAAAAAAAAAATCAAAAATATCCACCACATATCCCCAAGTATCTACCACGTATTGAAAATAAAAAAATTATTTATAAAAAACTAATACTTTCCAGAAGTATCTAATACGTATCCAGCCATATCAGATACAGTATCCGTGCTTCATAGGTTGTGACCAAAGGCCATTAAAATTGAAAGGGAGAAACTCAGTCGAATTTGTTCGGTTCACTTGACTCGTGAGGTGTTACAGAGAGATTAGTCTCATTCATTCGAAGAATGTGGATACCTACTGTCGAAGAAAAAAAAACATATAGTAATGTTGTGACCCCAAAAAAAATTTGCATGTTTTTTTTAATTTCAATTCTTGACACTTTTTAGATTTGGAATAGGATGTGAAAGAACACTTAAAAAATATAAAAGAGTGTGAGAGGGATAGCGAGAGATAGAGTTCGGAACTGGAATTTATACTCTCCTTATTTTTGCTTGGTAAATTTTTTTGTCAAATTTTTACCATGATCGTAAATATAAACTTTACGCTGAATCAAGTAAATTGTTGTATCACGTGTGTGGTGCATGTTTATTATTCTTTTAATTTTCAATTTATATTTGGCTAAGAGCATTACGTTGTTTACTTAGTTCAAACATGGCCTATATGTTTTCGCATGAGAAGAGTGAAATCACTTGGATTTTTCTCAAACAATTCGACCCTGAAATTAATCAAAAAGGCTACAGTTAAGAGAAACCTTTGAGGCCAATAAAACAATTTACATGGCTCTATTTGAATTATAAAGGAGCATGCTTCATCCAATCTGTATGCAATGATTGAACCAAAGCTTCTTTGTAGTACAAAAAAAATTAATTTAGAAGTTAAGAAAAAAACTATTGGATGACAAGGGATGGCTGAACTTCATAGTTGTTTGTGGCAAGTGTTTTTTTTGGGTGTTTTGTGTTGCTGGTGTATCCTCTAGCGAAGCAAAACAAAGCAACATGTTTGATAATTATTGTGCCTTTCGAACAATACCAATTTGTTGCTGAAAAAAGACCCAAATATGAAAAACACCAAATGGTGTTTCTTAATGTTTTGGCACCGTAGACCAAACACAATAACGGGTTAGTAATGGACAAAATAGTGCTATATATTTGGTAATCAGTTTTTCATGCTTTTGCTTCTGTTTCTGAAATTAATGTAACAAATTTTACGTTACCAAACATGTTTTCAGACTCGAATGCAAATTAATTCCTTATGCCATACACTTAATACTATTTCATAACATATCGTCTCCAACCCTCGGTATACTGTCTGGTTGGACCAACCATGAATATATTAAGAGACACTTTGATAATGTTCAGTTATTTATGTCACATAACTTTCATTTTTTATTTATTTGAAGTTGTAACCATTCAATTTAATGCAAGCAAGCAAAAAAAAAAAAGGTAGTACCTGAGCCTCTCAGCTAGAACTTGAATGGCTCATCATGAAGCTATTTGGATGCTAGATAATACATTTTTTTGCTACTGTTGAATTGAAATGAGGGTGTTGGATCAATGAATGATTTTAATGGTAGGACTTATTGTTAAATTTAGGGTATTTCCTTAGTTGAGGTGAGGATGATTGATAAATGGATTTTATATTCTTTTATAAAATTGATAAACTTTTATTAAATTTAAATGCTAAAATCATGTATGTTTTGTCTCGTTTCTCTGTAGGTAACCTCATATCGCATGCACGCGTTTGTTTGAATTTTTCAAAAAAGGGAAAAAAAACTTATAAGACATTCACATAGTATTCGTGTCTACGCGTTTGTTTGAACTTTCTAAAAAAAGAAAGAAAAAAAAACTTATAAGACATTCACATAGTATTTAGGGACCCGATTCATTCTGCTCAGTTGAATCTCCATGGACTAGATCCAAAACTCGTATCAAATTGGGTTGATTAATTATTAAAAATTTAATCGGTAATTGGTGACTCAAATGAATCAATTACTGATTAATTAGACTAATAAAATTTTAACTTTAAAAGTTTTTCTTCCTGCTCTTTACAAAAGTTCTAAAGTTTTTCTAAATATCCAGTAATGCACCTAGTAATTAATTTCGACATCATAAAAATTCATAATAAATTCACCCAATCAAGTCAATCAGTTGTAGATCTGAAGATTAATCCACAGATGAGTAAAAAGGTAGAGGAAGATCAACAAAGTGAGCTTTCAAGAATGTGACATAAAAAGGACTGGAATGGGCTTGTGGGTTGGGCTTAAGAAGGGTCATTTTGAAATTGGACACTAAGGTGGGCCTTCGCTTCTTATGATGGTATTTTTTTTTTTAGCTCAATTTGACTTTTCCAACTTAAGACTGACCTGAGCTAAAAAAATGTTCACACCCATGGTCCCCCAAATTATAACCCTAATAATCCCCTAAATTGCATTCCTAATATCTAAAAACCGAGTCTTGCTAGAAAAACATGGGGATCTAAAAACTGAGGGGTTATAAGCAAGGTCTTGAAAAATATATATGTCTATACATATATGGAGGGATCATTTATTATAGTGTGTCACATTTCTCTTAATCAAGTCATGACAAATTTCACTATTTTGTTGATTAAGCTTGTTCAATTCACATTTCTCTTAATCAAGTCATGACAAATTTCACTGCTTTATTGATTAAGCTTGTTCAAGGTGGCGTGCAACAAATGATCATGTGAGTAACTACACTTGTTAATTACTTTTTTTTGTTTTGTAGTATGAGTTGTTAAGTGTGAGTAACTACTTAACTTTAAAAGAAAAACATAATGGCCTAGATTAACCATGAATTTGAGCTGTTAAAAATTATTAACAACTAAGCCCTGTTAAGTTGAATGTCTCATTTTCCTATTATGTGTTGGTTTCATTTCTTTTAAAATGTGTGCATAATAAAAAAATTAACTCCTCAAACTACAATTATTGTGTTTCATGTGATTCACTATCACCTTTCCACCATCAATTGTTTACAAGATTTAGAAGATAATTTAATGCCCAAAAGAAGCTCCACTCACTCGTTTTGTTCCAAAAGAGTGACAATCTGGAAATTAGTCACATAGTGCATCACAATACAGCGCGCGCGCACACACACACATCAGCTTTTGCTTTAAGGGACTTGACAATGAAATCCATCAAAAAACACATATGGGGTACCTTAGCTCCTAAAAGTATTAAAGAGAGAGAACTGTAGGCCATACATACATGATAATTCATTGGCTACCTTAGCATGATGATAACAACATAAGATAAAAGTAAATTCTCATCCTCTTGACATGGAACTAATAATTATTTGAGGTCTTTAATTCAAAAACAAATGCTGATCACTCCAACTGAGTGAAAATGTTAAGTAGACACCACTCATGATACCAATTGATCAATTAGTGGAATTCAAAAACTTGAGTCAGCCTACAATTTCAGTCTATATAACACAACTCTTGTTTAAATCAAGTAGCCAAAGTGTCTCTGGGAAATGGAGAATTATAAATGAATAGTCAAGTTGAAGTTTCTGTTGATAATATATGTAATGATCAAACAAGAGGATGAAATATACTACAATACATTTGTAATAGGCTTTCCCATAAAATGACTACTGTAGCTATATCTTTAACTTTTAATCTTCAGAAAAGAACACTATAAAGAAACAGACCTTCAAGTCTTGTCAAAGTTCACTTTCGGACTTTTCTTTTTTTGTTTCATACCTAAAATAATTGATCCCATTCCACTAAGTCTAGACAGAGCATGTTTCACACCCCCTTCTCCCCCCAATAACCAGTCACAGTGTCATTTTTCTACCACTTAATGGCATCTTTCTTTGATGTTTTCCCTACAAATCACTGCAAATCAAACCATAGTGCCCCAGGTTCACACCTATCCTTTGGCAAAGCAAAAGTGGACATAAAAATTAAGGAACCCCCATGAAAGCTTAAAGAAAAAGAATGAGCTAGCAGATATTAGATTGAAATTGCATGACAAAATAGGGTTAAATTCAATCAATTTCATTCTTTGATTCATAAGATAAAGATATTTTAGATACAAGGCATACAAATGTATTTACTAGAGCCATAATCTTTAATCAGGCTCCTAGAATTTCCAAGAAACAAACCATGGTACAAAATTTTAACAAGGTGTGCTTAGCGCGCCAGGTGCTGCAATCCTAACAATGGATTACACTGGTTCATAGATGATACATGATGAATCAATCATACAAAAGCGATCTTCGCAAGTGCTTGAAAACAAATATGTAATTCATTTACCCAAATTCATTAGAAAAATAAGAATTTGACAAACCCACCAACCAAAAAGGAAAAGTAAAAACAAGAAAATAGAAACCTTAAAAGAAGATCCACAAAGACTAAACAACTTTTAATGCCCCAGCAGGAAAAATGGAAAGGAAAAAACAGTAAACTTCCACGATTCATGTAAGTCATTCCAATAATATTAACATTTCTGACCTAAGCAGTCATCATCCAGATCAAATACCAAGAGTGCCTCTCACAGTGATATGTATTCATCATATGTAGTTGAGCATGTCCCTCTGATTAACTCACACTCAAATTAAGTATTTCTTCCCAAATCTGGTATAAAAACAGGACTAACAACAGCATACGTATGCTGTTCCACAGGAAGTTCTCTGGAAGAAGGTTTCAAGCACAACAGCATACGTTCAGATGGAACTAACAAATATTGGAAGAAACAACCAGACATCATTTCAGCACCATAATTCAAGCTTTAGAAGTAGTCATTCAGATTCAATAAGAGAGGAAGATGAACTGGAATTGCAATGGGCTGCAATTGAGAGGCTACCCACCTTCAAACGGCTCAGAACAGCACTGTTTGATAGTAATCACGACAATGGAAGCAGAATGGAACTCGGAGAGAAGAGAATGACAGATGTTACAAAGCTTGGGTCACTCGAACGACATCTGTTCATCAACAAGCTCATAAAGCACATTGAGAATGATAATCTCCAATTACTTCAGAGAATGAGAGAGAGGATAGAAAGGTAATCCTGCTTTTCAAATTTTAATAAAAAGTTGAATATGATCAACAGTCGTTAAATTCTCAGAGATTGAAACTTGTCATTTTTATGAGGAGAGGTATCCAGAAACAGCAAATGATCATCAACAAAGCATCCACACCAAACTAGTGAATTGGCATATCATTTTACAAGTACACATCGACCACTAATACGAATCTTCTCTACAACATGGAATAAGAAATTAGACATTAAAAACACTTTAGCTCCATCTCTGGGGCATCTATTGTAGATGTTCTTCATGGATCAAAGTGATTCGGTTTAACTAACATTATCTATAGTCCTCACTGCATAACACTTTAGCTTCATCTCTGGCTCATCTATTGTAGATGTTCTTGATGGATCAAAGTGATTTGGTTTAACCAACATTATCTGTAGTCCTCACTGCATGACACTTTAGCTCCATCTCTAGCTCATCTATTGTAGATGAGCTTCACGGATCAAAGTGATTTGGTTTAACCAACATTATCTATAGTCCTCACTGCATAACATGGCATGTGTTCCTCATTGGATCAACCCGCAGCTAAGCTGCCTACAAACTTAAATGAAGCATCATGCTCTGTTTTGTTTATTTAATTATTCGTTAGTTCATTTTTTTATGTGTTTTTATACGCATTGGAACTCGTGGTAGCTGCCTTTAGGCATATCTGTATCACATCATTGGACTAACTAAATGATTTCATTCAGAGTTGGTGTAAATTTACCTACTGTTGAGGTGAGATTCAAAAATCTGTTTGTGGAAGCCAAGTGTGAGGTAGTTCAAGGAAAGCCCCTCCCAACACTATGGAACTCTCTTTTAAGCATGATATCTGTAAGTAGGCTTCTTCTACTCCGATCTAATTCTTGCAGTACCCTGGCATACTTCTTTCTGCTAAAACCAGCATCTCTGTACTAAAAAATATAAAAAACAATTCACAAGTTCTAGAGAAGCACTTGTATCTCTAATATATTAAGCTGCAAGTCCTGTCCAATCAGCTTAATGGGAGTATCATTTTAACAGGTATTTACAAAGGTATTCCAGTTCAAGCGTCAAGAAGCCAAGATAAAGATCCTAAACGATGTTAGTGGCATCATCAAACCATCAAGGTAATATGGGTACATCAAGCAAAAATAATAAATAAAATCAGGAGCTTTAATCTATGATAAAATTACTTGCAATGCTAAGGAAATCTAAATATTGTAGTTGGCTAATACAAACATATAATACTAATATCAACTCAATAAAGCCTCGTCCCAACCATTGGCGTCGACTATAGGAATCCTGCTTCACCATTCCGATTTGTCTCAAGTCATAAGTTTAGTCGAACCACATGCTGCCATAACTTTCCTTACTATCTAAATCCATATTAATTTTGGTATTCTCATTTCCCTATCATTGTCTTGAAGGTGGATAATTGGTCTTTGTTGCACATGGTCAAATCATCTACCATCTCACTATTTATTTCCAATATCAATACAAATATGTATTAGAGTGAACAAGTAGTTTAACAATTCTCGAATTCCATCCTTGTTAACTTAAGAATGAAGCCCTTCTTCAATGAGCTACAATATAGACTGAGTATCCAAGAACATCACCAGAAAAGAGATGGCTGAACGACATCCTGATATTACAAAACTCTAATAGTCAATTAGATTGATGTTCCAAGCAATTTCTTTCACCAAAGGGCTGATTTTTATAAGTAGGATCATGCTGTGAAACATAGTGACTTTTTTCCTTTTCCCAAGAGAAAAAATACAGGGTGCTTCATATAATTAGGTGTACCAAGTGAAGACAGAAAAAATTAAGTTGGATTTGAATTGATCAAATTCATCCAAGTTATTTAATACGAAAGGATGAACATGAAATGTTATAAAAAGCTCTCAAAAAATCAGGCTTTCATGTTTATGCAAGTAGAGAAAAAAGAAGGCAAGAAAACTTTACTCATGGAATATTGCACTGGATGCAGGCTTACTCTTCTTCTTGGTCCCCCAGGCTGTGGGAAAACCACCTTGTTATTGGCCCTTGCTGGAAAACTCAATCAGTCTCTCAAGGTTAGTTGTTCAATATATCATCTCTCACAATTTCAGAAAAAAGTAATTATTAAATGATTATAAGTTATCTCAAATTCTATAAGGACACACAACAACAGTATTACACTTCCATCTGTGCTAAAGTACAACAAATCTTTATGGATTCTGTATGAAAGGGGTTTAAGATCCACTTACACCTCCCAACCTATGTGCTATGAAAAAAATAAGAACAACAAAGAACAATACACATTAATAACAGTCAGATTAATGCGTTCTCATAAAAACTAACCAATTTATAAGGATTCTAGAAAAACAACTCTTACTCACAAATTTAAACCAGCACGGCATTACGGTATTTATAATGTAATTTCTCTCTTTTCAGGTCACAGGGGAAGTCTCCTACAATGGTTACAGGCTACATGAGTTTGTTCCTCAGAAAACATCAGCTTACATTAGCCAATATGACCTGCACATACCAGAGATGACAGTGAGGGAAACAGTTGATTTTTCCGGACAATGCCAGGGTGTCAGTAGTAGAGCAGGCAAGCTTCCTTAACCTCTCAGTACATCTATTATTACTGTAATTGTGCCTATGTATCAATACAAAATCATTAACTTTCATATCTGGCTATGAAGAAATCATGATGGAAGTTAGCAGAAGAGAGAAAGAAGCAGGCATCATGCCTGATCCAGACATCGACACCTACATGAAAGTAAACATAATTATATACAATTATTTTATTTTATTTCAATTTATCTCTTTCTTTTCTTTTTCTTTTTCTTTTTTGATTAACTCTGTTGAATGTTTTTAAGATTTTGACATAGTTTTTGAACAGGCAATCTCAGTTAAGGGACAAAAGGGAAATCTGCAGACTGATTATGTTCTCAAGGTAAATTTTTCTCTTCAAAGCAGAGATCAATGTGGGTTATAAGCAGATTAATAAAGATATATTGATCTACTGTGACATGTAAAATACAACTTTATGGCCTTCAGATCCTTGGACTGGATGTCTGTGCTGATATAATGGTTGGAGACGCAATGAGAAGAGGAATTTCAGGTGGCCAAAAGAGAAGACTGACAACAGGTAGTAAATGAAAGAAAACCCTATCTAAATAACTCAATTCTAGTTAGATCTCGATTAGACCATACGTCTGCCATTTTTGTTTGATGAGAGTATTGCTTCAGAGCTAATTATTCAAAATTAAAATGCGATGACCTACATGACTAGAACCTATTTCTAAGAAAGAAAATAGGATAATTTTTTATGCAGAAGTTTTCTTCTTAACCCTAATTTTCTCTTGGCTAAACCATCTGGCAGGAGAGATGATTGTAGGTCCCATAAAAACTTTATTTATGGATGAAATATCAACAGGATTAGATAGTTCCACAACCTTTCAAATAGTAACATGCCTCCAGCACATGGTGCACATCATGGATTCAACTGCATTGGTTGCACTCCTGCAGCCATCTCCGGAGACCTTTGAACTATTTGATGATCTCATGTTGATGGCAGAGGGGAAGATTTTATATCATGGTCCTCGGAGTCATGCACTCCAGTTTTTTGAGGATTGTGGTTTCAAGTGCCCAGAAAGAAAGGGCGCAGCAGACTTCCTCCAGGAGGTGAGTAAACACATTCTGATATGCTGTTAATTGCAATGCCCTTATAGCAAACAAATGTATCTGTTAATTATTTTCAGGTAATCTCGAAAAAGGATCAAGCACAGTACTGGAGCAGAACTGACATTCCATACAGTTACATTTCAGTGGACCGATTCTGTGAGATGTTCAAAAAATTTCATCTTGGAGAGAAGCTAGATGAGGAGCTGTCCAGGCCATACAATAAATCCCAGTGCCCTAAAAATGCCCTATCATTTAGCACTTACTCCTTGAGCAAATGGGAACTATTTAAAGCTTGCATGGCTAGAGAGTTGCTTCTCATGAAGCGAAACTCCTTTGTATATGTATTCAAAACAACACAGGTAATATTCTATCCTGCAACCCCTTTGTCATGTGTTTTCTACTATTCACTGTCTATCACTAACTTATGAGCTTAAATCCATGATTCCACAGCTTGTAATCATCGCATTCATGACAATGACAATCTTTATACGCACTCGGATGGCTGTAGACTTGCTGCATGCAAACTATTTTATGGGTTCTTTGTTTTATACACTTATCAGACTTATGACCAATGGAGTTGCAGAGCTCTCCTTAACACTTTCTAGACTTCCAGTGTTCTACAAACAACAAGCATTTTACTTGTACCCTGCATGGGCTTATTCAATCCCAGCCTCTATCTTGAAGACTCCATTTTCACTGCTTGAGTCCATCCTTTGGACATCAATTACTTACTATGTTATTGGGTATACCCCTGAAGTAGGGAGGTGAGCCAATCCTAGCAGAACAAAAATGCCAGATAAGAACTGCCTCCATATTCTCTCTGTTATCATATCTCATGTTTTACTATCAATGCAAGGTTTTTCTGCCAATTCATTCTGCTTTTCGCTCTGCATCAAGCATCAACATCCATGTGTCGCTTCATTGCCTCAATTTTCAAGACTATGGTTGCTGCAACCACATTTGGTTCTTTAGCCTTAGTACTAATATTCCTGTTTGGAGGCTTCATTCTTCCGAGACGTAAGTATATAAACACATGTCTCATGCTTCATCAAGAACAACTGAATTGCTTACAGCTTTTATACCATGCAGCCTCTTTACCACCTTGGTTAAGTTGGGCATTCTGGGCTAATCCAATGAGCTATGGGGAAATAGGTGTTTCAGTAAATGAATTCCTTGCTCCACGTTGGCAAAAGGTGAACTCTACATGACATGATTTATTGGTCCTTGCCACCACCAGCTGTTAACTTGAGTGGTATCTCCTGAAACTTCCAAAATTGGAGGTGCAGGGTCCAAGTCCCGATTGAAGTCTTTGCCATGGGATATGAATGTGTTAATGGTGTCCGTTCATTCTCTTTTGCAGGTCTCAATAGGAAATACAACTCTAGGGCAGAGTGTTTTAACTCGCCATGGTTTAAACTTTGATGGCCACTTCTATTGGATATCAGTAGGGGCATTGGTTGGGTTCGCGATATTTTTTGACCTTGGATTTGTTCTGGCCTTAACTCAACTAAATCGTAAGTCCATCGCAGTCAATAAACAGGCATAAAGTTTAAGAACAATATTCATATATTTACGAATATAGACTGTTATCAACACAGCTCCAGGGATGTCACGAGCTATTATTTCTAAAGAAACGTTATCTCAGCTACAAAAAAAAGAAGACCGTAAGAGTAGTGCACACTTGGACAATGATCCAGCTCTGGCTGCTTCTCCCAAAACTACTGCAGAAAAACAAAGTACTGGTGGGATACAAAACTTGATAACTTTTTTGATCTATTAAAGACAAGAACCAGCTTTTGAAATTAATGAACAACTTCTAACTTGCATATTTGGTTGGACAGGTAATTTGGTCCTGCCATTTGAACCACTGACAATGTCATTCAAGGATGTGAAATATTTTGTTGATACCCCTCCGGTAATCATGTTCAGCTATACGTTCTCATTTTATTGTCATAACCTTTGTATACCAATGAAAAATATTGTCAACTATATATTAATTCGTTCCCTATGTTCAGGAAATGAAAGAACACGGTTTCAGTCAGGAGAAACTTCAGTTGCTTCATGATATTTCAGGTGCATTCAGACCTGGAATCCTTACAGCATTAATGGGTGTCAGTGGGGCTGGTAAAACAACTCTCATGGATGTCCTATCCGGAAGGAAAACTGGAGGTACAATTGAAGGAGATATAAGAATTGGAGGGTATCCCAAAGTACAGAAGGCGTTTGCAAGAGTATCAGGTTACTGCGAGCAGAATGATATACATTCTCCACAGATTACTGTGGGAGAGTCAGTGACATACTCAGCTTGGTTGCGGTTACCACCAGAGATTGATCCAGAAACCAAAGTTGTATGGTATTCTCTATGAAAATACTAACAAGATTATCCTATAAATAAGGGGCTCAATACCTAGATAATTGTCATATATTAAAATTTAACTAAGGTCAATCCACAAAATCTAGGACTGCCTTCATGACTCATGTTTTTTCATTTGACATAGCCGAACCCGAACTTCATAATTTCATATAAACAACTGGCATAAAAATTAATAAGTAATGCTTTACATCTATAGCAGTGGAGTTGACTTGCCAAATCTTCTATCAATAATGTGGAGTTTAGGTTTTACCTTTGACTTTCACTGAAGAAGATACCACCCATTACCCAGGCCAAGGTTTGAGAAAAAGAATGTCACATACTTACCTCTAGACTCTAGTCCAAGTTACACGGACTAAGATATAATGTGTCGAGCGTAGGTGTATGTCTAAATGTGGAATTTATCAGATCATAATACCAAGGATATAGGAATACAGCTAAACAATCATTGTTTTTGTTATTCTTCCTCCATAATCTAGGGAAAAATTGGTAATATTATACAAAATAATGTCTTCAAAATGGACAATTCACTCATTTTGAAGCAATAATGTGACAAAAGGAATATAGTAATAGAGTTTTATGTACAATTATATAATACTTAAATTATCAGATTCACCTCTCATACCGCATCCAAGTGTACTATGTTAAGAAAAGTACTTGCTCATTTGGAAGAGTCCAGGTAACATAAACTTATTTAAGAAATATAGTGTCTTCTATACCTACCATTTCAAATTTTATAGAAAAAAATGTATTATGCATAGGCATGGCAGCATTATGATGTTGAAATTTTTTAAGTACTAAATATTTCCTTTGCCAGACAAATAACCGCATCTATTTCTAATGCTCTATTTGAGTTGATGGAAGACAATAAAGTGGAGCACATTTTATCCATGCTGTAGGTTAATGCTGTGTATAATTGTGATTGTAATATTTGTAATCTGTATTTAAAGATTTTCAGAATAAGGCTAAAACACCCAATCTGTTTTCTGGAAAGTGACATTTTTTAAGGAAGCCTCTTTCCATAGTTCTAAAGAAACGTGCAATTGTTATTAATGACTGCGGGTTTCAAATACCATTTCTAGTATCTACCTTTCCTGAACACCAAATAGATCTTTACATTCAAAATTAATGTTCCAAAGCTTAATAAGTAGAAATGCAGTAAACCAAGAAAATCAATATCTTATACATGGAATTGGGGTTCCAGTTTGACATCAAACCATGTGATCCAAATGACCAGTAGTACCACATAAACACAGAACCTTTTTTGGAATATTCAGGTACTGGTCGGTTGGCATTTGAAAGTAGTATTTATTTTGCTTTTGAGATCAAATTTCAGTTATGTTCTTAAAATAAAATCTACTGGTGTGTTATCCAAACAGTGTGTTAAATTACATGGGTATACTATATTGTGTACAGTGGAAACTTATATCATTTGCATATTACAACGTATCTGTTGTGCAGAAATTTGTGGAAGAAGTTCTTGAAATAATTGAACTTGATGACATTAGAGATTCTTTGGTTGGGATTTCTGGGGTAAGTGGTCTTTCTACCGAGCAGCGTAAAAGGCTCACAATTGCAGTGGAGCTTGTTTCAAATCCATCAATAATATTCATGGATGAGCCTACATCAGGTTTAGATGCCAGAGCAGCTGCAATTGTCATGCGTACAGTGAAGAATGTAGTTGAAACAGGAAGGACAACAGTTTGCACCATCCACCAACCAAGCATTGATATTTTTGAGGCATTTGATGAGGTGAGTAATGCCTTTTATCATGAAAATTACAACATAGAGCAGACTTGTTAAATCCAACTACTTGGCCAAATTTACCACGAATAGTTAAGAAGAAGTCCACAAAAGAAAAAACATAACTGTAAGTTGTACATATTAGACATATATGACTGAACAAATTAATCTTTTCCTTCATTTCGTCACATCTTTTTACTATTTCTGTTTTCCACCCAATGCACATATTTATAGTTCAAATTTTCCTATACTTACCAACTAATGTTCAGTACCTTAACATTGTCCTCTGGGCTAACCATTAACGGCCATTGTAGCCACTAAACAGAATTTTGCTTTCAACTTGTTCACCTGTAAATAATAGAAACATATCTTCACTTCATTCAGCCTTTCCTTCCTCATGACAAGTGAAACATAAACAATAAATCAAACATTGGAAATCTTAGGCATCAATAAAGATGTTCCCTAATTCTACTCTTAATTATCCTAAAGTTACACTTAGATATCGAATTCATCTCATTTAAGTCTGCATCCACATACTTGTAAGCGTGCACTAAATTAGTTTGGTCTCCTTTTATGAAAATTTTAATCTCACGCATGTGTATGGATATGCATTCTTATGAATTTATATTTTATTTCATTTAAACTGAAGTTGACAAAATCTTATTAACAATATCAATAACCAATGGATATCTATCCAATTCTGTGCAGTTGATTCTAATGAAAAGAGGAGGACAAATTATCTATTCAGGAGCATTGGGGAATCATTCAAGTAAACTTATTGAATATTTTGAGGTATGCACACAATTTCACCACTTCACTTCTTACTAAGCAAGTAGAATTCCTATTGCATCCAATGATCACTGGTTCTTCACTGAGTTTGTTGGCTCCTCCCAGAGATGTTTATCATGGCTGCTATATTTGCTAATCGGATTTTTAAACTGACATGGTGATGTGAAGTATTGTATTCGTGGACATCAAATATATATAAACCAATGACACTCCAACAATTCACTAATTCAACATTCAGTTCTAGTCTAAGGATAATTAAACGAAGATATATACGTAACCAAACACATCAAAAATAAAAAAACACCATAGTAAACCACATTCAATTGGCATCTTCAAGAGCTCATTGATTGCAATATATAAAGTAAGTGACTCCTATTTTTGTGCATTAACAGAACTAAAAGGCAATACCCAGTATTGTCCCCATTTAAAGGAGGAGCTAGGAGAGGCAGACTGAGTAAAGACCTAATTTTTTGGCATTATTTGTTCTCTGAAACAAGTAACCTGAACTTTTACCACTTCACCATGCAATAACCCTTTTAACGCAACTGAGAAGTTAAATATTAAATGACTAAATAATCATCTAATGGATCTTTTGTAGCTATCCAAACAAAAAAACAAAATTTTCTGCTTATAACAGAAAAAGAAAAAAGAAAATGTAATAATAGCGAACAAATCATGAACTATTTCAAAGTAAACAACACTCCTAATCAATATCCCATCTGATATGTACACACAAATTCAATCATGTTTTGAGTCGTGAGAGGATTTGTTAATGGTAAAAAAGTTTCTCAGATTCATTAGAGTGATAATGGTTTTGCATTCTTGAAATAGGAAAAATTCTACTGACCACTAAACCTTCAGAGTTAATGAATCAGCATCCAGTAATATAAAAATACGGTAGTCCTCTCAGAGTCCATTAATGGAACCTCCACTTCCTTTTGGTGATGCGGGTGGCCATATTCTTCTACCTCACATGTAAAAAGGTACCTATCCAGTGTCTAGTGTTGGTTCTGCCAATGAGATGTTGGGAGGAATGGAATAAATACAGACATAACCTTTACCTCAGGTATCATTAACTCTACGTAGCTCAGTTCAGAACGAACTTGTATTCTCACACTTTGAGAACCCAAGCATTTATCATTACATCAAGTAATAATCCTTCATGCCAAATGTAAATGAATCACAAAAGGGCACAAAGCCGCAAAGACACCCTCACTAGGAACTCACAAGTATATTTCGTTGTCGTCCTTCCAGCCCTATCAGTGTGCACTCTTTTACTTATTTCCCCTAAAGATATATTAATTATTTGCAAAGGAAAAAAAATTAAAATTCTTGTACTTCACTAATGTAACATTTTCCTTCTCCAACAGGGTATTACTGGTCTGCCAAAGATCAAAGATAATTATAATCCAGCAACATGGATGTTAGAAGTTACTTCTGCATCAGTAGAAGCGGAACTTGGTTTAGATTTTGCCAGCATATATACGGACTCACCACTGCATCAGTAAGTCACTTGATATTGGTGTAATTAAGATTTAATAACTTTTATGGGGGTATCTTATATACATTTCCAAGTCAAAGATGACATTGCTTCTGATTGTCAAGAATCAGAATTATTTCTGGTTCTATACTAACCAAAATATTTTCTTTGCTTTTCTGGTCATAGAGAAACAATAGAGTTGGTTAGACGGTTGAGTGAACCGCCACCAGGTTCAAAAGAGCTGCACTTTCATACTCGTTTTCCACAGAATAGTTGGGAACAGTATATGGCATGCCTCTGGAAACAACACTTGTCATATTGGAGAAGTCCGGAATACAACGTGGTGCGTTTAATGTTTATGATTGTTGCAGCAATAACTTTTGGAGCGCTCTTTTGGCAGAAAGGGAAGAAAACGTAAGTCCTTTTTTGGTTGACTTGGATGCAGTAACATAATGAATGGATGGAATTTAAACCAAGTCAGAGAAAAATTGATTTGATCCCTGTTATGCGCCGTTTTAGGAGATGTTTGGGATGTCAAACAGATGCCAATACTTTCATAGTAATTAATATAGGTTTTCAAATACATAACTTTATCCAGAGAACTACAATATAAATTTCTCCACAGAATACTTCTTATCACGATTACATTTTAGGGCTCAATGTGTCGGACTCCAGGGATCCATAAGTGTGACAGATAGCAAACCTAGCTAGAAAAACAATATTTCCCTCAATTATTCGTTTTATAAAACTCCTTAGGCAATTATAAGAATCCAGAAAGTAGTCTTCATTTATTTTACTAATTATAACAAAAAAAAAAAAAAGGAAGCCACACAGTCATTCCAATTTTTGGACAACTTTCTCAACTCCTTAGAACCAAACATAATTGATGCAAGTTTGATCACATTGAAGTAAATATATGTAGTTTCTCGACACAAGCAAGCCAGACACAAATAATATACACTAAAGTTATTTCTAATCAAAGAAATAATGTGGAAAAGTTGGGTGCTAGCATTTAAACCTGTTGATAAAATAAAATAAAATTGAAGAGAGAAATTAAACAAGAAGAATAGAAGAATATAACGTGGTTCGGCCACTACGGCCTACATCACTTTTATTGTATTTCTCTCTTCGTTTTGTTTACAATGACCGCCTCTATTTATAGGTGAAAGAACACACGTAATAAATATGAAAAATACATTAATGGAAGATTCCTAAAATCAATCCCATAAATCACTCCAATAATATATTCTCCAACACCCCCCCCCCCCCAAGTTGGTACATGGAGATTTTAACTTAAGTGTCCAACTTGAAACTAAATACTAAGTTTCGGGGGATCCGAGTCAAGTTGATCCTAAGATCCAAGACGAGTTGATCTGGACATCCAAGACGAGTTGATTCAAAGATCCGATACGAGTTGATCCTAAGATCCAAGACAAGTTGATCCGGAGATCCGATACGAGTTGATCTGAAGGTTCGAGATGAATCTAGAATAGGGTATGATAATCTGTTCTGATACCATATTGATAAAATAAAATAAAATTGAAGAGAGAAGTTAAACAAGAAGAACAGAAGAATATAACGTGGTTTGGCCACTACGGCCTACATCAACAGCACACAAAGCCCAAAGGGCTACATTACTTTTATTGTATTCTCTCTTCATTTTGTTTACAATGACCACCTCTATTTATAGGTGAAAGAACACACGTGATTAATAAGGAAATTACATTAATGGAAGATTCCTAAAATGAATCCCATAAATCACTCCAATAATATATTCTCCAACAAAACCGAAACCACAAAACCAGCATCTAAGTATAGGAAAATCTTCAACATCTGCTAATAGTAATAATGTAATATTGATTAACTAAAAGGAAGTGGGGTGTCCAGAAAGCATATAATATCTCAAGTGTCTTTGTATTGGGCATTATAATAGTTTTCTGCAGCCTATTTTTTCTAATCGAGGGTTCTAGAAATTGATGAAGCCGTAACTTATAGCCTGTTGTTTTTTTCCTGAAGAAAGAGTGAGCAGGATTTGTTCAACATACTTGGATGCATGTATATTGCCGTCATATTCCTGGGAATAAATAATTGCTCAACAGTTCTACCACATGTGGCAACTGAGCGCACTGTTCTGTATCGGGAAAAATTTGCTGGGATGTACTCCTCAAAGGCTTATTCCTTCGCACAGGTACACAATCATCTAGAAGAAGTACTTGCATTGTTATGGTGAATAATATATGTGCCTCAAACTGCATAGATTATAATTTAGGTGATCTTTTGCAGGTTACTATTGAAATACCTTATATACTGTTGCAAGCAATTTTGTTTGTGGCCATTACTTATCCATCAATAGGGTTCTACTGGTCAGCTCACAAGGTCTTCTGGTACTTCTATGCAACATTCTGCACATTTCTATATTTCGTATACCTTGGGATGCTGATAGTTTCATTAAGCCGAGATCTCCAAGTAGCTTCCATATTGGCAACTGCAGTCTACACAATACTGAGTCTTTTCTCAGGCTTCCTCCTGCCAGGACCGGTAAATCCTTCCACCCCTTGTTCTGATTTTTCTTCTTTTTCCTTTTTCAAACATAATACACAACAATGACCTAGCCTACATTTTCTAATAATAGAAATTTTACACTTGTTTGCATTAGTCATTTGCATGGGTTAAAAAGATCTCAAGATAAATTTTGGAACTAAACACAAACAGAAGAAAGCATTTTCTTTGGTACTGATGAACCAATTGCGATGGAAAAGAAAATAATAATGTTTTTCTTTTGTACCGATGAGGGAAAAAAAGGTTATGCATGTTTTCTCTTCCATGAGTATTTCCAAAAACTCCATTCAGATAGGGGGTGAGAACTAAGGAATTTAACAAGAAATCCCTGTAAAACTGACCTACAGAGTGGAGTGCATTTGTGCTAGAAATCCATGTAAATTTGACAAGAATATACAAACTTCACGGTAATTGTAAAATTTTCACTTTTTATACTTGATGCTCATTTTAGCAAAACTGAACCTGAAGGAAGATGCTAGACACCCTTATATCCCAATTTCAAAATAAATAAAATTGACCCACCCACCTTCTTATTCAACTTCACATGATAAAACTCGTCATCCTGATCAATATAAAGTATAGTTTCTATATGCTTCACATGATAAAACTTCTCATCTTGATTTGAACTGAGTCTAGTTAAGCCAAAGATTGTGACTGTGTCTTTTATGTGCAGAAAATTCCAAAGTGGTGGGTTTGGTTGTACTGGATTTGTCCTACGTCCTGGTCCCTAAATGGCCTACTGACCTCACAGTATGGAGATGTGAACAAAAAGATACTGATGTTTGGGGAGATCAAATCCATTAGTTCCTTTCTACAAGAATATTACGGCTTTCGACACGATCGTTTAGGCCTTGTGGCTGTTGTTCTCATAGCTTTCCCTTTTATTTTTGCACTCCTTTTCACATATTGCATAGGGAAATTGAATTTCCAAAGAAGGTAAAATAGAGAATTCCAGTTGTCCTTTTCCATGGAAATATTCTGTTTTCCTCTGAAACATAATTTATCAAACTCATAATTTATTAATTACATTAGATAAGCCTATGTTTTACCTTAAATGCATTAACTACAAGTGGTGTTTAGGGTTCTATTTTCTGATAAACTAATTGGGTTAAATAAATTACCCTCTTGACTACTCCACTATTGAACAAACAAAAAACTAATCCCTAATTGAGGGTTTTGCATAAATTATGATCACATTTCAATGACATCTTTTAACAGTACCAATTTCTCACCAGACAGTAATACAGCACAGAAAGGAAAATGACATAAAGGGGCATGAAGTAATATATATGTGTGTGTGTGTGTGGGTGTGTTCAAGTGAATAGATACTCCATAGACAAGCGAGTTCACATTCAGTAGTGTTGATTACATACGAACGCGAAGATATAGAAAAATGTGCATATACCTACTGATCATTGCGAAATACATACTGAGTAGACTAAATTAAAAAGGGAGGTGAGAAAATCACATTCGTACATACTCGTTCATATTTGCAGCAAGAAAAAAGCCAACTACGGTTTTGACAGATTCTCTCGTTGCCCAGGTCTGAAGTGGACTGTTATCCGCTTGTTCGCCAAGACTCTGTCGTTTGGAATTCCTTTCCACTTTCTCTTCTCGTTTTTTTCTTTCCAACACTAGTTCACCGATACACGGAATCCGTGGTAGTTAATAATTTGTCTTCTTATCCCGTGTTATCAAATGTAACTTTTTATCTTTAATATTTTAATATTTTTTAATTAATTTTTTTTAATGTGAAATATCTATTTTGTCCACCATATATTATATATATTAATAGTATAATTATATCTATATAATATTAACTGTGCAGAATTTTATACATATATCAAATGACAATTTGGGATTAAGAAAAAATGATTATCCGCAGAATTGTGGAAGTTATATTTTCTCATTCATAAGATGCGTATGGTTTGTATGTGGTGGGACCTATCACATACATTCAATTGATATAAAAGTACGGTAGGTCTAATAATTTTGAACCTACATTTTCTCATCCATATGATGTTATATGGTAAGTGTATGTAGTGGGACCTATCACATATATTCAATGGATGTAAAAGTATAATAGGTCTAACAATTATGAACTTACATTTTCTCATTCATATGATCTATATGGTGAGTGTATGTGGTAGAACTTATCACATGCATTCAATAAATGTAAAAGTATAAGTCTAACAATTTTGCACAAATAGCATGGTTCTTTTATTAATGTCTTAATAGATTATTAATGACCCGTACCTAACATTAAAAAAACACGGTATAATAAATATCAAGCATGACTGCTTAATTAATCAGTGTATGTGGGTTGAATCCATATCTTTTAACTCCAAGAATGAATACTCCACTTTTTGAATTTCAAGAATGCATTTGGATGGAATGAAATAGAAAAAGAGAAAAGGAAGGTGTAGAAACTAGAAAGGAAATAGACGGATAAGAGAATCCCTATAGCCACGTGATTGTTTTGCTCGTGAAAATGGAATGAAATTGAGTCAAGAAAATTTAAATTAGTATTTTTTTATTATTAATAATACATACGTCCAGTAATTTTCAAATAAATTTGTGTAAATAGAGAATGACATCATCAACATAATAACATCGTGATAATGTCAGACTTCACTCACATAAACTCATTTGGATACAACAGAGAAGGATATATCATTTTTTTTTTTTTTGTGAAAATTTAAATTGGTAGTAACCTATTTCAACCCTTCTCTTTTTTTCTTGAAATATCCCACCTGGTGGAATGTGAACCTGTCTAAACCAACAGATGTTTCATTTCCTTTGGCAAATTCACTTGCTAAAATACTGCAGTACCTATTGTTTAACACTGCAGTCCTATATACTTGACCTTTCCTCATAATTTGAAATGAACTCGAATCAATAGATATACATAATATTTCCCACTGAAATCTAAATCCATTAACCAGTGCTACAATTATCTTTTTTTTTTTTTTTATAGTACTATAATAGATTTCAAGTGAACGGTGGAGAAAACTGCTGCTTATAAACTACCTTAGCTTGATCCATACTTTAGAAGTTCCCATCTGAAGGGCTGGAAAATATAAAGAACTTCAGGTGAGCTCTTGAAGAGCAGAGCCACACATACGCATACAGCAGCAATGGCCACCATTGAAAGCATTGCTGGCCTGTAGATAGCCAGTGATGTTCTGCCATTGCCATAAGCCAACTTCTGTTCACATAGCTTGCAGTGACGCTGACTCGGCTTCATTCCATTCTTCTGTGTGTCAAAGCTAGCAAATTTCATCGATTTGTTGCACTCCAGTTTCTGCTTAGTGTTGCAGTCAAAGAGGGTGACAGGGATGTCGAGCACTACATGCCCACTCCCTGATTTATTGTTGCTTTTCTTCTGGACCAGATGGATGTAGGAATTGTGGTTCCGCATAATTGCATAATCATTGGGTGTCAACCCCGTAATGTCACGAGCACTCTTCCATGCTTCAATTCCCACCTGAAAAAAGGCAGTCTATATCAGAAAAAAGATTTTTTCTTCATTTGTTGGGGAGAAAAATAAAAAAATTAAGAACAAAAAGGGTAATGTCCAGGCACACAGGAAAGGAAAATAAATTTCATTTTAAACGTCATCTTCCAACATACTCCAATTCATGGGAAAAAAATATACATTTTTTCTTCCTGAAATCTGTTTCTTCCCGAGCTATTGTACTGAACAAATCTGTTTCAGTGCAATGACCACTTCAAGAACAAATTATTGGGCAGTAAAAGTTGCAGAAACAAGCAGAAATCAAAGATGGTCAAATTTGTCTGAGATGGTCTTTGATTGAGTTCTAGAACCTCATTCAATGCACTGCAGGAATCAAACGAATTTAATTTATACTAAGAAAGAAGGACATACCATTCCAGGATCATCAGTTAACGCATCCAAAACACTCTCGGAGCCATCTCCATTGGCTGCTATGTGAAGAGGAGTCAGACCCCCAGGGCCAATGACATCGGGTCTAAATAAGAACTTATTGCTCCCATCAATATGTTTCTTTTGTTCAGATCCTGGTTCATTTGAAACTCCATCCGGAACGTATCTCAGCAGGGCTTCCACCATGGACCTGCAATTTCTCCGCACAGCTCTGTGAAGAAGGCCCATCTCCTGCAATGCAAATTCAACAGAAGGATGCTCACCGGCATCTACATTACCATTGAACAGAATGCCCAAAAGTTTCTTAACTACAGAACACCAATCATGCTCAATGGAGAACTCTATGAGCCACCTGAAACGTCTGAAAGGAAATAGATCTAAGTTGGGATCCATATGGCCCAATCTAAACTTCAAGTGACTTCTGTGAAGAAGCCAACCCATTTCCTGTATAAAGTCCAAAGCTAGATCCCTGGCTTCTATTATCTCAGATCTTCCCTGAATGTTATCAGCACTTTCAGCCTCCTCTATTGACCTCTCCAGCATACAAATCTCAGAACAAACATCCTGCTCTGCAACTATAAATGGAAAGAAGCTGCTGCTGAGACCATGGTCCTCGACCTGGACAGATCAGATAAAGAGAACAATAATTCAAAAAATAGGAAAAAGTGTATGAGATAAGAGAGAAATGTGTGCATTCATCACATTTCTTGAATGATCGCTTGCTAAAAATAAGAAACAAGTAAATGAGCCACTTTTCCTTCAGAGACCCTATCTAAGAAACAAGGAAAGATTGAAGTTTGAGAATGGCCAGGTAAAAAATTAAGCAGCTTCAACTTTTCTGAACTTTAATAAACTTCCACTAATAAATTTCACTTCCAAAGACAAATTTTAAACCCAAAACGAGCAAAAGTAAGGCAACTTCCACAAGCCTGAAGTTTTAACTTAAAAGTAAAAGAAAACAGAACAGAAACATATGGAAAATGTTCAAGTTTAATCACTGTACTCTAACAACATAAATGTCAAGGATTGAATTGATCATTCTGTTAAATCAGCCTACTCTAAACAAAAGTAGCAGCTAGCAGGTAAATAAATGGCTTCACCACATATAGACCAATTTTATTTATTTATAAATTTATTCTTTTTCTTGGATAGGTATATACATCAGCTGTTGGATCAATAATAGTTCAGGTGCGTAGACTGAATATTACTGCATAAAGAACCACAGGCATCTATCAGGTAAAAGAAAACAACAGAAAACAGGAGGGATGAAATCACCTCAATGAATCCTCTCCCAGTAACATTTGGTATAGAACAGGGGAATCTAAGGCACTGGATCTCATCATGCTCCACGAATGTATCACCACCACCCATCACATTATAACAACTTTCCTGGACTAAATACTTCCCTTCTAGCGCACAGAGTAACCTGAAATAGAAGGTAAATTTAATTTAATACATGAAACACTTGGCTGCAAAAACTTTGGACAAAAACCCAAAACTAAGAATCTTGTCTCAAAGCACAGTATTCATGCATCAGCCAAAAGGGGAAAAAGGATACCTTGTAGTCGGCTGAAACAAGTTGAAGCCTTTAACTGAAAATTGAGCTTTCTCAGTAACAGAAACTGCAATCGGTTTGATGCTTGAGATCCTGCAATTATTACGGCTTTTAAGTGGTAAAGATGTGTCTAAAACAACCTGACCTGTAGCACAAATAAAAGAAATCAAGATTTTTTAATTTCCAAACAGAAGTATTGTGATCACTCATTAAGTGATATGATAGAAACTAGTAACAAAAGGAGCAAAAACAGAGAACTACAAAGAAACAAGAACAAACCATTATATATAAATGCTACGCGATGCTGCACCCTAGTATACACCCATCCTGTTCTCCAGAAAGAATCTTTTGATGAATCCAGAAGCCTACTCAAACTGGAGCTCAGATCACAGCAAAGCTGTACACAGCAACAGTGACTATGAAGATTAGAAGTGGATTTTTCCGGAACAAAAATTACCAATCCACATTTCAGGCAATAATGTAAAAGCTTACCTGCTCCCATTTGGACTTCTTCAAATGAAGATATATTGTTAATATGATACAGCCAGGTCTTATGTAGCTCTCAATCTCAGTAGGACTGTGGGATAACCAGTCGAGGATCTGAAAATTTCATGTTAAACAAAATCAAATGTTTTGTGGAAGCTAACATTAAACAGTTAGCTCAAACAACTGCATGGCCCAGAAATACCTGTTTTCGCAGGAGAAGAGGGAAATCACTTGGATTTTTCCCAAAGAGTTTGAAAACAATTCGATCTGTGCGGCCCTGAAATTAGTCAAAAGACTGCAGTTAAGAGAATCCTTTGAGGCCAATAAAACAATTTACATAGCTCTATTTGAATTATAAAGGAGAATGCTTCATCCAATCTGTATGCAACGGTTGAACCAAAGTTTCTTTAGAGTGTAAAAAAATCACTCACAAGTTAAGAAAATAACTCTTGGATGACAAATCATGGCTTAACTTTTAATATACTAAGTTTATGAATCTAATAGAACTAACTTTAGGAAACAGGAAACAGGAAACAGATATTATAAAAAATAAAACATTATAAGAAGAACAGGAAATAAGTGCAAATTAATTCCTCATGCCAGACACTTTAGCAGTACTATTTCACAACATAACATCTCCAGCCCTTAAAAAACTATCGATAATTAAGTACATGTGTGTCTGTGGGTGTTTATGCATGGATGCGCACGCACGCATGTGTTTATGAGACTTGAGAGAGTGATAATTCATGGAAAAGATTGTCAGCTCTCACGTTCAGTATTCAAATCCTCTCTTGCACCTTTAACATTTTAAGAGCACCTCTTGTTATTAATAGGCATCCAGTTGCACCAGTCCAAACCAAACTGCGTGATTTAGCCCTTGAACCAGCATGAACCGGACCGATTTCATGTTGAACTAAAGTGAACCGGTCATTCCTGAGCGAACCGAACGATTCAGCTTTGAACCAGCCAAATCTCCAGCGAACCAGCCAGACCAGCTCTTGTGTCCGTTGCAAACTGGTTGGTTTGGCGAACCATAAATCTACTAAAAGACTTTGATAATGTCCAGCTATTTATGTCACATAACTTTCACATTTTTTTTATTTCAAGTTGTAATTATTCAATTTAATGCAATCAAGCAAAAAAGAAAAAAGTACCTGAGCTTCTCCACTAGAACTTGATGGTGACTGGGTAGATGTGGAAGCTGAGTTTCCACTTGTCTGAGGTGGGCTTGACTTGTGAGAATCTTGGTGGACCCATATAGGGCAATCAAGAGACCCAGTCCCTAGATTTCTAGGGGCACAAGACCTCTCCAAGTTCTCTGTGCAGTCTTGAGAATCATCGTAGACATTATTCAAATCAATGTTACTAAGTTTGATCCTTCCCTCTGTAATCTCTGGGACATTTGTTTTCGATGGAATGCAGTCTTTTGTAGGAAACAAAAAAGAGGATTTTGAGGCAGATGGAGTTTGTAGCATTCCACCCTGAGCATCATCTATAAATATCCTCTTCTGTGTCATTTCAGATGCATATGCAGTTACACATTGTCCGATAGGCCTTGGAGGGTCCTAAATATCAATGCAATCATCCATCTTAGAAGTTGAACAGCAAAAATGCATTTAAGACCATTTGAAATTAGAGTTGGAACCTTTTCTGGAATCACAACAGATGTCCCAGCATTTTGCAAATCTTGAGAACTGGGCAGTAACCCTGATATGTTCCTACCATTAATTGTACCAGCCAGACTAGCAAGGTTTCTCAATAGATGAGATAGCAGATCCTGATCCTTTGCTTGATCTGAGCTATTAGCTGCAGTTCATAGAGAGCAGAACTTTTAGAGTTAAATAAGTATGGCAATCATCATGACACATAAAGCAACAATTCATAAGTTTCAGAAGTTTCAAGAACCACATAAAGCATTCTCATCGTCAATTTTCAGGTAGTAGAGCAAACAATTCATAACACCAGCCACATTCTGCAACATCATCCTTACGCTGGAAAATACCGTATGTTGATGGAGTAACTTATATTGCAGTATGACTGCACAAATTTAATCACGAGTCTACTGGTAATTTATATTCATGTTTAATAAAGTTAGTTTGATTCTGGCAATAACGGATTAATACATGGAAATACTGGTGCACAATTCAGGATGGAAGTGGTCTAAATCCAATGCAGATCAGCCAATTAATCAGCAAACAACAGCAACACTTAGGCCCACCCAATACCAAATGCAATTCCTAAAATAATGCTCTGAGGAACATAACAATGCGTCTGATAGATTCTTAAACTCCAAAGTTGCAATTCTCTCTCCCAAATACCCAACAGAAAATGTTACCTTCTCCATAAGGGGAAAAATTTTCAAAAGTCAATTTTTTAGAAAAATTACCTTCGTCTCCCCCATCCTTTCACTGAAAAAGGGGGGGGGGGGGGGGGGGGGGGGGGGGGGGGGGGGGGGGTTGCATGAATCCCTAAGAGAGAACCAAAACAAATCACCTGTAAACACAAAATTATCCCCAAACAGCATATTCACTGTAAACAACCCATTATGAGTTTTTTGTACCAAATCTAATTTGGTTGAAACTGTAATGGCACAACTAATGAAAGGGCATGAAATTTAATGTAATCATTTTCTTCTTGTCCGAATTTGAAATGGCTTGATTTCAGTACAAGATATCAATTTTTCCGATTTCTTTGTCCAAATTCTAGGCACTGTTCAGCATCATCACCCTCCAAAAACTGAGCTCGCTATGTATAACTGCAACTTAAAAATCCTTTAATGGTCCTTTGCCTGACCTAGCTGCAAGGGAATCAGATCTACTAGGTTTCTGAATATCACAAATCTCCTTTCTAGATGCAGTGCACACTTGGATGGATTAAGTCCACTGATTCCATTTCAGGAGTCATCAATGCTCAAATCTGGTTAAACTTCCAAAGCCTTTAGAAACTTAAATTGGCACTTCGAGTTTCTTCAGACTTCCATTTGATTCTGTAGGGAATTCCATTTTTTAAGTGAACGAAGTTTAAACTTAAGTTGATATTTAGTTGCTTAAGAGCACCTCAAAAAAAATAAATCAACATGAACTCCTTCAACGAAATTATAACTTGATATCAACAGCATAAATCATTAGAAAAGACAAGCCACTGAAAAATACCAAAGACACAATTTCCACCCCGGTATGCCTGGGCCTTGAGTCCAAAATCCCATATCACATCTCCAGCCACCAATGTTCAGATCACCTGCCTTTGCCTTCAATGTTTCACTATAGAAACTAATTTTTTTGCAGAGATGATTGCACCATTATACTGAACTATGGAGTAAGCACCCTTAATTTTGCTTCACTTGATTGTCTATTCATCCAACTAAAAGAGGTGGTTAGAAAAAGTTACTCTCTTATTAAGAAATCAAGAATCCTACCCAATGTATTACCTTTAGATTCTTTACAGATTGTCACTTCCACCTCAAGGGGGTGTTTTCTTATGTGGAAAGAGAAGTGAAGACATATCAACTCATGTACATTCTCAGACAAGATATTACTTTGTATTCATCTTAGAGAATTGACTACAATATTATAAATAGAAAGAAATTCACTCACAACAGCTAATGATAAGTGACCATTAAAAGCCAAAGCACAGCAACATTGATATCAACTGACTGCTTCCAGCACAAAATCTTGGATGAAATCAAGTACTGATGTGATACTGTAAAGAAGTGAATGTATAAACTTTCAAGAAGATATATGCTTACAGTGCATATTGGAGAGTATCCTCAGCAGGCTAATCAATAAATAACTACTACTCTGCTCATCATTAAGGGACCCTCCATTAACAACATTTTCTGGATGTGTCTTCCTTCTCCGTCTGTTATGACCTGCCAAACGCCTACGACAACTTCTCTTCCCTTCATCAAACTCTTGCAGAACATGAAACCTGTCATAAGTTTAACAAGATTACATATTTTCTCTAGAATTTCTCCCGAACAGAACTATGCCTAACATAATGACATAACTATGACCCAATTGAAAATATTTTAAAACCAAAAGATAGGACTAAAACCTGACCAAATTTTGTGATCCAACCTCATTTTTTTTGTACATATGCAACAGAGAGCAACTAATTGAATAGCATGTACATTATGTCATGAAAACCCAATAATGATTCCTACACCCAGAGATTACTATAAAAAGCATTAACAAATAGTCTTTATATGAGGACCGACCTGCTGCATTGCTGACAGAACCGCTGCAGAACATTGCCAACCAATGCTCTATTGGCCTTGGAATGTATATCACAAACCTTGTGTCGTCGATGATAATCCTTCGCATTGCTCAAATCAGCTCGACAATCCTCTACCTGACAAACGGCGCGATTAGAGGTAGCACCAACAACTTTGGTCTTCTTCCCACTTTTCCCCTCCCATTTTTCCCTCTCACTATCCATTATGGGATATGCTTGCACACCAAGCTTCAAATTAAGGGACCCAGATCCATCATTCAGCTCTTCATCCTCAATGACGATAGCCCTCCTCCTCTTTTCTAGTTCTCTCTTTCCTTTCTCATTCCTTAAATTGATTTCATCCGAACACGAGGATGAACTGTTTGACAACCCTGTGTTGGCCGGAATTTCTGACCCAACTGGGAACAACTGCCTACTCCTGCAATCTGACGGCACAGAATTAAGTGGAGTAGCCGTAAATAAGTCGCCGTCCCATTTCCAGTCATTCAAATCCCATTCCATACTCCTCTTTCCAACCGCCTTCAAATCCGACACCACCGGACCATAGAAATGATGAGCCTTTCCTCCAAATTTAGCCTCCATTGATCAAATTTCGAAAAAAACCCAGAAAATTTAAGCCGAATAAAAAAATCCCAGATTGCAATTCCAGCAGAAAAATATATCCAACAAAACAACAACCCTAGAAAACACAAAAGATCAAGCTCTACTTATATAACCTTGAATTAAGTTATCAGTTGCTCTTGTTCACCTAAAATAGAACGACCCAAACACCTCCTAATCAGCCTCTCTACTCCCCCAGAAATCCAGAAAAAGTACACCGACACATCCATGATCCAAATAACAACCACCCACATGCCAAAGATACCCCTGAATTAACCACTAATTCGCTCAACAACAACAACACACCAAAAAACCCCTCAGTTACATCGCCAAAAAAGTGTCTTAATTATCCTAACATCACTAAGAACAATAATAGACACACACAACACTCAACAACAGCTGTAATTCAACAACTAAAAAGATGAGAACATAGAATTCACTTGCCAAGAGATTCGGTGGTGGGGTTCGATCCAAAGGCGTGGCGGTGGTGGTGGCGTGGTTGGTGTGAGGAGATCGCCGGCGAAATGGAGAGAGAGACTAGCCTGTAGAGGAAAGAGAATATCGGGGACGGCCAAAAAAGTGAAAAACAAAAACAACAGCAGAGGAAAAATAGGGACGACAACGAAAAAGGTCTGATGACTGATAGTGTATAATATAATATTTCATATATATATCTATATATAAAGTACACAATAAACAAATAAATACATGGTACACTCTATGACGCCATCTTGAGGAATCTAACCCAACGTCCGTGTTTTTCGCTCTCACTGCGGTAAAGGTTAAAAATGTAAGTAATTAATTTTATTGGTGAAATCCATGACATTGCCAAAAGTTTTTTTTTTCTTTAAAAGGAAAAGCAATTGTCAAAGTCAAAACAAAATAAAATGATACTTTTTTTTTTTTTTCCATAACATAGTGTCTTAAAAATATTTTAATATTATACTTTTTTTTTTTAAAGAAAATTATAGGCTCGTTTGATAACCGTTTATGTTTAATGTTTATTATTTAAGTGTTTATGTTACGATTTTATTTATCCATAAACATGAGTGTTGTTTGATAACGAAAAAATATTTGGTTTATTTTAAAAATTATAAACATAAAAATATGTTTCTTAACCTTAAACTGTTTTTTTTTTTTAAATCAATACAATAAACAGCATAAAAAGTCAAGTTTAAGCTACAACAAATCTATAAAGCAAAGCAAGAAATATGCATAAAAAATAAATAAATAATATTGGGTTACATATATATCTACACATTACAAATGATACGTAAAACTAGAATGACCCACAACCCTGAAGGCCTTAACAAATAGGGGGTGTACACGATTCGATTCTTTACGGTTATTGAAAAAATCGGAACCAGAACCATTCCCAATTATTCTTTAATTTTAAAACCGGAATAAATGAGTTTGATTCAATTCGGTTATTATAGGAATTGCAGTTAACCTTATAATAGTTATAATAACTTCATTGTTTAAAAATTTTACATAACAAAATGTTATATATATATATATTCAACGGTTCTAGTTCCGGTTCCAAGGCTTGGAACCGAAATCGTAGTGAACAATTCCTAAAATTTAGAGCCGGAACCGGAACCGTAGTAAACGGTTTGATTAGACCTAATTTGTATGGAGTGAGAAGAGGAATTTTGAGGGCATACTTTTTCTCTTGAACTTCTTATACTACTACTTTCTTTTTTATTTTTTTTATTTATATTTTTCTTTCAACACTGAAAATGAATGAAGGATATAAGTACAAAATATCATTATTATCAAGTATATTAGTAATTATTCATATTGTATCCAATATTTTTTTTCTCAAGTCAATTGATACTCTTTAATTCTGTCCACATTTAATAATTCTAATATTTTTTTCATTGTATCAAACAATAGCCTTTTATAATTTTTTCTTTCATTTTCTTACTTTTAGTTTCAATTTTTAATTAAAGTAATATAATCACCATTTTATATAAAAAAAAAAAGATTTTTTTTTTCAAAAAACATAAACAATAAACATCATTTTGGTGTTTATGATTTGAAGGCTTAGCTATAGTATTGTTTTAAAAGCGTTTTGACAATTTATAAACAAAACAAAAATTATTAAACATATTTATCGTAAAAATTTGTTTTTATAAACAATAAATATTAAACATAAACGGTTAGCAAATAGACACTAATCTCGCTAATAACAATCAAGTAATATATATACATACACACACAATCAAGTAATATCTATACATACACACACAATCAAGTAAATTGTAAGAGTACTTTGGCATAGTTTCAGCTAGATTTGATCTCCTTTAAAAAAAAGCATTAAAAGAGCTAATTATATATATGTATCTAACTTTTCAAATCATTTACAAAATTTAAAAGGCAAGTCGCAAATAACTTCCACATAGATGTTTCCCAATTAGAACAATGTCTCCTATATTTTGAAAAATAAGTCTCTTTCTAAAGTTTATACATCATAATAGTTTATACTTTCCCTTAACTATTAGTGTTAGTCAACAAAGAAATTTTTTGACATTAACAAATTATAATTTTAACATATTAAATTTAGCCCTAATAAGTTGACTAGTCAACTACAAAAATATGGTAAAATTCACCATTCAAACAAAATTTTTGACGTAAAAAAATATTGTTATAATCCAAATCACACATAGCGGAAATAAATCTGAGAGAGAAAACGAAAAAACAAAAAGAATTATGTCATACACAGAATGACGGAGTGAAAGCGACACTCATTTAAAAAAAATTATGTGACTTAGATTATAATTCATTTAAAAAAATGGGATGTTAGTAAAATTATTTGTATTTATGGATTTTTCACATTTAAAATCATGTTTATGGTTGAAAATATTTGAATGTTAGTTATTTGACTTGAAAACAAAATCAGAAAGGCAATTAGAGATTTTTACCTTTAATGCTGTGCAAATAAGTGTAGTAATGGATAATGATGATTTTAAAAGATTTAATATAATTGAAGATATAAAATTTAGTAAAGCAGAATAAAAAGAAGATAATCTATGTGGCCCAATGGTAATGAATTTGAGGCAGAGTGGAAATGGAGGTAAATGCAGGTGTATTATACAAAAGCTACATCTATATATATATATATATATATATATATATATATATAGGACATGTGGATTGAGACCACTCGTGGAAGGGACCCTCTTTGTGAGAGCGACTTGTGATTATTGGCTTAGTGGAGAATGTTGGATTTATCATGGGTAAGTTTTGGTAGCTTTTACGCAGATGAGTCAGTTCACTTTTTCCCAAGTAATGCTCTTATCTTTTGCCATTTTAGTTGATATTCACAACCCAAAAAAAAAAAAAAAGTGAAATATTTTTTTTTTGATGAATTATTTATCACACATATAAAATTATTAATGGTGTATTTTTTAAAATTGGACTCGTCAGTTGGGATGGCTAATATTTTTCTTTTTGTCGTACGTGGTGGAGTGCCCTTTACCAAATGACGCCGGAAAGCACAGTTGAGAAGTCAATTTCTTATAACAAAATTTAATTAAACTAATTTCAGGTCCCACCTATTCGGTGAAATGATAGCTTTCACATTATTAATGTTCATCATATTTATTTTAAAATTCCACAAATACACCATGAAACTTGTCGTGGTGAAATTTCATGGTTACAAGCCTGCCGACGGGGCAGGGATGTCATTTTCCATTCTCATTTCTGTTTTAAAAAGCTATTCCTATCTTCATTCCACCCTATTCAATAAACAACGCGGAAGAAGATGTATACAGGACAGGATAGATTTTTTATTATTTTTTGTTTAAGAATTTCTTTTAAGGAATTATTTTTGTAATCGTATATTTTTTAGTATTTACACTCTTATATGATAAGATCCTTAATAATTTATGTGCATTATATATATAAGGGTAATATAGTAAATATAAAATATAAACGGGACCTGGCAAGGGTGCCTATTTCCATTCCAATCCCGCGACTTTGCGAATTTTTTTCTCTTATCTTGTAATCGTTCCAAAATTATTTAGTCTCCTCCATAACCGATTTAAACGGAGTGGAATTGGACAGTTCCCCATCGAAGCAGATTAAATTGTCATCTATAGTTACAAGAATGAATTTCACCATTACAAGTTGTAAATTTTGAAACATAAAATGAGGTGACTTTGAAAAGTAAATTATGTAACGTGTTTAGTGCGGTTCAAAATGTATTGCAATATACCACAAAAGGGATTTATTGGAAATAATTTTTCTTAACAGAGTTTAGTTAATGATGGATAAAATTTCCTTTTAAACTCAACTAACTCAATCGGACTACTTATTTGTGGTAGTTTGATTCAGTTTTATGTTTTTAGAAAATTGAGAAATTGTAAAAAAATTGTTTGGTTGATTGTTTCGTAAATCTGTTTTCTTTCAACTTAGTTAAAAAAGTTTACTTTCGCGAACTGTCTTTTATTATTCTCTGTTTCAAAGTTCTTAAAAATTGTTTGGAGAGAACTAAACGCAAACATGTCATAATATTTTTCTTAGTGGAGTGTTCTTTACAAAATGAAAATATTGTGGGAAGACACTTGTTGAAAAATCAATTTCTTAAAACAAAATTAACCCAACTAATTTCATGTCCACTTATCCCGTAAAAGAAGCTAGGTCCCACAAGTCCCATCTTTTTTTTCTTTTTTTTTTTTTTTTCCTATTTACCAATTTAAAACCTTCAACAAGACAAGCATATATGGCTCCAGTGGGAAACAAGGACAATGTTGTCCTTTGCTGACTTTAATTTTACCAGATTCCATCACCGAATAGTGTATCCACTGTTAGCTTATTGTACTCTACCTGGATAGTGAAGCCTCTCCCTCCCAGTTGCAAGTCATAATTGTACCTCTCTAAATTCCTGTCTCATTATCAAAGTACGGAGTAAGAAAGAAGAAAAGAAATTGCGATAATCTCACTCCACAAATTACCATTTGCACTTCACTTTTTCTTTTTATATAAATGAAATGATACACTTACACTGTGAAGCTAGAAAGTACGGACACTTCGTATAGGGGTGCCGTGCCCGTGTTGGACACTCGAACACTTCGCGGATACTCGGATACTCTTCGGACACGTGTCGGACACTCCATAGAAGTGTCCTGGAATTTTTTTTTTTAGGACACGGCAGGGACACGGCAAGGACAAGCGGGGGACACGGCGGGATACATTTTGTAATTTTTAAAAGTGCAAAAAAACCCCTGAACTTTTTTAAAGTTACAAAAAGACCCCTTTCTACTATTTTTTTGAGCATTTCAGCCCATCATCTTTTAAAAGTTGACATCTTGACCCCTTAAAATAACTATAATGACATATATACCATTAAATATGACTATTATGCCCTTTTCTATATAAATATAGTATTTTCTAAAATAAAAAATAGTTAGATAAAATTCCTAAATAATAAATTTAGAAACAAAAAAATAAAAAAGCCAATAGAACTTTATTTAACATAAAGTAATGTTGGTTTATTTGGTATTTTGTATTTAAATTTATTTGTTTGTTATTAGAAAAATGAGTAATATGCAAGATTTTAGTAGTGGGTTTTAATATAATGAACATCATTTTTGAAAATACATTAATTGCTTGATAATAAATTGAAGTATTTGTGTGATTTATTATTTTTTTATTATTAGATTTATGGTACTGTGGATATTGGTTAACTTGTTGAATATATATTAATATATTATTTCATAGCCGTAACCCCGCCGTGTCGTGTCCTGTTTTTTTTTAAATTTGCCGTGTCGTCGTGTCCGTGTCGTGTCGTACCCGTGTCCGTGTCCATGCTTCTTAGCTGTGAAGTGTAAGAATATATATATTTTTTGAAACAATTATCACAAACTTAGAACTCGTCCTATAACCATTTTATATTTAGTATTTATAGTTTAAATGTTTATATCAACAGTATTTATTTTATAATTTTGTTTATTCACAAACATAAATATTGTTTGATAACGAAAAAACATTTGGCTTATTTTAAAAATCATAAACAGAAAAACATATTTTTTAACCTTAAATTATTATTTTTTATTTAAAAATCAACACAATAAACTCATAAAAAGTCTAGTTCATGCTACAACAAATCTATACAGCAATAACAGATCAAGAAATATACATAAAAAAATAAATAAATAATATTGGGTTACATATATATTTACACACTGCAAATTATCCTGTAAAACTATAATGACTCACAACCCAAAAGGCCCCACCAAGTAGCACACAATTCGGTTTCTTACGATTATTGGGAGAATCGAAACTAGAATCGTTTTCAACGATTCTTTAATTTTAAAACCAGAATCAATGAGTTGAGTTGAATTCAGTTATTATAAGAGTTGTATTTAACCTTATAATAATTATAATAACTTTATTGTTTAAAAAAATTTACATAACAAAAAGGTTATTATAACTATTATAATGATTTTATAACAGTTATATATATATATATATATATACAACTATTCCGGTTCTAAAGCTTGGAACCGGAATTGTAGTGAATGGTTTCTAAACTTTGAAGCTGGAACCGAAACTATAGTGAACGGTTCTGTTTGATTCAATTACAGTTTTTTATGGTTCCATCGGTTCTTTGTGCACCCATACCAACAAAACAATATATATATAACTATGAAAAAGTTAAAAATTTTTCAATTTGTATAGAGTGAGAAGAGGGATTTAAAGGACATATTCTTGCTCTTGAATTTCTTATATTACTACTTTCTTTATTATTATTTTTTATTTCTATTTTCCTTTCAATACTGAAAATGAATGAATGACATTAGTACAAAATACCGTTCTTGTTTCTTTGACAAAGAGATGGTTGAGACTTCTTTGTTTTCTTCCCTAAAAAAAGGTTTTTTAAATTTTTTTTTAGCATGTGTACCCATAAGTAACTATTTATTATTATCAAGTATATTAGTAATTATTCATATTATACCCAATTTTTTTTCAAGGCAATTGACACTCTTTAATTCTGTTTACACTTAATAATTCTAATATTTTTATCGTTTGTATCAAGTAATAGTCTTTTATATATTTTTTTTCTTTTCATTTTCTCACTTTTAGTTTTAATTTTTAATTAAAATAATATAATCACCATTTTAGATAAAAAAAAAAGAAGTTTTTTTTTTAATAAACATAAACGCTAAAACATCATTTTGGTGTTTAGGATTTGAAGGCTTAGCTACAGTTATGTTTTAAAAATGTTTTGACAATTTATAAACAAAACAAAAATTATCAAACATGTTTATCCTAAAAATTTGTTTTTATAAACAATAAACACTAAACATAAACGCTTATCAATTGGACCTTTAGTAATTTACTAGCTTGTTCGGTCTTATACGGAGAAATTGTTTTGTTGTTTTGAATTCGTACAATGAAATAATTTTACCATTGCACTAAAGTCAATTCTTATTTTGTCACGTAAGTATATGATACAAAAGAAACTAGTAAAATCACTTTATCTAACAACTACGATTGGGAATACGTGATATTGAGTTACTTACAAGTGCTTAGTTACAAGTTATACACGAGTGTAAATACATTATATAGAAAAATGTTATATGGGGCGCCTGGCAAGCAGTGAAGCAGCAATGGTGCAAACATGTTTGGGATCAGAACTCTCAACAGCTCACATCTAAATTGAAAGACCTGTTCATATGATGCGGTCCCAGACCAAACGGTTGGCAGGTCATGTGAAGGGTATGGACAATAGAGCTTTGTTTCGGGAGATGGACAATATGCATGGGTGGGTGTCCCATAATTAGGATTTGGGTCTCTCTTTAATTTTCTTTTGCTCTCTGTACTTTTATATATATATATATATATATATATATATAGAGAGAGAGAGAGAGAGAGAGGAATAAATAGAATTGAGGATCCATACATACTCCATACAAAATCATTGGTCTCCACTAATGCACATGGGAGAGAGAGCTGGTCAAAAATCAAATAAAAACCCAGAACAAGGACACCCAACTGCAGTGCAGTGCAGTGCAGTGCATAGTGGATACTCTGGCAGGAAAACCTTAGGCCGTGTTTGTAGCGACTTCCGGGAAAATTTCTAGCTCAAGTTGTATTTCCTGTGGCCCTGTTTTGGATGTGTTTTGTTTTTGTTTTCTCTGTTCTGTTTTCGTATGGTTAAAATAAAGTATGTAATTTTAAATAGTGTCAAAATATTTCAAAACTTTGGGCCAAAATTGAAAACATTATTTTGGTGTTTTTATTGTGCTTTTGCTAGTGTAGTGAGAAATTCTTCTTTTAAAAAAAAAAACTTAAAACATATATATTTTTATTACTATTCAAAATACTCATACCAAAAACAGTAGTTATGTTTTAAATAATAAAAAAATTGCAAAACACAAACACTTGCTAAACAGACACTATACGAGAGGTTTAAGTTTGCTAAACAGACACTATACGAGAGGTTTAAGTTTCAAGTTTTCTATATTATTATTTAACAAAAAAAAGAAAGAAATTCCAATAAATTTTGTAAATTTTTAGAGTGGTGTTGAACCTTCAAAACCAATATTTACATGTCTATTGTGTAGTGTATAGTTAAAAAATGCCTTTTTAATCTTTAAATTACACAGCCTATATGAGTACGTGGCTTAAACATGTTTATGATCATTAATTTATAGTAGTAGAAATATATATGATAATCGGAAGTGAAATGAACATGATTTATTTTCATCTATTTTCTGAAACTTACTTTCATTAAAAAAAGAAAAACACAGAATATTTTACATAGAACATTAATTGTTAAAAGTAAATATCCGAAAAATATATAGCTTTAATCGAAAGTTAACCAAAAAATTCAACAAATCCACATTGTAATGTTTTAAAAGTGGAATAGGGTAGCATTTGTATTGAATGAGGAAGTTGAGAAAGGGAAAGCAAACTAAAAAGTAGTGACATTTCTTTTGGTGTCACAAAAAAATTAAAGAACAAAGTTTGTTTCAACTGATTCGATTCAAATCTAACACTAACAGACACCACGTGGGACCCACTGCCGCCGCGAGGTAGCATCACTCCAAAAATATTTGTTCCACATCTTTAATTTTATTTTACCAGATAATAAATTTTACACACCCTATAGCAACTAAAAAAATCTCCACATATTAAAAATAAAATAAAATAAAATAAAATAAAATAAAATAAATAAACTCACGCGCTTTGGAATCTTTTGCAATGTCTAATCTCCCTGAGAATTTGTAATATAAATCAAACACAAGTGTGAACATGGTGAAATTTACCAACAAAGCAAAGCCAAAATCTCATTCAAAAAGAGTTTCGGATTGGTGCATTCAATGACTAAACCATGCTTGAAGCCACGGATAGGGATAGGGATAGGGATAGGGATAGGGATAGGGTCATCCTTTGTTTAGCCATTGATGTGTTTGATATATGTATATCAGTATACGTTTATACACACACAAATATAAGATTACTCTTCGTTAACTGGGTGAATCAAAGCCGCGATCTGACCGTATGATTTATTTTTTCCCTCTGAAATATACTTGATGTGGGACCCATTTGATTAGTGGTCCCACGTCATAGAAAAGCAATTTACAAGGGGACCCACGAAAGCTTTATGTGACATTATGCCAAATCACAGTGGCACATTCGGTCATTTCTGCAAAGCTGGCGTTATTAAAGCTTGGCGTCACGTTGACCGTTACGGGAAAACCTCTCTGTCCCTTTACACCTCTTTTTTGTCTCTCTGTTTCAGGATTTCAGCCTTTTTTTTTCCTTCTTTTTCCAAAAGCCATTTGAATCAAAGAACACAAAAAAAAAAAGGCATATCTCTCTCTCTCTCTCTCTCTCTGTGTGTCTCTCTCTCTCTCTCTCAATGAATTTGCAGTAAGGGCACACCCTTCTAGGTCCTGTCCGTAAGGTGGGGGGTTTGGGGGCATGCTCCCTCACCTAAATTGTTTTTTTAAGATATTTATAGTCAGATATTTTTTTTAGGAAAATATCTATAAGGTCTGTTGTAAATGTATCTAATGAATTGTAAAACTCATTACGTGTATATGTTTAGTGGGCCTCCATCACTATTTGTACTTTGTACATAAAGCCTGCAATTATATAACAAGAGGTGGCAAAAGCATGATAGATGGATCTGGGCCCAAGACCCGTCACCTAGTCCAAATGGGCCGGTCAACAGTCCCCACAAATAGATCTTTTCTGACAATTTTTGGAGTCATGAGTACAACGCAAAACTAAAATATTCGCAATCACTAGCAAAACATGTATAACATTTAAGTTCGGACTTGAATCACATTTAAGTTCGCGTGTGATTGGCTAGAATCACATAATTAATTAAGGATTATTTAATAATTTCTCCTAGTGTTTATGTATTTCGAATAAAATGCAACAAACCTCCTCATATACTATTTGTTTATGGATTGAGAGTGGAGGATTTAGGAAGAGGTTAAAATGGAGTCAGATTCTGAATCTGAGTATTGATCTCATCTTGAAGCAACAGTCGGAACATGTTAAAGTCAAGAGTTTTCGAGTCAGGAACTAGCTTTCTGATGAAGAAAACTGATAAGGTGGTCACAACATTTTCTAAATAATGAAGACAAATTCAAGGCATATATATATATATATATATATATGTACATAAGTATGTCATGCAAATCAAAACTGTGATATTGGGAAGTCCTAAAAATGCAATCAAACAATTTCATGAGCTATAAAGATGTGTTGGAACCTGCCTTGTATAGAAATAAATAAAAATAGCTTGATTTAATAGAAGATATATATATATATATATTATTTGGCAATCATATTCTTGCTTAACTTCTAATTCTCTTCAAGCAACAACTCAATTCATTCTTGGTAACTTTCTGACTGGAGGTTCTGATTGTGTAAGAAGATGTGATCTAAACCATTAATAAACAAAGCTAGCTTGACCTATTCTGGAAGTAAAGCAATAGCTGGATTGCTTTAATTTGGTACTAATGCCCAAAATTGGCACATCTTAGATCATGATATAACAGCATTTCTAGACCAAAACTGGGCTTGAATTTGACAGCCAAACTTTTCAATATTCACTCATTAGTCATCCTTATGTAAACTAGGCCTATGATCCAAAAAGAAAAAAAAATGACAAACAACAAAAGACCTGTACACACCACCAGCTTATATATATATATATATATATGTCACTCAAAATCCTATAAATCACTTGTCTGCTTGTCCATGCCCAGTGTTTCCTTCTGCTCTCTGACCTCAAATCTGAATTTTCACTCCATCTGAGTGGCACCTTTTGTGTACCTAGTGTGACTCCTTTGGCGTCTTCGATCCTGAAAGTCCAACCATGTCACATTTAGGGGTGCTTAATCAACTCACACCATGTTCCAAAATGAATGCTTCTTGAATATGGGGCCTAGTTTGTGGAAGAGCCACCAATGCAGCAGATATTTCAAGTGTTTGATATGTTTTCTTTACTTGAAAAAAAAAATCCTCTTGCAACATAATATTCACAATAAAATTTTTAGTTTGCAGAGTCTAACCTTTCGTGGTATGGGATATTCCTTGGATTCAAGCATGCGTACGACTTGACTCATCTTTGGTCTTTTATCAGCATCTGGATCAACACACCTCAAAGCAGTCAAAAGAGCGCGCTTAAGGGCACTTGTAGATGGCCTGACCTCAATGGTTGTGTCAACCACTTCTTCTGAGCGCCTGCTGCCAACCATCATCTTAAGCCAATCAACCAGATTTACCTGCAAGAGCCACCAAAATTCAGAAACCACGACGAGTGTGACTCTCAGCCCTGAGGTGCATTTCAAACACATAGATGAAGTACACCACTACTTGAAAGGTTTAATGATAATCACACAATGTGGCAATCACATATATATGTGTAAATGACAACATTTAATGTGTTACCTAGATTATACTACATAATATTTACAAGTATTATTTCACATACACTTAAAATATTGGTAATTTGAAATGAAACATCTTTGAAATTCAACAAATTTCTTGTGCTAAGAAAATTATATTCTTGCATACCTCATCTGCAGGGCGACCATAGTCCACCGGATCTCTTCCAGTAATTGCTTCCAAGAGGACAACCCCAAAACTATAGACGTCGCTCTTCTCATTTAGAAGGCCACTATTTGCATATTCTGGAGCCACATATCTGTACAATTTTGAAAAAAATAAGCAAATAATAAAAAGAAAGTGATGATTATTCCCCAACTAATGCCATCTAAAGAAACAAAAGAAGTATCACAAGACCACAAACTCACTCACCCAAAGGTACCCATAACTCTGGTTGTAATATGACTTTTTCCAGCACCTATCAACTTGGCTAGACCAAAATCAGATAGTTTAGCATTGAAGTCACCATTGATCAGTATGTTGCTTGACTTGATGTCGCGGTGCACCACTTTTGGTTCAATTGCTTCGTGCAAGTAGGCAAGCCTGCAACAATTAAAGTATATACTAACTGTGAAAAGGAAATAAGATTCAGGACAAGTGTAACTCATATTAACTTATGGATGTACTTACGCCTTAGCAGTGCCAAGAAGAACCTTCATACGAGCCCCCCAAGTAAGATATCCATGCTGACGCGTATCTCCATGAAGCCATTGATCTAAATTGCCATTGCTGACATACTCATAAACCAACATCCTGAAATTCAATACAAAATAGCAAAGGAAGTAAGTGCAAGCCCTATCAAGTACAGAAGCTGACAGATTCCTAAGGTTCAAATGACATGGTAACAAAAATTATCATCACAATAGATTCTATTTACATAGTAACTTATATATATGCAATTTCAAGTAATTGCGTGGTTAGATAATATTGTACGTTGTACTACACATTGTACCACACACTCACCTACCCCTACATTCCTTATATAGCTTCACCAACCTCATACCTTGTATAGCACACCTACCCCCAATCCTCTCCTCTATATATATAGGATCATTTTACTGTTATGATTCATTCAATATATACTTTCTTCCATTATTCTTAACATGCACAAAGACATTATGCCATTTAGCAAGGATGAATATATAGGAATTGCATTACTATAATGTTTAATTCCTTAGGATTTTTTTTTGTGTATAATACTAAAAATATTGACAACTATGATGAATCAAAATCAAAGAAAGAGCTTAAAGGAATATGGTACCTATGGGTTCCTTCAATACAGTAACCCAAAAGTCGAACTAAGTTCTTGTGTCGAAGATGACCAATAGCCTCAACTTCTACCATGAATTCCTTCTCTGCTTGTCCTCTAAGTAAAATATATATATAAAAAAAAATCACATAAGCTTGTAAATTGTAAAAAATCTGATGGGAATTAGATGAAATAAGAAGTCACATATCATTATAGCAGTCTGTCCAAGAACTTACAGATTGTTGAGGAGCTTCTTAACAGCCACAGGAGTCCCATTGATCAGATGGCCCCAGTAAACAACTCCATATCCACCCTCACCAATAACATTTTTCTTTGAAAATGTGTTTGTTGCAATTTCTAAGTCCCTCAATGTAAACCAATGACCCCAACCAAGATGAGACAATTCAGGCAAACCAGTTAGAGGAGAAGGATCACTTATAGTACACCCTTTGTCTCCTGATTGAGAATCATCACCGTCGTTCACTAAACGATTATCTGAACATAGACTGCTATTATCTGCATCACTTGCCTTCACTGCACTTGAATGCATCAAAAGCTTATCTTTGTCACTGAAATTTTCAAGAAGAATAAGGAAATCCCTATCATGAGGAACATAGTTGTTTGCTGAATTTTGATCAACCCTTATCTCTTTGATTTCCTTGGACACAGTTGGAATTTGGGTAATGGGAAGTTTGTCATTAGTCCTTCTTGATTTCTTTCGCGAAGCAAGGCAAAAAGATAGTACCAAGAGAATTACAGTAAATACCCCCACAAAGATCCCAATCAAAACCCACACCTTAAGATTGAAAACTTGGGTGCTCTTTGATAGTTCTGTTTCTAGGTCAGACACCATTTTTGTCAATGCCAGGACGTACGCCTGCGAGATGGAAGCTAAAAAAAAATCAGAAAAGCAGTTCTATGTGTGCATAACCTATGTGTCATATTTTATATATATATATATATATATATATATATATATATATATATATCTGTGTGTGGATTCTGCATTTAGTTCAAGCATTAACTAACTTTGCAATGAAGTTTTTTCCAAAGTTCTTGTTTTTTTTACCACTTCCCCATCAGCAATAGGTAATACAATCATTTACATATAGGCTATGTTCTGCTACATGGAATTTGAGAATTTCTTTATGGACCAAGAACAAAATTTTCTCCAATTCCACAAATTCCAGTTCCAAGACTCCAATTCCATGCAGCCTAACATAGCCATAGTATTAATGTCTATTCAGTTTTAAATCAAAAGCATTTTGGTACTGAGTATTATTCGCAAATTTTCACCATTTCCTTCAGTCCCACAAAATTCTGGAATGAATTGAGAAAGCGAAAGGTATAGAACAGAAAGAGAAACAAAACATCAAAGCAACACAACCAACAAAACACATTCCTACATCTCATGACAAAACCATGAAAATTTGAATGAACATGAATATGAATATGACCATATATATTATATACATATAGACAGGGTGAACATGTATATATACAAAGTTTCTCATGTTACCTGTACTTGATGAATGATGAGGTTCAGAAAGAACAGCCTCCACGAACCCTCTTCACAGTGTCCTCTCTCACAATAAATTCATGAACCAAGACTCTGAACCTTGGGTAACCATTCAAATTAACACCATCAAATCAATCCGATTGTTGTGAAGCAATATTCTTTAGAAGTTGAAGGGGATTGATTGAAGAGAACACACAACAATGCACATGGAATTCTGGACTATGTGGAATTGGTGGTGGTGGTGGGTACAATAAGAAGGCATGGATTTATCAGTGGTAGGTAATGCTTTACATACAGTAAAAGAGAAGCATGAAAATTGCAATTCTTTTTTCCTTTGAATGACTTTGATGAAAAGAATGTCTCTTGAAGGTGACTCACTGACTATATCAGAAAAATAAATAAAAAATAAAATTACATTTGTTAACACACACTCCTTTCTGTAAATGGTTTTAATTAGTTTTCTAAATCAATTTGTTAAATCAAACATCAATCCAAATAAGAGAAGTTAGCAGTAATTAAGATTTATGGTCAGTGGAGACAAGTAATCATTGAAGAAAAATGTTAGGTGGGCAAGGTCAAATGAACAGACAAAATAACATATTAGCCCAAAAACAATGTATTGTCAAGCTCTCTAATTTATGGGTATTTGAAATTCATGAAAATTGAATATTCCTTATTTCCATGCATTGCACATCATATGATCACTATTTGATGCCAAGTTAGGAGGCTAATTCATCCCTATGGAATATTTAAGAAATTAAGAGGTACATGATTGAACATTTCATGTGCATTTGTATGATGAGAGTTTAATTATTATCATCATTGTCGTAATTTTATTTTATTTTTTGTTGATAAGCCATTATTGCTGTAGTTACTAATAGTTTTTTTTATTAAAAGACATGCCATATCTCATTAATTATATCATTAATGATGACTTCCCTAGCCAATATCTCTTTTTCATCACTAAAAGAAGACCCCCAAAGATCTTGAAAACATGTAAGCATATTAAAAAGAGTATGCAAAGTCAATGAGTTTGCCATAAAACAAGTTGTTTATTATACATTTTCTGTTAATATATACCTACTATATATATATATATACACACACACACACAGACACACACATCCTACCAAACCAAAGTCAATTAAGTTAAGACCATCCCCTTTTATTGTATTACAATTTTGTATGCATATGATATATCTAATAGTTTTTCTGTTAGATTCCTCCCCTGCTTCCACTCTGCAAGGACATCTCACTGCCCCATGTTTCAAGAACAAACGTGCCAATGGGACCAAAACTTCAAATAAATCAACACCAGAGGACTGAACATATGAGACATAGCAAAAATATATATTTGTTTGTTTCTCAAGAAAAAGCATAAAGGAACACACTTTGAATTGGATTATATGCTACAGGCATATATATATATATATATGCTTTGCATTATATTATTATAATTAATGTTGATATTCCAATCGTTTGTTTGAGTCAATTAGCTGGAATTTTGATGTTTGGTAGTTAGGAAAAAAGGAAGGTTTCATGAAGAAACATTGGTCTCCTGCACAGCGCAAACTTTCTTGGCAGATAGCCATCAGGAATGTTTTGATGCCTGTGTTCAATGTTTGTATGCTCCTAACCAAATGCATTAGTGGTTAAACCTGCATTATCTATTCAACTAATGGTGGTGGTGGTTGCAATAGATTCTCTATTTGATATGATTTGTGATATTAAGATCTTAATACAAACTTTCAAGATATATAATTATATGATTTGGTCTCCTTGACGGAGATTAAATGAATAATGTGGGCAATTTAAAAAATACACAGATCAAATGACCGACACATGCATAGTTCTATTAACTTTAACGGATTACAAATTAATGACGGGGTAAAACGGTAATTCAGTAGAAGTTTAGGAGGCATTTTGATTAATTTAAAAGTTTGAGGCCCCTCTTCTGCAATATAAGTTTAAAGGGCATAAAGTGAAAATTAACATAACATATAGTTGTTTTTTATTATTATGATTTTTACGGAGTTATAAACAAATGTAATGATATTATGATAAATTTAATTGGAATTTGCTAGTCATTGTACACATTTAGGACTCCATTTGGAAGTTTGTACTCAAAGCCACACCCTTCAATAGATGCACTGTCATTGTGTTACAGGCCCATTTGGGTAAAACAATGATGGAAAATCAATTTCATAACAATAATGAAAAACCCATTTCATCTGCAAGTGCACACACTTCAACATATTGCGGGTAGAAAAATTGGGACCTTTTGAATATTTTATAAGACTGTAGAGAGTACAATCGGGTGTGGAATTTGGGTGGGCCAACTTGAGCCAAACTCATCCAAACTCATTTTTCACTAGCATAGGCAATCAGTCACGTGGCTTTTATATTATCGGGTTTGGGAATGGCAGTCTTATCTTCGCATAAAAATAGATTATTTTTTTTGTTTTGAACTTATAACTAAATCATAATGAATCAATTTAGGGCTTCTTTGGTAAAATTATTATTATTTTTTAATTTTCTAAAAAATAGAAATTAAAAATCAACTGTACTGCTGTTATTTTTGTCAAAAGCAGAATACGTTTAGTAACGTATTCATCTGTTGTTAATTTTTTTAACATTACTCCAGTAATATTAAAAATGAAAACTATAACTGATAGTTTCGTTTTAAAGTTTTCTACTTATGTCTAACTGATTGTCAATTTTTTAATATTACTTTATTTTTTCTGAAATAAAAACGCGTTATCAAACACGTTTCTTGTCGTGACTTCTCATTTTTTAAAAACGATAACGTAGACAAAAAAATGATCAAGTTACTAAAATGCCCTTAAGTGTTGCGCCAGCACTCAAATCAATTGTAGAAAACAACTGCATATATTGTGGCAGAAACTGTGCACATTTTGCCAAGTGACAACCTTTTGATATAGGTTTAGAAAGGAAAATGTGTTTGACAAGTTGAAGCATGTGCTGGCCAAGAAGTGTCACTCGTATGCTTATTAGATAGAGAGATTCGCTTGGAAAGGAAATATATCAAAAGCTCACAAAGTTGTAACCAAGTTGATTGTATCCCCAAAGGTACCAACTAACTAGCTTCTTGTTAAAGCTTCTATATGGTGGTGATTGGATCCTGGTTTAATAAATATATTTTTATCACTATACCCTCATTTTATAAACTTTTTTTAAGTAAATATTTTTTTTCAAAATTTTAAGCAAATTATTTTAAGAAAATATGCATTCCAAATTATTTAGCATTATAATGAAACAAAATAATTTTGTTTCACTATTTCTGAATATCAGGGGCAAGTATATGAGAAATTTTACATAACCCCTCTCCTAAAATTTTCACAATCAAACCTTAACTTTTTTTCCTTCACAATTCTTTCATTTTATTTCTTCTTCTTCTTTTATTTTTTTTCCCACTTCTTTTCTCTTTGCACTTTGTAGACACATAAATTTTGTGATGGTCTAATCACTGTCAGATTGGTCAACAAGTCAGACCCTCTTGGTCAATTAAATTCTACGATTGCGGGTCCCGTCAACGGACACGTGTCAAAAATTTGAAGGTTCAAGCCTTTAAAAAAAATGTGTTATAATTCAAATTTAAATTTAAATTTATTTCCATATAAAAAGAGTAAAAATCTCTTTATTCATGGAAGTTGGCACAATTAATGGGGGTTACCAAATTAAACCCCCACTCTTTTGCCTATAAATACAAGGTCACCCTACACATTCAGGGGGTGAAGACACACAGAGACAGAGAGATCAAGAGAATACAAAAACTTTTCTGAACCTCTGCCTCGACCAACACTCGAAGTTCTGAAGACGAAGAATAACAAGCACATCACACAAGTGTCGTTCTGCTTCTAAGACCTTCAACCATTAAAGAATCTAAAGACGAAGAACAACAAGCACACTATAGAAGTGTCGTTCTTCTTCTAAAATCTTCAACCATCGAAGAATCTGAATACGAAGAACAACAAGCACACTATAGAAGTGTCGTTCTTCTTCTAAAATCTTCAACCATCGAAGAATCTGAATACGAAGAACATCAAACACGCCACACAAGTGTCGTTCTTCTTCTAAGACCTTCAACCATTGAAGAATTTGAAGACGAAGAACATCAAGCACGTCACACAAGTGTCGTTCTACTTCAAAGACCTTAAATCTTTGAAGAATCTGAAGACGAAGAACAACAAGCATGCCACACAAGTGTCGTTATTCTTCTAAGACCTTCAACCATTGAAGAATTTAAAGATGAAGAACATTAAGCACGCCACACAAGTGTTGTTCTTGTTCGAAGATCTTCAATCCACCATTCGAGATCAAGATCTATTGGCCCTCGATCGAAAATCTCTTCAAGCCTTCCTCAAAATTAAAGATTTGAAGAAATCTCATCACTATCGGTTCAATAACAAGCTTTTGAAGCCCTTGCACCAAATATCAAGGAGATTAAATCAGAGGAAGATTCTTTGTTGTAAAATAATCGACCACAGAAAATTGTACCCATTTTTCTTAAATTAATAAAATTGACTGTTTGTTACTCATTTTCGTTCCTAGATTTTTGGACACGAAATTTGTGTGTACAAATTTCTGGCATGCCCGGTGGGACCTCTCTACCTCTCATCTCTATCTCTTTAATCAATTCATCAAAGATTTTTCTCGCTTGCATCGATGGCCCCCAAGAAGGTTCAACTCGGTTAAGGCTCAAATAATGTTGTCAAAAATGATGCCACTACAACAATCAACAACTCTCTCGTTAAGAAGGACACTAAGAATGTTATGGCTCCATCAAGTGATAGCAGCACTTCTATTGGACTAATAACTTGCAGCAAAACAAAGGCACCTATTTCTCTAGCACATAAACAAAGCATGACGGATGTCAACTCGACCAAACCTGCAAATGCAAAAGCTCATTATTCATTTATAACTCTCGAGTCCTTGAGGATGATGAACTTCAACAACACGAGTCTTGAAAAAGTTCCTCCAATTTCTGAAGGCTCTTTTCCAAAAGACATGTCACTGCGCTCATCTCGCTCAATGTTGGATTCTAATTTGAATACAGGATGACGCTCATTTTCTTCCCCTGGAACCCCGAGATAGTTGATTTTTCCAAGGCACTTAGATTCCCAGATGCAATCACAATCAACCAACATGCAAGTTATGATGACTGATATAGCATTGGTAGAGGAACAACTTGCGACCATGGCTCGCGCTATTAAAAAGCTCACCAAAATTGTTGAAGAAAAAAACTTGGAGATTGTTTCCCTCATGAATAGGTTGGAAGCTCAGAAATCTAAAGAGTCAAGTCAAGAACTCTCACACCTTCCCAGTTTCACACCACAAGGGGCCACAACAAATAAGGCTCACCATGCAAGCACATCCGAGCAAGGGGCAAATCATCCTAGTTTGGTTCCTTCTATCGCTTCGTTGTCTATTCAACAATTTCACGACATGATCACCAACACGATCAAGTCATAGTATGGCTGTATTTCTCAAAGCTCGTTCATATTTTCAAAGCCTTACACAAGACGAATTGACAACATGAGGATGCCAGCTAGGTATCAACCTCCCAAGCTTCAACAATTCGATGGAAAGGGCAATCCTAAACAACATGTTGCTCATTTTGTCGAGACTTACAATAATGCTGGCACCAAAGGAGACCTCTTAGTCAAGCAATTTGTTCATTCCCTCTTAGGAAATGCATTTGAGTGGTACAAAGACCTCAAAGTTGGGAGTATTGACTGTTGGGAACAAATGGAGCAAGAGTTTCTCAACTGCTTCTACAGCACTCGCAGAATAGTAAGCATGCTAGAACTCACTAACACTAAACAAATGAAGGACGAGTTTGTGGTCGACTATATCAGCCATTGGCAAGTGCTAAGTCTTGATTGCAAAGATCGTCTTTCTGAAGTCTCAGCAGTTGAAATGTGTATGCAAGGCATGCACTGGGAGCTTCTCTACATTTTACAAGGAATCAGGCCTCGTACATTTAAAGAATTGGTTACTCGTTCCCATGATATGGGGCTCAGCATAACAAGTAGTGCTGCAAAGACTTTTCTCTTTTCCAATATGTCTGACGACTGTCTTAAAGATGAAAGGATTGAGTCCGAAAAGGAAGACAAAATACCTATTAACTCGGACGATGAAATAGATACATTTTACGTTATAAACATCGTCTCTAAAAAATTGTATAAAGAAACACATCATGTTATTTCAGTGCCTTCATTTGAAGGTTCTCAATTACATAAGGCATTGAATCAAGAAAACCTTGGTAGAAGACTGGATAGACAGGGGGCACACCCTTCATACAAAGCTCATTCTCAACTATCTCATATGAAATACCATTGGCAAGAGAGTAAGATTCATGCTTGTCTTTTAAAAAGACCTACATATTTTCTCAAACCTCAAAATAAGAAAAAAAGTTTAAAAAGGGAACAAGAAAAACCAAGGCATAACGAAAATGACAAATTACAAGGATTTGCATCAAATAAGCATTATGAAGGTAATTCTTTAAGTTCTCCTCAAACAATTTTCAATGGAAAGGATAAAAAAATTATGCTTACTTGGAGGCCAAAGAAGAATACTCAAGAAGGGCATGGTTCTAAAAAGATCTCGCAAGAATTAATGTCTGGAAATATACAAATGGTAGCTTAAGTAATTCCTTCCCAACATGTCGTTACCAAGCACCAATGTAGGAGTCTGAAGCTACAAAATGAGGAACAAGAACAAAATCGTTTACAATCCCAGATGGAACGAGAGACTCAATAAATCAAAAGACTAGAGGAAGAAAAAGTATGGGGACCGAAGTTCGAAAATGCTGTCTGGATCGAATCTCGCAGCGGAATAAAGCATACTGGGTGAGGTTCAATCCGCCTACATAGATCGTGACAAATGAAATACCTCTATCTTCTGGGTAGGGAGATGAGTTCGAAGGAGATGTTTTTTCTCAAGTACAAGAAGAGTACAATGAAAAAATAAATAAGAAAGAAATATTCAAATTGACGCCGCTGGTTCACACTTTTCAACGCAAGTTTGGACTGTCTTCTGAATTTTGTAGAGTTGAAGAATAATTAAAGACGGAGTGCTTCTGATCGCATGAGCCTAAATTGCGCTACACTCCTGGCCCGCATAAGTATAAACTGTGTACGGCCCAAAAAAAAATTATATAAAAAATAAAAAAGTTTGAGTTTGTTAATCTGAACTACGTAAATGACTTGATCCCTGTTGAGGGTATGTAGGCAGCTTGGAGGTTTGTTCTGAGTTCAATCATCCAAAAAAAAAAAAAGAGATTTTTCTTGTATTACTCCTGACCCGCAAGTGTGAACGGCTAAACAAATAAAATATTTGTTTTGTCAAAAAGAAAAAAAAGGTGTGTGAAATTAAAGGTGTAATTTTACCCCCATGTTTCAAATGAATACATAATCAAACTTGCATGAAATATGGTTTTAAGATAATAGTGGTGGTTCTGGCCAAACATTGTTTTCAAACTGGTGAACAAGAGCGCAATTGTACATACAACTGGAGTTTTCCAAATCACACCTTCCAAATTGATACACAAGAGCGTAATTGTACATACAGTTGAAATCTTTCAAATCATGTTTTCCAGACTGATGCACAAGAGCGCAATTGTACACACAGTCGGAGTCTTCCAAACCACGCCTTCTAAACTGGTGCACAAGAGCGCAATTGTACACACAGTCATATACTTCAAAGATAGTCACACAAATGCACCTGTGCAAATCGCGATCACATCTTCTTTGAGATTGTTACACAAATGCACATTTTAATCTACATGTTTATGTTACAGAGGCATAGTACAAGATAAATTTTTACTTAGTTATTATTATTATTTATATAAATAATAATAATATTAATAATAAGGTATTGGGCATACTTATGTGGATAAGAGTTTCTTCCCTTAAGTCAATTGGTTTCCAAGCTTCTGTAATGAAAAAAAAAAAAGTAAGCACACAAAAAAAAAAAACTTTTCGAAGTTGCATGTTATATTATATTCTAAGGGTTTGTCATACATAGAGTGGTGTAGGAAAAATGGTGTGATGTTGGAAGAATTTTTCATGAGGTTTCAAGTTCAAAACCTTTAAACGACAAGAAAATAATTATTAATTATTTTTAGTCAACTACACCTTCATGTGAAGAAGAAAAAAAAGTGGCGGGGAGAGAGAGAGAAAAAAAAGGGAAGAAGAAGAGGCGGCTGGAAGAAGAGAAAGGGACAAAAGGAAAAGAAAAAAAGGAAAGGAAGAAGAAGAGGCGGCTGAGAGAGAAAGAAAGAAAGAAGAAAAAAAAAAGTGGCGGCTGGGAGAAAAGGAAAAAAAAAAAGGGAAAGGAAGAAGAAGAGGCGGCTGGAAGAAGAGAAAGAAGAAAAAAAAAGAAAAGAAAAGAAAAGAAAAACTTACGGTTGTTAAGTGTGAGTTTCTTCTAAGTTCATTTCAGTAGCAACTTAAGGGACTTCTCTCAAGTATCCTCAGTTCGTGGGACTTCTCTTCATTATTTTCTGATATGAAAGGTCTGAGGCTTTCTCCATTATTTTCTGATGTGAAAGGTCTGAGGCTATATATATATAATGGTGGATTAATCTTATTTAACATAAGATTCTCAAGTCTCCAATTTTGTTTGGAAAAGAAAAAAAAATCCTATTTGTAATAGGATTCTCAAGTCTCCAATTCTGTTTGGAAAAGAAAAAAACCATCCTATTTGTAAAAGGATTCTCAAGTCTCCAATTCTATTTGGAAAAAAAAATCCTATTTGTAATAGGATTTTCAAGTATCAATTCTCCAATTATGTTTGAAAAAAGAAAAAAAATTCCTATTTGTAATAGGATTCTCAAGTCTCCAATTATGTTTAGAAAAGAAAAAAAAATATCATATTTGTAATAGGATTCTCAAATTTTCAATTCTGTTTGGACAAGAAAAAAAAATCCTATTTGTAATAGGATTCTAAAGTCTTCAATTCTAGGTGGACAAGGAAAAAAATCCTATCTGTAAAAAATAAAAAATAAAATAAAAAAATCATTTTCAAGACTCCAATTCAATTTGACAAAGAAGACATTCTCTTTGCAATTGGATTTTCGCAAAAAATTTTTTTTTCAGAAAATTAATGTAATACCCCGCTCCAACACATGGTATGATATTGTCCGCTTTGGGCCATAGCCCGCACGGTTTTGCTATTGGGTTTACCCCAAAAGGCCTCATACCATTTGAAGAGAACATATTACATATAAGCACATCCCCTTTTTCACACCCAGGCGATGTGGGATTGAGCATCCTGTACCCTGTCAGTGTGGTAGCTCAGCCCAGTGTCTGTCTATGCACCCGCCCACTCACACCCGTCCACAAGGGTTACTACAATCCACCCCCCTACGAGGCCCGACGCCCTCGTCGGCACACTTACTTCCGGCTGGGTTCAGGCTCTGATACCAATTGTAATACCCCGCTCCAACACATGGTATGATATTGTCCGCTTTGGGCCATAGCCCGCACGGTTTTGTTATTGGGTTTACCCCAAAAGGCCTCATACCATTTGAAGAGAACATACTACATATAAGCACATCCCCTTTTCCACACCTAGGCGATGTGGGATTGAGCACCCTGTACCCTGTCAGTGTGGTAGCTCAGCCCAGTGTCTGTCTATGCACCCGCCCACTCACACCCGTCCACAAGGGTTACTACAATTAAATACTCCAAGTCCCGCTTTAAATACATGACAAGCTCGATATAACGCGAGACTTGAAGTGGGGGCAATTTGTAGACACATAAATTTTGTGATGGTCTAATCACCGTCAGATTGGTCAACAAGTCAAACCCTTTTGGTCAATTAAATTCTACGATTGCGAGTCCCGTCAACGGACACATGTCAAAAATTTGAAGGTTCAAGCCTTTAAAAAAAATATGTTATAATTCAAATTTAAATTTGAATTTATTTCCATATAAAAGGAGTAAAAATCTCTTTATTCATGGAAGTTGGCACAATTAATGGGGAGTTACCAAATTAAACCCCCACCTTTTTGCTTATAAATATAAGGTCACCCTATGTATTCAGGTGACGAAGACACGCAGAGACAGAGAGATCAAGAGAACACAAAAACTCTCTTAAACCTCTGCCTCGACCAACACTCGAAGTTCTGAAGACGAAGAAGAACAAGCACGCCACACAAGTGTCGTTCTACTTCTAAGACCTTCAACCATCGAAGAATTTGAAGACAAAGAACATCAAGCACATCACACAAGTGTCGTTATTTTTTTAAAACCTTCAACCATCGAAGAATTTGAAGACGAAGAACATCAAGCACATCACATAAGTGTCGTTATTCTTCTAAAACCTTCAACCATTGAAGAATCTGAAGACGAAGAACATCTAACACATCACACAAGTGTCGTTATTCTTCTAAAACCTTCAACCATCGAAGAATCTGAAGACGAAGAACATCAAGCATGACACACAAGTGCCGTTTTACTTCAAATACCTTAAATCCTCAAAGAATATGAAGACGAAGAACAATAAGCACGCCACACAAGTACTATTATTCTTTTAAGACTTTCAACCATCGAAGAATCTAAAGACGAAAAACATTAAGCACGCCACACAAGTGTTGTTCTTGTTCGAAGATCTTCAATCCACCATTCGAGATCAAGCTCTATCGGCCCTCAATCGAAAATTCCGTCAAGCCTTCATCAAAATTGAAGATTTGAAAAAAGCTCATCACTACCGATTCAAGAACAAACTTTTGAAGCCCTTGCATCAAACATCAAGGAGATTAAATTAGAGGAAGATTTTTTGTTGTAAAAGAATCGACCACAGAGAATTGTACCCATTTTTCTTAAATTAATTAAATTGATTGTTTGTTACTCATTTTTGTTCCTAGATTTTTGGACACGAAATTTGTGTGTACACACTTATATATGATGTATGTACGGTAACCTTTTTTTTTCCTCTTCTTATACTTTTTATTTCCCTTCTTCTTATTTAAATTTATTATTCTAATTTTATAGATTCAATATGTGTAATTTTATGCATCGCTTTCAAAAAATGAAAACTCGTTGAAGATAATTGTAATTGTATTCAATGGAAATATTATCAATTAATATTTTAGTTTTTATATTTGTCAAGTATTTATCTTTCTTATACTACTCCTTGATTAACATATTATTTTGCAATGAATTTTTTTTTCTTATTTGCCTTTTGATTTGAACAATGTATATTTATCATGTTCGTTTTATTTATTTATTTTATTAAGTACCATGTGCACCCCTTGAAATGAAATCCTGACCTTGCCACTTCTAGTTATCGTGTGAGAAAATGAAATTTAGTAGGGTTTAACAAAATAATTTTGTAAATTATTAAAGGTTAAAAATGATATTTCATATTTATAGAGTAGTTTTTTTCTTTCCCTCCTCTCTATTTCGTAGTTTTTCTTTCATCCCCTGCTTCCATCATCTCTTTCCTTCATTCCAACCAAGCGATGAAAGCATTTTCATCATTCCTCTATTCCATCCATCTTAATGTTTTGTTTGGTTGGAAGGAAAGATGAAAGAGAGGAGGGATAAAAGAACTTTTCATTGTCTGGTTGGAAGGAAGAGAAAAGAGGGGGTAAGGAAGGAGGGATGGATGAAGCACCCCTTCTTGCTTATTGTTTTTCTATCCGTAGCGGAAGAGATGAGGGAAAGAAATCAAGAATAAATAACTACCCTCCAAATATATAATACCAATTGTAACCTTTATTATCTTACACTTAAATTTATAATAACGGTAAATTAGTAAAAAAATATCAAAACTCTCATTCCCTTCCTTCCAACCAAAAAAAAGGAAGAAAAAAGTGCCATCCCATCCATCCTTTCTACTACCCCTTCCATTCAGCCGAACAAAATTAAAGTGAGAAAGATATCATCTCTTCTCTAGGGATGTCTCATCCATTCCTCTCCCTCTCCATTCCATTCATTTTGCTATCACTTCAACCAAATGGAGCATAAATATATTTAAGATTCAAGGTGGGAAAAAAATATGTTTAAGATTATTTTTAATTTATAAATGGTGAGACACCTCTAAACCTACCCTGACTTTGAAGCATGGTAAAGTGGAACCATTTTCGTGATCGTCTAGTAATCAAGTTTTTTTTGTAAAACGGGTTTGGCATAAGAGTGCTCATTGGAGATTAGGCCTTGCTTGGTTTGCAACTTTCAAAATAGTTTCCAAAATCAGTTTTCAGAGAATCAGAATGGAAAACAGTTTTCAATTTTTTCAGTTTGCAAATTCGCTTGGTTGGAAAAACTACAAAACAATTTTCAAAGAACAAAAACTCATAAATTTGCTTGATTGTATCTACTAAACAATTTTCATAGAATAGTTTTTACTATTGTTTTCCTAAATCTACTAATGTAATTTTTATTAATAAGTGTTGGATGTATCTGAGGATGAACTCACTTAAATATGCAGTGACAGTAGCATGGCATTTCAGCTTCTGCTATTAACTTGTATTGTGCCCATCCAATTGTTTAGACTAGATTGGACCTATTTTACAAGGGGCTAAACGTCTGTATATCAATACATGGAACACATCAAATATATAGACTAGGTTGGACCTTTGCTTTACAAAGGGCTAAATCACTTCCATTGCAAGAGTGAGATAAAAATGTAACACAAATCATTAAAATAAAAAAACTAGCATAGCAGTTTATCAATACATGGAATCATATCATTGTAATGTGAATTTATAAAGTATTAAGTTCATGGCCTTATCATATAAACCTGTAGGTGTATATCCATAAAAGAGTTTTGAGAAACAACATTGGTTTTAGGCATTTTATCAAACATTTGGTGGGCAATATCTATTTCACCACTTCATTAAATACGTTTTAGGCATTTGATTTTCATATTTGAGAAAAAAAAAGGAGAATTTATCTGTCCATTCCAACACATTTATTCACTTAAACAAAATTTTGTTGCATCTAACAATCTCTTTCACGTCTTTCTATTCAACTATCGTACTAGACTATTTCATCATTACAAAAAACATCAACAAAAACATTCTCTAAGCGCACATTATAGAAAAATAACACAACCCCCATTGAAGGTTAGAAGTAATCATATAAAAAGATTATTCCCATCTCATTTAATCATAGAAACTAAAGATATGAAAGGAAACTTCATAAAACAATGGTAATGAGTCGTAGAAGAATATGGTGCAAGCTAATCCAAAGATAAAGCTCATCTCCACACACACACACACACACACACACACATATATATATATAGAGAGAGAGAGAGTAGTGTACGGCTAAGAGGAAGAAGAGTGTTCAGGGATGATAAAAGCAATAAGCCATGTTTTAAATGACACCTCCTCAACGTCAATTTTTTAAGTAAGGCTATTCTCCGTGTTTTTGAAAGAAAGAGTTGTAGTTCAAAAATTTGAAAACAACATTTAGCAGTTCTTGGAAAACCACAACAGTGTTCTAAAAACTGTTTTTGAAAAACAGTTTCAAGCCTATGTAATTATCAGTTTTTTGTCACTCCAAAAATAAAAAGACTGTCGATCAAACAAGACCATGACAAAAAGAATTCTTGACTTTGAAAATGAAGTAACTTTCAAAGGTATCTATCTCATTGCTCTACGCTAGCTAGTTGTTCCGGTATGCCAAATTTTATGAGTTTAGGAGTGAATCAACATCACCAAAGCAAGCTAAGCTTCAATCACCTTGTAGCAGTTGTGAATCTTGTGATACACAAACCAAATTTGAACTAACGATTCTTTTACTTTTGTTGATGCCAAAAATGTCCCAACACAAAAAGAAGAATCTAATTTCTACCAAAAAGAAAGCAAAATTGGAGTGGTTTTTTTTATGTTAGAATGGGACAATGGGTTGGGATATTATCCAATGTGTCATTTTTCCATCTAAATCACATATTTCTTTTCCAAAATTGGATCTAACTATTCTTCATGCAATAAATCTTATTAAAAACTAACTAAAAAAATTGAATTCATGAGAACACAGATTTGAGTACAAGAACTATCACTTTCTAATAAATAATACTAAATACTACCAATTACATGCCTAGAGTCGACAATACATACACCAAATATTGAATCAAGAGATGCTCAAGTTCTAATTAAGTGGGGGGGTTGTAAAAGCATTAGTCACCTAAAAAATATGGATACGAATACGAGAACCAGTAAATCTTAAAAAAATAAAATACGAATATAACATGATACGACACTATAAAAATAATAAATTATATTTTTACATACACAAAAAATTAATTTTATGTTATATATTTTGTTATTAACAATTTTCTTTTATAAAATATCATAATTAAAATAAATCATGATATATATCTCAATACCTATTTTTAAAATAAATTTTAAACTTTTCTTAACAATTATAATTATTATTAAAAAAATTATATTTTAATGTTCAAAACTTGTTAAAAATGTGTTGTGAAATATGTGAGAAGTATCGAATACGCGGTTGAAATATCTGAGAAGTATCATATACGTGTTAAAAATAATTTTATTTTTAAATTATAAATACGTTTAAGAAATATCAAATACGTATTCAAAACGTATCCATATTGGATATAAAACTATTTGTGCTTCCTATTTAGCCACAAATATGTGAACCCAATAAGAAAATAATCTTTTTTTTTCGGAAATTCATAAGACAACAATATATTTAGTGACGAAAATTTGTGTTAGTATTAGGTGGGCCTGTCGGTCCTTTATGCGGAATAGGAGAAGTGGTCCTGTAATGGCCTCGTGATTTAGTCTGTCCTCTTCTCGGATAAGCCCAGGCCCGTAAATTCTCAGATTCAACGGCCACCACATTTCACATTTTCCAACAACCGAAGCACCCGGACCGCTTCACACGTGCCAGAAACGCCCGAACCACGAGGCCGAACCTCACACGTGTCACAGTCTCAGCCTGTTAATCCAGAACCTCTGCCCACTCCCCCCTTCTCTCTCTCTCTCTCTCTCTCTCTGTGGGCAACCCTCTCTCTTTAATTCTTTTCTGTGTGCCAGTTTCGGTTCGTGACGTCCGCTTGCATGTGGGTCGTTTACAAATAACTCCGTCGTTTTGGAACTCCTCTGTCTCTCGTGTTGGAGAGGAGTTTATTGGAGTTGGGCCATGGCGGCGAAGAAGTTGTACGAGTCGTTCTCGAAGAGTTTGATCGAAGAGGTGCAGAGATGGGGTGGTATGAAGCAGACGGGTGTGAGCCTGAGGTACATGATGGAGTTTGGTTCGACACCCACTGAGAGGAATTTGCTGATTTCGGCTCAGTTTCTTCACAAGGAGCTTCCGACAAGGATTGCGAGGAGAGCTATTGAACTTGAGACCCTGCCTTATGGTTTATCAGAAAAGCCTGCTGTTTTGAAGGTGCTTAATTTATTGTTATTTCATTTGTTAGATTAAATTTAGTTTCTGGGTTTGAATTTTGAATATATATTGTTTGGGTAATTTGAAAAATGGGGTATAATTCTACGAGGGGTTTTGTGAGAATTGTTGTTGATTGATGAAGCCATGAAGGTATATATGCTCTGAAGTAGAACAAAGAGAAGATGTTTTTGATGATTATTTAATACTTTGACGGGGATATAAATAGAATAGGAGAAGATATTTTGATGATTATTTTATACTTTTGACTTTGTGGAAAGAGAGAGAGAGAGAGAGAGAGAGAGAGAGAGAGAGAGAGAAGAACCCAGAAAGGCTAACAATTTTTTAAAAAAAAATGTATTTTAATTTTGCAATCTGCGTAATGGGTTTTATTTTTCAATTGTTTTACTTTATTTTTGAAGATTCCTGCTATGTGGATCTTAATTTTCTGGCAATCTTGTTGAAAAGGTTGTGTGGATTTTGCATGCATTTTATAAACATGATGGTGGTTCATTTTATGTAGTGCAGATCTTTGTGATTGAGTAAGCACAGTGAGGTTCTAAATATCATTTAGAGAGAGATATTTGGCTTATTTGGTACAAGGGATCAGACTTTTTCTATATTTGCCTTGTCTTTGGATTTGCATGTTTTTTCCTCTTTTGGTAAGTAACTTTGCAAATATACATACCTGTGTGTGTGTGTATAATATTCACAATATTCTCTGTCGGGAATCAGACAGTGAATTATTAGCAATAAGAATGTGATTCTGTCTAGTGCTGACTTCATAGCTAATTTAGTCTTTGTTAGAAAGTTGTTTAGATTAGTAAGAGGCATATCAATCATAAATTCAAGAGTGGATTTCAATGGTTTTGTCAAGAAACAATAATTTCCTTTTAATTTTCACTTTTAGGTGCGAGACTGGTATTTGGATTCTTTCCGGGACCTTAGATCTTTTCCCGAGATCAAGGATACAAATGATGAATTGGAATTCACCCAAATGATTAAGATGATTAAGGTGAGACATAACAATGTTGTCCCTATGATGGCTTTGGGAGTTCAGCAGCTGAAGAAAGGCCTGAATGCGAAGATTGATTACCAGTATCTGGATGAGATTCATCAGTTCCTAGATCGCTTTTACATGTCAAGAATTGGTATTCGCATGCTTATTGGTTAGACCCATCTCTCTTTTGCTTGCTTATCAATTTGATTTCTTGTATAATTGGGCTTTTTCATATTATTTAAAATGAATTTTTTGGTGTCCTTGAAAATGGATACTAAAAATGTGTAATATACTTCAATTATTGAGTGAAACTCAGGGCAGCATGTGGCATTGCACGATCCCAATCCCCTTCCTGACTGCGTAGGCTATATACATACAAAAATGTCTCCTGTAGAGGTAGCAAGAAATGCCAGTGAAGATGCCCGTTCCATTTGTTTACGAGAGTACGGTTGCGCTCCTGATATTAATATATATGGGGATCCTAATTTTACATTCCCGTAAGTTATATTGCTCCTGCTGCTCCTGATGAACTAATTTGTTGCCTCTTAATTTATTTGATGACTTTTTTCCCTTGTGTGTTTCCTCTTTAATCCAATTGGTATGTTTCTGTACTCTGCCCTTCTTTTGGGTCATTTTTTTTTGTTGCTCATTTTCCTTGAACCTGGAATATCATCCCCTGAAAATTTTGCTTTGATTTCATCATCTGTATCTTCATTATTAACAAACAAAGTTTTTTGCTGGATGTTTAATATCAATATGTTATGTCTAAGTCTTCAAGTTATAAATATCAAATAGTTTTTGTGATAGATCTACTTGTTACCTTTCATGTTCTGTATTTACTTTATTTGCTTTAATGACAGGTACGTTCCGACACACTTGCATCTGATGGTTTTTGAGTTGGTTAAGAACTCCTTGCGTGCTGTTCAAGAGAGGTTTATGGACTCGGACAAAGTTGCACCTCCTATTAGAATAATAGTTGCTGATGGACTAGAGGATGTTACAATTAAGGTTTGTGTTTTATTGTTTAAAATGCAAAATTTTCTCTGTGGCTGTTTTTCTCCCATATACTGTTTTTTACCTTTGATAAGAAAGACGTACTTTAAGAATCTGGGATGCACCAGATTTCGTCCTGCCATCCATTACTTACTTGGTCTGTCTGATGCCATAGGTTTCTGATGAAGGGGGTGGAATAGCAAGAAGTGGTCTTCCAAAAATTTTTACATATCTCTACAGTACTGCAAAGAACCCCCTGGATGAGCCGTTAGATGATTTAACAGCTAATTCGGCAACAATGGCTGGTTATGGTTATGGGCTTCCGATAAGCCGTTTGTATGCTCGGTATTTTGGAGGGGATCTGCAAATTATCTCGATGGAAGGATATGGTAAGTTGAGCATCTTTCTTTGTTGTGCAGTAAATGAATTCAGGGATTGCTAGAGGTATAAAACTGTATGGGACGCATATAAAATACTGTTGTTATCTTGTTATTTGTCTCCATATTGTTACAGTAACATGCATGGGACTTCCATTTGCCTGTGATATGGCACTTGTATCAACCTTTCCTCCTGACCTGAATCAGCATGCTTTGAATTAATAGCAAAAAACCTGTCAGTCATCCCTTTGCTTCATTGTGCAAATGGAATGATTAGTTTTCTTCTCAAATTAAGTTTGAAATCTGTGCACTCTCTTTCTCCTTACTCTCCAGTTGATTGCCAGGATAATGATTATTAATTTTTCCGTCCTTTATTTTTCTCTGAAACCAAACTGAGCACAAGGATACATGCGTTCAATTCTTTCTCTAGAACTGAACAATTTTATCTAGAACTTTCGTTTTCGTTATTTTTGGATTTTTTTTCGAGTGCTTAGAATAGTTCTTGATATGCATATGCTTCAGAGAGAGAGACTGGGCTTCTGAACTGCCAAAGATTTATCTTATTAATTCTTATTAGAAAAGATAAATCTAAATTTTACCTTTTTTCTTATAAATATATATATTTCTACTCCCTTATGGGACCGGTATTTTATCAATAAGTTTTAGTTCATTCTTGGTATCTCACATGGTAACTTTAATGGTTGCTGTTATGATTTTTCACCTCATTTCTCACATTTTTGAATATTTGCACCGTCTTCTCTCACAGGTACGGATGCATATCTTCATTTGTCACGTTTGGGAGATTCACAAGAACCGCTGCCATGAAATTAGTCTATGGCTGTGGGCTCGAACGTGCATTCAAGCTATTTTTACCAGCGCGTGTAAATACTTTAACAAGATGAAATTTCAGCGTGTGTAAATACTTTAACATGAAGAAATTTCACCTCACTGTTAAAGGAACAATTGTTGTCAATTCCTCATTGTCCACTAAATTAGTGGCTTTTCTACTTGTACTTTGTGTTCTACATTACCAGGTATAATTGTCCTTGACATATTCAATTTTTCTCTTCCGTTTTCCACATCTGAGTAGATCTGTGAACATTGGCCTTAGACATGGGGAGAGTTGGAGTCTCTATACTATGTAGCAAGGGCCAACATTGCTGCCAATATTTCATTTTTGTTATACCTAGGGTTCTATTTACTGGGTACAGCGTTACAAGATTCCAGTTATTTGGACTCGAATCAGGTTTTGAGTGAGGCCATTTTGCTTCATTGGCCATTCTGGCACATGCCTGTTTGTCCTCTTTATGGTTCAGAAGGAATACAAGTTCTTTCTACATGTCTTGTGCTTCTGGTTAACAGTGCTGTAGGAAGTAGGAACTACAGGCAGGCAGAAAATATTGGGGAAAGTAATTTGTACTTTTATACCAAGATTCGATTATTAAAGTGAAGTTTTTTTTTTCTTTTTCGGAATTAGAGTATCTGAAACTTTGTCCTGATTAATTTTCGAGACCCGTGCAAAACACTCTCTCCACACGAGCCTTGTTTGATTAATTGTTGAGATCCGTGCAAAGCACCATCTTCACACTAGTTTTATCTTATTAATTCTCGAGACCTGTGCTGTGCAAAACACCTAAGAGACTTCAGAGCCAAGTGACTTATTACTTGAGTTAACCCTTTGAGGTTTATACAAGTAAAGTTTGACTATTTATGTTGTGACAATAATCTGTGTGGTTACAAACGGTGGCCCCGAGGGGGAAAAAAAAAAAAATGTTCCAAGTCCCTAGTGGACTCTGGCGGTAAAAACCGAAGTATTTGTACGTTTGAATAGAAAGAAAGATTGGAGTTATAGAGAATAGATGTTAGGAAACTCTGAGGGCTAGAAAAGCTATGCACATGTTGAATGAAATTTTACAATTTGAACTTATGATAGATGGGATAGAATAGATATACATAAAGAAGGAAGCTGTTTCCTCACAATTCGAATTCAATTCTAACCCAGTTAGATTTTTTACTGATTTGGGTAATTATTTTTACAATTAGAGTTGAGTTTGGATTAAAAAATTTCAATCCAAATTTAATTAGGGTTGAACTTGGGTTGAGGTGCTAACAACTCAAGCCCAATCTAAATTCAAATTGTAATATTATTTTTATACATATTTTTTATTTTAAATATATTATATATAATATTCAAATTATGATAACCTTTTTATTTTCAACTTCCTTTATTTAAATCTTAATTTATTGCATGTTAACACTTTGGATAATTAATTTTCTAAAAACTTGTTTGTAATTTTTTAGAAATTTGCATTAAGTTTTAAATTTTTTGTATGTTTAGAAGTAATTTAATGTGAAATTTATTAAATATCACTTTAAATTTTCAATATGGAGATTGGTGATATAAATAATCCGAATTAACCCGACTTTATAACCTAAAATTTCAACCCGAGTTTAAAAATTTAAAGATGAGTTGAACTAAGATTGAATAGTTAGAGTTAAAAGGAGAGTTAAAATTGAATTAGAGTTGAACATTTCATTCATAGGATTAAACCCGAATTGTATCTTTAACCCATTCAATTCACCCGAGTTGGACCGCTAATAAATAAGAACAAAAGAGAAGAAAAAAAAAACAGATAGATATGGAGTGATGTGATTGTACTGTTTAGACTCCACTTTGTTGCACGGGGAGGGCAGGGAGCTCTTCCTCCTTTCCTCTTCCTCTTCCTCTTCCCTCTACAAGATAGGGAGAGAGGAGAGTTCTTTTCTGCTCCCTTCGTCCCCCTCCCTCCCCCCAAGCTCTGCCCTCTATTTTTCTTCCAATCATATATATATCATTTATCTTAATTGTGGAAGCTGTTAGACTTATTGCAGAATTTGGTATAATGCTGCACAATGATGTAAATTCAACACAAAATTAAATATCAATTCTAGAAATTATATCAAGTTAATAACGACCAAGTAACTTCTACATTCAGGCATAAAATACAATAGCAAACAGATTTACTAAGAAAATCACCACCAGAACCGCACTTGTGACAGATGGTATCTCTGTCGACCAGCGATATGTCTTCAATATAATCAACCATGATAAGCTGTAATTTGTTTCTCATAAACACCAATGTATGAAAGATTTTCTGTGGGTCTGTCTTGACAGAAAATGAATCTTCCAGCGGATTTCATGAGATTCTTGACTGGGAAAAAATCTGGCTGGGAATGGCATACTATGGATCAGTATTTGTAGTTATCAGTGCCTTCTTTGCTTTGCACGCTTCCGTGATTGCCGACCTTTTATTTTCCATTTATCAACCCCACCTGGACGGTTTCGTTCTTCAATCTCTTGAACCTTGCGCTTCCTGCAAAAGATTGATACAGGATAAATAAGCTGCACAACTTAGCAATAACTAGCAAACTAAGGTCTCAGTGGTTTTCTGGTAAAAATGTCTCCAATCTAAAATAGAGCCTTATTAATAAGTCAATGGTAGGAGTTTTTAGTCATCAATAGCACGTGGTCTTTCAATCCTCCAGTATATTATTTTATGGAACTGCAAGGATCCATTCTCACCCAGATAACGTTTTATTATTAAGGATTGCATCTATTATCACTATTTCAATCAATCTTTTTTTTTCTCTCTCTAAAATGGGTGTTAAAATATATTTATTATCTTAAAAGCATCTATAGACACTCGGAATATAAACGGTCTCACCTGTATTGCCCAAGGGAAGGATCTGAAAGTAGCTCGTCAGCAAGGGTTGCCTTCCTCTCCTTCTTAGTAAGTCTGCCTGTGAAGAACTCTGATGCTGATTCTATCACCGTTCCGACCTGATTATTGTCCAAATACCCAATTATTTTACCACATGACCAAGAAAAAACAATACAATCCAAATCATATATAATTTTTATGTGCTATGTTGTAATGATGAACTACTAACATTCAGCTTTAACCATGAACTTGCCTGAAAATACTTGGGAAGTGTCTTTGATTTTGAATCACCCTTCTTGTAGTGCCTCTTTGGATCAATGGCACTCCTCAACTGTATTCATCAAAAGAGATACAAATGCAATCAGTCAATATTTATTGAAATAAATAAAGAAAATAACAGTCAATATCAATTGGCACCCCCCCAACATGGATGAACCATCAATTCCATAACACCTCTATCATGATTTTTAATAAACCCAATAATGATTCCATGTCTAATGCATACATAACATACTGTCAACAGAAACAGTTCAGTTAGTAAGATTCAATCCCCTCCCCTCCATTCCCCAAAAAGAGAAAAAGAAAAAAGAAGTGGGTGAAAATAGCATGAGAATTACTAAAGTTGTGACGATATTAGTATAGAGAGATCTAATAACGATTCTAGAGAACTCCAGCAACGTGTTTAGTGGATGTCATTTAAAAAATGGAATGGCACATAATAAGAGAACAAGAACATGATGCTCCTTATACAATATATTAGATCAGGGAAGCTACATTTAGGCAACATATAAAGCTCATTTCCAATTCAGGTGTTTTATGGCCCCTTATTGCATTAGAGAGAATTCATAGTCTACAAAAGAAAACTTTTCAAGCAGTGGTAAAAAAAATAAAGCGTAACAGCAAGTGTTCCCTGCTTATACTGACTCTTCATTGCTGTGACTGACACAAAAAGCCTCTACTTTAATGAGGAAAGAAGGGAAGAATTTCAATTGTGAATGCTGAATTATGCAACTCAAAGCTATTGCAACTACTTCAGCGTCCCACCACCTTTCAGGTTGACGGCATGCATAAAAGGCTTTTTAAAATTAGAGTTTCTTAACCAGACAAAAGATCTTGCACACTAGTTACAATGATATGTGACAGAAGAAGAATGACACTCTGTTCAAAATAAAATTTCCAAGTGCGAAAATTAGTAAATCCCAAATATTTTATGGGGAGCTGTTTTCTGAAATAGTTGGTTGACTAGGCATGCCTCTCAGACTATATTACACTTCTTTCGGGTTTATAGTCAGGGACTTGCTGAAACAATTTTGGAAATGCAGGATGAGATGGTAAAGACCAAATGCAGTTGCCATACTTGCAAGGAACCAGGAGTAATGGGGTTGTGAAACTTTTACTAATTTCACTTCTACCATCTCACTAAAGTTTAAGACCATCTCCCACCTGTTATACTAACTGGCACAAGATGAAATGGAAAAAATCAAATGCAATTGCCACTACTTGCCAGGAACCAGAACAAGTAGTGGGGTCACGAATCTGTAACTATTTTAACTTTTACCTATGCCACTAAAGTTTAAGACAATTTCCCACGTGTCACAATAACTAGCATAAGCAAAATGGCCAAGACCAAATGCAATTGCCACTACTTCTTTCTCTCCCTTTTCTAATCATAGCTGTGAAAAGCACGTTTAGGAGCATAAAGCGCAAGGAGAGGTAATTTACAAGAGGTGCGTGCCTCCACAACAGGGGCAGCAAGTGCAAGGTGCAAAAAAGGAATGGCCAGTTAAAAACGTGATTTTTTTTACCATATTTTAATGTCCACTTCTTTTATTACGTGTATAATATGTTAACACATCATAGGATCATGGATAAGAATGCTGCATATTTAAACCTATACATAAAAGGAGAACTTATTCTTTCACACTTATAAAACAAACAACAGTCCGGAGGGAGGGAGATGATCAGCAAGGTAGAATGAGAAAAAGAAGATGTCTACTCACAGGGCCAAACCCTATTGCCAGAACCCTTCAGGTGAATTTTGTACTATGACCAAATTTGCATTATATAGTTGTCTATATGATTCCATGACTTCATTGAAGTAAGTTACAGACTGGTATATTTGCAATAATATATATATATATATATATATATATATATATATATATTAGGTTATGTGCTAAGCAATTTCACACAATTGCAAGCTCCAAAATGATAAAACAAGAATAATGCTTTGGTATCTGGAACTAGTACTAGATAAACAAATTACACAAATAGAAAACAAGTAATCAAACCTTAAGTAACTGGAGATCTTTTCTCAAATCCGGAGTGATGGTTGGGGCAGGCATGTCAAACCTATTTGCAATTTCACCATCAACCCACATAAAATATCAACAATCATCAACAGGCAGATACATATAATAGTTGCACAAACAAAAAATTCTCATTCAAATCCAGGCATACCAATTCTTCCCGGCAGTATCTTTGACTTGTTTCCTCAGCAATTTGTTTAATTTTTTTGGGTTGTTAGGTGGAACAAACAGCCCGTCAATGAGCTCAGTAGTGGGTTTATACAGTGCACTGCTTTCAAGCAGATTTTTAGCTTTATCAGACCCGTTTTTGGTTCCAGATGAGAAAGTAGGCAACTTTGGTTCCCATGAAAGACCAATCACAGGCTTGCTTTCAGGCATTTTGATCTATATATAAAATTTAAAACGGCCCTTCAGGATACTATATAAACATACATATATATACATATATGTGTATATACGGACACACAATATACATACTAAAATGAAAGTATGAATAAACGAAACGCATATACCTGAAAAGAAAAATAAAGAGAAGCTACGCACAAGTAAATACCTCAGAGTACTGATGCAACGAATATAGGATTGCCTCTTTGATCGTCGCGGACTCGGAGAGAGAGAGTGTTAGGGTTTATGATGTTTGGAAATTGGATCAAGTGCAAAAAAACAACCTTAAAATATATGGGATACTTTTATCGTTGCAGATTGGAGAGAGAATAAGATCATGAGGGTTTCCGGCCTGTTGAATGTTGGAGATGGCCGGCGGAGTGGGGTTGAGGGCGGTGGTGAGGGCTGAGTGAGGATCGTGAGTTGAGGAGAGGCGGTTGGTCGGATTCTGATTTGAGGCTAGAAATCTTAGCACTTATATATAGGGGGTACTTTTAGTAATTTTTTTACAAATAAGGGCACAATGTAATAATACTCTACAATCGATCGGGTTGTACAAATACCCTAACCCGGCTCGGGTTTTAATTTAAGGAATAATTACACTTACCTCCCTTCTAGTTTGGTTTTATAATACTTACCTCTCCTGTGTTTTGGAATATAACACTTACCCTCCTTTAGTTTGCACATTGGTAACAAATACTCCCTTTTGTCAATCAAACTAACGGTTATTGCTAATATCATCAAAATTTAATCTTAAAAGGACAATTATACCCTACTATGAGCCACCATTTTGAGCAGACCCACTTCGGACCTTCAACCATAGCAACATCACCTCCAGAAGAGTCACCACCCACCACCTGCACCATCAACAATCACCATTGAAACCACTGCCGAGAAGACCCAGCTCTAGCCAAACCACTAGCCACTACCATCCCAATGCCATCCCATTGCTGAGAAGACCCAGCTCCGGCCAAACCACTAGCCACTACTATCCCAATATCGGAGCTGTCATTGAAATCGAGACCCGCTAACTTCAGTTGCAACATTTTTGAGGGTATAATTGTCCGTTTAAGATTAAATTTTGATGATATTAGCAATAACTGTTAGTTTGATTGACAAAAAGGGTGTATTTGTTATCAATGTGTAAACTAGAGGGGGTAAGTGTTATATTCCAAAATACAGGGGAGGTAAGTGTTATAAAACTAAACTAGAAGGGAGGTAAGTGTAATTATCCCTTAATTTAAAACTCTGTACCCACCCCTATATCTATAATCTATAAACGGATTGAATTTAAACCGAATGTTGATCAATTCGATTCGAATCGGATAATTCAATTTATTCTTCATAATGAATGTATATTGTATTTTTAAATTATCGGATTTCCGATATTGGCCGCCATAATTAAATTCACACTTTTGTTCAAATCGACAAATAATTCTCTCATTAGTACTCAAATAAATTAAAGACAATAGAATTCGTTTGTGACATGCATGCCAATCAAGTCACTGTTTGTTCACCTTCTTCTCTCTAAGTCACCAATTGTGCCCGCAAATACAGGCTTTGTAACTCACCGATTTCTGGGTCCATTATTTAACTGCAACTAAATATATCTATAAAATGTGTCGATGTGGATATATTGAGTTAGTGAAGTGAGATCTGAGATCTATATCAAATTAGGGCTTGTAAATTGTAAAATTGAAAAAGAAAAATAAAAGGAAGAACTAAGAAGAAAAAGAAGGAAAAAAATAGAAAGTAAAATCAAGAATTCAAATTAGGACTTATAACTTGTAAGTTGTAACAAAGAAAAAAAAATAAGAAAAAGGGAGAGATTTGAGAGAATAAAGAACTCACTATTGAATCGCTGATTCACACTTTCATGACAGAATCGACAACTTCTCACTGTCTTACAGTCATCACTTTATTTCTAGAAGCTTCAACACCAATTTTGTCGGGAAACTATCCTTGAAAAATGATCGTCAAATAGTTTAATTTTATTGAGGTTAACTTGGGGGAATATAAAATTGTTAATATATTGGTTGGTGTATTGTATTAATATGCAAGTCAAATCAATCTAATGGTTGATAATATATATATATATATATATATATATATATATATTTTTATTTTTTGAATCATATTAGATCATCCTAAATTCATATCTGATTTGTTAAAGTATCGAGTTATCGGATTCGAATTATTATTCAATTTTTTATACAAACCATATCCGAATGATCAGATGGAATTACATGTCTACGGCCACCCCTATGTGACAAAAATGCTTTCCTTATGGCTGTATCCATCCTATTAAGGGCGGGATGCAACGAAAACCTACCTAATCAAAAGAAATATTTATCCTTACATATAAGTGATATACAAGAGCAATGGATCAAAGAGATTTTCACTTTAATGCATTAAGTGGTTGAAAACTGTTCGATTTTCATTTTTTTGCTGATCTCTTCGAAGCATAATATATATATATATAAAATAATTTTAACATCGAATATATGTATTTGTCGCGTTAGCATGTATTAGATATTGGAAAAAAATTGGAAAACCATCCTCGCCTCTAGTCCTGAATTCTAATACTCCGCATCTGTTAAAGCGATATCGAGAGGAAAAACCAAAATTTGGAATATATAAATGATGATCATGTGTTTTGTGATGTATAATAAGTATATTCACTATCCATCAAAATTGAACAAGTGTATTATAAAGTATATATTATTATATTTATTACTAGTAGTTTGGTCTTTTTGGAATCCCAATTGCAACAGCGACAACAATCCCTTGTGAGCGACCAATTCCTTGTAATTGATGCTTGATAGAATATTGGGTATGTATATCTAGACTAATTAACTCGAAATTAACAAAAAAAGGGATAATAAACTATACATGACTGGAATATCCAGCAATCCAACCAACTGCACTCTACGTTTAGTTACAGTAAAAACATCATTCATATTCGTTACTTCATCCGTGTCATTTCACACAGATAATTCAACTAATCACTCAAATTATTGTGTCAAGAAAATTGAGATCATCATCATCATCATCATCATCATCATCAGTGGCAGCACCAGCATAGGTAATAGGTTCAACATCCAAGGGTTCTACATCAGCCAAAGTCACCGTCTCCAACGATCCCTTCCTTCCTAGCTAGCCTCTGCATTTCCGTCTTCATACTCAATCAAGTCGTTCTCATATGCATCAGCCTGTTCTATTTTCATTATAAAGGGTTTCCTACAAAAGGGCAATTAAAAATCCAGTCAAATTTGTCATCGGTGAGACCAGATGTTAATTAACATTCAAGAGAGAGAACAGCATCCTTTCATAGGCAAGGAGGTGATGGTGGCTAAACACAAACCAGGATAAAATCTCTTTTGTAGATTTCGCCAACAAAACTAGCCGACTAGAACAAGCACACCTCTGGACGGTGCCTTAGATAGCACCAAACACAAAGCAAAGCTTTTAAAAGGAATTAAGGTAGGCCTGCTAGACCCAATGGATCGAATTTTTATTTCATTTTAGCTTTATATGAAGTGATCAATCTAAAATGCTGTTCCAAATGGTTACACTGGATATGCTGAGGTATAAGTTTATCAAATCTACTTTAGATAGGCAAACCAACTACCACCAGTATAGTATAGTTAGTCATTCATTAATCTTTCTAAAAAGAATGAGCTTGAAAGATACCTCATCTTCTTGTAAGGCTTGTTTTTCTGTCTCCACAATCCAGTCACGGAGTAAATTTTCTTGCAGAACACTGTCAATTGAGATTGAGCCATTGGACCTCTTTCTTATTTGGCGTTCCCTAAGTCGCAAGTTGTAGTGAACATAAATCAAGTCATTCAATCTTTCATGCGGTAAACAATTTTCCCTTTGGCTGTGGATCTGATCATATATACTCCAGCTATGCTCACATCCAAAAGATGAGCATGTCTGACTCAATACGCGCATGGCTAGTTGCTGCAGCTCTAAGCAATTTATCCCATGTTGTTGCCACCATGCAGCTAGCAAGGAAAGATGTTCACATCAGAACAAATTGGATTGCTACAGTGGTAATAAATGCATTAATTGTCAATGTGTATGTATGCACATATGTGTGTTCGTGTGTGCTCCATGTGTGCAATGTCAAATAACTGAGAGTTGCTTTGAGCATTCTATTGCCATCACCTGGATTAAGTTCTGTTCTTGTACTGATTGCCAAGTCAGTTCCAAAATCAGCATTTGCAGAGCCAAATTCAGAAATCTGAAACATTGCATCAAAGCATTGGAGAGACAAGAAGAAAAGAAAAATTCACCCCTTCTCCAGAAAAAAATGACTTGTTCAATAAGGAAATGTCACCTGCATGGATGCAGAGATCCTTCTTGCATTGTCTGGCTCCAGTCGAACAATGCATGAATTTAGTCCACGCACAACATCTGGATGCTACAATTGTACATACAATATAGGAATTTTGATGAGATCATTGATAAAGAAAAAAATTTAGATAAGAAAAAAATATAATTTTTCCTTACCACTACAAAATCAGGACGATATTGATATGATGGATTCAGAAAATAAGCAGCCAGATATAGGGGGTGGTGGAACAATGAATTCCAATGATTGTCTATCACATTCCAGAAGTGTCCATATTTTCTTGCATCCTCACCATGATTGGTTTTGATTGAAAGCTTTGCCCTGTACATATCATTATAAATAGATGGCATTGTGAGGCTATCATCGCTATTAACCTTTTGCAGTATTTGTACTATGGGATCTACCGAATTCCTAACATACTGCACCTTCTTCCAAAATGTGGCATTCAATACAATCTTTTCCACCTCCTTACCCTCATTTGATTTTGAAAACCGAGAAGAAAGCCATTTGTTCGACTGGAACATTCTCTTAAGACCAATCCTATGTTCCAACAAGCTTTGCAAAGTAGTAAAGCTTGAAGCATACCGGGTAACAGATGGCCTCAAAAGTTCCTGCCCCCCAGTAAATTCTTTTTTCATAAGATTCAACAACCAGATTCTGTTGTAAATGAACTTCGTAACCTTTTGGCCTTTCTCAATGCATTCCCCAACCCATTTTATTTTCACAAAATCTTCAAGCATCCGATCAATGCAATAGGCGGCACAAGGAGTCCAAAACAAATTCCTTCTCTTCTCTTCAAGCATCTTTCCAGCAGCCTGATAACTGGGAGTATTCTCAGTGATTACCTACAATGAATTGGGGTTTTTGGTCAGCTGATAGCAAATCAAAGCCAAATATTAGGAACTACTTGAAATGAGACTAAAATGAAGAAATAATTGACTCTACCTGCACTACATTTTCCTCACCCATCTCTTCCACCACTTTGTCAAGCAACTTGAATAAATTTGTGGCATCTTCCGCTATGTCAGTGGCATCAACTGAACAAACAAAGTATATACCACGGGGCCAAGAAACCAAAAATTTTATTAATGTCCTACTCTGACCATCTTTCCAACTATCTGCCAAAATAGAACAACCAGTGACTGCCCAGGAAGCCTTATACTCTGCTAAATAGTTTTTGATGGTTGCAATTTCGTCCTGTAGAAAACGACCAGATGTAACTTGGTTTGAAGGGCCCAACAAATCCTGTTCATACTGACAAACCAACTCCAGCATTTTATGGAAATATGACTTCATTGAAGTAAGTTACAGACTGGTATATTTGCAATTATATATATATATATATAACACACACACACATTAGGTTATGTGCTAAGCAATTTCACACAATTGCAAGCTCCAAAATGATAAAACAAGACTAATGCATTGGTATATGGAACTAGTACCAGATAAACAAATTACATGAATAAAAAACAAGTAATCAAACCTTTAGTAACTGGAGATGCCCGTCAATGAGCTCAGTAGTAGGTTTATACAGTGCACTGCTTTCAGTCAGATTTTTAGCTTTATCAGACCCAATTTTTGTTCCAGATGAGAATGTAGGCAACTTTGGTTCCCATGAAAGACCAATCACTGGCTTGCTTTCAGGCATTTTGACCTATATATCAAATTTAAAACGGCTCTTCAGGATACTATATAAACACGCACATATACAGACAATATGCATACTAAAGCAAAATATGAATAAGCCAAAATCACCTGAAAAGACGAATAGAGAGAAGCTGCGCAGAAGTAGATACCGCAATGCAACGAATTTAGGATTGCCAAAAATAACCTTAAAATATATGGGTTACTTTTATCGTCGCAGACTCGGACAGATAATCTTTTACGAGGGTTGCCGGCCTGTTGACTGTTGGAGATCGCCGGCGGAGTGGTGTTGAGGGCTGAGTGAGAATCGTGAGCCCTGGATACGGACACGGCTAAGATGCGATACGAATACGGCCATACCACAAACAATATAAAAAAATAAATTATATTTTTATATATACAAAAAATATAATTATTAACATTTCTTTATAAAATATATTGATTAACAAACAAAATAAGAGTTAAGAATATTGCATAATTTGTATAGATAAATTTTATATTAAATTATGATATATATCTCAACACTTCTTTTTAAAATAAATTTAAACTTTTTTTTAACAATTATGCTACGATATTATTGTACATTTTAATGTTCAAAATTTGTTAGAAATGTGTTATGAAGTATTTAAGAAATATCGGATACGTGTTAGAAATAAAAATATATATTTTAAAATTATGAATACGTTTATCTGCAAGTATCCAAGGAGGATCGGTATACGATACGGGTATGTTACTCTTGTAAAAGTATCCGTGCTTTCTAGATCGTGAGTTAAGGAGAGGTTGTGGGTGAAATTCTGATTTGGGATTTGAAAACCTAGCCAATATATATATGGGGTACTTTTAGTAATTTTTTTAAAATAAGGACATAATGTAATAATACTGTATAATGACAATGGGTTTTACAAGAATCCGAAATTTGCTTGTACCCAAGTCGTGTAACTGGGGTGAATTCTAATTTAAAAGTCTGTATCCATCTTGGTAGGCCAATAAGAATTAAAGGTGTTCAAAGGATTGATGGAATCAAAATTAAAATGGGAATCATAAATAATCGAATTGAATTGAACTGTTTATTGTGATTTTGATTCTGATTTTAAATTTTAAAAATCGTTTACTAAGGTTTTAATTTCGATTTCAAATTTTTAGACCAAATCAAAACTGTTGAAATATTCACACACGAATAATAACATTTAATATAAATAAAAATGTAAATGAATATTCATAGTTGCTAGCAATTCATTTTATGCCGTTATTAAATAGTCATTGTCGTATCCAAAAAAAATATCCAATACATTTCTTTTAAGCCATGTACAATACCTTTCTTTCAAGCCATGTAGTTATTAAATAGTTATTGTCGAATTAAAAAAAAAGAAAAATATATCAAAGACCTTTCTTTTAATCCATTGTGGTTACGTGGTTAAGCATTAACACTTTTAGATATAATTTGAAATATTTGTAATATTTTATACATCTAGTTAATTTCTGCGGCACACATTCTGCGATTGTTTCCCTCTAATCAACCTGCTAAAGGCAATATTTATTGTGGCTGTATGTTCAAGCACTAACTCTTTTAGATATAACTGGAACCGGAAGTATTTACAGTATTTTTTACATATACTTGATATATGCGACACAAGTGCTCAAACTAAAAAGAATGAAATGAAATATTCATTCTAATTATTCATATGTTTAGTAAGCAAGAATGGAATAGAATAGACTAGACTAGACTGTCCATTCCAACTATTCATTTGTTTGGTATGAATTTTAAGGTGAAAATGATTATTCCCTTGGAATAAAAATTCATTAAGAAATGAAAATTCATTTTATAATTAAAAATATGAATGAACATTCCATTCCTAGTAATATTAAAAAAAAAATCATACTACCAAAAAATCTTTCACTACCACCATCACCACTACCATCGGCTTTACCACCACCGACAACGCCGCCTCCACCACAACCACCCCCACCACCTCCACATCTCCACCTTCCTACTCCATCACACCACCACCTCCATATCGTCACCTTCCTCCACCACCACACCACCACTTCCATCGCCGCCCCCACCACACCACTGGCACCACTTCTACATCGCTACCACCACCCCCACAGCCATATTGCTACCTTTCTCCACCACCACCTGCACATTGCCACCTTCCTCCACTACATCCACCTCCACCACCTCCACATTGCCACCTTCCACTGCTACTACCTCCACCACCACACGGTCACCACCACTTCTTTTACCATCACATATTTGTTGGTTTAATTTATTTGTTATTATGAGAGGTATTTTGGAAAATTTGATTTAAAATTCATTTCATATTCTTACCTTATTTCATATTTATAACCAAACAATAGAATGAGAATGACCATTCTATTTCATTTTCATTCTCATTCCATTTTCACTTGCATTCCATTCCGCATGCCAAAGGTAACATTGGGAAAGGAAAGGATGATTGTGATAATGATGATAAATGCAATGTTTTCAAGATAGTGGTGTGATCAAATTGATCCAAATTTATTATATATATATATTTTGGAGGTGTACAAAGAATCTGAAAAAATCATAAGAAATCGAACATTGTGCACTCCTAATTAGAATAAATTGCCATCATTATGAATTAGTGACATAAAAGTGCAATGATCCTTAGACCAAAGAGATGCGAAGAAATTGGAGACTCTCTTTAATGCATTGCTGTAAATTATTCAATTTACATTTTCTGCTTATCTACTCTGTTGAGGAAGCAAATTTTATATATAATAATTTCATATATGTATCTGTGTGTGTATGGTTCGTGAGCATGTATTAGATATTGGGAAAAATTTGGAGATCCACATTTGCTCTCTAGACCTGAATTCTAATCTTTCTTAAAGCACTATCAAAAAGAAAAACCAAAATTTTGAATATATAAATAATGATGTATAATAAGCTCACAAATAGTTTTTTTTTGCGCCGTGGTATTGGACTTCTTAAAACACCCCCCATAATCCGAAGGAGATAGCTTAATACTAAAAACTCTCACCTCACATCTTAGAAGTTGATAGTTCGAATTTCTTTAGGGTCACCCGCACCGCATGAGCTTGGTGCATAAGAGATAGTGCATGTGCTTGATAGTGAATATTTATCACTAATAGTTTAGTTTGGATCCCAAATTGAAACCAAACGATAATAAACCGTCGTTCAATTTTTAGAACTGAAATTGAACTATTTTATCATAAAACCGGACCAAATTATACTGATTGCTTCCATCCGGTCCAATTTACCGATTCTAATTTTTTGTGGCACCCCCTGGATTAGACTGGTTTTTAACTGAAGGGTTAGTCATGTTTTTTTTTTGTTTCTCTACTGTATCATACTAATGGGCCCATTTATATGGGTAAAAGACAAATGATGACACGGATGGGGCAAGTAGATTCGGCTGAAATGGTGCAGCCCATTTCTCAAATCCAGATTAAATCAAGTTCCAATTATCCGACTTAAATTGTCCGCACAGCGGGACAGCACCTGTCGCTCGTAACGCGGATTGACGCTGCTTTGATTTTCCGCAGAAAAGACCTCATACTTCATTCACTTCTTTTTCTTGGTTGGTTACTTGTCAACATCTGGGAAATGGTATGTTTTATTTATCAAAAAAAAAAAAAAAAACATCTTGCAAATGGACATGAATACTCTATCCTATTAATTAAATTCCCTTAAATAGACCATATAAAAATAATAGATACTTATGCAGTGCTACATACAGCCATATGGATTGTAACAATCCAACCTAGTAGGTGAAACTTACAACGAGAAAATTTTAAACCAAATGTATTACCATCCACCAATAAATGAGCAAGACTCAAAAATTAAAAAAAATAGTCGAAGCCTAAATCACACAAGGAGCGGGAGCAAGTGTGAGAATGAGAGCACAAAAACGACAAAATCAAATTTTATATCATTAAGAGATAGTGATAGAGCGAAAGCGCCATAACAACACTCATTTAAAAAAATTATGTGATTTTATTCTAAGCAAATTACTTCATGCCAACTTGAACTGATACAGGCCACCTCTACTGACAATTGCCGACTCTACCCTAATTTCATAGGCATTACTTGCTTTTGCTCAACCTCTCTCAGTTTAATCTTTTTCTTGTATTGGAAGGTATATGCAATCTTTGTAAAGAAAAAGATTGAAGACATTCAATCTCTGATAATATTTTACAACTTGAAATTGATACCTCAAGTTTGTCAATCCGAGCCTTATGACCAATTCCTTGTAGGTGTATTGATGCCTGAAGAATATTGGGTATGTATATCTAGACTAATTACCTCGAAATTAACAAAAAAGGATGATAAACTATACATGATTAGAATTGCCAGCAAATCCAACCAACTCAACTCTACATTTACTATAACAACATCATTCATATTCATTACTTCATCCGAGTCAATTGAGACAGATAATTCAACTAATCACTCAAATCATCGTCAAGAAAATTAAGATCGTCATCGTCGTCGTCATCATCATCGGTGGCAGCACCAGCATTGGTTATAGGTTCAACATCCAAGGGTTCTACATCAGCCAAAGTCACCATCTCCAACGATCCCTTCCTAGCCTCTGCATTTCCATCTTCATACTCAATCAAGTCGTTCTCATATGCATCAGCTTGTTCTATTTCATTATAAAGGGTTTCCTACAAAAGGGCAATTAAAAATCCAGTCAAATTTGTCATCGGTGAGACCAGATGTTAATTCACATTCAAGAGAGAGAATAGCATCCTTTCATAGGCAAGGAGGTGATGATATTGGTGGCTAAACACAAATCAGGATACAATCTCTTGTAGATTTCACCAACTAAACTAGCCCACTTGAACAAGCACACCTCTAGATGGTGCCTTAGACAGCAGCAAACACAAGCATAGCTTTTAAAAGGAATTAAGGTAGGGAGGAAAGCATAAATTTTTGTAGTTGCACAAAACAAGCTTAGCCCTTCAATTCTATATTTTTATTTCTTAAATTTTTCTTGCTAGACCCAATGGATCCAATTTTTATTTCATTTTAGTTATATGAAGTGATCAATCTAAAATGCTGTTCCAATTTGTTACATTGGATATGCCGAGGTATAAGTTTATCACATCTACTTTAGATAGACAAACCAACTACCACGTGTATAGTCCTTCATTCATTAATCTCTCTAAAAAGAATGAGCTTGAAAGATACCTCATCTTCTTGTAAGGCTTGTTTTTCTGTCTCCACAATCCAGTCCCGGAGTAAATTTTCTTGCAGAACACTGTCAATTGAGATTGAGTCATTGGACCTCTTTCTTATTTGGCGTTCCCTAAGTCGCAAGTTGTAGTGAACATAAATGAAGTCGTTCAATCTTTTCTGCGCTAAACGATTTCGCCTTTGGCTGTGGATCTGATCATATATACTCCAGCTATGCTCACATCCAAAAGATGAGCATGTCTGACTCAATATGCGTACAGCTAGTCGTTGCAGCTCTAAGCAATTTATCCCATGTTGTTGCCACCATGCAGCTAGCAAGGAAAGATGTTCACATCAGGACAAATTTGATTGCTACAGTGGTAATAAATGCATTAACTCTCCATCTGTATGCATGCACGTATGGGTGCATATATGTGTTCATGTGTGCCGCATGTGTGCAATGTCAAATAACTGAGTTGCTTTGAGCATTCTATTGCCATCACCTGGATTAAGTTCTGTTCTGGTACTGATTGCCAAGTCAGTTCCAAAATCAGCTTTTGCAGAGTCAAATTCAGAAATCTGAAACATTGCATCAAAGCATTGGAGGGAAAAGAAGAAAAGAAAAATTCACCCCTTCTCAGGGAAAAAATGACTAGTTAAATAAGGAAATGTCACCTGCATGGATGCAGAGATCCTTCTTGCATTGTCTGGCTCCAGTCGAACAATGCAAAAATTTAATCCACGCTGAACATCTGAATTCTACAATTGTACATACAATATATAAATTTTGATGAGATCATTGATAAAGAACAAAAATTTAGATAAGAAAAAAATATAATTTTTCCTTACCAAAACAAAATCTGGACGATATCGATATGATGGATTCAGCATATAAGCAGCTAGATGTGGGGGGTGCTGGTACAATGAATTCCAATGATTGTCTATCACACTCCAGAAGTGTCCATATTTTCGTGCATCATCACCATGATTGGTTTTGATTGAAAGCTTTGCCCTGTACATATCATTATAAATAGATGGCAGTGTGAGGCTATCATCGCTATTAACCTTTTGCAGTACTTGTACTATGGGATCTACCGACTTCCTAACATACTGCACCTTCTTCCAAAATGTGGCATTCAATACAATTTTTTCCACCTCCTTACCCTCATCTGATTTCGAAAACCGAGAAGAAAGCCATTTGATCGACTGGAACATTCTTTTAAGACCAATCCTATGTTCCAGCAAGCTTTGCAAAGTAGAAAAGCTTGAAGCATACCGGGTAACAGATGGCCTCAAAAGTTCCTGCCCCCCAGTAAATTCTTTTTTCATAAGATTCAACAACCAGATTCTGTTGTAAATGAACTTCGTAACTTTTTGGCCTTTCTCAATACATTCCCCAACCCATTTTATTTTCACAAAATCTTCAAGCATCCGATCAATGCAATAGGCGGCACAAGGAGTCCAATACAAATTCCTTCTCTTCTCTTCGAGCATCTTTCCAGCAGCCCGATAACTGGGAGTATTCTCAGTGATTACCTACAATGAATTGGGGTTCTTGGTCAGCTGATAGCAAAGCAAAGCCAAATATTAGGAACTACTTGAAATTAGACTAAAATGAAGAAATAATTGACTCTACCTGCACTACATTTTCCTCACCCATCTCTTCCACCACTTTGTCAAGCAACTTGAATAAATTTGTGGCATCTTCCACTATATCAGTGGCATCAACTGAACAAACAAAGTATATACCACGGGGGCAAGAAACCAAAAAATTTATTAATGTCCTACTCTGAGCATCTTTCCAACTTTCTGCCAAAATAGAACAACCAGTGACTGCCCAAGAAGCCTTATACTCGACTAAGTAGTTTTTGATGGTTGCAATTTCATCCTGTAGAAAACGACCAGATATAACTCGGTTCGAAGGGCCCACCAAATCCTGTCCATACTGACCAACCAACTCCAGCATCTTATGGAAATATGGAGAGTTTGCAACATGAGAAGGAATTCCTGCATGATAGAAGAATTTGCAAATTGCAGAAACAACTTCCTTGCGAGATTTTTTGCTGGACCCCAATTTTACTTGTTTGTAAGATGCCGGCATCTGACTCTTTGGCGTCTTTAGAACAAGAGAATCCAATCTTGATCTTTTCAATAAGGATTCAGACCCACTACCAGGAGTCATCCTTTTAGAAGTCCTCATGGAGTCTCTGACCAATCTTTTATCTCCAACTGAAAGTTTTTCATCGCTCATACGATGTACAGAATCTCTCTCTTGATCTTCCTCTTCTTCATCATTATCTGAGTGCATATAAAAAGCTGATATCTCCTTAGTATCGGGACGCCTATGTCTCCTTCCAGTACGATGCCACTTCATGTTCTCTTTTATCTTAAGATATACTTCCTCAGGTGCATTTTTACATGGTGCAACTTCTCCAGGTATTCTAGCTAGATGTTGCTTAAACCGATTAATACCACCACTAACTATTTTTTCACAATAATTGCATTTTACCTTTTTTTTCCTCTCATCCTGAGCAACACCATGTTCCCACCCAGGGTCAACATATCCTAATGATCTAAGAGGGGCCAAATTTATTACCAAACCTTTATCACCCATCAATTGCTTTCCTTTGCTTCTATATTCAACATGCTCTTCCTCCTCCTCTACATCATCATTGGAGTGGAAATTCAAATATGCTTGTTCATCATATTCAATTTGCTTTAACTTCTTACTGAAACGACATCCTTCCAGATTTTCTCTCATTTTCAGACATACTTCCTCTGGAGCCTTATCACAATATGTTACTTCTCCGGAAAGTCGAGCTAAATGTTGCTTCAATCTGTATATCCCCCCGCTAACTATTTTTCCACAATAATTGCATCTGACCTTCTTCTTTTTTTCATCTTGAGCAATGCCATGCTCCCAACCAGGGTCAACAAATCCACTGGAGCGAAGTGACGCCATCTCCTCAACCATTTGGGAAATTAAACTGCAGCTGCTTTAACCTTATCCGATCTGGCTACAGGAAACATGTACAAAAATGTACATAATAAAAATTATAAAAACAATATAAGATGCATTAGGTTCATTGAAGGAGAGACCACAACATCATTTACGCATCAGTCTCAGTCCCGGTTGCAATAGCAAAAGCTCTAGAGTACTAAAATTTTGTGCTGAACCTAAATACGTTGAATACATATCTTCCAAATTAAACAAAATCTTCAACTTCCATACTGAAACAAAATCCTTAACTTCTGCTTTTTACAAGACTAAAACTTTGGTATTTAAAAGGCCAAAACTAAATTGAAGTATCATTTTTGCATACGGTAAGTGTTTCTTTCTTTACTAGTGTTTATTGCATCAACGTGATAAAAGTTTTCAGAGACAAAATTGGAATAGCAGTTGCACCACATACTTTGACTGTCTGATGTGCTAAAAACCCCTTCAGTGCGAAAAGTTCCAGCTGCATGCCCTACAAAAGAAATTAAAAACCACACCTGGCCTTGAGTTTCTCCTTCAAATCTGCAAGCTAGCCTTCAAGTTTTACTGAATGGCTCCCTCAACCTTGTAAAAATGGTGATTGGACAGCTGAAAAAGAAATAACATAAAAAAATAATTATGAGAAACCATTGTTTTCATATACCGCAATCAATATAAGATTTAGCATACCAGGTTCATTGAACCAATCAAGAGATGTTAGTTGATTAATGTTGTGCTATCACTTATTGCATGCAACTTCCTTTACTTCATATAATCAAATTAAGGCATGATTCAAAATTAATTTGAATATAACCAAAATCAAACCTAACTCCTAAAGTTTTGATGAAAAACTAAGATAAGGAACTTCCAAGCCTACTTGTTCAAAGAAGTTTGGGCAAGTTAATCAAGTCCGGTCATCCAATATGCCTTTTCAGTACTCTTCAATAATATGGTATACCACAGGTCATGATCTTTCATGGTATAGTGTTCAACCAAGTGTAATAAAATGCATAAACCTGGCAAATCCCAGATGTTGAACCAAGGTTTCCAACCAAATAGGATTCGGAAGTTCTTGAAACAATTATTTTGGGCAATCAATTCAACGCCATAACTTGATAATTTTAGATACACAATAACCAAATAGCCATAATTCTAAGAAAAAAAAAACTATGAGCTACAATAATTTACCGTTAATAACAACAAAATGAAATGAATTGATTTGAGGTGACATGAAAAAAAAAAAAGTCCTTTATATTCTATTGCTGTTTCAAATTATACAGAATAGTTCGATTCAACCACAACAATGTCAAACTTCGCGAAGATTCAGAATGAATTCAAATTTGAAGCAAACAGAATGAATTTTTTTTTTTCAAATTTCCATACCTGAAAGGATGTGAGAACTGAGAAGCAACTGATTGAAAACCCTAAAACAAGGTAATTGCAGTTCCCTCTGGCCTGATCGCCCTTCTTTGCAATCTCTGAATTTTCGTCTGTGTATGTATGTGGATTTCGAGCGTCATTTCATATTTTAAATATTATTTAGATATAAAAAATAGTGTATAAAAGATTACGTGTGTGTGTATATATATATCTATATATATCATTGTCTGAGAAGAAGAACGAGTTGAGATCGTCGGAATCGTATTCTGACTCTGTGAGTGAAGATTGGGTTGGGGGCCGTATTTTAGGGTTTCTGTTCAAAGCTTTTTAATAATTTTTTATTCACTTTTCTTGTCTCTTGACTTTAAAAAAACAATTAAATTAACACGCCTCTCAAGCGCATGGTAAAAACTTTTTGTCATTTATTCAGGCTCGTAATTGGCTCGATTTTTATTTATTTATTTTGCGTAATTGGCGAACTCATGAAGTAAAGAAATTAACTTTAGCATATTTTTAACCTTGCTATAATATATTGTGCTATAGATTAACCAGTAAAAACCAAAGTATGAAATATAAGTTAAATTTGAAGATTTTCTTTTTAAAGCTAGTTAAATTTACAAATCTAATTGAAAAAAGTTAATTTGTAACTAAGCTCATTTTTTTTTTTTTAAGAGTAATGATTTGCAGGTTGAAGTTGTGAGGGTGAATGTGAGACCAAAGGGGGCTCTCACATTCAGTTTTGGAGTTTGGAATTTTGTAATGTTACTCTTAAAGTTAGGGGTGCACATGATTCGGTTCTTTACCATTTTCGGTAAAATCAGAATCGTTTCCAACGATTCCTTAATTTTGGAACCTGAATTGAAATTGTTGAGTTATGCTCGGTTCCAATTTTTGCAGTTTTAGTTCCGGTTCCCTAACAATTCTTTGTCAACTTCGTCAAATTTTTTTTTTAAAGCATTGACAAGATACATACTCATACTCGTACACCCCTACTTATAACAATAAATTAGAAGATATTATTATTTATATATCTTATATTATATAAATATATATAAAATTAGAACGTAGAATGCATTAGTATTTATTTTATATAGAACAGTAGAACTTAGAGTGTATTAGTATGTATTTTTATATATATATATATATATATATATATATATATATATATAGAATACTAGAACTTAGAAACTATTATTATTCTTATATATTATATTATATTATAGAATATTAGAACTTAGAAGCTATTATTATTCATTTATATATATATATATATATATATATATATATATATATATAACGGTTTTGATTTTTTGATTTGAAACTGAAACTGTAGTAAACAGTTCTTAAAATTTGAAACGAGAATCGGAATTATAGTAAACGGTTCGATTCGGTTCAGTTACGATTCATTCCAATTCCATAGATATTTGTGCACTCCTACTTGAAGCAAACCTAGTTGAAAAAACTTATTGCCTAACCTTACTCATTTACGATTAAAAATGATTAGCTACCGAAGAATTATTATTATTTTCTTGAAAAAGCGATGGGTAATCAAATTCTTTTTCTTTTTCAAAACTAACAAATCTTAAGTTGCTACTAGATTAAGAAATAGTCGAAGAAGCTATTTTATTTTATATTCTTTGGTAAATAGTCGAAGAAGTTATTGTGTGTAACACACAAATATATATGAGAAAAATGTGAATTGACTATTTAAGTGAATCTATAAAGCCAGAAATAATATAATTGACTCAAGTGTGAGGTGCGAAATGAGCCCTCCACTGACACCTCTAACTGGTCCTAAATTGGTGGCTGGTGCTATAGCTCTTTGCTCACAAGACTAGTGATGGTCATTACATTGTTCTATATATAGTAATGTATGGTCATCATACATGTAAGCCAACAATTATAGCTCTATGACGCTTATCATTTCAACACAAGTTGGTAGGATATCTTTTGATTATTGCTGAACATTTGGATACAAAAGAAATGTTATATTGTATCATCCTATATATTCTGATATATCATATACATGCAGGCTGCCTAATGTGTGCCATCTCCTGTAAGATATATAGATATTTAAGCTTGATCCTACTTCTAAGGTACTACCAGATACTGTATAATCCATATATATATATATATATATATATATATATATATATATATTGATGCTAATCCCATGTGGAAAAGCTTCAATAACAGCAAGTTTAAATTTTGGTTCTACACTATTAAAGATCAAAATGTGGAACAAGCTAGTTAGGCTGATGTCTCTCTTTGCAACTTAGTTTGGCTTATGCTAGCTTGTCATCAATGGCCGCCTATTTTGAACTTAACTACTGTGAACAATGCATTCATATGTGAATTATGTGAACTATCCCAATAATATATATATATATATATATACACACACACACACACACAAATTGTCAAAAGCATGAATGAGTATGAGATGATTTCGGAGAAATCTGAGGGAGGATATAGTGCTAACTGACTTAACTGTCCTTAACCATCAACCTTCTAACCACCAACCTTCCCATTCTAAGAGTCCTAAATATCTGTTGGAGGACTATATGGCTCTAGCTAAGCCACACCACCAACAATCTAAACTGAAAATCCATTTTTATCCGGGAGGACCAACCGTCAAAACTGAACATCCATTCCTGTCCAAAGGACGTACTAAATTGTCACCCTTATTTTATGGACACCAATGTTTACAAGACCCTCCTCAGGCCATTTTCAACTTTTAGTGATTCTTCCCATTCCATTCAATATTATTCCCTTTGATGATCAAAAGTTTAGTTTCAAAACCTCACCATACCTTTTGAGGCCAAAAAGTTCATATATTCATCATAAAACAAGTACTGCACACCTGAGACATGGGACGAGGCAAGTTCATTGCCTTGGGAGTCTCCGGTATCCTTGTCGTGGCAGTAGTAATTGGTCTAATTGCTGTTGTAAACCACCACAAATCATCAGATGGTGGCGATGTGTTGTCCACGACCTCAAAGTCCATGGCAGCCATTTGTGCCCCAACTGATTACAAGCAAGCATGCCTTGACAGCGTTAGTTCTCTCGCCAATAACCAAAGTGCCACCCCACAAAGCTACATCCAAGCCACCCTTAACTTAACCATCCAAGAGGTGCAATCAGCATTAGAAAAGACAGATAAAATTGGGAAACAGGCCAAAGATTTGAATCAAAAAATGGCAGTTGAGGATTGTCAGGACTTGTTGCAATTTGCTATGGATGAACTACAAGCCTCATTTTCAACGGTGGGTGACAGCTCCCTCCACAGTCTCACTGACAGACAAGCCGAGCTCACAAACTGGTTAAGCGCTGTGATTTCGTATCAGCATACATGCCTGGATGGAGTTACTCAGCCTGACTTGAAGACTCAGATATCAAATAAGCTTCTTAATGCCACACAGCTCACAGATAACACGCTAGCCATTGTGTCACAAATTTCTAACGTTCTATCCACATTCAATGTCTCCTTGAACATGAGTGAGAGTTCTAGGGCACTTCTTGAGGAATCTGATCATGTTGACACAGAAGGGTACCCTGCATGGTTTTCAATTGGAGACAGGAAGCTACTAGCAGGCCAAAGCGATGGCCAAGCGCTGCCTAATGCTGTGGTAGCAAAGGATGGGAGTGGACAGTACAAGACCATTGCTGCAGCACTTGCAGCATATCCAAAGAACCAAAATGGGAGATATATTATATATGTAAAGGCAGGGATTTATGATGAATATATCACTGTTACAAAGAAACAGATCAATGTGCTCATGTATGGAGATGGACCCCGGAAGACAATTGTCACTGGAAGTAAAAGCCACACTGGTGGCTATCCTACTTTTAGGACTGCCTCATTTAGTGAGTTCTCTCCCTCCCTCTCTCTCCATCTTTTTTCATTAATTTCTATAAAATAGTATCAATTTCGAGTTATGAAACATGGACATGGATATTGAACACTAACAGAACCCGATAATGTTATATGTCAGACATTTATTTTAGAGTTTCTGAGAAGAATTGGACAAGTGTTTGAACAAAAAAATTATTTTCAAATTATAAAGACGCTTAAAAAGTATCAGTGGGACATGTTTGATAGATTTCAAGGTAGTCTGTAGTGATATTAGTGAACATTGATATTGCAGCTGTAATTGGGAGTGGATTTATAGCCAAATCAATGGGATTTCAGAACACAGCTGGTCCTCATGGACACCAGGCTGTGGCGCTCCGCGTCCAGTCAGACATGGCTTTGTTCTACAACTGCAGAATGGATGGGTACCAAGACACATTGTATGCACATGCCCATCGCCAATTCTATCGCAACTGTGTCATCTCAGGCACTGTGGATTTCATCTTTGGTGACGCCTCTGCAATGATACAAAACTGTTTGATAATTGTGAGGAAGCCTATGGACAACCAACAGAACACTGTGACGGCTCAGGGAAGAGTAAGCCGGTTTGAGACCACCGGTTTGGTAATCCAGAATTGCCGAATAGTCCCAGAAGAAAAACTGTATCCTGTCAGGTTCCAAATCCCCACCTACTTAGGCCGGCCATGGAAGGAATTCTCGAGGACTGTCATTATGGAATCGACATTAGGAGACTTTATCCAACCAGCAGGTTGGATGCCATGGGCCGGGAACTTTGCTCTCGATACATGCTACTATGCAGAGTATGCAAACCGTGGTCCTGGTGCTAATACCAACCAGAGGGTCAAATGGAAAGGTTTCAAGGTGATCACAAACAAAGATGAGATTCTTCCATTCACATCTGGTTCATTTGTACAAGGAGATCAGTGGTTGCAGTACACTGGTTCAC